>JAQISU010000156.1:2015000-3257500 GCA_029339505.1 Unio delphinus | reverse complement strand
ATCGTCTTTCAATACCAGCTACATGTATAAAAATAGAATCGTCTTACAATACCAGCTACATGTATAAAAATAGAATCGTCTTACAATACCAGCTACATGTATAAAAATAGAATCGTCTTACAATACCAGCTACATGTATAAAAATAGAATCGTCTTTCAATACCAGCTACATGGTCACATTGAGATATTTAATAGTCTTTTATGTCTCCTCTAACATAGCCGTGAATGGACACAAATATGAAAATGTCGACACAAAATAAATAATGGTGCAAATCTACAGTATGATAAATGCAGTAATTTGTAGAGATGTGATAAATATTTCATGCCGCTTGTCATACAAACAACAATTAATTTATCTAGATATAATGTGTACTGGTTTCCATATTTGGACTGGATAAACGTGCATTTGAAGTTCATAAAAAGGTGATAACATCATAATAAGTATCATCAGCTTCGACCTCAATATAGTTAAAATTGTGTATTATCAGGAAAGAATAAACTCAATATAGTTAAAATTGTGTATTATCAGGAAAGAATAATCTCAATATAGTTAAAATTGTGTATTATCAGGAAAGAATAAACTCAATATAGTTAAAATTGTGTATTATCAGGAAAGAATAAACTCAATATAGTTAAAATTGTGTATTATCAGGAAAGAATAAACTCAATATAGTTAAAATTGTGTATTATCAGGAAAGAATAAACTCAATATAGTTAAAATTGTGTATAATCAGGAAAGAATAAACTCAATATAGTTAAAATTGTGTATTATCAGGAAAGAATAAACTCAATATAGTTAAAATTGTGTATTATCAGGAAAGAATAACTTCAGTATAGTTAAAATTGTGTATTATCAGGAAAGAATAAACTCAATATAGTTAAAATTGTGTATTATCAGGAAAGAATAACTTCAGTATAGTTAAAATTGTGTATTATCAGGAAAGAATAAACTCAATATAGTTAAAATTGTGTATTATCAGGAAAGAATAAACTCAATATAGTTAAAATTGTGTATTATCAGGAAAGAATAACTTCAGTATAGTTAAAATTGTGTATTATCAGGAAAGAATAAACTCAATATAGTTAAAATTGTGTATTATCAGGAAAGAATAAACTCAATATAGTTAAAATTGTGTATTATCAGGAAAGAATAAACTCAATATAGTTAAAATTGTGTATTATCAGGAAAGAATAAACTCAATATAGTTAAAATTGTGTATTATCAGGAAAGAATAAACTCAATATAGTTAAAATTGTGTATTATCAGGAAAGAATAAACTCAATATAGTTAAAATTGTGTATTATCAGGAAAGAATAAACTCAATATAGTTAAATTTGTGTATTATCAGGAAAGAATAAACTCAATATAGTTAAAATTGTGTATTATCAGGAAAGAATAAACTCAATATAGTTAAAATTGTGTATTATCAGGAAAGAATAACTTCAGTATAGTTAAAATTGTGTATTATCAGGAAAGAATAACTTCAGTATAGTTAAAATTGTGTATTATCAGGAAAGAATAACTTCAATATAGTTAAAATTGTGTATTATCAGGAAAAAATAACTTCAGTTTCTGACATATTTATATATACGTATTGGTATCTTCTGAATTTACAGAACAATTTAAAGTTATCATACATTTTACAGATATCATATACATCTCCATAACAACCTTTTGTAGAGTTTGTTGAAGACAAAGTTTTGTTTTAAATAGTACACTATGACTCAGAAGATGACATTAACTCTTTTAACTTCGATCATAAAATTGTAAAATTTAAGAAGAATACAATACAAATTAAAATTGAAAAAAGAATCAAGGATCTACCTTAAATGAGGCTTTCAGATAAATCTCCAAATAACTAAAGCATATAAAGATACATTCTGACAGAGAAATCACTTAGCATCGTGAAAATTATTTGTTTTCGAAGTAAAATTACTTTTAAACATAGTCAGAAAAGCAAGTAAAAGAAAAACCAACATTTAAAAAAAATTTGAACAAAAACGATTATACTATCACCATTTACCGAAACTGGTTCAGTTTACTTAACTGTATTTGAAGCAAATAAGGAGGCAAACAGGTAACAAAAATACATAAGTCATTCAGGCAGACAGGTAAAAAAACATAATCGGATCAGGCAAACATGTAAAAAAAATCGATAAGTCCTTTAGACAAATGGGTACAAAATTTGGATCAGTCATTTAGGTTATTTCACAACTGATACTTATTGAGCGCCCATGTCTATATAATCTGCGAAAAGTTGGAATTATATTATATTATATTATATTATATTATATTATATTATATTATATTATATTATATTATATTATATTATATTATATTATCTATCTATCTATCTATCTATCTATCTATCTATCTATCTATCTATCTATCTATATATATATATATATATATATGTGTGTGTGTGTGTGTGTGTGTGTGTGTGTGTGTGTGTGTGTGTGTGAATTTCGATGTTGTCTGTATGAGCATTTGTGCACACACACTCGTACAAACGTATATGAGAGAGAGAGAGAGAGAGAGAGAGAGAGAGAGAGAGAGAGAGAGAGAGAGAGAGAAGGACTGATACATAGACATACACTTATGATTTAAAACATTGATGGCGAAATTATATCGTTGTCTATTTATATTTTGTACAAAATCAAGTCCATAGTATACCTGACAAGTGACAATTTTTTTGTAAACTACATTATACATAGGTAATATTTCTCTGTGAGTGCAGATTATATATTCAGATCATTATCAACAGAGGTAAACATGTTAATTTGGGCCTGTGTCTACTCTAGGATATCAGATTTCCACTTGGAAATTTGCTGAAAACATGGAATGCTCTAAAGAAGATGCCGACATATATCGGGATCTATTGTTTTTTTAAAAAAAATAATTTTTATAATGTTATTTACTTAAGAAAATACTCATTGTGACTTTGACATCTTTAACACGAATGAGTTTTTGTTTAGTTTTTCATTTTGGTGAATTTTTTTTATAAACATTCGCTGAAATTACAAAGTGCTCAATAATAATCTAGGACTGGAACGTTTGTCTGATTTGTGAATTCAGACAAGAATATTTTCGTATTATAGTATTGTGATACATGAAAAGATTGTTAGTACACCACCGCGATATAGGCCACTGACACTATAACACATTGGAGTCTACGGGCATATCAACGCTTTCAGTGTTTAAATTTAATTGGAATACCAATGGAATTCAGCTGGAACTTGATACACACACACACACACACACACACACACACACACACACACACACACACACACATACATACATACATACATACATACATACATACATACATACATACACACAAACAACAACAAACAACAAACAACAAACGCTAGAGGCGCTATTCTAGAAAAGTTTCTGACTGATAGGCACTTAATATCCGTTAATAGTCAATCTATTTGTGAAGGACCTGACTTTACATTTTACTCAAGCGATGGTAAATCCAAATCGTTGATAGACCATATACTATTGCAAAAAACCAAATTCGATTTAGTGGTTAAGGCCGAAATAATTGATGACCATCCTTTGAACATTTCAGATCATCATCCTGTAAAAATAGAGTTGGTCATTCCTCTTGCATATAATATAATCATGGCTGACAAGCATATAATTCCCTCCATAAATTGGAAGAAAGCATCGGCAGAACAAATAAATAGGTATAAGGAAGCAGCACGAAATGAATTTTTAGCGCAACTGCATAAGGCAGAACTAGTGACAAATGTCGATATTGAAATTATTATTCAAGACACGGTAAAGATTTTACATGACGCAGCTTCTAGGTTTCTGCCCATAAAAAGGTTTTGCCCATACGCTAACCCCTATTGGAAATTACTAAACGTAAAAAAGTTTCATACAGAAATGAGGCTGAAACGTAGGGTATGGATCTCTGATGGTAGGCCAAGAGGATGGGAATTTCAGTCATACGCGAACTATAAGAAAGCGAAGAAATGTTTTGGAAAAGAGTTACTGAGAGCAAAAGAAATGTATGACAGAGAACAGTTCAGTGAGCTTGAAAAGGTTGCAGAGCTCGATATTTCCACTTTCTATAAGTTTATACGGAATAAAAGACATAAACGTGAATACATATACGAAATTGAATCTAACGGAAAAATTGTACGTGACCACGACTCTATAAAAGACTTATGGGCAAATCATTTTTCCAATTTGTCATTACCTGACAATACCTATATGTACGATAAGAATCATTACCAGATGGTCTTAGCAGAGGTTAAAAAACAGAGTATAGAAACCCATTCCCACTTTGATGAAGTTGTTGACAAAATTCCCATTAGAGAAGAAATCAGTAGTGCAATTAGTTCTCTCAATAAAAATAAGGCATGTGGTCACGACGGTATTGTTGCCGAGCATTTACTGTTTGCGGACACTCAAAGCAGTGTACAGTTACTTAAAACTGTCTTCAAAAAAGTGTACGAGGCCGAGGAGTACCCATGCCATTTTAAACAAGGTTTAGTAATACCAATATTTAAAGGAGGGGGAAAAGCAAATTAGATATGAATAGCTACCGTGATATAACTATAGTTCCAGTGCTTCAGAAAATCCTAGAGCAAATTATATATAATAGACTACTTATATTTTCTAAGCACATTAATTTTCCAAATCCAATGCAACAAGGTTTTAGGAGTAATTGTGGCAGTATCACTGCAGCGTTTTGTATCAAAGAATCTATATGCTACTATATGGATAAAGATACTCCTGTATATGCAACATTTCTTGATAATGCTAAGGTATTCAATACAGTCTGGCACAATGGGTTATTTTACAAACTGTACAAACTTGGCATTAAAGGGAAGACGTGGCGCATCATGAAAGACTCGTTTAAGGGAGTAACCAGTTCTGTTTTATTTGCGGGCAAATTGTCCAAATATTTCAATATTAAGCAGGGTGTAGGGCAGGGTCGTATCTTGTCCGCTTGGTTCTTTCTCGTTATGATCGACGATTTGATCATTGATTTAGATCACACTTTGCGAGGCCTAAATCTTGTCGATCTCCACCTGCCGTGTGTCTTATTAGCGGATGACACAACTGTAATGGCTAATTTGCATCATTCGATGCAGCATCTGCTCGATACAATCTCTAATTATGCGAAAAGGTGGAGATTGAAATATAACGCAGATAAACGTTGCAGCATCCTCTTTACAAACAAAAGAAGAAATGATATCCCTTCTTTTCTATTCGACAAATCGCCAATTCCAGTAGTCAAAAGTAAGAAATATGCCGGCATACCTCTAAAGTACAACTTTAAACCTAACGATGCGATAAAAGAAGCATGCGATAAAGGTAAACACTTATTAAACTCTTTTTATTTTATTGGTATCAGAGACGGAGGAATGAACCCTCTAACAAGTATGAAAATCTGGAAAAGAATCATTCTACTTTCAGTCCTATATGGATGTGAATTATGGTCGAATATGACAAACACCAATATAGAAGAACTTGAGCCATGTCAGAGATATGCAGCGCGACGTATGCAAGCTTTCGATAAATATTCACCCATAGAGGCAACGCGTAGTACCTTAGGACTCTGGTCAATGGAAGCATACATAGATAAGATGAAATTGTGCTTTTTCAACCGGCTGTGTAGGGGCGATTGGATTCTTATCTGGAAAAGGATTTTCATTTTGCGTTTATGTCAGTACTTGACCAACCCAATAAGACAGACGGGGTTTATAGCAGATATTGACAAAATATTCAAGAAATATGGTATGGGAAGTGTTCTCTTAGACTATGCAGTAAGAGTACAAACCGAAGGTAAACTTGTTTGGAATCGGAATATTATTGATAATATTCAAAACATCGAAGAATCTACCTGGAATACAGATATTGAACTAAGGAGCGATTTGATTCACTTCAGAAACATTCATTTGGACTTAAAACCAAGCAGTATATGGTTTCTTGGACGTAAATTTCCATCTATGTTATGGCCTCTCTCTGAAATAGTGAAACTATATATCATGCCTGTTGGAAAAGTTATGATATGTAAACTCTGTGGAAAAGAGACTGACGACAGAGCGAAACATCTTATCTTAGGTTGTGAAAAGCTACTTGAAGAACGAAACGTCTTCTTTGAGAGGGTGATTGACACTTTAGAGGTGAGAGACGGGGTTAATTTATTTAATCAAGAAGACGATATACTATTAGAGACACTTCTTGGAAGCAGAGTAGATTGCTTGTCGTCTATCGACGATGATGTATGGGATAAACTCATGTTGGTAACGGCAAAAAGCATAACCTCATTTTACAATAAAATGCATGCCCTACTCTCAACCAACATGTCATAACATACCAGCAATAATAATTAGTTAATCTAAATAAATAAATAAATTAATTTAAAAAAACAAGCAAAAACAAATATCCTGCTGTTGTCAAATTCCGCAATTTTGATGAATTACATATCACATATATATGTATGCATAAGCATATATGTCATGTAGAAAGAACTACATTGAAAATTACAATGGTATACGTTTCCAATTTGTTTTATTTATATTCTTTTGTGTTGTATTTCATGATTTTGTATTATCCTGAATTTGATTAATCTGATGTAATCTCTATTGAAGAGGAAATAAAGTCAGTCAGTCAGACACACACACACACACACACACACACACACACACACACACATCATACATACATACATACATACATACATACATACATACCTACATACATACATACTGTTACGAAATGCCCGATATGGCATGGATGATACACTATACTCCTCTAAGCTATATTTTAAACATTAATTTTGTCATATAATGTGTTTGTCGTCGTTCTGTATTTCATGAATTATTATTTTTAAGCTCGTTACGCAATATCCGATATGGCGAAGAGGGTACACCATACTCCTCAACGTGAATTGTCCTATACAGCGAGTTGCACGTGCCGCGCGGATAATTCACGCGAATTACTTTTTTACAAGTACGGCCGACTAATATATAAATACAGTGCAGGGTCTTTTTAAGACAGTGGACATTAGAGCAGACCTCTAAACGTTACATTTGTCAGATGTTAGAGCCAAAGAGTTGGGTGAGTTAAATGCATTCCTTTTTGGTTTATTGTTTCAGTTCAATATTCAGTTTCGGAATAGCACGTTAGTTTTATGTATTGCGTAAATTCATTTTTATTATTTGGGAAACTGTCTATTTTTATATTCAGCTCGCCGGTCGTGTGAATAGATGTGTATTCAAGACCAATGTTGACCGGTGGAATGGAGACGGACAATGAACTACTGTCACACCGGAGGGAAGTGAAATGTTAACACTTGCAGTTTTGTTTTGTTGACTACTTTTATGTAAAACACGAATAGCGTGTTTGTAGTCAATAGAACCCTCCGTTTGCTTTTTGACTATTTATGTAAAACACGAATAGCGTGTTTAGTCAATTGGATAGGATTGTTTGGTTTTTATTGATTATATTTTGTGTGTGTGACACAAATAGTATCATTATAGTCATAGTCAATTAAACCTTATGATTTGAATTACTGACTATGTTGTGTGGGGTACGAATATCGTATCAATAGTCAATATCATGCTACGGTTGTAGATATATAATACAGTAGTGTATGACTTTTGTTAGATAATACAGTAGTGTATGACTATGGATATATAATACAGTAGTGTATGACTATAGATAGATAATACAGTAGTGTATGACTATAGATAGATAATACAGTAGTGTATGACTATGGATATAATACAGTAGTGTATGATTCACATATATATATAGTACTATAGTGTATGACTACCGTCGGGTAGTAGATTCATTTGTGTGTGTATTGTGTGCTCATTATATATATATACCTATCATGATGATTTTTTTTTATAATATAAGTTTTATTTGAACAAACGTGTTTGTTATTTCTTCAAAACCCAACCTAATCTCAAAGGGTCGGCTCGACTACGTTACAATTTTGGTGGCAGCGGTGGGATTGTACTTTCTATCCGAGCAAACTTTTGGATTGTTAGTTTGAGCTTTGATATCCAACAAGTGTCGGGGAAAGCCTTTGAGACAGGAGTGTTTTGAGAAATACTATTTTACATTTCATTGTAAACGAAACTGAATTTGGTCTTCCCTTAGATAAACAAGTTAATTTAGTGACGCTCGTTTGAAATCATGTCGTCCACTAGTGAATTGTTAGAGCTTGGTAAGAAATTGGGGTATGAGGGGGAAGCTTTACAGCAGTTTATCAAGGACGAACAAAATAGGGAACGAGATCGACGCGCCGAAGAACGGGAGGCAGAACGCGAAAAACTAGAATTAAACGCACGCGTCGAAAAGGAAAGGTTTCAACGTGAACAGGAAAGGTTTCAACGTGAACAGGAGGTAGAACGTGAAAAACTAGAACTAAACGCACGCATCGAAAAGGAAAGACAGGAGGCAGAACGCGAAAAACTAGAATCAAACGCACGCATTGAACGGGAGGCAGAACGCGAAAAACTAGAACTAAACGCACGCATTGAAAAGGAAAGGTTTCAACGAGAACAGGAAGCAGAGCGCGAGAAATTAGAAGTTAGTGCGCGGATCGAAAGGGAAAAGCTGGAGTTAGAAAGGTCTAGCCTAGAGAACGATAGGGTATTTCAATCGAGTAAATTCAAAAAGCCACAACTTCCAGCATTTGAAGAATATAAAGATGACTTAGATAGTTACCTGTTGAGATTTGAAAGATATCCTACTGCGCAAAATCTCCGAAAAGAAGATTGGGCATTACACCTGAGCACTTTATTAAAAGGTAGGGCTTTAGAAGTGTACTCAAGGATACCAAGTGCAGAGGCATCTAATTACGATTTGTTAAAGGATGCATTACTGAAAAGATTTGAACTTAATGAAAAGGGTTTCAGGAAAAAATTCCGTTCCAGTAAGCCAGAAAAGGGAGAAAACTTTGACCAATTTGTATACCGGATATCTAATTACCTATTCCGTTGGTTAACTTGCGGGGGAGTCGCAAAAACTTACGAAGCAGTATGTGACTTTCTTGTCAGAGATCAATTGCTTGCAGTATGTAGTAAGGAACTATTCCAATACTTAAAAGAGAAAACCATTAATAAGTCAAGCGAGATGGCAAAACAAGCAGATATATTCGCTGATGCGCACGGAGGGGTTATGAACGTGATAGTCCGGGACACGAGGGGTCCCAAGGAAAGTAAGCAGGTCAATCCAGATAAAACTAATTTTGGGAGGGGTTTACCACAAAACCAAAAGGGTGAGTTAGTCAGGTTAGATCAGAGGGGACCTAGAAGTCAAGATAGACAGAGAAAACAATGTTTCAGTTGCGGAGAATGGGGTCATATGTCTAGTGCATGTCCGAAGCGTAAAAGGGATTTACCAAAGGCGGTAGGGGTATCGTATATGGTAGGCTCTTCAGCTTGTGTAGAAAGCAATAAGAGTGGCTCCAATCAAAATGCATCAAACGTATCAATACAGTGTGAGGGATTAGTGAATGGGGTTAGGGCCTCAGTACTTAGAGACACGGGGTGTAATACAGTGGTTGTTAAGCAAAGTTTGGTAAGGCCGGATCAATACCTGGGGGAAACTGTATCTGTCAGATTGATGGATAATACCGCAGTACAAGTGCCGACCGCATGCGTACATATCGAAACACCTTATTTGACAGGCACAGTGACAGCATGTTGTGTAAAGCAGCCTCTGTATGATCTGATTGTAGGTAATATAGAAGGGGTAGCGAATTTTGTTGTGCCAGGCAAAGCAGTGGCAGATGTTCCAACTTCCATGGCTGCTGAAACTAGGTCACATATATCTAAGAGTAAGAAGCCTTTGCCAAAATTAAAAGTACCAGATGCCATACCGATGATAGATAAAAGGACACTAATTGAAGAGCAAAATGAAGACGAGAAATCAGAAATAAAGCCGCGTCAGGGGAAGTCATGAAATGTAAAGGTGGGGGTAGCTACAGGTTCAAATATCTCAACAATGTCTTGCATAGGGAGCATACTACTCGTGAAGGTCGACGGTTTACACAGGTAGTAGTGCCTCGGAACTATAGACCGCATGTGTTGAAGTTAGCACACGAGTCGACGATGGGGGGTCACCTGGGTTCTACAAAAACTAAAGACCGGGTATGTGCAGAATTTCATTGGCCAGGGGCTCACGGGGACGTAACTAGGTATTGCAGATCGTGCGACATTTGTCAGAAAACGCAGTACAAAGGGAAAGTGAAACGAGTACCTATCGGTAAAATGCCTTTAATCGAAACTCCGTTCAAACGCGTGGCGATAGATATTGTTGGTCCATTATCACCTCTTACAGACCGCAAGAATAGGTACATCTTGACTATGGTTGATTATGCAACCAGGTATCCGGAAGCCGTCGCTCTACCATCCATCGAAACTGAGCGAGTAGCCGAAGCCTTAGTAGAGATGTTCAGTAGATTAGGGATTCCGGAAGAGATTCTGACAGACTGTGGGTCACAGTTCACATCAGAACTCATGGCAGAAGTTAGTAGGCTTCTATCAATCAAACAACTATGGACAACTCCATATCACCCAATGTGCAACGGGCTGGTTGAGAAGTTCAATGGAACACTCAAACAAATGTTGCGACGGATGTGTGCAGAGCGTCCGAACGATTGGGATAGATATCTCCATGCAGTATTATTTGCATATCGAGAGGTTCCTCAAGAGAGTTTAGGGTTTTCACCATTTTAACTTTTATACGGAAGAACGGTGCGAGGGCCAATGAAAATTTTAAGACAATTATGGTCAGATGACGAAACAGATGACGAGATTCGAACGACATACCAGTACGTATGTGATTTGAAAGACAAGTTGAGAGAGACTTGTGCAATAGCCCATGAAACGTTAAGGCAAGCTAGTAGTCGCGCAGCTCGCTACTATGATTCAAAAGCGCATGATAGGAAATTTAAAAAAGGTGACAGAGTTTTGGTTCTCCTGCCAACCGAGAGAAACAAATTAATGTTACAATGGAAAGGTCCATGTACCATCATAGATGAAAAGGGAGGCATGGATTATACCATCGATGTAGGTGGAAAGTCCCGTATGTTTCATGCTAATTTATTGAAACGTTACTACGATCGGACAAATGCAAAGCCAGACCAAGGAATTTTAAACGTGGTCGGGGTAGCCATCATTGAGGAGGATGAAGAACAAGAGTCAGTTCCAGGTCTTAATTTGAGTGGGTTACTGGAGTGCGACATGGGAAAGACGGTATTCAATATGAGTCCCGATCTGACTGAGAAACAGAGAAAGCAGGCTCAGGATCTCATCAATGACTATCCCGGTGTGTTCTCGAACAAACCTGGTAAGACAGATGTGCTAGAGCATAGGATCAAACTTACATCGCATGAACCATTTCGAGTTAATGGGTACCCAATGCCTCATGCATCCAAAGATGTCATCGAAAAGGAAGTTGAAGAAATGCTTAAATTAGGAGTGATAGAGAAGTCGTGCTCACCGTATGCATCACCCGTCGTTCTAGTGAAAAAGAGTGACGGCACAAACAGATTCTGCATCGACTTCCGCCAATTGAACGCGCGTACTGTATTTGATGCCGAACCCATACCGGACATTGAAAGTATTTTCGTCCGTATGGCGGGGCACAAATATGTCACGAGACTGGATCTGACAATGGGATATTGGCAGATACCCTTGTCGGAGGAAACAAAGGAAATGACGGCATTCGCCACCGGAAGTGGATTGTACCAATTTCGTGTTTTACCGTTCGGGTTGGTAAACGCCGGGGCTTGCGCTGTTTAGACTAATGCGTAAAGTGATGCAGGGATTGCAGCATGTGGAAACCTACATTGACGACATCTTTATATTTAGTGATACGTGGGAAGAGCATCTACGTGACATTGCTCAAGTTCTAGATCGATTACGTAAAGCTAAGTTGACTGTAAAACCTACTAAATGCAACGTGGGGTATAGGAGCTTAGAGTGTTTGGGACACGTAGTTGGGAGGGTAAACGAGGTGAGACCCGACCCCAAGAAAATCGCAGCAATCAGGGATTCATTGCCACCCACATCAAAGAAGCAATAACGTCATTTATCGGGCTGGCAGGGTATTATCGAAAATTCATCCCTAACTTTGCAGCCATAGCCAGTCCTTTAACGGACTTAACCAAAAAGGGGCAGCCAAATAAAGTTCAATGGGGAGATAATCAAGACAGGGCTTTCACCACTTTAAAAAAAATTGCTAACAGAAGCTCCCGTACTTAAGTTGCCCGAACTGAACAAAACATTCATTTTGAGAACCGATGCTTCAGAGTTGGGACTAGGGGCGGTTCTATTACAGGAACAAGATGGAGTCAAGCTCCAAGTCGCCTACGCCAGCAGGAAATTACTTCCAAGAGAGAAGAATTTCTCGGTAATAGAGAAAGAGTGTTTAGCAGTAGTGTGGGGAATAGATAAATTCCAAACCTACCTCCAGGGCCGAGAATTCAATCTGGAAACAGATCATCAGCCTCTACTTTACCTCAATAAGGCAAAGATTAATAATTCACGGTTGATGCGATGGGCCTTGTTGTTACAGCCTTACAGATTCCGAATCGAGGCAATCAAAGGTACGGAAAATGTAGGTGCGGATTATCTCAGTAGACATTGATTATCTGGTTACCCATATCGTGTAATTTCGTGGTTTTTAAAGTAAATATACTTTTTTTTAGGGGGGAGGTGTGTTACGAAATGCCCGATATGGCTTGGATGATACACTATACTCCTCTAAGCTATATTTTAAACATTAATTTTGTCATATAATGTGTTTGTCGTCGTTCTGTATTTCATGAATTATTATTTTTAAGCTCGTTACGCAATATCCGATATGGCGAAGAGGGTACACCATACTCCTCAACGTGAATTGTCCTATACAGCGAGTTGCACGTGCCGCGCGGATAATTCACGCGAATTACTTTTTTACAAGTACGGCCGACTAATATATAAATACAGTGCAGGGTCTTTTTAAGACACAGTGGACATTAGAGCAGACCTCTAAACGTTACATTTGTCAGATGTTAGAGCCAAAGAGTTGGGTGAGTTAAATGCATTCCTTTTTGGTTTATTGTTTCAGTTCAATATTCAGTTTCGGAATAGCACGTTAGTTTTATGTATTGCGTAAATTCATTTTTATTATTTGGGAAACTGTCTATTTTTATATTCAGCTCGCCGGTCGTGTGAATAGATGTGTATTCAAGACCAATGTTGACCGGTGGAATGGAGACGGACAATGAACTACTGTCACACCGGAGGGAAGTGAAATGTTAACACTTGCAGTTTTGTTTTGTTGACTACTTTTATGTAAAACACGAATAGCGTGTTTGTAGTCAATAGAACCCTCCGTTTGCTTTTTGACTATTTATGTAAAACACGAATAGCGTGTTTAGTCAATTGGATAGGATTGTTTGGTTTTTATTGATTATATTTTGTGTGTGTGACACAAATAGTATCATTATAGTCATAGTCAATTAAACCTTATGATTTGAATTACTGACTATGTTGTGTGGGGTACGAATATCGTATCAATAGTCAATATCATGCTACGGTTGTAGATATATAATACAGTAGTGTATGACTTTTGTTAGATAATACAGTAGTGTATGACTATGGATATATAATACAGTAGTGTATGACTATAGATAGATAATACAGTAGTGTATGACTATAGATAGATAATACAGTAGTGTATGACTATGGATATAATACAGTAGTGTATGATTCACATATATATATAGTACTATAGTGTATGACTACCGTCGGGTAGTAGATTCATTTGTGTGTGTATTGTGTGCTCATTATATATATATACCTATCATGATGATTTTTTTTTATAATATAAGTTTTATTTGAACAAACGTGTTTGTTATTTCTTCAAAACCCAACCTAATCTCAAAGGGTCGGCTCGACTACGTTACAATTTTGGTGGCAGCGGTGGGATTGTACTTTCTATCCGAGCAAACTTTTGGATTGTTAGTTTGAGCTTTGATATCCAACAAGTGTCGGGGAAAGCCTTTGAGACAGGAGTGTTTTGAGAAATACTATTTTACATTTCATTGTAAACGAAACTGAATTTGGTCTTCCCTTAGATAAACAAGTTAATTTAGTGACGCTCGTTTGAAATCATGTCGTCCACTAGTGAATTGTTAGAGCTTGGTAAGAAATTGGGGTATGAGGGGGAAGCTTTACAGCAGTTTATCAAGGACGAACAAAATAGGGAACGAGATCGACGCGCCGAAGAACGGGAGGCAGAACGCGAAAAACTAGAATTAAACGCACGCGTCGAAAAGGAAAGGTTTCAACGTGAACAGGAAAGGTTTCAACGTGAACAGGAGGTAGAACGTGAAAAACTAGAACTAAACGCACGCATCGAAAAGGAAAGACAGGAGGCAGAACGCGAAAAACTAGAATCAAACGCACGCATTGAACGGGAGGCAGAACGCGAAAAACTAGAACTAAACGCACGCATTGAAAAGGAAAGGTTTCAACGAGAACAGGAAGCAGAGCGCGAGAAATTAGAAGTTAGTGCGCGGATCGAAAGGGAAAAGCTGGAGTTAGAAAGGTCTAGCCTAGAGAACGATAGGGTATTTCAATCGAGTAAATTCAAAAAGCCACAACTTCCAGCATTTGAAGAATATAAAGATGACTTAGATAGTTACCTGTTGAGATTTGAAAGATATCCTACTGCGCAAAATCTCCGAAAAGAAGATTGGGCATTACACCTGAGCACTTTATTAAAAGGTAGGGCTTTAGAAGTGTACTCAAGGATACCAAGTGCAGAGGCATCTAATTACGATTTGTTAAAGGATGCATTACTGAAAAGATTTGAACTTAATGAAAAGGGTTTCAGGAAAAAATTCCGTTCCAGTAAGCCAGAAAAGGGAGAAAACTTTGACCAATTTGTATACCGGATATCTAATTACCTATTCCGTTGGTTAACTTGCGGGGGAGTCGCAAAAACTTACGAAGCAGTATGTGACTTTCTTGTCAGAGATCAATTGCTTGCAGTATGTAGTAAGGAACTATTCCAATACTTAAAAGAGAAAACCATTAATAAGTCAAGCGAGATGGCAAAACAAGCAGATATATTCGCTGATGCGCACGGAGGGGTTATGAACGTGATAGTCCGGGACACGAGGGGTCCCAAGGAAAGTAAGCAGGTCAATCCAGATAAAACTAATTTTGGGAGGGGTTTACCACAAAACCAAAAGGGTGAGTTAGTCAGGTTAGATCAGAGGGGACCTAGAAGTCAAGATAGACAGAGAAAACAATGTTTCAGTTGCGGAGAATGGGGTCATATGTCTAGTGCATGTCCGAAGCGTAAAAGGGATTTACCAAAGGCGGTAGGGGTATCGTATATGGTAGGCTCTTCAGCTTGTGTAGAAAGCAATAAGAGTGGCTCCAATCAAAATGCATCAAACGTATCAATACAGTGTGAGGGATTAGTGAATGGGGTTAGGGCCTCAGTACTTAGAGACACGGGGTGTAATACAGTGGTTGTTAAGCAAAGTTTGGTAAGGCCGGATCAATACCTGGGGGAAACTGTATCTGTCAGATTGATGGATAATACCGCAGTACAAGTGCCGACCGCATGCGTACATATCGAAACACCTTATTTGACAGGCACAGTGACAGCATGTTGTGTAAAGCAGCCTCTGTATGATCTGATTGTAGGTAATATAGAAGGGGTAGCGAATTTTGTTGTGCCAGGCAAAGCAGTGGCAGATGTTCCAACTTCCATGGCTGCTGAAACTAGGTCACATATATCTAAGAGTAAGAAGCCTTTGCCAAAATTAAAAGTACCAGATGCCATACCGATGATAGATAAAAGGACACTAATTGAAGAGCAAAATGAAGACGAGAAATCAGAAATAAAGCCGCGTCAGGGGAAGTCATGAAATGTAAAGGTGGGGGTAGCTACAGGTTCAAATATCTCAACAATGTCTTGCATAGGGAGCATACTACTCGTGAAGGTCGACGGTTTACACAGGTAGTAGTGCCTCGGAACTATAGACCGCATGTGTTGAAGTTAGCACACGAGTCGACGATGGGGGGTCACCTGGGTTCTACAAAAACTAAAGACCGGGTATGTGCAGAATTTCATTGGCCAGGGGCTCACGGGGACGTAACTAGGTATTGCAGATCGTGCGACATTTGTCAGAAAACGCAGTACAAAGGGAAAGTGAAACGAGTACCTATCGGTAAAATGCCTTTAATCGAAACTCCGTTCAAACGCGTGGCGATAGATATTGTTGGTCCATTATCACCTCTTACAGACCGCAAGAATAGGTACATCTTGACTATGGTTGATTATGCAACCAGGTATCCGGAAGCCGTCGCTCTACCATCCATCGAAACTGAGCGAGTAGCCGAAGCCTTAGTAGAGATGTTCAGTAGATTAGGGATTCCGGAAGAGATTCTGACAGACTGTGGGTCACAGTTCACATCAGAACTCATGGCAGAAGTTAGTAGGCTTCTATCAATCAAACAACTATGGACAACTCCATATCACCCAATGTGCAACGGGCTGGTTGAGAAGTTCAATGGAACACTCAAACAAATGTTGCGACGGATGTGTGCAGAGCGTCCGAACGATTGGGATAGATATCTCCATGCAGTATTATTTGCATATCGAGAGGTTCCTCAAGAGAGTTTAGGGTTTTCACCATTTTAACTTTTATACGGAAGAACGGTGCGAGGGCCAATGAAAATTTTAAGACAATTATGGTCAGATGACGAAACAGATGACGAGATTCGAACGACATACCAGTACGTATGTGATTTGAAAGACAAGTTGAGAGAGACTTGTGCAATAGCCCATGAAACGTTAAGGCAAGCTAGTAGTCGCGCAGCTCGCTACTATGATTCAAAAGCGCATGATAGGAAATTTAAAAAAGGTGACAGAGTTTTGGTTCTCCTGCCAACCGAGAGAAACAAATTAATGTTACAATGGAAAGGTCCATGTACCATCATAGATGAAAAGGGAGGCATGGATTATACCATCGATGTAGGTGGAAAGTCCCGTATGTTTCATGCTAATTTATTGAAACGTTACTACGATCGGACAAATGCAAAGCCAGACCAAGGAATTTTAAACGTGGTCGGGGTAGCCATCATTGAGGAGGATGAAGAACAAGAGTCAGTTCCAGGTCTTAATTTGAGTGGGTTACTGGAGTGCGACATGGGAAAGACGGTATTCAATATGAGTCCCGATCTGACTGAGAAACAGAGAAAGCAGGCTCAGGATCTCATCAATGACTATCCCGGTGTGTTCTCGAACAAACCTGGTAAGACAGATGTGCTAGAGCATAGGATCAAACTTACATCGCATGAACCATTTCGAGTTAATGGGTACCCAATGCCTCATGCATCCAAAGATGTCATCGAAAAGGAAGTTGAAGAAATGCTTAAATTAGGAGTGATAGAGAAGTCGTGCTCACCGTATGCATCACCCGTCGTTCTAGTGAAAAAGAGTGACGGCACAAACAGATTCTGCATCGACTTCCGCCAATTGAACGCGCGTACTGTATTTGATGCCGAACCCATACCGGACATTGAAAGTATTTTCGTCCGTATGGCGGGGCACAAATATGTCACGAGACTGGATCTGACAATGGGATATTGGCAGATACCCTTGTCGGAGGAAACAAAGGAAATGACGGCATTCGCCACCGGAAGTGGATTGTACCAATTTCGTGTTTTACCGTTCGGGTTGGTAAACGCCGGGGCTTGCGCTGTTTAGACTAATGCGTAAAGTGATGCAGGGATTGCAGCATGTGGAAACCTACATTGACGACATCTTTATATTTAGTGATACGTGGGAAGAGCATCTACGTGACATTGCTCAAGTTCTAGATCGATTACGTAAAGCTAAGTTGACTGTAAAACCTACTAAATGCAACGTGGGGTATAGGAGCTTAGAGTGTTTGGGACACGTAGTTGGGAGGGTAAACGAGGTGAGACCCGACCCCAAGAAAATCGCAGCAATCAGGGATTCATTGCCACCCACATCAAAGAAGCAATAACGTCATTTATCGGGCTGGCAGGGTATTATCGAAAATTCATCCCTAACTTTGCAGCCATAGCCAGTCCTTTAACGGACTTAACCAAAAAGGGGCAGCCAAATAAAGTTCAATGGGGAGATAATCAAGACAGGGCTTTCACCACTTTAAAAAAAATTGCTAACAGAAGCTCCCGTACTTAAGTTGCCCGAACTGAACAAAACATTCATTTTGAGAACCGATGCTTCAGAGTTGGGACTAGGGGCGGTTCTATTACAGGAACAAGATGGAGTCAAGCTCCAAGTCGCCTACGCCAGCAGGAAATTACTTCCAAGAGAGAAGAATTTCTCGGTAATAGAGAAAGAGTGTTTAGCAGTAGTGTGGGGAATAGATAAATTCCAAACCTACCTCCAGGGCCGAGAATTCAATCTGGAAACAGATCATCAGCCTCTACTTTACCTCAATAAGGCAAAGATTAATAATTCACGGTTGATGCGATGGGCCTTGTTGTTACAGCCTTACAGATTCCGAATCGAGGCAATCAAAGGTACGGAAAATGTAGGTGCGGATTATCTCAGTAGACATTGATTATCTGGTTACCCATATCGTGTAATTTCGTGGTTTTTAAAGTAAATATACTTTTTTTTAGGGGGGAGGTGTGTTACGAAATGCCCGATATGGCTTGGATGATACACTATACTCCTCTAAGCTATATTTTAAACATTAATTTTGTCATATAATGTGTTTGTCGTCGTTCTGTATTTCATGAATTATTATTTTTAAGCTCGTTACGCAATATCCGATATGGCGAAGAGGGTACACCATACTCCTCAACGTGAATTGTCCTATACAGCGAGTTGCACGTGCCGCGCGGATAATTCACGCGAATTACTTTTTTACAAGTACGGCCGACTAATATATAAATACAGTGCAGGGTCTTTTTAAGACACAGTGGACATTAGAGCAGACCTCTAAACGTTACATTTGTCAGATGTTAGAGCCAAAGAGTTGGGTGAGTTAAATGCATTCCTTTTTGGTTTATTGTTTCAGTTCAATATTCAGTTTCGGAATAGCACGTTAGTTTTATGTATTGCGTAAATTCATTTTTATTATTTGGGAAACTGTCTATTTTTATATTCAGCTCGCCGGTCGTGTGAATAGATGTGTATTCAAGACCAATGTTGACCGGTGGAATGGAGACGGACAATGAACTACTGTCACACCGGAGGGAAGTGAAATGTTAACACTTGCAGTTTTGTTTTGTTGACTACTTTTATGTAAAACACGAATAGCGTGTTTGTAGTCAATAGAACCCTCCGTTTGCTTTTTGACTATTTATGTAAAACACGAATAGCGTGTTTAGTCAATTGGATAGGATTGTTTGGTTTTTATTGATTATATTTTGTGTGTGTGACACAAATAGTATCATTATAGTCATAGTCAATTAAACCTTATGATTTGAATTACTGACTATGTTGTGTGGGGTACGAATATCGTATCAATAGTCAATATCATGCTACGGTTGTAGATATATAATACAGTAGTGTATGACTATAGTTAATACAGTAGTGTATGACTATGGATATATAATACAGTAGTGTATGACTATAGTTAATACAGTAGTGTATGACTATAGATAAATACAGTAGTGTATGACTATAGATAAATACAGTAGTGTATGACTATAGATATATAATACAGTAGTGTATGACTATGGATATAATACAGTAGTGTATGATTCACATATATATATATATATATATATATATATATATATATATATATATAGTACTATAGTGTATGACTACCGTCGGGTAGTAAATTCATTTGTGTGTGTATTGTGTGCTCATTATATATATATATATACCTATCCTGATGATTTTTTTTTATAATATAAGTTTTATTTGAACAAACGTGTTTGTTATTTCTTCAAAACCCAACCTAATCTCAAAGGGTCGGCTCGACTACGTTACACATACATACATACATACATACATACTCTTAAAATACAATAAAAGAAATATCAGAAACAATCGAAATGGGTGAACAAAGGACGGAAGCTTCTAAATGTGGAAAGCCTATGTCGTTACACTCGCTTGTTTGCCGATCTATTTTATTGGTTATAGAACGATGAAAACATGGACCTGACGCAAATGCTGAATTAAACATCAAAGTATTTTTGTTACCAATCAATCAGGCTCTGTGAGCATTATGGCTTTATTCCTTTCTTTTACAGTGATCTTAAAGCCTTTTTGATATCGATTTTGCCTACACTGAACTATGGTCTCCTTTTCAGGATACCGTGTGTACCTGTATTTAAGTCCCCTTTCTGTTCATAGCTAGATATATGGCATTTATACATATTCCAAAGATTCTACTGGTTGCTAAAAATATTTATCTTTTACTAAAAGAATCTTGCATATTTACGAGCTTATGTATGTTAAAGGTGTTTGAAAACCGCTTTGGAATGACACCTTAAAATGTATGTTGAAAGTGTGACAATTTAACGTTACATACAGCATGTATATACTGATCTATTTGTATAATGAAATAAAACACACAAAAAAAAAACAACTCATCATGACAACATATCACTAATGACAGCTCATTGCGACGATGATCAACGTCAGACCTGGAAAGAACGTGAGATGGGGGTTACCGATTATGTTCTAAAATAATATATTCAGACGATCGATCGATTACCGAAGCATTCATTCAAACATTTTGATTATTCATTGAATTAATAATAGCTCACATTTTAATTATAAGACATTAATTTTAAATTAAAAACAATATTGAATCACGTTATCTTTACCCTATATTTTGTCCAACTTGAGTGGTGTTATCAACCAATACATATGGTAGGCAAAATCAGCATCAGACTTTCGAGATCCGGCCGATCTGGCATGAGTTTGCGTGTCATCGATCTTGGAGTGCGTCCAAATGAACTGTTTGTTAACAACAAGACTATGTCAATTATTAGGGGTATCTTACATTATTGATGACCTCAGTTGAGTGAGAAGCTGTAAAACATGAAATGAAAAATAATGCTAGATACATGCACGATTGTCGAGTTATACAAACAATAATCCTTTGTGAAATCATTCGTTTTGTGACTAAAAAAGAAAACAACGAAGAAAATTATATATGAAACAACAGACCCCAGATGAATAGCCTATGGTCTAGTCTTTCCTATTCAATTCCATACATTTTATAGCAGGTCCCCAACCCCGACCCACTTTCCCTACCAAGAAGAAAAAGAAGAGAAAAAAAGGTGAAATTGAGCAAAATCCTGTAAGAGAATAAAAGCAGTTAAATGCAATTTACAAACTTGATTCTTTGTATAGCCTCGAGGTTTTCAAGAGCGTTGGATGATGCTGTGATTATCCTACCCACACACACCGTCTTACTGTTACCACATCTAAACTTCTGAGTGTGACTTTTTAAAACAGTGTAATTATGTCAAAAGTCCGATACATACTCTAAAAGACGGTATTTAATATCCAAACATCAGTTATGCAGTGAATGCAGTATTTAGTATCCAACCATCAGGTATGCAACGATAACGGTATTAAATATCCAAACATCGGGTATGCAGTGATATCAGAATTTAATATCCAAACATCGGATAATGCAGTGATAGCGGTATTTAATACATAAAATATCAGGTATGCAGTGATATCAATATTTAATATCCAAGCATCAGGTATGCAGTCAATGCAGTATTTATTGTCAAAACATCAGGTAAGCAGTCAATGCAGTATTTATTGTCAAAACATCAGGCATGCAGTATTTAATATCCAAACATCGGGTATGCAGTGATAACATTATTTCATATCCAAACATCAGGTATGCAGTGATAGTAGTATTTAATATCCAAACATCGGGTAATGCAGTGATAGTAGTATTTAATATCCAAACATCGGGTAATGCAGTGATATCAGTATTTAATAGTGGTATTTAATATCCAAACATCAGGTATGCAGTGATAACACGTATAATATGCGATAGATTTCACATTTTGACCCTTTGGATTATTGTTGGAAGTGAGCTTGGTAGGTGGGGTGGGGTGGTGAGAGTAGGTATCTAAACTGGTAGAAGTTTATGGAGAGTGGGTTGGTGGTGAATATACAAAGGCGTAGAACATGTTAATGACAAGTCATTGCATTTGCTAAGGTCTTTTTCGATATTCGTAAAATAAAATACCCCATTGTCTACTGGTGGATATTCAAACATTCCTAATTTCTGTGTGACTCACCAAGCGTGCATCTAAGGGCATATCTTTAGTCATTGTCCTCACTTCAGCAAGATTTCTGGAGGACGTGAAAAAATCTTTCAGGGACCGAACATTCTAGCTGATTTTGCCCAATGGAACTTAGACCCCATCGACGAGACGTGGAGCCAAGAAAGATTATTTTCACCATATCACGGTAATGGCTCACAATTTCTCGGGAAATGATGGGCAGTTTCTTTTGAGACACTATACGGAACAAAGTACCGAACGTCCTAAAGTGACTCTCAATGCTGTCATAATTATTTACTTGCAGTGGTCCGCGTGCATCTTAAATGTTCGATGATATACTTCGAATGCTGAAAACGTTTAGAAGGACAGAAATGGCTAAATGCTACTGTCCACACTATTTCAATACCGAAGCCAATCAACACGCCGTTCTACCCCATTTGCTTGAGGAAGCTGACTATAACGATACCGGCAACATGCATACAGAACAACGAGAAGCTTTCTACGCATTGTACCAAATTCACACCTCGGATACCGTTTACTTTCAGGAAGAAATGATAACATATTGTCGTTCCGACGTAGACATATTAAGGCGTTGCTGTGGGAAATATCGAGAACTGTTAATGGAACACAGAGGGATTGATCCTTTGAAACAAATCTGTACCATTGTCAAAGCGCGTTCCTTAGTGAACCGCCAATGATTCATGCTTGAAACACCCTGGCTGTCATAAACCCTCAAGTGACAAACTTTGTCAAATGTCTATACTCAGTCAAAGCCCTACGTTGGCTATATTACCTGTACGACAAGGCAGAAAATACTGGATTCAAAATTCCCGAAACAGAGGAGGCGAAAAGACAATCGGAACGAATTCGGTTGATAGTTGGGACTTAAGAAACCATAAGTAGGAGTTTAACAGATACTTATTTCACAGATGTCCCATTTGCTACTTTCAAGGTGACATTAAAAATCAGTTTTAGAACGTACCATGGAAGATTTGTACAAGGTCACTTGTCATCGGTGCTTGACGATAGCATAGGAAGGATACCAAGTGGTGGAAATGTGACGAGACGCAGAAGGGCAATTTTTCAGACTATGTAGATGCCGTTTTGAAACTGAAACAAGATTCAGCGATAATTCTTCCTGGTGCAACGCTCCCGATGAGAAAAAGAAATTCAAAAAGAAATACTGCGAGCAGCGAAGGCATCACTTTAGACCGCATGGAGAAAAAGGAAGGAAGGTGATAGTTTGCCAAAGTGATAATAACTTGTTTGTGGGGAAAATTGCACAACGACAATGTTTACCCTAGACGAATATTTGACAGAAAATTCCCGCTACTTCCGAATGATTCAAGACAAAGCCAAATGCATGAAACGCCGTCGATGTCGTTCGTGATGTATCACTCTAAGTCAATTTTGAAGAAGAACCATACGTTGTAGAATGTCATCTTTGAGTATTACGTGACAGCCCACGCTCGCTTAAAATTGTACGAATATCTCGAACTGTTACGAGATCGCGTCCTGTACTTTGACACGGACAGTTGCATCTACATCGCGTCTACATCGAGTGTCTGAGCTAACGTCACCTTGACATTGAAGTAGACCGATTAATGGCCTTGACTGACGAGCATTCTAATTTATGCTAGTGCCGGTCCTCAACATTATAGCTATGAATACCGGAAACCACAAGAAAAAGTGCACACAGAGTATAAAGTGAAAGGATTGACTCTCAGTTATCGCAACAGTCGACTGATGACCTTTGGCGTATTTAAATAGGCTTGCAGTCTGGACAGGATGACCACCCTGAAGAGAACAAGATTGTACGTTTACGCACACACCAAATTATATATCGACCTTTGGAAAATGTCTGTCAAATAGTGTACTAGAAGAGACTTTGGCTTTCCAACCGATTCACAACTTCATTGCAATTACCAACGCCACTGGAGAAAGATGAAGTTTAAAGACTTCTCATCTGACGTTCTATCCGAGAAAGTGAGAAAGTAGCAGTTTTTTTATATACTTACTTGTCTCACTGTTAAATGAACTCAATTTGAAGTCAGAGATCGAGGTCGTTTGAGCCTATTTATGTATCACGACAGTTTAAACTTGCCTGCATGTCTTAGGTTTAGCATACCTGCAGAATTCACCTCGTCCAAATATTGAGGGCTATGGAAGGCCTGCAGACGATGAGACAAAAATTTGACATCACCGATAGAAAAGTGATCATTCATAACAGCAGATTTACGAGGGAAATGGGGTACGTGAGGGGAAACATCTATGCTGGGCACATGTGGTAGCTGACCATATTTTAAACGTTTGTGACGGATATATAGAAAAGCATTAATTCTATGTTATTTGACTGTTCGTTACATGTTTTATTTTAGTTTTTCATATAAATCAATATTCAATGTAAATACGTTGTATATGAAGTGATTTTGTTTTAGAAAGGCGTGAGCTTTAAGTTTAAAAAGTTTACAAGAACCAAGAGCTAACTAACTCGTGAAAAGGTAAATAAGTTTATTTCATGTCCAAATGTCTATGTATTAAATGGATAGTGAATAGACCAAAGCACAGGCCAGAGAGCCCACGTATTTACTTAATTAAATGGTACCCATACAATAGCCGTTTCCTTTTCGAGTCTCTATCCTATCAGTGAGTCTTTCTTTAAAACATTTCTGTCCTCTTTTCGAGCAGCAGAGATGGTGAACAGACAATATAATATAAGTGTCCATTTACTAACCTACGGCTTCTTAAAAAAACGAAATAAATAAATAACGTCATTAACAATACTCCGAAGCCTCTAACTAACCGAGATAGTCCCCCTCAGGTTATTACTGAATTTTGTCGTTGTGTGTTGTTTTTTTATAACTCGTACGCACGAAGTTTAACCATTGACACCTTACCCAGGTCACACCTTATCTGCTGGTATCCAAAATTTGTATTATGACCGTCTCGGTATCTTCATCTAGGATCATGTAAATTTAATGTTTCAAATCCGTGCGGGTTTGACTAAGCCTAACTAAATAAATTTCCAAACATAATTATATCCATATCTCCGCTGCACCAAGTTTGCTGAATATTGTGTAGAATATGTTTATCAACTCCATTTAATACAGCTAATATATTACAGTTATCCCTGATCACTTTTGGTATGTGTGTGTACCGCTGAGTAACATAAATCACATCATTAATTTTATGCCTACCTCGACAAAATATTCTAGCTGGATTGGATTGTTTATTTAGCATTACATCATCGTACAAAACTAAATTATTAATAAATTCATCGAGGTCATGCACAAATGGTGCTTCGTCAATATCAGTAAAAAAAATAATAATAACATCACCGTCTTCATTTATCGCCTATGCATTTTCATTAAAGTCTTTTGACACTTCGTAGCATCGCTGATCATCCACAGATGGAGCAACTAAATATAGTGTATCCCATTGCAGCCATCTCATTATTAACCTAAATAGCAGTTGCGTTTTGCCACATTTAGATGGACATATGATAATCATTCTGATATAATTTGGTAGAGCTGCATGATGTTTTACCTGTTCTCGCTTTCTTGTCGCTAAAAATCAATTACATCCATATTATATAAATATAATAAATTATATGGATCTAGAGTGTGTTAAATGCAGGACCCGTACCCCTACATATACACAAACAACTATTGCCAAAAAAATGACAGCTCAGCACTTACGTGCAATTGTGAACAAGGTGGTATAAGAAATTTAAATTTATTCCTCTTGATAATTCAGGGGATATAAAAGAAAATCGATGAGGTGATATTGCAGCAAAATTTAGGAAAATTACCGGGAACTCCTTGGGCTAAATACCCAGGAGGAAAACGCCTTCCAGAATATAATTATTGTGGTCCTGGAACCAGACTTAATATCTGACTTGATAATCAGGATCAACAAAAACCAAGTGGGTATCCAATAAATGAATTTGATACAGCATGTCACGTTCATGATGTAGCTTATGAAGTAGCAATCTGCATCATAGACATATTGCAGATATAAAATTCATTCACGCGTTAAATTCCATTTTAAAAAAAAATCTGCTAAAGAATCATTAGCAGATTGGTTGGTGAGATCTGCTGTGAAAGGTAACTAGTAATAATGACAGGTAATTAATCGACCGATTATTAATATTATGGATTGATTTAATAAAGCCCAAGAGGATATTGGAAGGGCAAACGTTTTACGGCTTCAGCGTGGTTAGCTTCGACAGTCAATATGACAAATTTATCTACCACCGCCTAAACGAATTCAGTACGCACATTTCGATGTCAGCGTTCCTAATGAAGTTCATCAGGCGGATATCTTATTTTATGATACTATCAAAATTAGTAGATGTTAGATAACGTACAAATACGCATTGACTGTTTTTGACATTGCAAGCAGATAAAAAGAAGCATAACTGTTATCAACAAAGACAGTAACAGATCTTGTATTAGCTTTTGAACGAATTTATCAACGAGGATCTGGACCACAAGCTAGTCTACGATGGCTACAACTATTACAGGTCGATCTTGGCAAGGAATGTCTTGGTGTAGTATCAACACTGAAAAAAACAAAACATAATGTCAAAATCAGATGAGGACATAACGCAATTCATCGTGATATACAATCGTTGAACGATTTAATCGAACGTTTTTTGAGCGGTTATTTGGATATCAATACGCGAAGGGAATAATTCAGGATACGAGATCTCGAGAATAGGTTGCAAGATTACCAAGTGTGATAAATGCATTAAATGATGAAATTAATCCAACAACCAGCATGAAAACTATTAATGCAGCCTCAAAACAACATATACCAATACAACGACGTAAAGTTTCGAAACAACCAGTATTAAGTAATGTTATCGTAAGATACTTGTATGAGCTAGGTGAACTTGAAGGTGGTAAATAAAATTAAAAAAGACTGATCCTATCTGGAGTATTACGACACATAAACTTTCCAGCGTGGTAAGATCTACCTGGTATCTATATATTAGATTTAACTGCTCCTTAACGTGTATTTGTAATTACAAGTAATACCCGAGGATACACACTTACCACAGCGATCACTTGACTAGCACATCTGTGTCTATTACATTCAAGACAGGTCAACATCGTATTTTCGCGCGTATGACCAAAACTACTATCTTTTCTATCTACGGTCAACTGTCCTGGAACATTGTTTGAATAGTGCCACAAGATTATTGTATTACAGCTCACACAATGATTATCATGTTGCCGTTTCAGCGTGTTGATAAATTCAACATCAATATCA
This sequence comes from Unio delphinus, assembly GCA_029339505.1. Lineage (NCBI taxonomy): Eukaryota > Metazoa > Mollusca > Bivalvia > Unionida > Unionidae > Unio > Unio delphinus. The sequence goes on along the minus strand of JAQISU010000156.1, from coordinate 3,229,957 downwards.
AAGTCGCGATTATTTTTGGTCACTTTGTTTATTACCTTCCACAAAGATGTTTCTGAATCGTGATACTGCAAGATAGACTCAATTTAATCACTCGATATGGCCATCTTCAATCCAAACAATTGTATCAGAAATAGTTCATCCTTGAGATGAAAGGATTGTCATTGCATATCCTAGCGTCCATGAAGTTTGGTCTTTCAACGAATATTCAACAACACTAATAGGAACTAGAATAATATAATTTAACACAAGATTCGGTTTCTCTGATTATCCTAGAGTTCAACATCAATATAATGTCGTCGACTATCATTTGATTAGTAACACAACTGTACAGGTAAAATCTGAAAAAAATTATTTATTTAACTGAAGTAATTGCTGTTGAAGTTTATCAGGAAACTATATTACTACTTGTCACTATTAAATCGTTTGGCCTCCAAAATTCCAAAAATCAATTATAGAAGTTTCAGAAATTATTTTACACTGGATTTTATTCCACTGCATTCTGATTAATTTCTCAAATTTTGGATCAAGCTCTCTATGATCATTAGTTATCTCTTCGTAATAATCTACTAACATATTTAACCATTCGTGCAGAGACAATCCAACAAATGGCGGTGGTTGACCGTGATTGGTACACATTATCACCATGGTATGATTTAACAATAAAAAATAAATAAACATTGTTAGCACATCTAATAAAATTGTGTATATTTCATTGCAAATTATTATTTGAGGCATATATTTCTCGCCCATTTTGTTTAGGAGTCCATTTATCACCCTTGTACCGAAAGAAGCTGTGATAAGTATATGCTCGCACTCATCGTTGTTTAAATTATCTTGTGATTCTGTATGTAGGTATAAAAACAACCATGAGTAGTTATAGGGGGCACTCTAGCGTCAAGGGAAAATCCAGTCAAAAAGTGCTTGGGCACATCTAGCGTCAAGGGAAATTTAACATGGTGGGCCTATCTAGCGTCAAGGGGAATTTAACTTGGGAACTATTTGGGCCTATCTAGCGTCAAGGGGAATTGAACATGGGAACTATTTGGGCCTATCTAGCGTCAAGGGGAATTGAACATGGGAACTATTTGGGCCTATCTAGCGTCAAGGGAAGTCGAGGGAAATTGAACATGGGGAATATGATTTGTATTTGTATAAGGGACTGTCTAGTGGCAAGGGGGAAAATGGAGGCAAAGAAAGCTAATATCTTTTCGAGGCCTATGAGTGACCCTGAAAAGGGCCTTTGGATACTTCTTCTTCTTTTATTTTCTGCCGTTGTTCCACCACCTTTTGATTTTACCAATGATTCCCTTTTTTTCTTCTTTTCGTCCTCGGGAATCCAGTCAGGATGTCCCATAGCTCTAAACTTCTCTTGTATCTTGATCCAATTGTTATTTAATCTTTCAAAGTCCTCTTTATTTTTTTGGGTTTTCATTGTCCTTTCTGTCCTTTCTCTCCTTACTCCAGTTATCTTTTACCTTCTTCACTTCTTCTAATAGCTCCTTTCTCATCAGTTCTTCAGCTTTCTTGAGCGGGTCCAAACCATTTTGGACATGGGGGTACTCTGTCAAGATATTTTCCAAAAAGCACTTGACGTTTTCGACAATATCTATCACTTGCTTCAATGTCTCCACTCTAACATAGGGTGGGTTAATGCAGCCTCGTAACTTTTTGGCTTCTTCTTCTAGCAGTCCTTCTAAGAGCTCCCTGTCTATTTTCAGTCTTTTTGCAAAGTCCAGACTGTTCGTAAACTTCCATTTATGATGTAGTTTCTCCACTTCATATTCCCCGTCTAATATCCAGAAATAGCTGTGTCTTAAATTGTTGAATAAACTTGATGCTTTCGCAATCTTCTATGGTTATTCCGTGGAATGGTTCTAATGTCAAATCAAATGTAGGTGTTTATAGTAGCCGCCGACCACTAAGGGTCATTTGGGCTACTTTTATAGTCACCATGTCGGTGACCATTTGTTGTCCCTTGGGGAGGGGTCGCTACGTCCCCCCCTCGGGCATTTAAGTGCTTAATGCACTAATAATTAATTTTGGGCGTTCTTCCGAATTACTAAAAAGTAACTATCGGAAGAAATGAAAGCCCATTGGGTGTGTAGGAATAGTATCCACACACATCCACCCTATTAACCAATCAGATATCACAGGTAGCGAGGGAAAATGTTTTCTCATTTCGCTAGTAATTTTTGGTGAGCAGTCGAGGAAAAGGCGGAAAAGGTCTCGGATGGCTGGGCAGCTCACATACACCAAGCACGCAAACAGCAAGCCAGCACGCCACGCATGCAGTCCACACCTGAAACGAGAAGGTCATACAAAAGGTCAAATTCAGTCCAGTTGTAGAATGGACATCCTAACTTCCAGTATTGTGTTAGCCACCTGTGCAATTAGCCTAATAAATGAGTTGAAGAATTATTATTTAATAACCTATCATCCAAAACATGCTAGTACATTAGCGTACATAGATAGAGTCCCTAACAAATTTAAAAAATTAAAAAATGTCTAAGCGACATATAGTAGTGTAGTCACTGTTAGGTATGTTTGGTCTTGAATTTGTTTATCGGAGGTACCAATGAGGTCAAATTTGTCTTTTTAGGGCCACGGAAGTTATTCAAAGAGGGTTACTCGTAACTAAATGAGAACCCTATTATTCAGGCAACAATGACAATGGCAATGAAAAATCTTTTCATTGTGGGTCTCTCCACGTGGTCCGGTGATGGCCGCCATGTTGGTATGGTAGCCGTTTCTTCCATCATGCTTCTGAGTATCTGGAGTAGTGTTTCACTGACGTAACAATAACATCGCATTCCTTAGCTTTCGCCCGGGATATCATCATGCCGTCCTGCGGGACTATTGCACTCATATTTTGTCATCATCAGTAAGCGCGCCCCAGGTCCGCTATATTGCTTAGTTTTCCATGGCTTGTTACAATATAGTTCCAGTAGCACGATATGCGGTAAACCAACGTCCATGGTGGCCATTTTTTCGTCAATTCGTAGTTGGTGTAGGCAGAAACCACTGTTTTCTCTCCATTTCCGTCCCTGCCACAAAACTTGTTCGGGACTTATGAAACTTCCATTTCGAGTTGTTTGTGGTCGGCACCGCTTTACAAGTTTCTTCCATTTCCGTTCCTGCCGCAAAGCTTGTTCGGGACTTATGAAACTTCCATTTCGAAATACTCGCAGTCGCCACCTCTTTACAAGTTGAGTATCTTTTCTAAAGTTGTGACGTGGCAATATCACAATATACGTCCTTAGCAGTAAGCCCGGGATATCGTCATGCATTGCACTCCCATTGTGACGTCACCAGGTCGCCAGCTCCAGTAAAGCCGTCCTACTCGGTCCGCAGTCGCTGCCTGTATGGAATGATGAATGATGGTTCTAATGTCAATCAATCAATATTTGGAGTTTTATAGTAGCAGCCGTCCACGGAGGGACATTTGTGCTACTTTTATATCCAGCATATCGCTGGACATTTATTTTCCCTTGGGGAAGGGTCGCCCCCCCCCCTCAGGCGTTTATGTGCACACCAATGCACTTATTAATTTGGGCGTTATACCGAATTACTAATAAGTAATTATCGGTATAGATGTAAGCCCTGGGGCAGGTAGGTAAGGCCCATCCACACCTCCCCTAACAACTTCTAGATGCGGTACCTGTAGGAAGAGGCAAAGGCGGAAAAGGTCCCAGTCATACTCCTCGTCGTCCCACACGCAGGGGCAGCGCCGAACAAACACCCAGACCCACCAACGAAGAAACACAAGACGCCCCCAAGACACTCCCGGAGAACACAACCCGCGAACCAGCAACACACACCGAACACGCAAGGAGCAAGACAGCAACAGCCACAGATGCCACACCCTGACGAACGGCTCCCTTTAATTTTGTATCAAATTCAGTCCAGTTGTGCTAGTGGATGCCCTACACCAATGATGTGTGAGCCACCTGTGCAATTATATCGAGTTTTATAAGTTACGGAATTTCCTAACACTTAACACTATGCCCTAATTAAGTACAGAGTGTACTGTACAATTCCCTATCCGGCCGGCAAAGAACCCTTCTTAAGAGGGCAATTCACCCTAGAAAAAACAAAAAACCTATACTAGGGTGTCAGAGTGACTATTGGTTTGTTCAGGTTAGGTTGTTTTAAGTTATGAATTTGGTTGGGTGTGGTCCGAAAAGGTCATATTTGATTTGATGTTTGGTTAGTCAAATGGAATTCTCATACCAATGGATATTGCGAGAATTCAATGTCTATGAACATGTAACAGAGAAAAAAGACAAGACAATACAGACAGACAGATAATTAGAAGGGGATGGAAGGGGTCTGTCAGTTTTTCTGCAGGATTGACTGGGTTAGGCACAGAGCTGTACCAGGCTGTACACCAGTGCGGGCCCCAATCCAGGCGATTCCTGATATGGGAAAGGGCCTGTTCCCTCGCAGTTTCACAAACTTTCCCTTGTTCACCAAAAATAAATAAATGATAAAATAATAACAGATGATTTATAGAAGAATAGATGTAAAAGGGAAAAGGTTTCAGTCAGCTTCCCTGCAGGATTGACTGGGTTATACCGTGCTGTACACCTGTGCGGGCCCTAATCCAGACGATTCCCAATGGGAAAGAGCCTGTTCCATCGCAGTTTGCATTAACTTTCCTCTATTACCGAAAAATAAATAAATAAATAATAAAATAGAATAAACATAAAATTTTTATTTAAAAAGAAGAGATGTGAAAAGGGGGAGAGGTTTCAGTCGGCTTCCCCGCAGGACTGACTGGGTTAGGCACAGAGCTGCACCAGGCTGTACACCTGCGCGGGCCCCAATCCAGACGATTCCCGATATAGGAAAGGGCCTGTTCCCTCGCAGTTTCACCAACTTTCCCCTACTCCCGAAAATTATATAGTTAAATAAAGAGAATAATAAAAGATAATTTTAGAAAAATAGGTCTAAAAAAGGGAAGAGGTATCGGTCAACTTCCCTGCAGGACTGACTGGGTTAGGCACAGAGCTGTACCAGGCTTTACACCTGTGCGGGCCCCAATCCAGGCGATTCCCAGTATGGGAAAGGGCCTGCTCCTCACAGTTTACACCAACTTTCCCCTATTCCCAGAAGATAAAGATATGATATATAATTTTAGGAGATATATAAAAAGGGATAGGTTTCAGTCAGCTTCCCTGCAGGACTGACTGGGTTAGGCACAGAGCTGCACCAGGCTGTACACCTGTGCGGGCCCCAATCCAGTCGATTCCCAGTACGGGAAAGGGCCTGTCTCCTCGCAGTTTTCGCCTACTTTCCCCTATTCCCAAAAAGTAGAATAATAATAATAATAATAATAGATAAAATATAAAAAGATATATAAATAGGTAAAAAAAACATATAACATTACATAACATGACATAACATAACATAACATATATGTCATTAAGTAGCCCTAAAAAGGGCCGTTGTGTAGTTCTGGTCCTCCACGTTTCCCTCGGTGTCCGTGATAGCATCAGTAGTTCCATATATTGTCCATTTGATTTTTGTCCGTGCATTTCTTCCAATCTTCTCTTCCTGAGATATCCAGTTCAATGTCATTAGGAATTAGCCGGATAATTTTAAATATCAAGTGCCATTAGCTTTCATGATTGATGATATGCAACCCCATAGTACATTTGTGGTGAAGTGCTAGTTATGCAATAATGTTTTTTGTGTTATTGATTAAGACTTCATGTTGCAACATTGTGTCGCTGGGCCTGATAGTCCTGGATTAAGACTACCTTATATTTCTATTTGAGGTCATATAAATATGATTGTTAATTTAAGTTATCGTTGAAACATTGTGTTGCTGGATCTGATAGTCCTGGGTTAAGACTACCTTATATTTCTATTTGGGGCCATATAAGATATAAATGCATGTAATGTTTAAGAGTTTTTAATATTATATAATGTGTTGTCCATGTAACAGAATTGTTACCGAGAGGATGGTGGATTAAATGAACAACACAAACACAATATGTGAAAGAAAATATAAATTTATGAAATAAATTATTGATGAAAAATAATGATGTATCAACACAATAACTCATGCGCTCAACCCACAATTACACTCACAACCATTCACAATACATGAATAAATGAAATATCAATACAAAATAAAACACAGATATAAAGGGATCTCTTGGACTATACACAGATTCAAGGAACCTTTACGAAAGTTATATTACCGCAAGTATAAATTACGATAACAAACACAAAACATCAACCTATTCTATCGCACGTATGGATTGTGACAACTAGCACGAACATATACATGTATTCAATCAAGTTGCTAGCTTTTATTGAGATTCATGCAATCCCTTGAAATAATATTGTGATCTGAAATAACCATGTAAATACAACAATGTATTCAATTGTACTACAATTGCAACACACACATGTGTCTAGACCCTGTATAATCGTACGATTCACCAACAGTTGAATCGCCGCCCAGTTTCCCTGAAGACCTAGGGTTGACCAATACTTTTATCGGCCGTTTGCCCTTCACGGATCCACCACAGTTATACGTACAGACAGCATACAACATCTACTAGAACCAACGTTCCTAAATACTCTAGATGTCGCCCCGGATGTTTACAACTCGAGACAGCTCCGACACTCGGACTTCTAGATTTCCGGATATTTACACGTCACGACAGATGTAGACGAACATACAGTTCGACAGACAGACAGTCACATACTTCAATTCGATTGCACAATAAATCAGCAATAATTTCAGCTACGATCTCAGAGATGTTATCAGCCGACTATATCAGAGATGCTATCAGAGATGTTCCGCAATAAATCATCTACAAAATCAGCTACGATCTCGAAGACGTTATCAACGATGTTATCAGATGCGTTATCAGAGATGCTATCAGAGATTATCAGATGTTATCAGCTGCGCTATCAGATGCGTTATCAGAGATTATCAGATGTTATCAGATGCGCTATCAGATGCGTTATCAGATGCGTTATCAGCTACGCTATCAGATGCGTTATCAGAGATTATCAGATGTTATCAGATGCGCTATCAGATGCGTTATCAGATGCGCTATCAGATGCGTTATCAGATGCGTTATCAGCTGCGCTATCAGCTACAATAAAGAAACCAGACTAATAATAGTTGTCTCAAAAATAACCTAAACCTTAGATTACGCTATTGCAATTAAAGTCTAATAGTGACTAGTAATTCCAAATATTCCACGTTTAAAATCTGCATTGCAATAAAGACATCATTATATGAAATGATAAACTGAATAAAATTCACAATAAAACGAAATATAAATTTAACACTCACCCCTTTGGCTGGAGATTGAAAGACGAGCTATCTATCCTGTGATTAGATACTTTAGGTCCCGTAATATTGATCAAAAATATTCTGCCTTATATACCCTCAAAAGAGGTGAGCAGAAATCACGGCAAGATTACCGTGCACCACGTGAATCTAAATGTTCCGGATTTCATGTAATTCAAAATCAGGCACATGCAAATCGTTACAAGCCGCTTACCTTGGGAAAAACCACTTATTCACCCCAGGTAACGCATGTACGACGAAACAAAAAAAAAATGGTGAGATTAGTTTGTAAATCAATTAGAAAATAAATTAAATTTTCGCCTAATTCTGTGACAATACCTCCCCCCTAAGAATAAAAATGTGCACATTTTTAAAACTAACACAGAATAGAAGAAAATTAATTACTGATGATATCTTACAACATTTACACTGGTTATACTACAATCTGGATTTTATTACTGTGCAAATTCATACAAATTTCCCATCATGCCCTACTCAAGTAGTCTGCGCCTACATTTTCAACTCCCCTTATTGATATTGTCGCTCTGTCTCTTGATATACAACTTGAGCATGTTAGCATGGAATGTCTTTAAATTACCGTCCATGTCAATTTTATAGTCCATGTCACCTTTTACCTCCTTAACTTCATATGGACCTTTCCACTGGACTAATAACTTATTTGAGCTCGTTGGAAGAAGCAATAGAACCTGATCTCCCACAAGAAATTTCCTATTTCGCGCTCTGCGGTTGTAATACTTGGCATATCTACGCCCCGATTTAATTAATTAGTCACGTGCCATCTGGCATGTACTCTCAAGTTTATTTCTTAGATCTAACACGTACTGGTAAGTTGTTTTTATTTCCTCGTTCGCGACGTCACCAGTCCATAGCTCGCGTAGTATCCGCATCGGGCCTCGAACTGTCCTACCATACAACAGTTCGAAGGGTGAAAACCCTAAACTTTTCTGCGGTACTTCACGGTACGCGAACAGAACAGCGTTTAAATAACGGTCCCAGTCTTGCGGACGTTCCGCGCACATCTTTCGCAGCATGCTTTTCAGGGTACCATTAAACTTCTCTACCAGTCCATTGCACATCGGATGGTATGGGGTAGTGTTTAGCTGTTTGATGGATAACAGCCTACTTATTTCACCCATGAGGTCAGAGGTGAATTGGGCACCACAATCAGTGAGGATTTCTTCTGGCACCCTACCCTACTGAAGATATCAACTAATGCTTCAGCTACTCTTTCCGTTTCAATAGTTGGTAACGCTACGGCTTCGGGGTATCTAGTCGCGTAATCAACTAGAGTAAGAATATACCGATTCTTTCTTTCGGTAACCGGGTGTATTGGTCCTACAATATCTACTGCCACTCTTTTAAACGGTGTATCTATTAATGGCATCTGTCCTAAGGGCACCTTTGTGACCCTTCCCTTACAAACGGTTTTCTGACATACGTCGCATGACCTACAGAACCGTGTGACATCGCCATTAACACCTGGCCAGTAGAATTCAGCGACTACCCTGCTAGTGGTCTTAGCCTTACCTAGGTGTCCTGCTATGCTTGACTCATGCGCCACCCTAAGTACTTGAGATCTATATCTCTGGGGTACGACCACTTGCCAATACTTCTTACCCTCCCGAGCGCTAAACTCCCTATGAATTAATCCGTTCTTGCGTACGAATCTCGAGCTACCCCCACGCTTGCAGTGTTTAATCGCGTCGGACGTGATTTTCTCAACAATAGTTTTGATGGATTCATCATGTTCTTGCTCTTGTTTGAAATCATCACGCGAAATTCCGGAGATTGATTCGGGGACTATTAATATATGAAACTCGGTTTTCTATCGCCGTGTTTGCGCTAGCGTTTTGACTGCCTGAGCCAAAAGGTATTTTAAAATCGGCCATTGCTGGAAGACGGGAACCTTCAACATTACCGATCGTCAGATCGTATATAGGGTTTTTCATACAAAGGGCATCAACAGTTCCCGTTAGGAAAGGTGTTTTTACTGTGATCCTTGCTACGGGAATGCGACCGATCGTCTGATCAAGTAGCATACATGGGGACTCCCACCCGAGCATTTGGTTATCCTGCACGAGACTACGTTTGATCACTACGCCCGTGCAACCAGTGTCACGTAATACTACGACTTCTCGACCCTTGACAAACCCTCTCGCGGTTGGTAAACGCGCTTCGGGAAATAGACACGTGCCAAGCGAATGAATACAAGGTTCTACCTGTACGATGTTATCAGATTTACCTTTACTTTGTATAGCCACTGCTACCTTATGTACAAGTCCCTTTCTTTTAGGACAGTCTTTTTGACCATGACCCCATGCATTACACAAGAAACATTGCACACGCTGAATAACTGGATTCCTAACTGACCTATTTACCTCAGCTGATTTTACAAGCTCTCTAGGCATAGGTCTCAAAACTGGTTTCCAGACTTAAAATCTTTTAAAACCACGTTCTGGGTTCCCCCATGAGCTTCGGCAAAGAAATCGGCTTGCTTAGCCATATCTTTTACGTTTGTGAAGACTTTCTCCTTCAGAAATTGATCTAATTCTCGCCCAACTGTATTAAATAATTGATCTCTGAGCAAGAAATCAGTCAACCCTTCAAACGTTTTCACCGCTTTGCCGCATTCAATCCACCGCTCAAAATAGTTCGCAATTCTAACGGTGAACTGACCAAAGGTTTTTCCCTTATCGGGCTTGCTATACCTGAACTTTTTACGAAAACCCTGTTCAGTGAGCTTGTACCTTTTGAGAAGTGCTTCCTTTAGGACGTCGTACTTAAACACATCGTCTCTAGGAAGTCGTGAGTATACATCCAGCGCTTTACATTTTAATAGAGCACTAAGATGCAGTACCCAGTCATTTTGACTCCACTTCTGGTTTTCAGCATACCGCTCAAACCGATGAAGATAACTATCCATGTTATCTTTTTCATCGTCAAAGGGAGGTAATTTGGGGCCCCTTAATTTGCTAAAGGCAGAATCGTGTTCTCTTTCAGATGTCGCTAATTCTACCTTACGCTCATGATCCCGCTGCTTTGCTTTTTCTTCTAACTCTAACATTTCTACTTTTGTTCGTTTATCTAACTCTATTCTCCTGTCCTCCGCTTCCATTTCCCATCCTATCCTGTCCTTTTCAGCCTGCTTCTCTAATTCTATCTTCTCCATTTCAAAGGCCCATTTCCTATCATCGGATTCCCTTTCCAATTCCCGTTTCCTTTCATCGGCTTCCCTTTCTAATGCCAGTTTCCTTTCTTCGACTTCCCCTTTTTCCCTTTCTAATTCCCTTTCTAATTCCCTTGCTCTTACCCTTTCTTCCCTTTCCCGAGCTTGTTCTTCCTGAATAAATTTCCTTAAGCTTTCACCTTCATATCCAAATTCTTTGCCTAAGGCAACCAAGTCCTTAAGGGATGACATGACAATGACAATTGTAATATGAATATATATAGGTAACCAAACCAATACTTTAAACACGTTTATACTGGACACACGGACCTAGATAAACTAAACAAAAATAAACCCCAACTTGAGTATTATCTTGTCAAGAAGGTCACGCCCAAATATAAACATTAAATGTTTACTTTCACCAAAATGATTGACAGTACACTTAATCCAGCGATCCCACTTCTGACACCATTGTAACAGAATTGTTACCGAGAGGATGGTGGATTAAATGAACAACACAAACACAATATGTGAAAGAAAATATAAATTTATGAAATAAATTATTAATGAAAAATAATGATGTATCAACACAATAACTCATGCGCTCAACCCACAATTACACTCACAACCATTCACAATACATGAATGAATGAAATATCAATACAAAATAAAACACAGATATAAAGGGATCTCTTGGACTATACACAGATCCAAGGAACCTTTACGAAAGTTATATTACCGCAAGTATAAATTACGATAACAAACACAAAACATCAAACTATTCTATCGCACGTATGGATTGCGACAACTAGCACGAACATATACATGTATTCAATCAAGCTGCTAGCTTTTATTGAGATTCATGCAATCCCTTGAAATACTATTGTGATCTGAAATAACCATGTAAATACAACAGTGTATTCAATTGTACTACAATTGCAACAAACACATGTGTCTCGACCCTGTATAACCGTACGATTCACCAACAGTTGAATCGCCGCCCAGTTTCCCCGAAGACCTAGGGTTGACCAATACTTTTATCGGCCGTTTGCCCTTCACGGATCCACCACAGTTATACGTACAGACAGCATACAACATCTACTAGAACCAACGTTCCTAAATACCCTAGATGTCGCTCCGGATGTTTACAACTCTAGACAGCTCCGACACTCGGACTTCTAGATTTCCGGATATTTACACGTCACGACAGATGTAGACGAACAGACAGTTCGACAGACAGACAGTCAGATACTTCAATTCGATTGCACAATAAATCAGCAATAATTTCAGCTACGATCTCAGAGATGTTATCAGCCGACGTTATCAGAGATGCTATCAGAGATGTTCCGCAATAAATCATCTACAAAATCAGCTACGATCTCAAAGACGTTATCAACGATCTTATCAGATGCGTTATCAGAGATGCTATCAGAGATTATCAGATGTTATCAGCTGCGCTATCAGATGCGTTATCAGAGATTATCAGATGTTATCAGATGCGCTATCAGATGCGTTATCAGATGCGTTATCAGCTGCGCTATCAGCTACAATAAAGAAACCAGACTAATAATAGTTGTCTCAAAAAATAATCTAAACCTTAGATTACGCTATTGCAATTAAAGTCTAATAGTGACTAGTAATTCCAAATATTCCACGTTTAAAATCTACATTGCAATAAAGACATCATTATATGAAATGATAAACTGAATAAAATTCACAATAAAACGAAATATAAATTTAACACTCACCCCTTTGGCTGGAGATTGAAAGACGAGCTATCTATCCTGTGATTAGATACTTTAGGTCCCGTAATATTGATCAAAAATATTCTGCCTTATATACCCCCAAAATAGGTGAGCAGAAATCACGGCAAGATTACCGTGCATCACGTGAATCTAAATGTTCCGGATTTCATGTAATTTAAAATCAGGCACATGCAAATCGTTACACGCCGCTTACCTTGGGAAAAACCACTTATTCACCCCAGGTAACGTATGTACGACGAAACAAAAAAAATGGTGAGATTAGCTTGTAAATCAATTAGAAAATAAATTAAATTTTCGCCTAATTCTGTGACAGTCCATGAGGTTGCATATGAGATAATAAAAGAGAATAGTATGTTGTTAGCAGGGAAGAGCGTGGAGAGGGTGATGTTAATATGAAGGATTGTCCCAGACTACACTTAGATTTGTTACATTAGATGTGTCTGTTTTTCATGTGACACTATACCAGGTCATGAAAAGGGGGTTGATGTAAATTTGCATTTGCATAAGGTCATTTATTGACCTTTTATTGACACCCCTCCTCCTTTCACTTCCCTAACAGTGGTCACAGAATTATCACATCTTTTAAGATTTTTTTCTAGTAAACCATAAGTTAATAAAATTAATGTAACTTCTTCTTGACGGGATGTGCATGTAAGTTCATAGTGTGGATTGGTATAAACTCGCAAGGTGCGTAGAGTTCTTGGATCCTATATTGACACCCATCCTCCCTCTTTTCCCACCTGCGCTCCTGGCCAGTGTTAAATATTGTGATATTATATTACATATATATATTATATTATTGCTGTTGTTGTTATAGTAGGTATTTTTATTCTATTGTATCTATTAAACCTGCTTTTATGAATAGATAATCCCTTTGTTGATAATAAAATGTAACCCCTCTTGGCGGGATGTGCAGTTGGGTCAAGAGTGTGGATTTGTATAAACTCGCAAGGTGCGTAGAGTTTTTTGACCCCATATTGACACCCATCCTCACTCTTTTCCCATCTACACCCCTGGCCGGTGTCACATATATATTAGTTTGTTGTTGCTATTGTTATTGTAGGTTTTCTATTCTTATTATATCTATTAAACCTGATTTTATGAGTAAATAATCTCTGTATTGATATAAGTAATGTAACCCTCTCTTGGCGGGATGCACAGTTGGGTCTAGAGTGTGGATTGGTATAAACTCGCAAGGCGCGTGAAGTTCTAGACCTCATATTGATACCCATCCGCAATCTTTTCCCATCTAAGCTCCTAGCCGGTGGTACATATTGTAATATTATTATATATTTAGGCTGCTGGTTATTGTTTTTATTGTTACTGTAAGTATTTGGTTATATTTTATCTATTAATCCTGTTTTTATGAGAAAATTAATGATATTAGTAACCGTTGTTTTAAAGTTATTTTGGTCAGGGTTTATTATTTCTGGGTAGGTATAAGGTGCTTTATTATTCACCTGTTTAAGTTTAAATGCATCTCTTTCAATTGTATTAATCATACAAGTATTAAAAATGTGATCTAGATCTTCTGGTAGATTACAACTATAACAATTTATATTATGTGGGAATGGTCCTAAATATTTAGCAAAGCTGTTGGCCAGCTTTGTTTTCCCTAATATTATTCTATTGAATTTAACTTGTTCTAATCTGGTTATTCCCACTGTCAATGCTGTCCTATTTACTTTTTTAATAATTGTGTGTAATGCTCTGCCCTGGTTATGATTAGTCCATTCATTTTGCCATTTATTATTTATCCAGTTATATATTATACTATAAATTTCAAGGTGACTATATTTAAAAGTAGTCCAATTAGGGTCGTTTAGTTTTTCATTGGCTAACTTATCAGCTAATTCATTTCCTTTTACATTTATATGTGATGGTATCCACATAAATTCTATCGTTATGTTTTGTTTTTCGGCTTGTTGTATGATTTGTTGAGCCTTGGAGAGAACGTTTTTCCTGGTGCGAGATTGGTCATTACGAATAGATTGTAGGACACTGAGCGAGTCACTAACAATTAAGTTTTTAGGAGATTTATGTAATTTTATCCATTTCAGAGCCTCAAGGATGGCCCAGAACTCAGCCGTGTAAATAGAGCAGTGTTTTGGAAGCCGACTGCCCATGCTAATATTACGCTTTGGTATAACCCAAACATCTGCCGTTCTATCGGGGTTAATACTCTTGGATCCATCCGTGAATATCTGAATATGTTGACTATATTGTGTATTAAGTTTTTCTATAGCAAGCATTTTTAAATAATGTTGGTATTGTTGTTTATTACCTTTATTTAACAAAGAAAAATCAACTCTAATTGGTACATAATTAAGTGTATTGTTTTGATTGTTTTGATGTGTTTGTACTTGAAAGATATCTACTGTTAATTGATGAGCAAGTTCATGTACCATTTTGCCAAAGGAAGTATTATTTTTCTGATTCTTAATAATTGGTACGTTGCTTTTGATTATGGCTTTAAGGGTAGGGTGTTGTATTTTATGTGTCGACAGTCGAGCCACATATCTGAGCATGAGTTCCTGCCTACGGAGGTGTAACGGCGGTTCTCCAGTCAGTACTTGTAACTCTACCGTAGACGTAGATGGTAAAGATCCGGTAGCAAGTAATAGTGCTTTTCGCTGTATTTTATTGAGTTTATGAAGTTCTGCCACGCATGCCGTGCCATAGATTTGGCATCCATAATCAAGTTTGGATGTAATTAAAGCTCTATAAAATAACATAATTTTTTTTTTTTTTTTTTTTTTTTTTTGTTTTTTGTTTTTTGTCAATCAATCAATCAATATTTGGAGTTTTATAGTAGCAGCCGTCCACGAAGGGACATTTGTGCTACTTTTATATCCAGCATATCGCTGGACATTTATTTTCCCTTGGGGAAGGGACGTTACTCCCCCACCCTCAGGCATTTATGTGCATACCAATGCACTTATTAATTTGGGCGTTATACCGAATTACTAATAAGTAACTATCGGTATAGATGTAAGCCCTGGGGCAGGTAGGTAAGGCCCATCCATACCTCCCCTGTCAACTTCGAGATGCGATACCTGCAGGAACAGGCAAAGGCGGAAAAGGTCCCAGTCAGACTCCTCGTTGTCCTACACGCAGGGGCAGCACCGAACGCACACCCAGACCCACCAACGAAGAAACACGAGACGCCCCCAGGACACTTCCGGAGAACACAACCCGCGAAGCAGCAACACACACCGAACACACAAGGAGAAGGACAGCAACAGCCACAGATGCCACACCCTGACGAACGGCTCCCTTTAATTTTGTATCAAATTCAGTCCAGTTGTGCTAGTGGATGCCCTATACCAATGATGTGTGAGCCACCTGTGCTATTATGTCGAGTTTTATAAGTTACGGAATTTCCTAACATTTATCACTATGCCCTAATTAAGTACAGAGTGTACTGTACAGTTCCCTATCCGGCCGGCAAAAAATCCTTCTTAAGAGGGCAATTCACCCTAGAAAAAACAAAAAACCTACACTAGGGTGTCAGAGTGACTATTGGTTTGTTCAGGTTAGGTTGTTTTAAGTTATGAATTTGGTTGGGTGTGGTCCGAAAAGGTCATATTTGATTTGATGTTTGGTTAGTCAAATGGAATTCTCATACCTATCGATATTGAGAGAATTCAATGTCTATTAACATATAACAGAGAAAACCGACAACACAATACAGACGGACAGACAGATATTTAGAAGGGGTGGAATGGGTCTGTCAGTTTTTCTGCAGGACTGACTGGGTTAGGCACAGAGCTATACCGTGCTGTATACCTGTGCGGGCCCCAATCCAGACGATTCCCAATGGGAAAGAGCCTGTTTCATCGCAGTTTGCATTAACTCTTCTCTATTCCAGAAAAATAAATGATAAAATATAATAAACATAAGATAGATGTGAAAAGAGGGAGAGGTTTCAGTCGGCTTCCCCGCAGGACTGACTGGGTTAGGCACAGAGCTGCACCAGGCTGTACACCTGCGCAGGCCCCAATCCAGACGATTCCCGATAAAGGAAAGGGCCTGTTCCCTCGCAGTTTCACCAACTTTCCCCTTATTCCCGAAAATTAAATAAAGGAGAATAATAACAGATAATTTTAGAAAATAGGTCTAAAAAGGGAAGAGGTTTCGGTCAGCTTCCCTGCAGGACTGACTGGGTTAGGCACAGAGCTGCACCAGGCTGTACACCTGTGCGGGCCCCAAACCAGGCGATTCCCAGTACGGGAAAGGGCCTATCTCCTCGCAGTTTTCGCCAACTTTCCCCTATTCCCAAAAAATAGAATAATAATAATAATAAAAGATAAAAAATAACTAGATATATAAATAGGTAAATAAAACATATAACATAACATAACATAACATGACATAACATAACAAGCAGCAGAGAGGGTGAGCAGACCACCCTTTTCCGAAAAAATTTTGATTGAATCTTTAAAAAAAAAAATAGAGCCTTCGTATGAAATCTCATTTTTAACCCCCAAAAATAAGTCTCTATTTATCAAAGGGAGACTACGATTTTTCAATCAATTTTGGTCGCAACGATGTGGTCATTCACACTCTCTGCTGCTACAAGTTAACAAAAATAATAATTTATGTCAACCAAATATTTGATGGAGTCCGATACGATATCGTGTCCGAGGATCATGTAAATTTATCGTTATAAATCCGTGCCGGGTTGACTGAGCGTTACTAAAGAAATTTTTAAATTGATTGAAGTCCATATCAGAGCACCATGTCTGCCAAATATTTCGTAGCGCATGTGTATCAACGCCGTTAAACACAGCAAGAATATTACAGTTATCTCTGATTACTTTTGGAATCTGAGTGTAGCGTTGAGTGACATATATTACGCCGGTGTTTTTATGCCAGCCTCTGGAAAAGATCTTAGCTGGGTTTTGTTTGATTGTCTAACATCACATCGTCGTATACGACTAAATTGTTAATGTTCCCATCAAGGTCATCTACGGATGGTGCCTCGTCAATATCAGTTATAAAATCAACGACGTTCTCACCGGCAATCTCTGGAGCATTTTCATTAAAATCTTTTAGCACTTCATAGCATCGTTGATCATCTACGCTAGGAGCAACTAAATACAACTTATCCCACTTCATCCATCTCATTATTAAATTGAGCAACAATTGTGTCTTGCCGGATCCAGATGGCCCGATTATAATTGCGCGGATAGAGTTTGGTAGCGCTGCATGATGCTTAACTGGTTCTCTTGTTTTAGTCGCTGAAAAATCAATTATATTCATATCTCTATACATAAATTATGGATCTATATTGTGTGAAGTGTAAAACGCGTACTAGCACAAATGATGTGACAAAGATTACAACTAAAAATAACAGATCAGCACTTACTGGTAGATGTGCAACATGTGGTACAAAGAAATTTAGATTTGTTTCTATGAAATCCGGAGATGTTTTAAAAAAAAACGAGGAGGTGATATCGCAGCCAAATTTGCAAAGCTCCCTGGAACCCCATGGGAAAAGCACCTTCCAGGACATAGCTACTGTGGCCCCGAAACACGATTAGATATCAGACTTGATGATCAAAATCAACCCCGATCCGGCGAGTATCCGATAAACGCTATTGATAAGGCGTGTCATGCTCACGATGTTGCATATAAAAGCAGCAATCTGCAAAACAGGCACCTCGCGGATGTGAAATTAATTCATGCGTTAAATACTGTTCCTGATAAATCTTTGAAAGAAAAATTGGCTTCGTGGTTGGTAAAATCGGCTATGAAAGGCAAATTGATGTTAGGTGCCGGTAATTAATAATATGGAATCTATTTATTATTCTCCGAGAGGATACTGGAAGGGTAAAACAGCAATCAGTAAACTCGCCAGCGCCGCAAAAGTGAAAAAGACCACTGCGGCTAATTGGTTATCCAAGTAGGTTATATGGCAAATTTATCTACCGCGCCCTAAACAAATCAATTTCTCGCATTTTGATGTTAAAGGACCCAATGAAGTTCATCAAGCTGATTTATTGTTTTTACCACATGACAACGGTTACAAATACGCGCTAACCGTAGTTGACAAACAAGCAGAACCGCTAAAAACAAAATCATCACCTGAAGTTGCTTCTGCATTTGAAAAGATTTATCGACGAGGCCCACTACGCTGGCCAAATCTATTACAAGTCGATCCTGGCAAGGAATTTCAAGGCTCTGTTTTATCTGCGATGAAAGATCACAATGTCACCATCAGACGGGGGCATACTGCACTACATTGCGATCAGGCAATTGTAGAACGATTTAATCGGACGATTGCTGAGCGGTTATTTGGATATCAATACGCAAAAGAATTTATCCAAGAAAAGCGATCCCGTGAATGGGTCAAAAGGTTACCAGCTGTGATTACCGCACTGAATAATGAGATTACTAGAACAATCAACATGAAACCTATCAACGCGATTAAAAAGAAGTCTATACCTAAAATGGAAATTCGAAGAATTTCACAAAAAGATTATAGCGTTTCCCAACCAATTCTTGGTAGTAATGTCACTGTTAGGTATTTATACGAACCAGGAGAGCTTGAAGGTGGTAAAAAAAGAGCTACTGATCCTATTTGGGGTATTACTGCACACAAGATATCTACTATAACACGATCAACTGGTAGACCTCCAATCTATAAATTGGATTCAACTGCTCCTCAGCGGGGGTTTACACGCGAACAATTACAAGTGATTCCTGACGATACTCAATTACCACCGAGGGGTCTTAACTAGCGCCGTTGCGTCTGTTGCACTCAAGACAAGTCAACATCACATTGTTTCTGAAATGACCGAGACTGTTATTTTTTCTGTCTACGGTAAATTGGCGAGGATCTTTATCCGAATACTGCCAACGCATTATACAATTGCAACTTGCGCAGTGTTTATTTTGTTGTTGCTTCAGCGTAATTATTAATTCAGCATCAATGTCAAATTCTCGTTTTTTTTTGTCTTGTTGTTTGTAACCGGAGAGTTTTTTATCAATAACTTTAACATCAACGATGCTAGCACCATCCATTGTGGTGTCATCATCGAAAACAATTCTTCGAAGTTGATTTATTCTTCGTACTCTGGATACTGCAAGATAGACTAAATTCGACCATTCGATGTGATTATCCACCATCCGAACAATTGTATCTGATACAGTCAATCCCTGTGAAGAATGTATTGTTGCTGCGTAACCTAGCGTCCACGGGGAATTATTAGCACGCAATGCATCTTCAACGACGCTGATATCAACCAGCACAATATCATTTAACACTAAATTCTGTCTTTGAAATCCTTCGGATTTTGGTCTTGGAATATCAGCTTCTATATTCTGTTTTCGTGTATCCGAAGGCCTATAACACAACGGTACTGGAAGTGTTGCAAATTTTTCTTTATGCGTTTCAAATAACTTCATCTGAAGTGTGTCTCTGACTATTTTTCTACTTGCTACTATCAAATCATTTGGTCTCCACGTTTCCCAAAAATCATTCATCGGAGTTTCTGAAATTATTTCACGCGCAATTTCACATTGGATTTTATCCGGCTGTAATCTAATTAGCGCTTTGAACTCGCGTAATTGTTCATCAAGTGATCTATAATCAGTGGTAATTTCTTCATAATAGTCTACAAAACCCTTTAGCCATTCATGTGGGGAAGCACCGACAAATGGTGGTGGCTGGCCGTGATCACAGCACATGACGACTTTTGTATTTTTCAATAACAACCACTCAAGAAATGTTTGTAATACATCTAATGACACGGTGCATATTTCATCCCAAATTATGATTTCAGGAATGAATTTATCACCCATTCGATCAGGGGTCCATTCATCGCCTTTCCGTCGAAAGAAACTATGATAAGTACTGGCATTTACCCCTCGTTGTTTCATCTCTCTGGCGAGTCTGTGAGTAGGTGTTAGGACAATCATGTTCGATTTTGAAACGCTAGCGTTTCTATGATATAATTCAAATGCACGAGTTGTCTTTCCTGACCCACCACAACCGTTTAAATAAACTGCCTTGTATCTACATATTGGATCAGATACCGGTGGTGCATTAGAAAATTCGGATAGAATCTCATCACACTTTAAGTACTTTTCATCCATGGTAATATCTGCCGATTCACAATACTCATGTAGCATCTCCTTTTTAAATCGCCAACATCCCCAATTTGCATCCGGATCTGTGAATTTAGCTACATCTGATTTGTACTTCTCGTGGATATACATAGAATCAGTGGCTACTCTAACTGCGGTATTAGGAAATCTATTTATCATCGAAAATAAATTGATAGAAGCATAAGCTAGCATAGAACTTCTCAAATGCGTATATTGTTTAATATATCCATCACAATAGGTAACAATTGTACCTAATCGTCTTCCATCGGATAGGAAAGTGTCTTTACGATTTACAAGTTTTCCCTGTTTCGTTAAATCTGTTACAATAAAATCGTATTCAGCGATGTCTATGATCAACCGCGAAGAATATTTTGCATTGTCGTATCTTCCACCCTGGGTAAATTTACCGATTATTCTTCGTCCAAAATCATTTGCTTGTTCTTTTTTAATTTCAAATAACTTCTTAGACCAATTCATGATTTGTTCTTCATTGAAATCTGGAAATTGTTTTCGCTGTTCGCTAATTATACGATCTAGATCGGGTTGTGGTAGCCAAACTTCTTTCTGAACTCGATAGCATATAATAGCTTCGGAAACAATCAACCATATTAGCATACCACAATCAATCATATATCGTTGTAACACTATTGGCATCCAGGCCTTTTCAGATATATGTCTACCAAGCCAAACATAACTACACGGATGTAACCCTGTAGCGAGTTCAAATGATATCACACGAGCGAATCCGGTTAAATCAAAATCAAGCAATGGGCCATTAATCGCAACACGAGTCATTTCATGTGAGGGGTGTCCAAATCGTTTAAAATAGTTACTACATTCTCCATACCCGAGAAAACTTCCAGGATAACACGCGGATATATCAATTGAAATCATACCGCCACGATGGTATTTTGTATTTCACAGTCCTCCATGACCAAATTCGATGCAACTCAATTTAACGTCCTCAAGAAAATCACTTCGTGTTGGACGCCATGAGTTTTTTTCTCTTGCGAAGTGAGCTACCACTGATGGAATAGTAAAACTATCCGTTAATATTTTTTCATGGGAACTCTCCGGTGAAAAATCATTAGCGATTTTTCTCATTCTGTTATCTAATTCTTCAACGCGATATAATTCACCATTTGGTCTTACAAATTGATCAAATCCTATTTCGGGATCTTCATCACTTCTAAGTAACCACACTGACACAGGGTCATCTTTACACAACGCATGAATAGCATGGAATAATTTCTCTTCATAGAAAACATCCCCGACGAACTCCTTAGGGATATATCTCACGGTTCTATCTCGTGGAAATATTGTTACTGCAGGTGTCCATGCGTGTTCGTTATGATCAATAATTTTAATTGGAGCCCCTCGCGATTGATATTTCGGTTCGTATAATACTTCTCCGGTTATTGTCGTTACTGATATTGGGAATTTTAATGATGCTTCTAATTTAGCTATATCAGAAATCTTCGCACCGTGCTGTTTCACTGTCAGTTCCCATTCGGTTATTTTCCTACGTCGCAGATCAGTTAGTTTATTTCCTCGGGATGCATTTGTGAAGTGTTCCATTACCCGTTTTGCTACACAATTCAGTGAACTAGAATATTTCATAGGAGCTAGTTTTGCGATATCGGGTTTATCATTTAAAAGATATATACCATAAACAATTGCTGTTACAGGATAAGATCTTTCGTAGTATGGTTTGTCAATTCCAGTTAGAATTCCTGGTTTGGAATCTCTACTTACAATGACAGTTTTTTATCCTTGAGGATTGGTTCAAATTTATCCCTGATAATCCATTTGCCTTCGACTCCGATAATGAATTTTTTTCTGAAAAAATACTTCTGTTGTGAATTGCTTTGCAATTTACCCTTGGATTTTCAGCCCCTTGGCGGGCCAAGGTGTGAAATTATCTCAGCTGCTCTTTCATCGTTCATAGTAGCATCGATGTTGGGTACATTGACATCTTCATCAATAATTCGAAATGTCGACCAACAGTATACTGCACCGTCTCGGTAGAATTCATTAAAACACTCCCTGATTTTACCCAGTATAGTTCTATCACCGACTAGACGTTTTGGTGGATCAGAGACTCTATCGAGATTGAATTTATTATTTTTCCAAGGCTTAATTTTCGATAATCTTTGGAACTCCTTATCAAGATTGAATTTAGCATTTTTCCAGGGCTTAATTTTCGATAATCTCTTGAACTCCTTCATATTATAATTAAAACAAGTATTTAAATAGAAAAATATAATATAATGAATCACTGCAAGTGGCTAATGATTGGATCAACAACCTCGTGTAACAAATCATGCAGAAGCGAATTCTGTGGGTATCATTTACAAAGCGTTCGCAACGGTTCTTTCGGTCCACTCCCATGCCTCCAATGTAGGGTGGGCGTTAGAGGAAAATCACAATTATGTCTCAGTTGCGGCTGCAAACGATACAGGGAACTAAAACGCTATTATGACAAACGAATAAAAAATACCGTCATTGACCCGAACGATGACAAAATCATAAAAAACCCTCAAGATTATATCAAGAGATTTATAATTAAAGCAGATAATAAATTAGATAAGTAGTATTATTATATAAATGAGCCAAGATTTCAGACCCCATCCAGTGCTTGTTAATTACGAAGCCTCCAGTGAAGGTGTTGTCATGCACCGCAGACTAAAAAAACCGGTTGGATTTCTGAATAATATGGGTTATTTGCTGTTTAGTGTTAGAAAAAAAAAATATCTCTGTCATAGAATTATTTTTGAATGTCATAGCGGATTGATTAAAGACGGCCTTGTTATTGATCACATAAATGACGTGAAGACTGATAATTGTCTTGTGAATCTTCAAGCCGTCTCACAAAGTCGGAATTCAAAATTAGGTGGATCTGGCAAACACGCAAAACGTCCTAGGGGGTCAAATCGTTTGATTTAGAAACCAAAGAGGAGAAAATATTTCAATCAATAAATGAAGCCAGTAGATACTTTGACATTTGTAGGTCTTCAATACGATTTGTTGCAGAAAATATAATTAAAACTGATCTGTCAAAAAGAAATGGTCATAAAGTAAAATTCGTATACATCTGAAACGATTCAAGGGAGATAAATCCTTTATGGATAAATCCGCCGCAACTTATACTCTACTCACTAAGTTCCCTTGTATTATGACGTCAAAAGAATTGTGTCGTCTGCTATTTACCTGTATACCTTGACTAGGCGCGCCGCACACGTGACTGTAATGGAGTAATACATAGTTTCGGTTAGAGTTGTATTTTTAACAATTTCTAAAACCTTTTATTGTCGCTTTGGCTAAAACTGCATTATTTAAACAGTTGTATTTATTTATATCATCTATAATATACTTTTAGTACAGACGTTCTTTATCGCGTTCAGCCGGAAGTGTTTTCCATTCATTGAATAGGTGGGCGCGGTTAAAATTCCTCTGTATACAGCTCTTTGTGATTTAATCGATAATGTATTTTGTCTAGAGAATTAGAACAGGGAAAATATAAGCTTTTATTTAAGAACTGTATTATTTTGTTTAATGTTTCATTTAAATATTTTGTCTCATTTAAATGTTGTGAAACAGTATTAATAGGTAATTCAAGGAAATAAAATAACACACCCGTGAATCAACGCTGCTGTATTAGTCGCCTTATATATATTACGGCTCGTAATAAGCTTGGGGCTTTCGAAAGCCAATCGACCAATCAAAACTTACCAACGCCATTAACACGGGCGTGTGGTTGTCTTTTGTCAATCATGCAACCGTGTTAATTTAGTTTGGTCGCTTTTGATTGGTTGGATTGGCCGTAGAAAATCTGCCCCGTCGTTTCATGTTTGTACTGTCTTGTGCCGTCCCACATCATTACATCACAAATTCCATCATCGTTCCATTGAATTATAATCCATCCTTAATTAAGTATATATGGAATTGTGCCGTCCCACATCAATCGTTTCATTGAATAAATACCATCCTTAATTAAGTATATGTTATATGCCTAAAATTTGCCGCAACACTCGAGTGGAAATATATATGGCATTGTGCCGTCCCACATCATTACATCACAAATTCCATCATCGTTTCATTGTATATACAATCCTTATATGGAATTGTGCCGTCCCACATCAATCGTTTCATTGTAAATATCCATCCTTAATTAAGTATATATGGAAATTGTGCCGTCCCCCAACTTTGGGCTTACTTGGATGTGAAGGCAACCAAGGAGTTCCAAAGATGTGTTGTCGTATATGTAACCTCTGGGTCTTTCTGACGTCATAAGGCGCCAGCGGGATTGCCAAATGGGGTTTTCCTTAATTAACTTAATTAAGTATATGTAGTGATGTCCCCCAAGCATATCTTCTGGGCGGTCTAAGATGGTGTTTGCCACGTTAGGCCTCCTGCCGGAGATGTATGTTTCGGGTTACTTCGGGCTTACTTGGATGCGAAGGCACCCAAGGAGTTCCAAAGATGCGTGTTGTGCTGTCCTTAATTAAGTTAAAAAAGTAACCTCTGGGTCTCTCTGACGTCATAGGGCGCCAGCGGGATTGCCAAATGAGAGTTATTTTTTTAATAATTAGAGGTAAAATGTATTATATTTATATTTTTATAAAAATATGGATATCAAAGATGTAAATTCTATAATTGCTGAAATTTCAGATTTAAAAAATAGAGGGGTAGTATTATCTGAAGGTCTCGACTGTGACAGGATTGCCTCGGAATATGAAGAAATTGATTATCAGTCTAGTAAGGGTCGTTATGTTTACCTAAGATGTACAGACTCGTGAAAGGAATTCAAAAGTCCATCTATGCTTGTTTGTACGGTAACGATATTGATGTATTTATAACGCTATTTAGCACCGTTGAAGCAATACGTCAAAAGCTCGGCCAAGAGTATCAAAAAGGAGCTGAAATTAGTTCTAAGGTTCGTATTATTAGAAAAATATTAAACGAGGAAAAACCAGTATCCTAACCACGTGAGCGTTACTATAAAAAATAGGCCTTCAGTAATTTTCAGTAAAAAATAATTTTTTTAGCGTTTTTTGTAACACTCACATGGGATTTTCTACTGAAAGGATACTCAGCAGTTTGGTCTTGCTTATGCAGTTATGTGCGTACTGGATGATTTGGTTGTGATAGCAAGTAATCACCGCGACGCCTCCATTTTCACGTAGTTCTTGTTGTTGCCGCGTCGTTAACACAAATCGTTCATCGCCGTTCTCAGATATTACAATTCTGAAACGCCCAGCGATGTTATTTCTGAAACACTCGCGGATAGCGTCGTACAGTTTAACCTTGTCCGAGATGGATACATTAGCTTGATGGTACATTATTTAATAACTCAGCTTTTAATTTCGATAGTTTCATATTTGAAAACTCAGTTCACAAACAATATATGGTAGGTGAATCGCTTACAACTAAATTAGCCCGAGAGCGGCTAGCAGCAATTAAAAAGTTTATACCGGTTCGAGACAGACTTCGTGAGAAACTTTAACAACGACAACAAGCGCAGACTGACTTTTCTGTGTCAAGTGAACAACTGTTCGCCCCGGTAACTAAGGCGACCAGCGATGTGAAAACAGCAACTGAACGAGCAATATTTGGGGATATTCCTGAGGAAGGCAAGCGACGAGAAGTGCCCGTTCTTGGTGTGCTTGAAAAAATTGCAGCAGAGACCGAACAAACAAAAAAGTCTTTAGAAACACTTCCAGTAGATATAGTAACTACTTCACGGCAACAACAACAAAAAAAGAGCGAGTACTAGAAGAACTAGGTGCTACTGCAAGAAAACCAGAAGAAGAGGAAGTAGACGTTACTATAGAAAAAATGTATTCACCGCAAAGTATATTTACATACTATGCATACAGCAAAATTAAAAATTTTAAAGATGACAATGATTTAATTAACTTTACCGCGCGGAATTTTTCACTCGATCAAAGAGAAATGGCTGTAAACAAAGTGTATAAAGAGTATATAAAAAAGGACGAGAATTGGATAAAAAAAAGTATACCTGGCAAACCGTGATAGATTTAGAATCACAGAAGGTAACCGCAATGATTTTGAGAGTTTTAAAGACAAAGTATTGAGTAGAGTAGAGTACCCAACTGGATTTTTTGGTAAAGAGGAGTCAACTGGAGATGGATATTTAAGTAGCGGCATAGTTGAAAACACTAGCGTTACTTGTACTGGTAACATTCTCAGTGATATATCACGGCTGGAGGTTCTCATCGAGGGGAAGCGAGCCGGAAACAACTCTCCGGAAATAATTAATGAAGCAGCTGATATCTGTAGACGATTATTTGCCGGCGGTATCACGGACATTAATGTATATCGAGAACTCATTGCTGAATTAGTTGAAAATCACAGAGATGCCCATGGTTATTACAGCGATTGATCACTAATTGAAAAACTACTAGTTTTATAACAAGATGATCATACACTACAACCATAATAAACCCGTAAGCGTCTACGTGGTGAACTCACGATTGCCTGTTTATAGAGCATATTACGGAGATGGTTTCGGCAATACCATTGCGGGGTTATTTACAAGAATGGCTCCCAAGGTGGCGCCGTTAGCTAAACAATTATCAATGAAAGCCATTGATATTATTCGTGATAAGGGAATCAGCACTTTTGGAAATCTTGCCGGAAATGCATTTTCTGCCGCGAAAGAGAAAATAATATCATTGGTGCGACGACAAAAAAAGCAACCAGTTGTACTGCCATCAACTACAGTGATGCCCGCAAAAATCAGCAAAGCAATAAATAGCGCAGTGGAAGAAAAATTAGCGTCGTTGGCGAACAGTAACCAAGATGATATCGCAGACATGATAGCAGGAAGTGGTTTGAAACGAAAACAAAAACGACGATGATTACAAAGAATTTCACAATTGAAAATACTAGTATGTTAATATAATGTTTAAACGAACAGCTGATCCCGCGTTAGATATGGAAGCCCCAGTACCCAAGGACAATTCCGTCCGCGATTATCAATTTTATTCCTATCATGCAATACAACCAGATATTCGATCGCGAATTGAACTTCAAGTCCATGATACCAGCAAATACTTTTTGCCGTGTGAAGCGTTTATCGAAGTAGAAGGAGAACTTGTACAACTTACTGATACTCCTGCTATACCCGCACCGTATCCAGATGGTACCAAAGTCGGCTTAGTCAATAATGGTATCATGGCGCTATTTGACTCCGCGAAATATCTCATTGACGGAAAAGAGATTGAGTCTATAGAACGTGATGTTGATGTGGCTACAACAATAATTGGGTTAGCAAGATGCTCCGATGATTATACAAGATCAGCAGGTCCGTCTATGATGTTTGCAAAATATAATAAAAACACTGCTGGACCCACTCAATTTATTGTACGACGACCAAATGATCGTGCTGGTCCCCCGCCCCTGCTGCTATCGAGGATATATTTATAAATACTGATCCCCAGTACAATCTAGGAGCTGCAACACGAATAGCAATGTTGGCAGGACAGCGTAGATCGTTTTCATGTGCGATTCCGTTTCATCATATATTTGGATTCTGTAGAAAAGTACGAAAAGTTATTTATGGAGCGAAGCGTAGTGACAATGATGCAATCTGGAGAATTCCAGCGAATCCTGCTGCTCCAAATGATGACGCTGGTAAAGTCATTTTAACTAAATTGGTCTTGTGGATGCCAGTAATGACCCCATTAATTGCCACGGAAGAGCGGCTACTTTCATTTATGGATGCGGGTGGCAAATCTTTGCTAAGTTGGCTAACAACAACAACGGATGTTAAGCAATCAAATATCAATGGTACATTTACTTGGAACTTGGCATCACAACAAGGCGTTTCAGCTCCACGTCATATATTTATCACGTTGCGGGATATGACAAGAGTGGAATCACAATTGCACAGTCATATGATATTTGATCAATTAGGAGTTACTGAGGTCTCGTTGAGAATAAATGGCCAGCAGGAACCATCCGAAGACATACAACTTATTTTCGGTCAAAACCATATTGCTCGCGTGTACCATCGTATGCTGTCATATATGGGCCGTGATCAAAATGTAGATACTGGTTTGCAAATATCGCAACATGATTTTAAAAACTTGTATCCGATCTACTATTTTTCGCTGGAACATCTTGATTTAACAAGGCAATCCGTCGTTGATACACACTTCAGAGCCAATGTCCTTCGTGGCGTTATTGCTAATTATAGAGCGGTTGCTGTTATTGTCAGCGACAAATCAATGTTGTTAGAAGGTGTTGGTGGACGAATGAGAATCATTGACGCACCAGTGGAAAATAAGTAAATGAAACTTGAAGAGTTTCCGATTAGATCAATTGAAAGCATAAATGTGTTTTACAATAAAATGACATATAGTGTTGTTAGTGTCAATCTGACTGATGGTCAGGTCAAGAAATTGCGATCAAAATCCGCTAAAGAATGTGGAAAAACAACAACGTTAAAACCACTGCAGATGTCCGGCGGTACACATAAAATATCATTGACGGATCGTCAAATAAAACATTTCAATGATGCGCTAAAGAAACGGCGAGGGATTCAAATTGTATTTTCGAAAGCCGCAGTCGCCAACATGATAAAATCAGGTGGTATATTTCCATTGTTAGCTGCAATACCAGCATTGATTGTAGCGCCTGCTCCAGCAGTGGCAAAAGCGGCTGCGTTGGGAGCCGTTGGGACCGCGGCAGGGATGGCGTTGAAAAAGGCAGCTGGGAAAGGATATAAAAAAGGGAAAGGGGTTGTACCTACCAGGAACCCCGTATTCATGGTACAGCGGGAGATCCGTTCACGGATCGGGTCTAAGAATACCAGGAACGGTTTATTAGTTGAAAACCCAATTGTTCCCATGTCCAATTTTGATTTAATTGATGCTGCTAAAATACTAGCGATAAAAAACTTCAGAGGGGTTTTTATGAGAGATCAATTACCGAGAAAACCTAAACGCGTTGAAACCTGTATCATCATCTTGATAACAGTAACGGATCGGGAACTCACTGGGTTGCATACGCGATTGATCCGCGTGGGATTGTCTAGTTTGATTCATATGGGTTAGCTCCGCCAAGCGAGTTTATGCGGTATATAAATTCTTCGATGAAACTCAGAGTTTCCGATTTTTTATTCCACGCTGCCAACACAACAATTAAATGATCCACCGATATGCGGCCGTGAAGTATTAACTGTCCTCGCGGAGATTTCATCGTCACAGAAACCACCTCATCTGGTTGTAAATAAATACACGAGTGGGAAATTACAAGGTAATTTTAGAGAATCAATAAATTAAAAATACTAGAGTCTTTATTATATGATTAATATTTGGGGACGATCTCTGTCAATGTTGAAACCCACCGCAAAAACATCTGCGGGTTCTATCGAGGATGTAAAAAAATAATTGAAGATGAAATCGCTGAGACGTTAAATTTAACAAGTGTTGACCCGAACGAAATAGTTGTATTTCAAGATCGCCAGGGTAAATTGAAAAGCAGTAATATATCCGTGAATGACATTTTGATACGGCAGCGTAACGCCGCTGAAAACTCTATCGCGCTGTATTCCAACGATGGACAACTTAATCCAGGCGAACTTGTGTATACGATCACGGACAGGATTATCGCCCACGACAGCATGATTACCGCCCACGACAGCATGATTGCCACCCGCGGCCGTGAGCTGGATGATTATATACGAGGTTATAATAGTTTTCGCAAAAATATCGTACATAAATTCTTTGGGACCCCGCTTGTGGTTGGCATCACTCTCGCTGAAATTAAAAACTTTCTATCTTTATTCTTTTTTAACAAGAATGCGGGAAGGAGGATGAATGAAGATGAAATCAAGGCAAATTATCTCGATATTTCTAAACTAATAGAAAATCTTGAAAAGGTACAAAAACCCACTAACGACGTCATTGTTAAGTTTTTTGGAACCCCGCTTGTGGCTGGCATGACTCTCGCTGAAATTAGCGAGTTTATCGGCAAGCATACTCACAATGCCTACATCGCTAATAATTTCTTTGGTGTCCCAGCTACATCTACAATGACTCTCAAAGATATTAATATGTTTATGGTGAGACAAACAACACTTAATACCATCGTTGATAAATTTTTAGGGAGAACACCTGTATCTGAAACCACATCGTTGACAGGCCCAAACCTCGCTGAAATTAAAAAAGCTATTGACGAACAAAAACTCATCAACGAAATGGTTAATACGTTCTTTGGGAATTATGCCCCCCAAAATCTCACGACAAAATTTTATCACATCGACCTGTATCTTAAAGACCAAGAACAGCTTAAAGCCAGAGACGTTCTGGTTTCATTCTTTTCTAACAGGGAGCCGGGGGAGTCGAGGGGGGTAATAGCTCCTACCAGAATCACGGTAAATTATCTCGATTTTTACGACGATCTTCTTAAACTAAAAGGAAAATCCGAAAAGGTAAAGATTCCACATCCAGACATAGGCGTTAAAAATATTGTGTATACGATTCAGCATGGAACCATGGATTGGATAAGAGATGTTTATACTACATTGTCCATCGGTCTGGTGGGTGTCGAAATGAGGACGATATCTTCAGGCCGACGTGGGTCGATGGTTTCTACAGGTTAACGTGGATCTCTATCGATCAATTTAATATGATCGCGGTCGGTAAAACCTACTCTGGTGGCACCGCGACGTTAATTATGAAGGGTCGCGAACAATACTTTAATGTCGTCGCGGTTGATAGCTCCACCATTAGATCAAAAATAACTTGGTGTTTAGAAGATGATTTTTCCGGCTGAAGCTACTAGCAATTCCTCTTAACGATGGCGAATAATTGAAAACACTAGCGGGTTTAAAATAACAATGAAATCAATTGAACCGATAATAGTCCCAGAGGTATCATAATCGCATCGATATCGATATGATACCGTGAAAGAGTTTTCCGCGAACTTGAAATTACTTTCTGAGCGCTATCGTGAAAAAATGAAAAAATACCGACGCAGCATAGCAATCATCGACATCACCGTGTACTCGGTGTCCGGTGTGATGGCCAGCGCTGGGGTTATTTTGTCGAC
This sequence comes from Unio delphinus, assembly GCA_029339505.1. NCBI lineage: Eukaryota > Metazoa > Mollusca > Bivalvia > Unionida > Unionidae > Unio > Unio delphinus. The sequence goes on along the minus strand of JAQISU010000156.1, from coordinate 3,198,489 downwards.
GGTGACCACGATGGCTCCGATTGCAGTTCCAATCGCTATCTCCGCGGCAACAACAATTGCGGAAGTCGCCACCGCGATACTAAAAAGTTATCATCGTGTTCTCAGAAAAAACTCAGTGATTATACAGCTCGGTACCGGGTGGTATTTGACGCATACTCGAAATTATCCGAGTTGATCTCGCTGTCGATAGATAATTCGTTCATATCCGATGTTGAATTTTCCACGATGACCCAGTTGTATAACTCTGCGATGTTGAAATTGGAAATTGAAGACAGCGTTAACAATAATGTCACTCGAACTGCTTCAACGCATCGCGGAGAATACCACTCCGATACGAACAAGCATGATATCAATAAGATCAATAAACCCTGAATTTAGTGTGAACTTCCCTTCTCCGATTCCAGTGCGTGAGATTGCGCTGGCAAAATTACGAGTATATCATAGCTGGCCTAATATCAGATCGGTTGCATTTGGCGGTCAGCAACCCAATAATGCACTGGTGTTCTCGTATAAGAATAAATCCGATGGTACTCCAGCGTGGGAAACTGTTTCGTTACCAACTGGGTCGTACGAAATTGAGCAAATCGATGCTGAAAATCAGCGTAGAAATAAAATCAATCACTGGAAAAGAATCAAAAATAACTATTAAACTTCATGAACCGACGCTCTCATCGTCGATCGAAATAAGCACAGAGGGATACATTGTAGATATATATAACAGCTCGTTAAGAACAGTGTTAGGATGACCTGAAAAACCACCGAAAAAATCCGCCACCGACTTAACCACGGACGTACAATCATATGATGAAATCAATCCCAGTTATCGAGATAATTTATCTGATATAAGAAAAGGAAAAATCGCCGATAGATTTATATTTACCAACAAAGACACATTGCAATGGGATTTTATCATTAAAAGAACAGCCGACTCATCTGTTACTATTTCATTTACGCTAACTGACATCCGTAGTTATTTTAATGAAATTAAACAACTATATGAAACACAACTAGAACAACTACGGAAAACAAAATCGCAAAAACACGTTGAAATAATAAATCAACTTATATCTGACATGAAATATATCTATGAACTAATTATTCAAACAATAATTAATGACAACAGCGACAGTAAACAACGATTCCTAACCGATTACAATATCACAGAGGACAATCTGCGTAATTTCAAGTTTCCCAAATACAACGCTGATGAACTAGCAAGAATTGTTAAAACCGATATCAAAGCGCTACAAAAACCAGATTCAACTGTCCTCCTCAGGTATAATAATGATCCAGATGGTGGCGGTAGGCATATTGCCCCGCATAATGTGAATATTTCAACGGTGATTGCGCTCAATTTAACATGTGATGCAATTGAAGGAAGCTATCAAATTAATCTAGAGCAATCAAATCAAGCTCAGCAGGGATATATTCTTTATTCGTTTGCACCAACAGCTCCTCCAGGATTCCTAATTATTGAAAACCCAATTAATCCTGTCTACATACGATGCCATAATAATTCGTTAACGAGAATTAATTTCCGACTCACCGACCAGTCAAATAATTTAATTGATCTACAAGATGAGGTGTTAGCGATTAGTTTGTTTGTAAAGTCCTAAAGACTCGATCAAATATTTGGTTGAAATCATTTATTATTTTTGTTAACTTGTAGCAGCAGAGAGGGTGATGACCACATCGTTGCGACCAAAATTGATTGAAAAATCGTAAAGTCTCCGTTTGATAAATGGAGACTTCTTTTTTTGGGGTTAAAAATGAGATTTCGTAGGAAGGCTCTATTTTTTTGTTTTAAAGATTCATTCAAAATTTTGTCGGAAAAGGGTGGTCTGTTCACCCTCTCTGCTGCTTAACATAACATAACATATATGGCATTAAGTAGCCCTAAGAAGGGCTGTTATGTAGTTCTGGTCCTCCACGTTTCCCTCGGTGTCTGTGATAGCATCAGTGGTTCCATATATTGTCCATTTGATTTTTGTCCATGCATTTCTTCCAATCTTCTCTTCCCGAGATATCCAGTTCAATGTCATTAGGAATTAGCGGGATAATTTTAAATATCAAGTGCCATTAGCTTTCATTTTTATGATATGCAACCCTATAGGACATTTGTGTTAAGTGTTAGTTATGCAATAATGTTTTTAGTGTTATTGATTAAGACTTCATGTTGCAACATTGTGTCGCTGGGCCTGATAGTCCTGGATTAAGACTACCTTACATTTCTATTTGAGGTCATATAAATATGATTAAATTTAAGTTATCGTTGCAACATTGTGCTGCTGGATCTGATAGTCCTGGGTTAAGACTACCTTATATTTCTATTTGGGGCTATATAAGATATAAATGTATGTAATATTTAAGAGTTTTTAATATTATATAATGTGTTGTCCATGAGATTGCATATGAGATAATAAAAGATAATAGTATGTTGTTAGCAGGAAAGAGCGTGGAGAGGGTGATGTTAATATGGAGGATTGTCCCAGACTACACTTAGATTTGTTACATTAGATGTGTCTGTTTTTCATGTGACACTATACCAGGTCATGAAAAGGGAGTTGATGTAAATTTGGATTTGCATAAGGTCATTTATTGACATCCTATTGACACCCCTCCTCCTTTCACTTCCCTAACAGTGGTCACAGAATTATCACATCTTTTAAGATTTTTTTCTAGTAAACCATAAGTTAATAAAATTTATGTAACTTCTTCTTGACGGGATGTGCATGTAAGTTCATAGTGTGGATTGGTATAAACTCGCAAGGTGCGTAGAGTTCTTGGACCCTATATTGACACCCATCCTCCCTCTTTTCCCACCTGCGCTCCTGGCCAGTGTTACATATTGTGATATTATATTACATATATATATTATATTATTGCTGTTATTGTTATAGTAGGTATTTTTATTCTATTGTATCTATTAAACCTGCTTTTATGAATAGATAATCCCTTTGTTGATAATAAAATGTAACCCCTTCTTGGCGGGATGTGCAGTTGGGTCAAGAGTGTGGATTTGTATAAACTCGCAAGGTGCGTAGAGTTCTTTGACCCCATATTGACACCCATCCTCACTCTTTTCCCATCTGCACCCCTGGCCGGTGTCACATATATATTAGTTTGTTGTTGCTATTGTTATTGTAGGTTTTTTATTTTAATTATATTTATTAAACCTGATTTTATGAGTAATTAATCTCTGTATTGATATAAGTAATGTAACCCCCTCTTGGTGGAATGCACAGTTAGGTCAAGAGTGTGGATTGGTATAAACTCGCAAAGCGTGAAGTTCTAGACCTCGTATTGATACCCATCCTCAATTTTTTCCCATCTAAGCTCCTAGCCGGTGGTACATATTGTAATATATTGTTATATATTTAGGCTGCTGGTTATTGTTTTCATTGTTGCTGTATGTATTTGATTATATTTTATCTATTAATCCTGTTTTTATGAGAAAATTAATGATATTAGTAACCGTTGTTTTAAAGTTATTTTGGTCAGGGTTTATTATTTCTGGGTAGGTATAAGGTGCTTTATTATTCACTTGTTTAAGTTTAAATGCATCTCTTTCAATTGTATTAATCATACAAGTATTAAAAATGTGATCTAGATCTTCTGGTAGATTACAACTATAACAATTTATATTATTTGGGAAAGCAGCAGAGAGGGTGAACAGACCACGTTTTCAAGCAAAAATAAGGCTTCCTATGAAATCTCATTTTAACCGAAAAAAATAAGTCTCCATTTTAGCAAACGGAGACTTTACGATTTTTCAATCAATTTTGGTCGCAACGATGTGGTCATCACCCTGTCTGCTGCTACAAGTTAACAAAAATAATAAATGATTTCAACCAAATATTTGATCCAGTCTTTAGGACGAAAATCATTTATGATGGAAGTCCTTAGGACGAAAATCATTTATGATTTCACAAACAAACTAATCGCTAACACCTCATCTTGTAGATCAATTAAATTATTTGACTGGTCGGTGAGTCGGAAATTAATTCTCGTTAACGAATTATTATGGCATCGTATGTAGACAGGATTAATTGGGTTTTCAATAATTAGGAATCCTGGAGGAGCTGTTGGTGCAAACGAATAAAGAATATATCCCTGCTGAGCTTGATTTGATTGCTCTAGATTAATTTGATAGCTTCCTTCAATTGCATCACATACTAAATTGAGCGCAATCACCGCTGAAATATTTACATTATGCGGGGCAATATACCTACCGCCACCTTCTGGATCATTATTATACCTGAGGAGGACAGTTGAATCTGGTTTTTGTAGCGCTTTGATATCGGTTCTAACAATTCTTGCTAGTTCATCAGCGTTATATTTGGGAAACTTGAAATTACGCAGATTGTCTTCTGTGATATTGTAATCGGTTAGGAATCGTTGTTTACTGTCGCTGTTGTCATTAATTATTGTTTGAATAATTAGTTCATAGATATATTTCATGTCAGATATAAGTTGATTTATTATTTCAACGTGTTTTTGCGATTTTGTTTTCCGTAGTTGCTCTAGTTGTGTTTCATATAATTGTTTAATTTCATTAAAATAACCACGGACGTCAGTTAGCGTAAATGAAATAGTAACAGATGAGTCGGCTGTTCTTTTAATGATAAAATCCCACTGCAATGTGTCTTTGTTGGTAAATATAAATCTATCGGCGATTTTTCCTTTTCTTATATCAGATAAATTATCTCGATAACTGGGATTGATTTCATGATATGATTGTAAGTCCGCGGTTAAGTCGGCGGTGGATTTTTTCGGTGGTTTTTCAGGCCATCCTAACACTGTTCTTAACGAGCTGTTATAGATATCTACAGCGTATCCCTCTGTGCTTATTTCGATCGACGACGAGAGCGTCGGTTCATGAAGTTTAATAGCTGTTTTTGATTCTTTTCCAGTGATTGATTTTATTCTACGCTGATTTTCAGCATCGATTTGCTTAATTTGGTACGATCCAGTTGGTAACGAAACAATTTCCCACGCTGGAGTACCATCGGGTTTATTCTTATACGAGAACACCAGTGCGTTATTGGGTTGCTGACCACCAAATGCAACCGATCTGATATTAGGCCAGCTATGATATACTCGTAATTTTGCCAGCGCGATCTCACGCACTGGAATCGGAGAAGGGAAGTTCACACTAAATTCAGGGTTTGTTGATGTTATTGATATCATGCTTGTTCGTATCGGAGTGGTATTCTCCGCGATGCGTTGAAGCAGTTCGAGTGACATTATTGTTAACGCTGTCTTCAATTTCCAATTTCAACATCGCGGAGTTATACAACTGGGTCATCGTGGAAAATTCAACATCGGATATGAACGAATTATCTATCGACAGCGAGATCAACTCGGATAATTTCGAGTATGCGTCAATTACCACCCGGTACCGAGCTGTATAATCGGCGAGTTTTTTCTGAGAACACGATGATAACTTTTTAGTTATCGCGGTGGCGACTGCAGCAATTGTTGTTGCCGCGGAGATAGCAATTGGAACTGCAATCGGAGCCATCATGGTCACCGTCGACAAAATAACCCCGGCGCTGGCCATCACACTGGACACCGAGTACACGGTGATGTCGATGATTGCTACGCTGCGTCGGTATTTTTTCATTTTTTCACGATAGCGCTCAGAAAGTAATTTCAAATTCGCGGAAAACTCTTTCACGGTATCGAATCGATATCGATGCGATTGTGATACCGCTGACTCCGTCAACGGGACTATTATCGGTTCAATTGATTTCGTTGACTCCGTCAATGATGTCATTGTTATTTTAAACCCATTAGTGTTTTCAATTATTCGATTGTGTACCTGGATTTATGGTCCATGGGGGGAATACCGGATACAAATTCTAGCGTCCAGGGTAGCGACTCCCTAACCCCTGCCGCTGGCCCGTCGGATGTAGTTATATCAATTCGGATAGGGGATCTTATTCGGTCGGGCGCTTCGGGTATCATATCGTTTATATACGTCACTGTGTTAACACCTGTTATATACATCGGGCTGACTCCCAAATCAAATTTACGGCGATGTATTATTGTAAATCGATAACACCCCGGTATACTACCATATTTGCTGTGAAAATATAAACTATTTTCATTTCCTTGGATCCAATCAAAGGTCCCACTGGCAACTGTGTATACGATGTTATCAATGGTTTTTACGCGGTATGGACTTTTTACCTTATCGAGTCGTTCGGTCATTTTTGTAAAATCATCTTTGACGGCATTAACTGTTGTTTTACTTTCATTGATAGCCGCGATAATTTCAACGAGAGTCATGACTGCCACAAGTGGGGTTCCAAAAAACTTACTAACGACGTCTTTGATAGGCTTTTGTACCTTTTCGGATTCTTCTTTTAGTTTAAAAATATCGTCGTAAACGTCGAGATAGGTATTTATTGATTTCGGTATATTTCATCATCGTTAGATTCCGGCGTTTAAAAAATGTAACCAAAAGGAGGTCGAATCCAAAATTTTTTTGGGTAATATGATACCTGTCGAGTTCAGAATATGTCGTCGTGATATTGTAACTTTAAGAACCCTCAAAGAACTTATTAACCATTTCTTTGATGAGTTTTTGTTCGTCAATAGCTTTTTTAACTTCAGCGAGGGTCGGGCCTGTCAACGATGTGGTTTCAGACATAGGTGTTCTTCCCAAAAAATTATCCACGATGGTATTAAGTGTTGTTTGTCTCACCATAAACATATTAATATTTTTGAGAGTCATTGTAGATGTAGCTGGGACACCAAAGAAACTATTAGCGATGTAGGCATTGTGAGTATGCTTGCCGATAAACTCGCTAATTTCAGCAAGAGTCATGCCAGCCACAAGCGGGGTTCCAAAAAACTTAACAATGACGTCGTTAGTGGGTTTTTGTACCTTTTCAAGATTTTCTATTAGTTTAGAAATATCATTGTAAATATCGAGATAATTTGCCTTGATTTCATTTTCATTCATCATCCTTCCCGCGTCCTTGTTAAAAATGAATAAAGATAGAAAGTTTTTAATTTCAGCGAGAGTCATGCCAACCACAAGCGGGGTTCCAAAGAATTTATGTACGACATTTTTGCGAAAATTGTTATAACCTCGTATAAGATCATCCAGCTCACGGCCGCGGGTGGCAATCATGCTGTCGTGGGCGTCAATCGCGTCGGTGATCGTAGACACAGGTTCGCCTGGTTTAAGTTGTCCATCGTTGGAATACAGCGCAATAGTGTTTTCAGCGGCGTCGTGTTGTCGTTTTAAAATGTCATCCAATGACACATTACTGGTTTTCAATTTACCCTGACGATCTTGAAATACAACTATTTCGTTCGGGTCAACACTTGCTAAATTTAACGTCTCAGCGATTTCATCTTCAATTATTTTTTTTACATCCTCGATAGACCCGCAGATGTTTTCGCGGGGGGTTCCGACATTGACAAAGATTGTCCCCAAATATTAATCATTATTATAAAGACTCTAGTATTTTTAATTTATTGATTCTCTAAAATTACCTAGTAATTTCCCACTGGTATATTTATTTACAACCAGATGAGGTGGTTTCCACGGAAATCCAAAGGATTTTAATGAAATCTCTGGGAGGACATTTAATACTTCACGGCCGCATATCGGTGGATCATTTAATTGTTGTGTTGGCAGCGTGGAATAAAAAATCGTAAAATCTTTGAGTTTCATCGAAGAATTTATATACCGCATAAACTCGCTTGACGGAGCTAACCCATATGAATCGAAATAGACAATCCCACGCGGATCAATCGCGTATGCAACCCAGTGAGTTCCTGATCCGCTGCTGTTATCAAGATTGATGATACCGGTTTCAACGTTATTTGGTTTTCTCGGTAATTGATCTCTCATAAAAACCCCTCTGAAGTTTTTTATCGCTAGTTTTTTTTTAGCAGCATCAATTAAATCAAAACTGGACATGGGAACAATTGGGTTTTCAACTAATAAACCGTTCCTGGTATTCTCAGGCCGGATCCGTGAACGGATCTCCCGCTGTACCATGAATACGGGGTTCCTGGTAGGTACAACCCCTTTCCCTTTTTTTATATCCTTTCCCAGTTGCCTTTTTCAACGCCATCCCTGCCGCGGTCCCAACGGCTCCCAACGCAGCCGCTTTCGCCACTGCTGGAGCAGGCGCTGCAATCAATGCTGGTATTGCAGCTAACAATGGAAATATACCACCTGATTTTATCATGTTCGCGACTGCAGCCTTTGAAAATGCAATTTGAACTCCTCGCTTATTCTTTAGCGTATCATTGAAATGTTTTATTTGACGATCCGTCAGTGATATTTTATGTGTACCGCCGGACATCTGCGCTGGTTTTAACGTTATTGTTGTTCCACATTCTTGAGCTGATTTTGATTTTAATTTCTTGACCTGACCATCAGTCAGCTTGACACTAACAACACTATATGTCATTTTATTGTAAAACACATTTATGCTTTCGATTTATCTAATTGGAAACTCTTCAAGTTTCATTTACATATTTTTGAAAATCATAGATTTTCCACTGGTGCATCAACAATTCTCATTCGTCCTCCAGCTCCTTCAAGTAGCATTGATTTGTCGCTGAGAATGACAGCAACCGCTCTATAAATGACACCACCAGGGTCTATGCGAGCTCGAAAATGTATGTCAACGACGGATTGCCTTGTTAAATCAAGATGCTCCAGCGAAAAGTAATAAATCGGATACAGGTTTTTAAAATCAAGTTGCGATATTTGTAAACCAGTATCAACATTTTGATCACGGGCCATAAATGACAGCATCCGATGATACACACGTTCTATATGGTTGTTGCCGTAATCAAGTTGTATATCCTCAGATGGTTCCTGTTGTCCGTTTATTCTCAGTGAAACCTCCTTGACTCCTAATCGATCAAATATCATATGACTGTGTTCTTGGGAGCCTAATCGATTCCGATTCTGCAGCGCTATAAATATATGACGTGGAGCTGAAACGCCTTGTTTTGTTGCCAGGTGCCATGTAAATGTATCAGCAACATTATCCTCTTTGGCATCAGTTGTTGTTGTTAGCCAACTTATCAATGATTTGCCACCTGTGTCCATAAATGAAAGTAGCCGCTCTTCCGTGGTAATTGATGGGGTCATTACTGGCATCCACAATACTATTTTACTCAAAACAACTTTACCCTCAGCGGCACCAGTACGCCAAATTGCATCATTGTCATTGCCTTTTCGCACTAACGCGATTGTGTGTTTGGCTCCATAGATGACTTTTCTGACATTTCTGCAGAATCCAAATATGTGATGGAGTGGAATCGCACATGAAAAATATCGCTGCTGTCCGTGCAATGCTAATTTTTGTGTTGCAAATCCTAAATTGAAATTACCATTAACGCCTCCGAGAATATCAAACGCAGCTCCTGGTCTAGCTCGACGTTCTGGATTAGTTGCTTCTCGTTGATTATCAACTGAAGTGTCTTGCGGTGTTAACACTTTAATGTATTGAAGGTGGTCAGCGTTATCAGAGGTATCCTTTGCAAACATCATAGATGGACCAGCCGATCTTGTATAATCATCGGAGTATCTTGCTAGCCCGATTATTGTTGTTGCAACATCAACTTCACGGTCTATTGATTCAATTTCTTTTCCATCAATGAGATATCTTGCACTTTCAAATAACGCCATTATGCCATTATTAACAAAACCAACTTGGATATTTTAATCATCTGCATATGGTGGATCATTTTGAGCAGCATCGTTTGTTAAGAGTTTTCCCTCGATTTCAATAAATGCTTCACACGGCAAAAAGTATTTACTGGTATCTTGAACTTGAAGTTCAATTCGCGATCGTAGGTCGGGTTGTATTGCATGATAGGAATAGTATTGATAATCGCGGACGGAATCGTCATTGGGTACTGGGGCTTCTATATCAAACGCGGGATCAGCTTGTCGTTTCAACATTTTATTAAAATACTAGTGTTTTCAATTGTGAAACTCTTTGTTATCATCGTCGTTTTTGTTTTCGTTTCAAACCACTTCCTGCTATCGCGTTCATCATAGCGCTATCTGTTACCGGTGAAGCCGTCAATTGTGACGGAGTCACCGAAGCAGCCAACGACGATAGTTTTTCTTCCACTGCGCTATTTATTGCTTTGCTGATTTTTGCAGGCATCACTGTAGCTGATGGCAGCACCGCTGGTTTCTTTCGCACCAATGATATTATTTTATCTTTCGCGGTAGAAAATGCCTTTCCGGCAAGATTTCCAACGAAATCTCCGATTTTGCTGGTTCCCTTATCACGAATAATATCAATGGCTTTCATTGATAATTGTTTAGCTAACGGCGCCACCTTGGGAGCCATTCTTGTAAATAACCCCGCAATGGTATTGCGGAAACCATCTCCGTAATATGCTCTATAAACAGGTAATCGTGAGTTCACCACGTAGACGCTTACGGGTTTATCATGGTTGTAGTGTATGATCATCTTGTTATAAAACTAGTAGTTTTTCAATTAGTGATCAATCGCTAAGATCCATAGGATTTTCATCATAACCATGGGCGTCTCTGTGATTTTCAACTAATTCAGCAATGAGTTCTCGATATACATTAATGTCCATGATACCGCCGGCAAATAATCGTCTGCAGATATCAGCTGCTTCATTAATTACTTCCGGTGAGTTATTTCCGGCTCGTTTCCCTCCGATGAGAACCTCTAACCGTGATATATCACTAAGGATGTTACCAGGACATGTCACGGTTGCGTTGAAATCCAAGGGATTTTTAATCGAATATCCTTTTCCGCTTGTTTCCTCAGTTGTACCAGTTGCGCCCTGACTATCATCAAGTAATTGCCTTTGTCGGCCTCGACTTTGTTTTTCTCGTTCTTGTTGTTTTTGTATACCATAACTATCAACTCCGACTTTAAAAGATATATACTCAATTGTATCCTTTTTCAAATTACCAGTAATCCCCTTATTCGTTTTATACAACCAATTAACCCATTCATCTCGGCTTATTCTACTGTTTTCATACTCGTCTTTTAAAAAGTCCTTTCTAGAATGAAAGCTTTTGGCGGCAAAATCACCAAAAGTCGTATAATCTTTGAGTTTTATTAATTCAGGTTGTTTGATTTCTGTTATAGCTTTTTCGGTGAGTTTGTCTATAAAGGAAATACCTCTTGGGGTGACGACATCAACAGGTTGTGGTTCAGGCGCAGAATCATCAATATCAACTAATCGTTCATACTCGTGTTGGTTTTTTATATCACTGGATAGCTGTTGTATCCCTGTGCGTGTTTGTCCGGTCTCTGCTGATATTTTTTCAAGCGTATCAAGCAGCGGCGCCTTCTTTGCTCGTTCTCGCTCAGGAATATCTCCGTATATCGCTGCTTCAGTTAACTTTTTCACATCTTTGGTCGCACTTGTTATCGGAGTAAACAGTTGTTCACTTGACACAGAAAAGTCAGTCTGCGCTTGTTGTCGTTGTTGAAGTTTCTCGCTAAGTCTGTCTCGAACCGGTATAAACTTTTTAATTGCTGCTATCCGTTCTCGGGCTAATCTAGTTGTAAGCGATTCACCTACCATATATTGTTTGTGAACTGAATTTTCAAATGTGAAACTATCACAATTAAAAGATGAGTTATTAAATAATGTACCATCAAGCTAACGTATCCATCTTCGACAGGGTTAAACTGTACGACGCTATCCGCGAGTATTTCATCGCTGGGGGTTTCAGAATTGTAATATCTGAGAACGGCGATGAACGATTTGTGTTAACGACGCGGCAACAACAACTACGTGAAAATGGAGGCGTCGCGGTGATTACTTGCTACTACGACCAGATCATCCAGTATGCACATAACTGCATGAGCAAGCCCAAACTGATGAGTATCCTTTCAGGAGAAAATCCTATGTGAGTGTTACAAAAAATGCTAAAAAAAATAATTATTTTTTACTGAAAATTACTGAAGGCCTATTTTTTATAGTAACGCTCACGTGGTTAAGATACTGGTTTTTCTTCGTTTAATATTTTTCTAAGATCACGAACCTTAGAACTAATTTCAGCTCGTTTTTGATACTCTTGGCCGAGCTTTTGACGTATTGCTTCAACGGTGCTAAATAGCGTTATAAATGCATTAATGTCGTTACCGTACAAGCAAGCATTGATGGACTTTTGAATTCCTTTCATGAGCCTGTACATCTTGGGTAAAACATAACGACCCTTACTAAACTGATACTCAATGTCTTCATATTCCGAGGCAATCCTGTCGCAGTCGCAGTCGAGATCTTCAGATAATATTATCCCTTGATCCTTTAAAATTGAAATTTCAGCAATTATAGAATTTACATCTTTGATATCCATATTTTTATAGGATACTGTATCTCTAATTATTAAAAAGAAAAAATAACACTCATTGGGCAATCTCGCCCTATGACGTCAGAGAGACCCAGAGGTTAGGACAGCACATACATGAAAACCCCATTTGGAAACCCCTTTCGCGTCAAATAACGTGAAAGAGACCCAGAGGTTAGGACAACACATCTTGGAATTCCTTGGTTGCCTTCACATCCAAGTAAGCCCAAGGGGACCCGAAACACACATCTCCGGCGGGAGGCCTAAGGTGAAAAACGTCATCTTAGACCGCCCAGAAGATATGCTTGGGGTGACGTCACAAGACAACACAAACATGAAACGACGGGGCGGATTTTCTACGGCCAACCAACCAATCAAAAGCAACCCAATTAAATTAACCCGGTTGCATGATTGTGAACAAAAGACAACCACACGCCCGGGTTAATGGCGTTGGTTAGTTTTGATCGGTCGCATTGGCCTTCGAAAGCCCCAGCTTTCTACCTTTCATATGCTATATAAGGTGACTAATACAGCAGCGTTGATTCACGGGTGTGTTATTTTATTTCCTCGAATTACTTATTAATGCTGTTTCACAACATTTAAATGAGACAAATAGTTAAATGAAACATTAAACAAAATAATACAGTTGTTAAATAACAGCGTATATTTTCCCTGTTCTAATTCTCTAGACAAAATGCATTATCGATTAAATCACAAAGAGCTGTATACAAGGAATTTTAACCACGCCCACCTACTTCAGTGAATGGGAAACACTAGTATTTCCTGCTCGTTCCGGCTGAGCGAACATAGGTAATACGCTGGATTATAAAGAACGTCTGTACTAAAAGTGTATTATAGATGGTGTAAATAAATATAACTGTTTAAATTGCAGTTTTAGCCCAAGCGACAATAAAACATTTTAGAATTATTTAAAGTTGATAAAAATACAACTCTAATGTAACACATGTATTATACTCCATTACAGTCACGTGGGCGCGCACACATGTCAATTATACCTCTCTACAGGTAATAGCAGACGACAAATTCCTTTGACGTCATAATACAAGGGAACTTAGTAAGAAGAGTGTAAGTTGCGGCGGATTTATCCATAAAGGATTTATCTCCCTTGAATCGTTTCAGATGTATACGAATTTTATTTTATGACCATTTTTTTTCGACAGAGCAGTTTTAATTATATTTTCTGCAACAAATCGTATTGAAGGCCTACAAATATCAAAATATGTACTGGCTTCATTTATCGAATGAAAGCTTCTCTCTTCGTTATTTTCTAAATCAAACGATTTAACTCACCTAGGGCGTTTTGCGTGTTTGCCAGTTCCACCTAATTTTGCATTCCGACTTTGTGAGACGGCTTGAAGATTCACAAGACAATTATCAGTCTTCACGCCATTTATGTGATCAATCACAAATCCGTCTTCGATTAATCCGTAAAATGCTTCATAGATGGCTCTGTGACAGAGATACTTCTTCCTCCCAGCTGTAAACATCAAATATCCCATATCATATACCCATCCAACCGGTTCTTTTAGTCTGCGGTGCCTGACAACACCATCACTGGAGGCTTCGTAATTAACAAGCACCGGATGAGGTCTGAAATCTTGGCTAATTTGTATAATAATACTATTTGTCTAATTTATATCTGTTTAATTATAAACCTCTTGATATAATCTTGAGGGTTTTTTATGATTTTGTCATCGTTGGGGTCAATGACTGCATTTTTTTATTCGTTTGTCATAATAGCGTTTTAGTTCCCTGTATCTTTTACCCCCACAAGCAAGACACAACTGCGATTTTCCTGTAACGCCCACACCACATCGGAGGCATGGGAGAGGACCGAAAGAACCGTTGCGAACGCTTTGTAAATGATACCCACAGAATTCGCTTCTGCATGATTTGTTACACGGGGTTGTTGATCCAATCATTAGCCACTTGCAATGATTCATTATACTATATTTTTCTATTTAAATACTTGTTTTAATTATAACATGGAGGAGTTCAAGAGATTATCGAAAATTAAGCCTTGGAAAAATACTAAATTCATTGATTATAACATGGAGGAGTTCAAGAGATTATCGAAAATTAATCCCTGGAAAAATACTAAATTCATTGATCATAACATGGAGGAGTTCAAGAGATTATCGAAAATTAAGCCTTGGAGAAATACTTATTTTAATCTCGATAGAGTCTCTGATACACCAAAACGTCTAATCGGTGATAGAACTATACTGGGTAAAATCAGGGAGTGTTTTAATGAATTCTACCGAGACGGTGCAGCACACTGCTGGTCGACATTTCGAATTATTGATGAAGATGTCAATGTACCCAACATCGATGCTACTATGAACGATGAAAGAGCAGCTGAGATAATTTCACACCTTGGCCCGCCAAGGGGCTGGAAATTCAAGGGTGTAAAATCCAAAAGATTTTCATTGCAAAGCAATTCCCAACAGAAGTATTTTTTCCGAATCAAATTCATTATCGAAGTCGAAGGCAAATGGATTATCAGGGATAAATTTGAACCAATCCTCAAGGATAAAAAACTGTCATTGTAAGTAGAGATTCCAAACCAGGAATTCTAACTGGAATTGACAAACCATACTACGAAAGATCTTATCCTGTAACAGCAATTGTTTATGGGATATATCCGTTAAATGATAAACCCGATAATGCAAACTAGCTCCTATGAAATATTCTAATTCACTGAATTGTGTAGCAAAACGGGTAATGGAACACTTCACAAATGCATACCGAGGAAATAAACTAACTGATCTGCGACGTAGGAAAATAACCGAATGGGAACTGACAGTGAAACAGCACGGTGCAAAGATTTCTGATATAGCCAAATTAGAAGCATCATTAAAATTCCCAATATCAGTAACGACAATAACCGGAGAAGTATTATACGAACCGAAATATCAATCGCGAGGGACTCCAATTAAAATTATTGATCATAACAAACACGCGTGGACGGCTGCAGTAACAATATTTCCACGAGATAGAATATATCCCCCCGGAATTTTCCGGGGAGTTCGTCGGGGATGTTTTTTATAATGAGAAATTATTCGATGCTATTCACACGCTGTGTAAGGATGATCCTGTGTCAGTGTGGTTACTTAGTGATGATGATCCCGAAATAGGATTTGATCAATTTGTAAGACCAAATGGTGAATTATATCGCGTTGAAGAATTAGATAACAGAATGAGAAAAATCGCTAGTGATTTTTCACCGGAGAGTTCCCATGAAAAACTATTAACGGATAGTTTTACTATTCCATCAGTGGTAGCTCACTTCGCAAGAGAAAAAAACTCATGGCGTCCATCACAAAGTGATTTTCTCGTTGACGTTAAATTGAGTTGCATCGAATTTGGTCATGGAGGACTGTGGAATACAAAATACCATCGTGACGGTATGATTTCAATTGATATATCCGCGTGTTTTCCTGGAAGTTTTCTCGGGTATGGAGAATGTAGTAACTATTTTAAACGATTTGGACACCCCACACATGAAATGACTCGTGTTGCGATTAATGGTTCATTGCCTGATTTTGATTTAACCGGATTCGCTCGTGTGATATCATTTGAACTCGCTACAGGGTTACATCCGTGTAGTTATGTTTGGCCTGGTAGACATATATCTGAAAAGGCCTCGATGCCAATAGTGTTACGACGATATATGATTGATTGTGGTATGCTAATATCGTTGATTGTTTCCGAAGCTATTATATGCTATCGAGCTCAGAAAGAAGTTTGGCTACCACAACCCGATCTAGATCGTATAATTAGCGAACAGCGAAAACAGTTTCCAGATGGAAATTCTTCGAATTTCAGTGAACAACAAATCATGAATTGGTCTAAGGAGTTATTTGAAATTAAAAAAGAACAAGCAAAAGATTTTGGACAAAGAATAATCGGTAAAGTTACCCAGGGTGGAAGATACGACAATGCAAAATATTCTTCGCGGTTGATCATAGACATCGCTGAATACGATTTTATTGTAACGGATTTAACGAAACAGGGAAAACTTGTAAATCGTAAAGACGCTTAACTATCCGATGGAAGACGATTAGGTACAATTGTTACCTATTGTGATGGATATATTAAACAATATACGCATTTGAGAAGTCCTATGCTAGCTTATGCTTCTATCAATTTATTTTCGATGATAAATAGATTTCCTAATACCGCAGTTAGAGTAGCCACTGATTCTATGTATATCCACGAGAAATACAAATCAGATGTAGCTAAATTCACAGATCCAGAGGCAAATTGGGGATGTTGGAGATTTAAAAAAGAAACGCTACATGAGTATTGTGAATGTGCAGATGTTACCATGGATGAAAAGTACTTAAAGTGTGATGAGATTCAATCCGAATTTTCTAATGCACCACCGGTATCTGATCCAATATGTAGATACAAGAGAGTTTATTTAAACGGTTGCGGTGGGTCAGAAAAGACAACTCGTGCAATTGAATTATATCATGGGAAAAATCCTACGGATTTTCACGCTAGCGTTTCAAAATCAAACATGATTGTCCTAACACCAACTCACAGACTCACCAGAGAGATGAAACAACGAGGGGTAAATGCCTGTACTTATCATAGTTTCTTTCGATGGAAAGGCGATGAATGGACTCCTAATCAAATGGGTGTTAAATTCATTCCTGAAATCATAATTTGGGATGAAATATGCACAGTATCGTTGAAAATATTACAAACATTTCTTGAGTGGTTGTTATTGAAAAATACAAAAGTCATGTGCGGTGATCACGGCCAACCACCACCATTTATCTGTGCATCCCCACATGAATGGCTAAAGGGTTTTGTAGACTATTATGAAGAAATTACCACTGATTATAGATCACTTGATGAACAATTACGAGAATTCAAAGCGCTAATTAGATTACAGCCGGATAAAATCCAATGTGAAATAGCGCGTGAAATAATTTCAGAAACTCCAATGAATGATTTCTGGGAAGCGTGGAGGCCAAATGATTTGATAAGTGCAAGTAGAAAAATAGTCAGAGACACACTTCAATTGACGTTATTTGAATTGCATCAAGAAAAATTTGCAACACTTCCAGTACCGTTGTTATATAGGCCTTCGGATACACGAAAGTAGAATATTGAAGTTGGTATTCCAGGGAAGAGTGAAAAGCAGATTCTCGTGTTAAATGATATTGTGCTGGTTGATATCAGCGTCGTCGAAGATGCATTGCGTGCTGATAAATCCCCATGGACGTTAGGTTACGCAGCGACAATACACTCTTCACAGGGATTGACTATATCAGATACAATTGTTTGGATGATGGATAATCACATCGAATGGTCGAATTTAGTCGATCTTGCAGTATCCAGAGTACGAAGAATAAATCAACTTCGAAGAGTTGTCCTGGATGATAATGACACCACAATGGATGATTCACAAACAGGACAACTCGTTGATGTTAAAATTATTGATAAAAAAACTCTCCGGTTACAAACAACAAGACAAAAAAAAAAAACAACGAGAATTTGACATTGATGCTGAATTAATAATTACGCTGAAGCAACAACAGAATAATCACTGCGCGAGTTGCAATTGTATACTGCGTTGGCAGTATTCGGATAAAGATCCTCGCCAATTTACCGTAGACAGAAAGAATAGCAGCATTGGTCATATCAGAGATAACGTTATGCTGACTTGTCTTGAGTACAACAGACGCCGGGGTGCCAGCACCCTGGGTGCTAGTTAAGACCACGCGCTGGTAATTGAGTATCCTCGGGAATTACCTGTAGTTGTTGTCGAGTAAATCCTCGCTGAGGAGCAGTTGAATCCAGTTTATAGATTGGAGGTCTACCAGTAGATCGTGTTATACCGGATATCTTATGCGTAGTGACGCTCCAAATAGGATCGGTAGCTCTTTTTTTTTACCACCCTCAAGCTCTCCTGGTTCGTATAAATACCTAACAGTGACATTACTACCAAGAATTGGCTCTTTGAAATCTTTTTGTGAAATTCCTTGGATTTCCATTTTAGGTATAGACGCTTTCTTAATCGCGTTGACAGGTTTCATGTTAATTGTTCGAGTAATCTCGTTATTGAGCGCGGTAATCACAGCTGGTAATCTCTTAACCCATTCACGGGATCTTTTATCCTGAATAAACTCCTTCGCGTATTGATATCCAAATAACCGTTCAGCAAGAGTCCGATTAAATCGTTCAACAATTGCCTGATCGCGATGTAGCACAGTATGGACTCGTCTGATGGTGACATTGTGATGTTTCATCGCTGATAAAACAGCGCCTTGAAATTCCTTGCCAGGATCAACTTGTAACAGATTTGGCCAGCGTAGTGGGCCTCGTCGATAAATCTTTTCAAATGCAGAAGCAACTTCAGGTGATGATTTTGTTTTTAGCGGTTCTGCTTGTTTGTATCGACTAGCAACGTCAACTACGGTTAGCGCGTATTTGTAACCGTTGTAATGTGGTAAAAACAATAAATCAGCTTGGTGAACTTCATTGGGTACAGTAACATCAAAATGCGACTAATTGATTTGTTTGGACGCGGTAGATAAATTTGCCATATAGCCTGTTTGGATAACCAATTAACCGCAGTAGCCTTTTTCACTTTTGCGGCGCTGGCGAGTTTACTGATTGCTGTTTTACCCTTCCAGTATCCTCTCGGAGAATAATAAATAGATTCCATATTATTAATTACCGGCACCTAACATCAATTTGCCTTTCATAGCCGATTTTACCAACCACGAAGCCAATTTCTCTTTCAAAGATTTATCAGGAATAGCATTTAACGCATGAATTTTGCAGATTGCTGCTTTTATATGCAACATCATGAGCATGACAGGCCTTATCAATAGCATTTATCAGATACTCGTCGGGTCGGGGATGATTTTGATCATCAAGTCTGATGCCTAATCGTGTTCCGAGACCACAGTAGCTATATCCTGGAAGGTGCTTTTCTCCGGGGTACTTTGCCCATGGGGTTCCAGGGAGTTTTGCAAATTTGGCTGCGATATCACCTCCTCGTTTTTTTTAAAAACATTTCCGGATTGTAAAATCTTTGATTTTGTAGAAATAAATCTAAACTTTTTATACGAGGTGTTGCACATCTACCAGTAAGCGCTGATCTGCTATTTTTAGTTGGAATCGTCGTCACATCATTTGTGCTAGTACGCGTTTTACACTTCACACAATATAGATCCATAATTTATGTATAGAGATTTGAATATAATTGATTTTTCAGCGACTAAAACAAGAGAACCAGTTAAGCATCATGCAGCGCTACCAAACTCTATCCGCGCAATTATAATCGGGCCATCTGGATCCGGCAAGACACAATTGTTGCTCAATTTAATAATGAGATGGATGAAGTAGAATAAGTTGTATTTAGTTGCTCCTAGCGTAGATGATCAACGTTGCTATGAAGTGCTAAAAGATTTTAATGAAAACGCTTCAGATATTAAAGGTGAGAACGTCGTTGATTTTATAACTGATATTGACGAGGCACCATCCGTGGATGACCTTGATGGGAACATTAACAATTTAGTCGTATACGACGATGTGATGTCAGACAATCAAACGAAACCCAGCTAGGATCTTTTCCAGAGGCAGGCATAAAAACACCGACGTGATATATGTCACTCAACGATACACTCAGATTCCAAAAGTGATCAGAGATAACTGTAATATTCTTGCTGTGTTTAACGGCGTTGATACACATACGTTACGAAATATTTGGCAGACATGGTGTTCTGATATGGACTTCAATCAATTTAAAAATTTCCTTAGTAACGCTCAGTCAGCCCCGCATGGATTTATAACAATAAATTTACATGATCCTCGAACACGATATCGTATCGGACTCGATCAAATATTTTGTTGAAATCATTTATTATTTTTGTTAACTTGTAGCAGCAGAGAGGGCGATGACCACATCGTTGCGACCAAAATTGATTGAAAAATTGTAAAGTCTCCGTTTGCTAAATGGAGACTTATTTTTTTTCGGTTAAAATGAGATTTCGTAGGAAGCCTTATTTTTGCTTGAAAACGTGGTCTGTTCACCCCCTCTGCTGCTGGGAATGGTCCTAAATATTTAGCAAAGCTGTTGGCCAGCTTTGTTTTCCCTAATATTATTCTATTAAATTTAACTTGTTCTAATCTGGTTATTCCCACTATTAATGCTGTCCTATTTACTTTTTTAATAATTGTGTGTAATGCTCTGCCCTGGTTATGATTAGTCCATTCATTTTGCCATTTATTATTTATCCAATTATATATTATACTATAAATTTCAAGGTGACTATATTTAAAAGTAGTCCAGTTAGGGTAGTTTAGTTTTTCATTGGCTAACTTATCAGCTAATTCATTTCCTTTTACATTTATATGTGATGGTATCCACATAAATTCTATCGTTATGTTTTGTTTTTCGGCTTGTTGTATGATTTGTTGAGCCTTGGAGAGAACGTTTTTCCTGGTGCGAGATTGGTCATTACGAATAGATTGTAGGACACTGAGCGAGTCACTAACAATTAAGTTTTTAGGAGATTTATGTAATTTTATCCATTTCAGAGCCTCAAGGATGGCCCAGAACTCAGCCGTGTAAATAGAGCAGTGTTTTGGAAGCCGACTGCCCATGCTAATATTACGCTTTGGTATAACCCAAGCAGCTGCCGTTCTATCGGGGTTAATACTCTTGGATCCATCCGTGAATATCTGAATATGATGACTATATTGTGTATCAAGTTTTTCCATAGCAAGCATTTTTAAATAATGTTGGTTTTGTTGTTTATTACCTTTATTTAACAAAGAAAAATCAACTCTAATTGGTACATAATTAAGTGTATTGTTTTCATTCTTTGGTGTGTTTCTACTTGAAGGATATCTACTGGTAATTGATGAGCAATTGTTTTTGTCAGCCAATTTGAGTATATATATATATATATATATATATATATATATATATATATATATATATATCTTAAGCGCGGACGTGAAGGAAAACACCCCATACATTCACTTTTCATATTATATACTATTCACAAAACATATCATTTACTATCCAAAATCACACCATATACTAACCACACACACACACACACACACACACACACACACACACGGGAAGTAGCCAAAACAAACCCTATTATTTACTATCCAAAATCACACCATATACTAACCACACATACACACACACACACACACGGGAAGCAGCCAAAACAAACCATATTATTTACTATCCAAAATCACACCATATACTAACCACACACACACACACACACACACACACACACACACACACACACACACATACGGGAAGCAGTCAAAACAAACCATTTTATTTACTATCCAAAATCACACCATATACTAACCACACACACGGGAAGCAGCCAAAACAAACCATTTTAATTACTATCCAAAATCACGCCATATACTAACCACACACACGGGAAGCAGCCAAAACAAACCATATTATTTACTATACAAAATCACACCATATACTAACCACACACACGGGGAAGTTGCCAAAACAAACCATATCATTTACTATCCAAAATCACACCATATACTAACCACACACACACACACACACACACACACACTATTATATCAGTAAAGAGTCAGTGTTTATAATCACACTACTCCTCTCTCATACCCATAGGCAATTTGAACAGTCTCTTTTCTAGACATTTGGACAGCCCTGAGAAGGGCTGTTTTTTAAACTTCAAAATGCACCTGGCTAATGCTGACATCGCCCAGGTCTAGCCCCGCACACACATCTCCTACTCCAATCGTTCTCCCAATTCACTCTTGTGATTGGGAGCACAGAGGGAGAATGAGTGTCTTCACTATCCCAGACTTCACTTTGAGGGATAGTGAAAACTTCCCTCTCTATTCTCCTATTCTGCAACCGTGGATGAGGCTGTGGTTGTTGTGGGTGAGGTTGTGGTTGATGCGATTGTGGCTGTGCCTGTGCTTGACGAGCTGATTCTGGTGGTGAAGGCGTCCTCACCTCAGGTTTCACCCGACAGGCCTTAACCATCATGCGGTGAGGCAAGATCGGTCTTCTCTTCTCCTCCCCTTCTTTCTTTTTTCTTTCCTTTTCTTCTTTTTCAGTCCTGGCCCGTTCTGCTATGGCCTCCATTGTCAGCTCGTCCAGGAGACGTCTAGCATTTTCCAGGTGCATTTGAAGCTCTCTCAAGTTTTGTACTCTACTCATCTTCTTTGGCTCGAAACGTCAACGATAGGTAGCCAGACTGCTGCTGCTGCTGCTGCTTTGAGGCTTATAGTGTCCACCGACCACGAAGGGTCATTTGGGTCACTTTTATAACCACCATATCGATGGCTATTTATTGTCCCTTGGGGAGGGGTCGCTACTCCCTCCCCTCGGGCGTTTAAGTGCTTAATGCACTAATAATTAATTTAGGGCGTTCTTCCGAATTACTAAACAGTAACTATCGGAAGAGATGTAAGCCCTATGGGTGGGTAGGAATAGTACTAACACACACCCACCCTACCAACCAATCGGAATGTGCAGAAGCACTGGTAGCGAGAGAAAAATAGTTTTCTCATATCGCTAGTAATTATGGTGAGCCGGACGAGGAAAAGGCGAAAAAGGTCTCAGATGGCTGGCCAGCACACATACCCAGAGCACGCAAAGAGCAAGACAGCACGCCACGCACGAATTGAATGATTAATTCTTTTTGAGAATATTGGGTAGCCCTAAAAAGGGCTGTTTTGTGTATGTGTGTGTGTACGAGGAAGGATGACAATCTTTTATCGTCTAAAGTTTGCTTCCTCGTCTGGCAACAGGATAGGGCCTGCTTCTTAGGAAAGAGAAAGAGAACTCTTTCGTGTCCACACGGCAGTCGGCAAAACTTCTGTCTGGTTCCTGTTGCTGTCGTTGCTGCTGCTGTTCTCTCTGCTGCTTCTGAAGTCTATACTTCTCAGTTCATTCTTCTTTGTCTTTTTGAATTTCCTTTCTGAAGAGTTCTTCTATGAGGTCTTCCGTTACTTGTAGCATTCTAACATTCTCTATCTCTTCAGGCTTTGGCATCAGATTGTGTCTGACACAATGCAGAGTGACGTAAGCTTCGTTCAGCTTAGCTAGTCTTGAGCACATCTTCGTAGGAGGATGAGTCAAACAATGGATGGCCAGACTGGCTGACTGACTGATTGGTGTTTTATAGTTGCCACCGACCACTAAGGGTCATATGGGCAACTTTTATATCCATCATATCGATGGACATTTGTTGTCCCTTAGGGAGGGGTTTTAATCCCTCCCCTCAGGCGTTTAAGTGCATACTGGTGCACATTTATTAATTAGGGCGTTATTAAGAATTACTAAAAAGTAACTATCGGAATAGATGTTAGCCCTTTTGGGTGGGTAGGAATAGTACCCACACACACCCACCCTATCAACCAATCGGATTGTGCAGAAGCACTGG
The DNA here is from genome assembly GCA_029339505.1 of Unio delphinus. NCBI lineage: Eukaryota > Metazoa > Mollusca > Bivalvia > Unionida > Unionidae > Unio > Unio delphinus. The sequence continues at coordinate 3,174,687 of JAQISU010000156.1, read as the reverse complement.
TAGCGAGAGTAAATAGTTTCTCATATCACTAGTAATTATGGTGAGTCGGTCAAGGAAAAGGCGGAAGAGGTCCCGGATGGCTGGCCAGCACACACACACAGAGCACGCAAAGAGCAAGACAGCACGCCACGCACGTCGTCCACACCTGAAACGAAAAGGTCGTGCAATATGTCAAATTCAGTCCAGCTGTAGAATGGACAACCTAACTCCCAATATTGTGTTAGCCACCAGTGCAATTTGTCAAATATCTAAGTCGAAGAATTATTATTTATTATCCTATCGTCCGAAACTTACTAGTACATTAGCGTACATATATAGAGTCCCTAACAAATTTATAGAATTTAAAATGTCTAAGCGACATATAGTAGTGTAGTCACTGTTAGGTATATTTGGTCTTGAATTTGCTGGCGGAGGTACCAAAAAGGTCAAATGTATCTTTTTAGGGCCACGGAGAGTTATTCAAGGAGTGTTAGTCGTAACCAAATGAGAACCCTATTTTAATGGCAGTGATTGAGAGCCCTTAAAAGGGCTGTTATACCCCAGGGAATGTTCCAATGTCGTACTCTATTCCAACTAACGTTGACGCAGTCCTGGTTTCTTCTCGCCATATGTTCGGGAATTCTATTCCATGGTGATCGGCGAGATATGAGGCGGCTTCAAATAGCTGGAACATGGGTCTTTCCGCATATGGGTCCGTATAGTGTTGCGATAGTAATGTTACCGCAAAGAGCCATTGTCCAGCGCTGGGGTGTTCCATTTCCAGAGAGCGGAATCCAACAGATTTAACCGCTGAAATGAAGTTGTTGGCGTGTTTCCGGTTAGTTTCAAGCCTGTGGACTTATAGTTCTCGGTATAGGGTCCCCAATTGCTCTTTTCGGGACTTTTTGGGCAGTCGTGTAGTCCGAGTTGCCCTTTCCCACTTGCCCTCTGATGCGGTGGTGGTGGTGGTTGTTTCCCGTAGTTCTGCCAGGTTCACTGCAGGACCTGGTGGGGGGGGGGGTAGGGGTAGAAGAAAATGGCAAATTCTTCTCCCCCTGTTTCCCCTTTCCTTTTCCCTTTTTATGCGGGGCTGGTTGTGGTGGTGGTGTTGTTAGCTGCACAGGAGTTGGAATAATTATCGGAGACGTGGCCACCTCCATCGTTTCCTTAGCACTAAGAAGCTCCTGTATTTGCTTTGATAGCACCGCTATCTGTTGCTGTAGTGCCCTTTTGGAGCCCATTAGTACAGTGTTTGAACTAGGTTCTTCAGCAACTGCATTTGTAGGGGTGGGTGTACGGTGTGGTATTCCGGTTTCCCGCCATTGCCGTCGTCCTTTTTGACCTCTGTACTTAGGATCCCCTGTATTTTCCTTGTGTATTTTTGGTTGCTCCCATATTAATAGCAGAGTTGTACGTTTCCCTGCTCTAAGGCTCCAATTAGTTGCCTTCAAGTGCCCTAGGCTAGTAATTGCACTAAGGGCTTGTTCTGGGATGATACCCATCGCTAGAGCTGTCATTGTGCTACGTGTTACGTGCTTCGTTCGCTGCGACTAATCAATGAATCGAATGAATGGCCGTGGTCAGACTGGTTGCTTGCTTAATTGGATTTAAGACGTGTTCGCCCAGCGGGCATTTACGTCTGGTTTATGCCCCAAAAGGGGCTATTTAATTGTTTCGTGGGGCGGAATAGTGCCACGCCCCTACGCTTTATTGCACAATTATGTGCTAATTAATTGGCATCAATTGTTAGGAGCGGAAGAGTCAAAGGCGGAAAAGTACTGTTTTGGAAGGAAGGTGATATACCCAATTAATTTAATCCCCCGATTGTAATTTGGAATAATTGTCGTCTGGCATTAACTATTTTTGAATAAAACATTATTGTGCTGTTTTGAGTAGAAGTAAAAAAGAGTGGCATATTTAGTTCTACTTATTATTATTGCCACATTGTGTAGATCGACCTGATGGCTCTGGGCTTTAAGCCACCTTATAGAATTATTTGAGGTCTTAGTTATCTTATAAATTAATTAGTTTGCTACCTTGTGTAGCCGGAGCTGATGGCTTTGGACTTTTAGCCACCTTATAGAAATTATTTAGGGTTCTATTATAAATAAAACTTCCTAGTTTTAGCTTGCTACATTGTGTAGCTGGACCTGATGGCTTCTGGGATTAAACCACCTTATATATCTAGTTGATGTCTATATTTATCTTATACAGTATTTATTTTGCTACTTTGTGTAGCCGGAGCTGATGGCTATGGGTTTTAGACACCTTATATAGCTATTTAGGGCCATACTGAAATTCCCTAATTAAATATGCCAGAGTAGAGGAGTTACAGTTAGTAAGTAAGTAAGTATAGAGCTATAGAGTCCTATAGTTGCGTTGTAACAGAAAAAAAAGCTTGCCTAATTATCGATTTTGGGGCATTAAGGGGGTATGTTAATTTTGGTTTATTAAGGCTAATCGATGTTTGGTCGATACCTTCTGTATTGCTACACCAGTTGAAGTAGGTGGGTTGATATAAACTCCTTTTGGACACAGTCATTGTGACTGATTATTATACCCCTCCTCCTACTTTTCCTCTATAGTGTACAGCAGGAGTGTCCATTTAATCGATGCCTGATTATATGGTTCAAATGGTTCATGTTATACGTCGACGTGCGGAATATACTATCTATAATGCTGTACTGGGTCGCACAGGAAGGTTGTGATAATTTGTGTTTGCATAAAGTCATTGTGACATTTTATTAACACCCTCCTCCTGTACTTCCTTGACAGCATACAGACCGCATGTCCGTTAGATCAACTTTAGGTGATGAACCTATTTGGGTGATAAAGGGTTTTAGTTCGGGATGGAATACGGTGATATAAATTATATACTTCCTGTAGTGCTACTTCAGCTACCGCAGGTGGGCTTGTATGAAGTTCATTATATTTTGTCATTGTGGCTAATTAATGATAGCAGCTCCTCTGCGATTACTTGATAGCACTCAGGTGGTAAGTTCTTTAGAACAACACCGTAATATGGAAAAAGTTGTGTGGGGGGGGTGGGTTGGGTGGATTGGGTTGGAATGTTATATTAAATACTGTCAGACTTGTCTATTTCCCGGAGGAATAATAGGATCAGTTCTGCAGTTAGGTTGGGATTAGGGTTTGTGATACTAAGAAATGATGGGTAGGTTGTGCTCGAGCCTATTTTAATAAGAGAGCTTGCAAGTTTATTTCTTGCTACTCTATATGCTGGGCACACATTAAAAACATGTGATAGATCTTCTAATTGTTTGCAGGATTGGCAAGAAGTATTTCTTCCAGGATTGGATTTACTATATTTGCCCATACTTCCGGCTAGCAGAGTTTTTCCTGTTTTGATACGATTAAAGATTCTTTCGAGATGTGTATGTTTAATCTCTGGTCCAATAATATTCCTGGATACTTGGTTTTGGATAGAGTATAGATGACGTCCTTTATGGCTAGAAGTCCATTGTTTTTGCCATTTAGACATGATTTTTTTGGTAATGACGTTATATAGTTCAGTTACCGAATACTCTATATGTTCAATTACGATGTTGTTGAGGCTATTTTTTGCTGCTTGGTCAGCTTGATCGTTACCAAACAGGTCTATGTGGGATGGGACCCACATAAATTCAATTGTTTGGTTAAGGTTAGCAAGATCATTGATAAGTAGTCTAGATTGCTCTTGAAAGTTGCTACGCCCTTTGGAAAATCCAGATTCCAGTGTTTTGAGGACACTGAGAGAATCACTAATCATGAGTGATTTAGGAAATTTATTAATTTTAATTAGCTTCAATGCCTCTAAGATTGCCCAAAATTCTGTAGTGTAGATGGAGCATAAGTCAGGAAGCCTACTCCCTATTGTTATATTTAATCCAGGGATGGTGACTGCTGCAGCTGTTCTATCTGGATCTGTTGATTTGGATCCATCGGTGTATAACTTGACATAGTCCTTGTAGTTGGTGTCTAAGTTATGGAGGATTGTTGTTCTTATCACGTGCGACATTGTTTCTTTGGGTCCAAATGTTGTGGCTTCAAAGTTAATGTTTATTGGTCTGTTCATCCAAGGAGTATTGTCCGGATAGGCGATGTTAACAGCTTGAAGGTTGTTAACGTTTAGTTCTTTGCTTAAGGTGTGAATCCTTTTCCCGGAAGGTTGGGATGGTACTAACCTCTTGCTAAAGGCTTTATTGCAGTTTTTAATTGTTGTTATGGTGGGGTGGTTAGCGTTATGAATTGAGATTCTGACCGCATATCTAAGAGTTAACTCATCCCTTCTAAGTGATAATGGCATTTCTCCAGTGATGATTTGCAATTCTTCTTTTGAGGTGCTTCTCAAGGTACCTGTGCAAATACGTAGTGCCGTGGTTTGTATTTGATCTAGTTTCCTCAGAAGACTTTGTTTAGCAGATGCGTATACTTGACATCGGTAGTCAAGTTTAGATCTAATTAGGGACCTGTAGATCATCAGAAGGGTTTTTTGGTTAGATCCCCATTTTAATCCTTTAATGTTTTTCATGAGTGAAAGGTCTTTTTTGCATCTGCGGATCAGGTCTTGGATGTGGTACTTCCATGTTAGATATTGATCGAATGTCATACCCAGGAATTTGATCGTGGTTTCAAATTTAATTAACTCCCCTTGGATGTATAGCTTTGGTGCTTCTACTGTTTTTTTCTGATTTGGCGAAAAAATTATACCCCTTGTTTTGCCCTTTGAGAGTTTAAACCCCCATTTGTCAGCCCAAGTTCCAATTTTGTTGAGGCTGATTTGGAGGATATTGATGACTTTTTGACTTGTTGGATCACCTTCTTTCCATAGCCCGCTATCGTCTGCAAATTGCGAGAGATCTACTTCCTTGGGATCAACGTTGTGTTCCAGATCGTTAATCATAATGTTGAAAAGCGTAGGGCTAATGACACTACCCTGGGGTGTGCCGTTTTCCAAAAGGAATTCCTCAGAGAGTGTATCTCCTATTCTAACTCTGATGCGCCTATTTGACAGGAATTGTTTTATCCAGGCAGGCATTTCACCATTTATACCGTAGTGATTTAATTTGGCTATGAGGCCATTGGTCCAAACCAAGTCGAATGCCTTTTCTAGGTCTAGGAAAATTGCGGTAATGTGTCGGTTTTTTTTTTCCTTTTGTTGTGGAATGCTAGTTTTATTTGGGATTCTAGTCGGACTAGCTGATCTATTGTTGATCTATTATTCCAGAAGCCGCTCTGGTTGTTTGATAAAAGGTTTTTACTCTCTAAATGATGTTTCAATCTGTTGTTAACCATGGTTTCCATTACTTTACATATTGTGTCCGTAAGGGAGATAGGTCTGTATGATGAAACTTCGGTTGGGTCCTTGTCTGCTTTTGGGATTGGTATTACTATTGCTTGTTTCCATTTCTCAGGTATTTGTCCCGTGGACCATGATTGGTTGATTAAAGCAATTACTGCTATTTCTATGGTAGTTGGGATGTTTTTATATATTTCGTATCCCATGTTGTCTTCTCCTGGTGAGGTTGACTTTTTTGGTTTGATTGCAGTTGTCCATTCCTCTCTGGTAAAGGGCTCATTGAGAGAGGGGTTTCTGGGGTCTCTGTCCATAAAGAGATGTGGCTGCTGTTCCTCCACTTTTGCTCTATATGCTTGGAATTCTGCATTGTGATTTTTGTTGCTGCTCATTCCTGCAAAGTGAGTTGCTATTGCTGAAGCTTTTTCCATGTTTGTTATTGCTCCCTTGATATTTGGTATAGACGTGCTAATTCCTTTTTTCATGGATTTAATTTTATTCCAAATTTGTTTGGAATTGGACTGTTTGATTATTAAAGTGGAGCAGTAGTTTTGCCACGAAGTCTCTTTAGATGTTTTGATAACCTGTTTTGCTATTTTTTCCTTGTTTTTGTAGTCCTCGAAGTCTGTTGACTTGCCAGTATGCCTAAATCTATTGAGGGCTTACTTCTTATCTTTAATTGCCTTCTTGCAGTTTTCGTTCCACCATGGTATGGGCTGTTTATTTGTAAGCTTTGTTCCCGTGGAAGGAATGCTAATATTGGCTGCTTCCTTGATACATTGGATTATATTGTTATTAAACTGGTCGATGTTGTCGTCTTGTAGATCCTGTATTGTCTTCTTTTCCAGTATGGACCGGAATTTCGTCCAGTCTGCCTTGTTTAAAACCCATTTGGGCATTTTTTTATTGGGCTCGATTGGCTTTGATAAATGTATATCAATAACTATGGGGTAGTGGTCACTACCTAGTGTAGATTCTCTGTCTACTTCCCAGTTGGTGATTGCAGCCAATCTGGGCGTACAAATAGTTAGATCTAATGCAGACAGAGAGCCATTTGTTGGTGATAGACAGGTTTTTGTTCCATCGTTTAGTATGACAAGATTTTTTTTGAGTGCTCATTGTTCAATCAGTGAGCCTCGCTTGTCAGTATGATCACCTCCCCATGATTTATTGTGGGCGTTAAAATCTCCACAAATCATGTATTCTTTTATACAGCTGGATAACTGCAAATAATTTTGTAAGAGTGCAGGAGCTGCTCCACCAGGGTCATACACGTTAAGAAGTTCAAATGAAAAAGAACCAACGTGTATGTGTACTGATTGATATTCTATTGTGTACTGATTGATATTCTATTGTGTACTGATTGATATTCTACGGCACTTATTGTAGAATTATCTTGATTTTGACTAGTGTTAGTACAAAAATAAGTATTGGGTAGTAGGTCGCTAATAAAGATTGCTAACCCACCTCCCTTTACTCCGCTAGCCCTTGTTAAGTATTTATATTTGGTATATCCCTTAATTTTAGGTTGGAATTCGGATGAACTGTGGGTATGGGTTTCCTGAATACAAATGATGTCAGGTTTTTTAATGGAATTTTGAATTTTGTTTAATAATTCAGGTTTATTTATGTTTAAACCCCTACTATTCCATTGCCAAATAGTTAATTTATTTTTCCCTTTTTGTCCATCTAAATTGTGATAATTATTACATTAGATTTATTTCATATTTAAATATGTAAATGTTTTTCAAGGAGATCATTTAGTAGTTTAAAGTAATTTCAAACGATCCACTATGTTTTTTTGTTAGTGCTGCTGCTATACTTTTCCCACTGAGATTGAAGATTTTTGAGTTACCGCTTGTAATGAATACGGTATGTTCAGGACTGTGGTACTTAGTACCGGTTGTCTTCTGGTGGGCTGGAACCTTCTTTGTTTGTATTTTGGTTTTTGTTTCTGGACCTTGCTTGTTGACACTTTTTGTATATAGTGTTTTTTTTAGTGTTTTTTGCCTTAGGTATTCCATTCATTGGGGTTTTCCCTTTACTCTTAACAGTCGAGGGCGTTGATGGCGCTTCTCTTCTGTGTTTGGGTGTTTTTTGCTTGTCAGCATTTGTTGAGAGCATTTTGATATATTCATCAGTTTCTGGGTCCTCATCCATTGTCGATATTAAGTCTTCAATGTTGATTTCCTTTGAGGGTCCCGATGGTTGGCTGCTGTGATAAAATGGTTTCTTCCCATTTTTCCCAGTTGTTTCTGTAGGTGAGGCCATTGTATTCGAAGGAGATGTAAGTATTTGTATTGGAGTAAAAATTGTATTTGGAGAAATAATAGGGGCGGTTAATGGATCAAAGAATGAGGGTGTTGGAGGGGGCATTTGAGTTGGGGGGTCAAGGTTCAAAGGGGACATCTGAGATAGGGTGTCAAGGTTCAAAGGGAACATCTGAGATAGGGTGTCAAGGTTCGAAGGGGACATCTGGGTTTTGGGGGGTGGAGTTGGGCTACATTTAGTGGGGGGGATACGAGAGGGGATACAGGTTGAATCGATAAAGTCTGTGTGAGGGGGATTGTACTAACTAGATTTTCATCATTGTCAGTGTTAGGATTAGGAACATTTGATGCAACTAAGTTTGAACCAATTTCTTGGTTTTCATTTGTGTTGTTTACTTGTTTGTTGCATTTATTCATGCAACGTACCATGGTGTTTAAGAGTCCTGGTGAGTAGCACTCATCGTCCTCATCCACTGGAACAGGTTGAGTTTCCTGTATCCATGTTACTGTTGGTTGCAGTGGGAGGGTGTGATTTGGGGGTAAATTTAATTCTACCAATGCACTAATACCACTGTTTGGTAATTGTTTGTCAGTCAATGTTCTCTTGTTTAATTCAGGAGAAGCCATGACCGTGGAAGGAGTGGTGAATGCTTTGCTAATTGAAGAATTTTGGCTGCGATCCAATACTTCTGAATGAAGCATTTGGTTCGTTGGAGTGACTTCTGGGATGTGAGATGTCACTTTCAAATCTCTTGATATCACATTCCTTGTTGTTATGCTAGTACTAAAGTAGCCCACAGCTGTTGCATAAGTAATTGGTTTGTTACCAGGGGTAACGTTACCAATTGTATTACCATTCCCATTGCTGGGGTGAATAGGGGTAATGGTAGTGTTTGGGCTGTTGTTAGTATTGGTAGGGGTAGGGGTGGGGGTACCGTCTATTTCATTGGCCATTTTGATAAGGTTATTAACCTTTCTGGTCATATAGCGGTTAGTATTCATCTTGACCTTCGACCTTGTTTCGCGAGACATGGTGAAGTAGATGTATATTGTTCACAATATATATATATATATATATATATATATATATATATATATATATATATATATATATATATATATATATATATATATATATATATATATATATATATATTATTGAGTGACTAGTAAAAAGGTGTAAACAACAATGCCGGGATGCCTGGATATCACTAAGGAACTTAACAATTATAAACAAATGATTGATTGTGTTGTTTCTAAATGAAAAGAATTGTAAAGGAGCAATAGTTGAAATATAGAATAAATGAGCTAGATGATTATACAGCACAATAATGTATTTATGAGACCCGAAGGTTTATGTTAAGAAATGATACCCTACTTTTTGGTTTCCCAGTATTAATAATTAGCACAGGTGGTGGAAACGTTTATTCCTCTGCTTGGCGGGCTGCTGGGCCACTTCTGTAGAGAAATCGGCTTGGCGGGCTGCTAGGCGGGATGCTGGGCCACTTCTGTTGAAAAACAGCTTGGCGGGCTGCTCCGCGGGCTGCTAGTCCACTTCTGCAGGTCGGGAAATCTGCTTGGCGGGCTGCTAATGAAGAACGTAAATTTGTGCGATGTGTAGACAGTAGATTGTAGATTGCATATTGTTGGCGGTTAGATTGAATCTCTTTGGTACAACTCATATTTGTTATCCGGGCCCACTTCTTTCGAGCGGTAACCCAGTTGGCTTTATAGTCGCTGTACACATCTTGACAGGAAGAGTGTTTGCTATCGAATGGTGGTCAGACTGGAAGGAAGCAAGTTGGGGTTTTATAGTAGCAACCGATCACTGAGTGTCATTTGTGCTACTTTTATATCCAGCATATCGCTGGACATTTATACTAATGCACTTATTAATTAGGGCGTTATACCGAATTAATAATAAGAAACTATCGATATAGATGTAAGCCCTGGGGTAGGTAGGTAAAGGCCCAGCCACACCTCCCCCAACAACCTCTGGAAGCGACAGCCGCAGGAAGAGGAAAAGGCGGAAAAGGTCCCAGTCAGATCCCTCGTCGTCCCCCACGCAGAGGCAGCGCCAAACGCACATCCACACTCCCCCCCCCCCACGAAGAAACACGAGACGCCCCCAAGGCACTCCCGGAGAACACAACCCGCGAAGCAGCAACACACACCCAACACGCAAGGAGCAGACTGGAGACTACCCCTGCTTTATATGGTTCTAGCGCGGACGTGATGGAAAACACCCCTCGACGGTTTAGGGTTTGGAAACGTTGGGATAGTTTTGATGTGAGGGATAGAAAGAAGTTCAAGAGCATCTATATGAATAAAAATGTAAAACAAACGACAGATGCATTGGTTTTAAAACACAACATTTTTATTCAAATAACAAACATTTTTTTCAAATAACAAACTTTTTTGTCAAATAACAAACATTTTTTCAAATAACAAACATTTTTTTCAATAACAAACATTATTTCTTCCATAACACTAATACATTATCTTTGACATGGTTGACAACGTTGCGAATTAAATTGAGATTTCCACTGTTGGAAGTCATTGGGCCATTGATGTACACTACGTTTCCTAGCTAAAGACAACAGATAGCCATAATGGTCACAAAACCATCGATCTACTTTGTCATCGTTTCGAGACGAATGACGATCAAAATAAGTCACTAAATGTTCTAAAGAATATCCAAGACTGCGATGATGCAGATAATAGACACAATATTGTCTACACACCATAGAATCTGTGCCTTGTAATTTCACATTATTGAATCGTGTCGTCTGGGCATTTCTTCTCATAAAGTCAATGATATCATCTTCGAAAGGGGGTAATCCATACGAATAAAAATACTCCACACAACCCTCTTGAGGAAAGTAGACAGCTACCCAGTGAGTTCCTGCAAGATGACTGTCATCTGTGTTGATGACATAAGCGTGATTCTCTTGGGGTTTGCGATGAGGTAGTTCATCTTTAGCACACACGACAGGATTCCAAGAAGCAGTGTACGAACTACGGTTCAAAAGATGCTAAGTTCCCAGGTATCCATTTTTTTGATTTTTTGTTTTTTGTTGTGTAGCCTTGTTTTATTTTCCTTCCTTCACAGATGATGATAAGTCATCAATTTGATCCAGACTTCTTGCTTGAAAAGGTCAGTCAAGTAACTGTTGGTTTGCTTCGTCTCCTTACTCTGTGCCAAGAGAGTTTCGATGCGATCAATTTCTCAAGCAAACAATGGAGGAGAGGAATGATCACGTAAGCCTCTATACCACTGATGTATTACGGCTTCTTCTGAGATGAGACTCCAAGCTTCGTTCAGATAATTGTCCAATTTTTCTTCTTGACTCATCATCATACATTTATCATGTTGAATTTGACTGGGATGATCGATTTGACATCCATAACAATCTTTTTTAATCATGTACCTCATTTTATCTTCCAAGTGTTTGGCAAAACAGGTGACTAACTGTTGTTCCGGTTTTGGCCATCTGGACTGCATGATCACTACTTCTTCTTTTTGGTCTTGGTTGTCTGCTTTCTCTGTAACCTCCCATTCCATTTCCATTGATTCTCCACTATTCAAAGAGGGACAAGAGTTTTCCATAGTGTATAATAGTCTAGAATGACTTCTCTCAAACTGTTGATTTCTATGGTATTATCGAATTCAGCATACAGAATGACATTCACCGTTTCGGTAAGAGGTCCTGCAAACTGAAGTTCCACACGCAGTTGCCCCGATTTTATAGGGTGGAAATGTCCCTCGTCGCTGCCTTGGTCTGGAGTGAAATCAAAAGCCCACAAAGTGTAACTGCCTGCATAATCGTCGTAGGAAATACTGTGGCTGGTGTTGGTCCCTAACTGTCCTGTGGCTTCGTACAGTGACAAGTACGACCTCAAGTAATTCTTCTGGGCAAAGTCGGGTTCGAAAGGTCTGGTACACAAAGTTTTGCCATCGTGACTGACTTCGATGTTGAATACTCCGCAGTGCTTAAACTGGAAAGGATTGTATTTGTAGGTATCGTTGAAGGCTGCATTGCTGACGATACCGATGAATAAACGTTTGGGTAACTGTCCTTGGAACAGATGATCTTCGATCTTAGATCGGAGTCCAGTGGCAATGGTGAAAGTGTTTACTTCCACGCGTCGTATCGGATACTTGGCTGTCGTTCTGCTCAAAGTGTGACTGATATCATTTCCCACTTTAGGTAACACTTCCACACGACGCACGTATAACCTGGCTTCTTGGATTATGGTTTTACAGTGGTGGAGAGCAGGATTACCATCAGGTTCAGTAGCCATCAAATGGAAAGCAGCACTGCTACGATTTAGTCTCATGCGAATATCTACCCCGTTCAGCAAATACTTCTCTTGAAACCACATGTCCATATGCAAACGATCGAACAGTTCTAAACTACATCCTAGGTGTATTTTCTTTCGACGCTCGTTAAAACCCACATTGTGAGGATCGCCAGGATTATCATTGTCGGCTGCTACGGACAAGGCTGTGTCGTCAAACTTATTTGCTGTGTCAGGTTTCCATACCACACAAGCATCTAAATGAGTATTCTTGGCTTCTTTTCCGTACGTCAAGAGATTTTCGAGGTACGCTCGGTAAGGGTAAGTATCCATGCTACTGCTGACCAGTTTGTTATTCATGTACAAATCCACATCGCTGAACAACGAATTTTTGAAATTGTTGACGGGATCTATTAGGATATCGGATTGCAGCTGGGCGCCGTCCGTTTTGGTCACTTTCACTTTCAAATACAAGTACCTGCTGCTGAGATAGATGTAACCTTCGGGTTGTCCTTTGATTTCAAACTCAATGGGAGCTGAATCCGTCAAAGAGGAGACGGGATGAAATTCAACCCATTGGGCTTCTTGCATGGTCATCGTCGTGGGTGGCATGGCAAAGAGATCTAGTTCCGACTTGGAACAGGCACAAGATTCTTGGTGCAGCATTTTTTTCTCTCAGTCTCTATGTGTTTTTACTTTTAATAATCAAAAATGTCTTAGTCTCGAACGGTTCTTTTTTTCTTCATCTTTCTAACTTTAGAGGTACGGAGACTTTTGAAAGGGTGCCTTCGTCGTCGCTTCCTACCTTGTCCTTGCTGTGTGGTCAGAGAAGCAGGAATGCCAGACTCGGTACCATTCAGGGCATTTATAGGACTTCCTCGTCGACCCAAAATCTCTTTACCCGTTTGAAGCAAGACATTTTTGCCTGCTCTCAAAAAGCTTCTTTGGGGTTTTGTTTGTCAATGAGAACATTTTGAAGAAAATCTTTGCCGTGAGCCAATGCGGCAACTTTTAAGGCGTGCAATCCTCTTGTCACCATCGGTTTCAAAACAGGGACCACAGAACGAAAGGCTGATTTAAACATATCTCCTAAACCATGTCCTCGTTGTCGAGTGACTCCTTGGTACACAGGGTACATCACTTTTTCAGTTGTTTGAGAATCGTTTTTAAAAATGGAGTTTCACTGTGACTTTCACTTTGGTAAATGGAATATTTTGTCCTAGTTCTCCTTTTATAGTAATGTTGACACTGTCGAAATACGACTTACTTACAGGCAAATAATGAGGATGTACAAATTCACGGTGAACGTGATAGGTATTTCCACCTTCCTCGTCAGCGGCGACGGTAGAATCCACTTTGAAAGGAATGACACACAGTAACGGTACAGAGGTGTGTCCTACCACGTTGTACTCCATCACATCGGAGTACACAAACATGAAATTGAGTCCTTGGTTCATTTCTACAGGGAGTTTAAAAAATTTCGCAACATCCGAGTTACTGTCTATGAGCTGTGTTTTTTCATTTCTCTTCTTGAGAAACTCGGTGTCTCCACCTAAAATAGCAAAACATTCAGGACAAAAGGTAATGCCTATCATTTTATTCTCTGAACATTTGATCATGAGACGACGAGCCACTTGATAGTACTCAAAGGTAACACTTTTTGGGAGGGTAGTTTGTCCATGGCTTTACCAAACACAGCATTGAACCTGGTAGCAAGTGTAGTCACTAAATGTTGACCACTAAAATAATAGCCTGGAGGAATGCTGATCACATGAGTGGACAGGGTTTTAGTTTTGGTTCCATCTGATTTCTTTGTGTCAATGCCAGTGATGGCTCGTGCGTCTAAGGCATCTTGCAATTGCTCGTCAAACACTTCTACTGTAAAAGTGTTTTGATTTTCGACGATGTTTTTGATTTGTGTTGGGTGTATCATTTCCACTAAAGCCACTTCCCAATGAGCATCTTCATCCAAATGCATGGCTTGAAGTAATTTAGCCGTGTAACAGCACAACGTGTTCTTAGGAAACACCTCCATGGAACTGTCAATGGGTAACGTTAAATAAAATTGGTTAATAGTGTTGTTCATAATTCCAATGTTCGTCTGTCCGAGGAGTCACTCGAGGTTAAAGGAGTGTCTAAAAGAGGATTGTGATTGTAAGGGTGACTGTCAGGAGAATGACTAACGTTGGACGCAAGGCTCCCAATATTTTTACTGTTGTTCCCGTTGTAAGAGTATTTCAGGGAAGGATTGGGAAGAAGATAACCGATGCAACTGCTGAGTAAAATAGTCCACAATTGTTTGTCTCCTTGTTGCAAACTCTAATTAGCAATGGCTGCACCGATGACACAATACACCACAAAGATTTGACAGAAAAAGACGATTTGCGTTTTAGGGACACGTTCTCCACACCACACCCACAAGGGCTGCTTTTGTAAATCTGCAGAGAAGAACTGGGTGAAGGAGTAGTCACTGTGGTCGCTGAAGCTGTATTGAAGGGCATGATGGTCACTTCTTTTTATAGTCGATGACTTGTGAAGCGTCAATCCAAGAATCAAAACTAGGAGGATATCCTTTCCAACGTACTTTGACATCTTTGACACGACGTTTTCCTACTTTACGGGTTCTTCGTTCGAGAATGCTTTCAATGTCGTACACGTCGTCTTCTTTTTTGGTGACACGTTGTAACTCAGGCAAGTAAAACGTTCCTTTTAATACTTCTCAGTTCATGTCTTCTAATTTATAGACAGCAGGATGACGATCACGCACTCGTCCAGTAACACGAAACAATTCAGTGGTCCAGTTGGGTAAGTAGCCTTTGTCGAAAGTACGTTTGGTTTTACCAATGCGTACCCAATCTCCCGGGGTTCACACTTCTCCACCTTTCTTGGGGACAGCCATCGTCCGGGACGTACCAAACAAACGCTCAAAAACAGTCACTTTGTTGTCAGGTGTCACATCTTTTGGGGCACGTTCAATACTTCTATGGTAAGATTGGTTGTAGACTTGGACTATGTGCGGTAAGACGTCGATGTATTTGAGAGTGTGTTGATGCGTAAAATATTTCCACATGCGTTCTTTCAAGGTACTTTGAAAACGTTCCACGATACTGGCTTTGGTTTCAGGATTTTCGGTGGTGAAAAAATGAATGTCACGTTTCTTTAATTCTCGTTGGAAAGCTTGGTTCAGAAATTCGGTGCCTTTGTCGGTTTGCCATCGAAGAGGGTGACGACCACTTTGTTTCAACACCACTAGCAAAGCTCGTACTACCTCTCCGCTCGATTTGGATGTCAATGGTACGACCCAGGCAAATTTAGAAAAGACGCCGATGACACAAAACAAATATTTGTAGCCGCGATTGTAGGTGGCTAAATGAGAGACATCGGCTAAATCGGCTTGCCATTGATGATCGATGCCTTCCACTTGAGTACGACTTCTGTGAAATTTTCGTCGAATGGGTTTGTGTAAAGTATACGTCGCTTGTTCTTGTAACCATTGTTGTACTGCAGGTAAACGGAGCTTTTTCAGGCGAGTTTTTGCAGCACGATACAATTTCTGAATACCGCCGTAACCTGCAGGGTCAGCTGGATCGTATTAAATGCTGGCTAATACCTTCTCCATGGTTTTGTTAATAAGTGACCCACTCTTCGAGGATATTGCTTTGGGTGGGACGAAATGGGGGTTGTTTGGAAACGGTTTTACGTGTCCGATGTGCCACAGGAGTCGACGTCGAGGGTACTGGTGGTGGTGGCGGGGGTAATGGGATAGCTTCTTTGGTCTTCTTTTCTTTTTTCACTTCTGGTCTTCTTTCTTTCTTTTTCACTTCTGTTGAAGGAGGAGTGGCCATCATCTTTTTAACCCAAGTTTTGAGTTCTTCTTGTTCGGTAGTGGGGGAAGGGGTCAATAAGGAAGCGGCAATCTTGCTTGGAATGGGAGTGGCAGTGGGTGTTTGAGAGAGATCATTGGGTTCTTCTTCCTTGCGTAATGGTGGGGTGACGTCTGTCTTAGCTGCTGTAGATGGTGAGGGTAACGCACTATTCATTAGAGCCTTCAAATCGGACAAAGTGGGTAGAGCTGTTTGTTCCACAGCTTTTCGATGAAAGAGTTGTAGCCGTTGCAAAAGTTGACCGTACTTTTTCGGTTTCGGACAAATCGTGGCGATGCATCAAGGATTGCAATTCGTGTTGTAATTGGGACATCTCGGTTAAATCAGGATTGGGTGGTAAATGGGGGGTACGTTGTTCTTGCCAACGATGGTATTCCATCCATCGTTTGTAAGGAACTAAAGTCAGTTTTCGTCCTTCCATGGGCTTCCAAAGGTTACGTCTGAGATCGTGGTGCTTCATGGATCCCTTTTTTCTTCTGGAAGGATCAACTTTGGGAGATCCCTCGTGCCATCCCTTGTACCAAACCTGGCAATATACTCGCGCCGGCTTTCGCTAATCCTCCCAAGATAGGAAAAAGAAAGGGAAAAAATCCTCCGCGTTGCATCAACATCTTTTTCTTTTGACGAATGGATATTTTCTTTTGAACTATTTGACGAAGAATGTGTCGATGTTTGGCTAAGCATTTTTTCTGGTGTGGCTCCAAAGGTATCGTGCCTTTCAAGACATTCAAACAACATTCGCACACGGTATCGATGACATCTTTGGAGGCCGTTTTAATGATTTGTTTTTGCATGAGTGGAGAGGCTTTGGACAGGACGGACAACACGTCTCCGTGTTTGACTAAACGAGGAGGTAGTCCTTTCCTTTTCTTTCCCTTGTGGAGTGAATAAAAATGTTTATTGCGAGGTGACATCTTTGCTTGTTCGTTTCACAATACCACTGGTGTCAATGACTTGGTACACACTCTCTTTTATCTACTTTTTTGGGAACTACCGCTTCGTCAAAAAGGTAACAATGTGTTTCCCAAAATTGCCTCCTTTTAGGTGACTCTTCTTTTTCTTTAAAAGACTACGTCTTTGGAGGGGATGACGTCTTTGTTTTGGACGGTAGAATGACGAGGGATGTGGTGGGTACGTTTTTGAGGAGGCATCATTGAGTGTTCAGCAGTGGTACAGAAAATACTAATTCCCGTTGTTGTCTCAACTCATATTTTATACTGGAATGCGACGCCACTGATTATCTTTGTGTCGTATTAACTTCATGACAGGTAACACACGTCGTGATTGGGTATGTAACGGACTCAATCGAGACAGTTCTTGTTTGGACAAATCCAGTAAACTCTTTAACATGCCAGATCTTTCTTGGACTTTGACTTTGGGGGCTGGTACTTTGTGAGCAGCTGCTACTGCTGCTAATGTGGACGAGGATGTCACCGGTGAAGGATACGTTTTGGAAGAGGCAGATTTCCAATGTTTCATCAAATTAGGAAAACCGGGTGTCAAATTGGATTTGGCTGGCATCACCCGCAACGGAGAAGTGGAAGCACATGAGGCTACTGGCAACGTCCTTGTAGATCTTCTCTTGCAGGTCGTGGTTGACGAAGATAAGGTTGCGTCCTGGCCGAAGTGCCTTTTTTATATAGTATAAGGATATTTATATTTTCTCATTTACTAACACATTAAGACTTGAACATGCTGTGTTACAAAATATGCAGATGTAAAAATGCCTGGTCTAGTATTGAAATATATTGTATATTTATAAACACATCAGTGATTTTCCTGCCTTTGCTGAATGTTAAAATATCTCATCCTATTAGAGAGATATATTTTCAAAACACATTATTTATCTGTAGCAGTCTCCGTGTCAGATATATATATCGATGGTTGCGTAATAGCGTTTTTCTCTGTACGAGTGCGGGTGCAAGCCCAAAAGCGTTAGCAGCAGAGAGGGTGAACAGACTAAATCGAAACGTCACCATATTTTATTACCAAATCGACTAGTAGTGACTAACATAGAAGTCAGTTCAAAGACTACACCTAGATTGACCCAAACAAATGTTGTAGTCGACCCTCTCTGCTACTCTCTCCATGTGTTAAATTGTCAATCTGAGGGTATAAAAAATCTTGTATATAAATCAAACAAGATGAATAATTCAGACAAACGATCAATCTGAGACTTTTTTGAACTTTGAATAATATTCTTCCTCGGTTCTGCTACAAATTAGTCAACTATTTTATCGATACATGTAATTAAATCATATATATATATATATATATATATATATATATATATATATATATATATATATATATATAATATATCGGAGAAGCATATACTACTAGATTAACTCGAGAACGCCAGGAAGCAATAAAAAAAGATATTACTATGAGAGATTCGCTTCGAAGAAAACTTCAAGAATGCCAGGAGTCACAAGTTGATTACGTAGAAGATACAGAAAGATTATTTAAACCTATTACTGCAACAACTGATAAAGTTGTATGAGGAGATATCACTGATCCAGAACAAAAGAAACCTCTTCTTGGGACAATACAAGCAACCGATAGTGCAACACAATTTTACAAGATCTTCCAGCTAAAATAGCTGCCGCACAACTTCCTCAAGATATTGATAAAATTGACACTGAAATAGCTGATGTGAAAGAAAAACTTGCATCTAAACATAAAACAAAAAAAGACAATGTTCAACTGATTAGTAAATTTAAGGAATGTGTTATTGCAGATCTTAAAGAAAAAATTAAAAATTAAAAAGAAGGATTTTTTCGTGCTGCATATGTTTTAAAACCTGAGTATGTTAAGATAAATGCTGATGACTATTTTAATATATATATATATATATATATATATATATATATATATATATATATATATATATATATATATATATATATATATATATATATATATATATATATATATATATATATTGTGTACTACAATAAAAGTCAGGCTAGAAGTAATGACCCAGTATATAATGAATATATTAGCCATATACATATATTTTATTCAGAAAAAACTCAACAGCAAATAGAACAACCCCAACCCCACCAGTATCAGCTACCTCCATCTGTACTACAAATAGAACAACAAGGGATGATGTTGGAAGCTGAAAAATTTAGAAGTGATCAAATAAAAGAAAAGGTGAAACAAAAAATGGAAAGGGTGGAACAAATAATAGAAATGATGAAACAAATGGAAAAGTGTGAGAGAGAGAGAGAGAGAGAGAGAGAGAGAGAGAGAGAGAGAGAGAGAGAGAGAGTGAGAGAGAGAGTGAGAGAGAGTGAGAGAGAGGTAACAAAAGAAGCCAAACGTCAGGAGCAATTACGCTATTCACTAGGGTACGGAAAGGGATGCTGGTGATGACTCTTCTGCCGCAACTACAGGAAGTGGTTTAGGAAATAATTCTATCACTTGCCCTGACAACGTCATCGCTGACGTGGATAGAATAGAAATTATCATAGGAGGAAAACGCGTTGGAAATACTTCTCATGAAATTATCAACGAAATATCTGATATTTGTCGACGATTATTTATCGGTGGTATCGTGGACATCGTTACCTATCGGGAATTTATCGATGAAATTACAGATGACTAAATCCCTTAAAACATAATTTAGATCATGGTGAATGATTATATAAAATGATCGTACACAATACGTATCGTAGACCAAGAATGCTCAGAGTAGTACATTCACGATTACCAGTTTATGAAATAACCTAAGGAGATGGACTTGGTGATGTTGTTCGGTGTTTATTTACCAGGATAGCCCCAAAAGCAATGTCAATTTTACAAAACAGTTATCAATGAAAGCTATCGATGTTATTCGCGACAAAGCTCCTAGCGCAATTGGTGATCTTGCCGGTAAAGCGTTTTCGGCGGTCAAGGACAGAATTTTACGGTTATTACGACGAAAAAAGCAATTGAAATTACCATCTACTGAAGTTATGCCTGCAAATGAAAGTAAAATAATAAATCAGGCTGCAACCCAAAGATTAATGGATCTGGCTGATGCATCGTTAAAGGAAAAAGAAGATAACATAACCGCTAGTTTGATAGCAGGAAGTGGTCCTCGTAGATAATTACAATTTTGATCATAGCAATTACAATAAAATGTTTAAGCGTGAACAGCGTTGGATATGGGTGAACCAGTTCGTAAAAATGATTCATTGCGCGATTATCAATATTATTCTTACGATGCATTACAACCAAATCAACGTGGAAGAATAGAATTACAAGTACCAGATACAAGTCGGTATTTTTTACCCGCTGAGGTATTTATCGAAGTCCAGGGGCGACTTATAAAAGTAGACGATACAAATTATGAAGCTGCTACTAAAATTGCTTTTGTCAATAATGGTATTATGACATTATTCAGTAGTGCCACATACATCATCGATGGAAAACATATCGAATCATGTCTGCAACATGTTGATGTTGCTACGACGATACTTGGTCTAGCAAGATACTCTGATGACTATTCAAGATCAGCTGGTCCATCGATGATGTTTGCAAAGAATATAACCTATCATGCAGATCGTACAGATTTAACTACTGGTAATGTTAAAGCCGCAGGTGGAGCCGCAGACGTAAATGCAGTATTTTCAAGAAATAACAATTTTAACCTTGGATTTGCAGCACGTAGGTTAATATTGAACGTTAATGGAGAATTTTCATGTGTAATCCCATTATCTCATATTTTTGGATTTTGCAGAGATGTTAGAAAGGTTATATTTGGTGCTAAACACACTATAGTACTTGTCAGAAAAGACTCAGACAGTGATGCAGTCTGGCGAGCCGATTGGGTTATTGATGAAGCTAAAATAACGATAAAAAAATTATCATTGTGGATGCCGGTAACGGTTCCATCTATCACAGAAGAAAATAAATTGCTTTCTTTCATGAATCAAGGTGGTAAATCACTGCTATCGTGGAAAACAATGACTACAGATAGTACTCAAGGTAATGGTGCTGGTCAATTTACATGGCATATATCAGCACAACAGAGATTTTAGCACCACGAGATATTTTTTATCGCACTTCAACCAAATGCATGAGTAAATAATCAGAAAAAAGGTACGATGATATTTGACACACTTGATGTTGCCGAGGTTAGTTTAAGAATAAATGGACATCAAGAACCTGCCGAAGATATAAAAGTTTGAACATCATACTGTTGCACGTGCATATCATCGTTTAATGCCATCTATGGAGCGTGATCTAAATGTAGATACCGGTTTGCAAATATCACAGAAAGGTTTTACAACATTATATCCGATCTATTACTTTTCACTGGAACATTTAAATTTATACAGACAATCTGTTGTTTATATATATTTTGGAGCTAATGTAGGTATTTTTCCTGCTGGTGCTGTATGTCCACCTCTTGTTCCTGCTCGATCCAGAGCAATCGATGTTATATTTAACGACAGAGCAGTAGTACTCGAAGGTGTTGGTAGACGAATGCGAGTCGTTGATGCACCCGTAGAGAACATGTAATTAAAATCAATCATGTAAATATAAAAATGTCGTATAGTCATGTTAACGCAACTCTGACTCAAGGTCGGATAAAAAAAATTGCAATCAAACAACGCAAATCAATGTGGGGCAAAATAACGTTAAAGACAATGCAAATGAGTCGTGGTCCAAGCAAATTATCGTTCACCGATAATCAGCTTATACGTTTCAATAAAAGTCTGGTATCAAAAACTGGAGTTCAACTTGAATTTTCTCCAAGTACCATCAAAGATATGATTAAATCAGTAGGTAAATTTCCACTTATTGCATCAATGCCAGCATTAATTGCTGCGGCCGCACCTGCAGTTGCAAAGCAGCTGCGTTAGGTGCGGTTGGAACCGCCGCTGGAATGGCATTAAAGAAAACAACAGGAAAAGGGTATAAAAAAGGGACGCGGTCTCAGACTTCCGGGAACATATCTAGGAAAAGGACTGAGACTTCCAGGAATATAATACCGATGTCAAATTTTGATCTGATAAATACTACTAAAAAAAATAAAACATTTAGAGGAGTGTCTATGCGCGATCAATTACCGAAAAACCACATCACGTTGAAACCGGTATCATCAATCTCGATTCGAATTCCGGTCCAGGAACTCACTGGGTTGCATATGCGATTGATCCACGTGGAATTGTTTATTTTGATTCGTACGGACTATCACCACCAGTTTCTACGGAGACTTGTAAACGCACCTACGTGAACGTCATACTCGGCTCTCAACGTAGATAATTTTCCGTCTA
This sequence comes from Unio delphinus, assembly GCA_029339505.1. Lineage (NCBI taxonomy): Eukaryota > Metazoa > Mollusca > Bivalvia > Unionida > Unionidae > Unio > Unio delphinus. The sequence continues at coordinate 3,152,687 of JAQISU010000156.1, read as the reverse complement.
CTTTATTGTGATCGTTTAAGTGAGTTTCGTATTCGGTTTTTAAAGTGGATAGTTTACCTTATCGTTTTGTTGCCACATCTTCATCTGATGTTGAATCTCTCAAGACAGTTATTTTATTTCCTTTCATGGAACGTTCACCTGTTAATACACCACCTGACGTTGATAATCGTTTTTGAAAAGTTTTATAATCTCACTCCTGATATATTCTATCGATATACCTGAATCTCGTATTTTTCCGCTGTCGGAAAATACCGGAATATTATCCATGGCAGCGCCAAAAACCGTACGAACTATATCTTTCCACTTAATATTACTTGTTTTCAAAACACCGTGTTTGTCCCGAAAAATAACAACTTCATCTCGGTCAACCCCAGCTAGGTTCATAATGTCAGCAAGATCATCTCGTGTTGCATATTTTGATGCGTCGAAATATGACTAAAATATTCTCCGAAGCAATGACTGTGATAGAGTCTACACCCATTAATGTTACAGATAAATAGATAAATGTCAGCACAAGAACTATTGCAACAGATTGCCACGATTACAACACCAGTGAAAACCACTATGATTTCAGTGAGCACAACCAATCCTGAATTTAGTATTAATTTCCCAACTGCAATTTCAGCAAGGGAGATTGCACTTGCACAAATGCGAGTATATCATAGTTGGTCAAATATCAGTTCTGAACCATTTGGTGGATTACCTACAAATAATTCTCTTGTCCTGCAAAAAAAAACCAGATGGATCCCAGCTTTCTTTGTTGTTTATATCCCCACAGGTATCTATCAGATTGAACAAATCAACGATGAATTCCAGCACAGAATAAAATAAACAACAAAAACAAATAATCAAAAATAACTGTTACTGTTCACAAACCAACATTATTATCTGTGATTGAAGTAAAATCTCCCGATTACGTCGTATATATTTATCGATCATCGATAAAAACTGTTCTCTGATGGCCTGAAACTCCACCACATCCTGATGATGTTCTCAGATTTAACAATGATCCAGATGCTGAAGGCAGACATATTTCACCAGAGATTGTAAATATAACCTCAACGATTGCAGTCAATCTTGTGTGTGATGTAATTGATGGTAGTTATCAAACAGATCTTGGGATATCGAATCAAGCTCAACAAGGATACGTTCTTTACACATTTACTCCAATGGTTCTTCCTGGATCCTTGATTGTGCAGGAACCAATCAATCCTGTTTATCTACGCGCGCATAATCAATACTTCTTAAGAATTAATTTTAAACTCACCGACCAGAGTGGACACTTGATTGATTTACGTGGCAAGGTTTTACTGATAAATCTCAATGTGAAATCGTAAACGATTTTTATTTTAAGATTTGTATCGTAAACGATTTTTTGATCTTGATTCACGAATTAATCGGATAATATTACATATGCACCAGCACATAAAGGTTTTTATACACGACAAGGAAGCACTTGGAAATGTAATCAAATTAATATTTACACAGTCTTCATTCAACATCGTTGATATAGTCATTGATGAGTTCGATAACGAAGATTTTTTACTGACGCGAGAACAGTTAAATATATTGCGGCGAGAACATATTTTTATGATCACGTGTGACCGAGATCAGTTATAGACTTCGCGCATTCCTGCATTTAACTTGATGAACTTAAATAAATATTATATAGTTCTGAAAAAAAATCTGATTTCAGTAAAACAGAATATTTCTTTACAGATTTGATGAAATTTCATCTTTTTTTTTTACATTTTAGTCAATTTTATCGTAGAAAATCTGTCAGATTTCTGATTTATGCAGGTAAAAAATCCAGCAATTCTCTAAATGATTTATCGATAAAATTGTTAATTTCATTTTTTTTGTCTGTTGTTTGTATATTTTTCGTAAAAATATATCCGATTTTAGTTGATTTATGAACAAAATATGGCAAATTTAACGATTTATCGATAAATCATTTAGAGAATCGCTCGGAATTTCACCCTACAAATATTACAATTTTGATAGATTTTACTATGATATTTCGACTAAAATGGGTAAAAAAAAAAGGATGAACGTTCATCAAAATTTACAAATCTGAATTAAAAAAAAATATTATAACATAATAAAAAAAGATATTATAACAGAATAAAAAAGATATTATAACAGAATAAAACAATGGAACTGTAGAGGAATTAATCCAAGCTGCCATCGGTAACAGTGTTTTCATTTATAATCTTTTGTAGTTGTCTCACGCGTGTGTTGATAATTTTGTTCGCTTCATATTCGTGAGACAGTTTTGATTTAATATTTTCTACTGCGATAGAAAGTGGTACGAACTTATTTACATCTGTATCCTTTACCATTGATAAGGACTGGAACATTATAGACTGCATGTTCTTTATCAGCATATACTCCGTTGAAATTGTTTAACCACCTTCAAGATTTCTTTGTTGGATTGACTCAAAATCACAAATTATTTTTTCTGGATCGAGTTGTATATTTATATTTATATTTTCATTTTTTAATATTTTTTACTGCAGATATTATAGCATTAATATTTTCGATGTTCATATATGTAACATATATATTTAAATTAAAACATAAATATTTTTGGACCTTTAACACCAAGGTTGCCACCGTATCCTAGCAGGTCCAAGGCATATTAAGGACAGCACAACCTTTAACCTCTAAGTTACCACCGTATCCTAGCTGGTTCAAGGCATATTAAGGACAGCACAACATTTAACACCAAGGGTACTGCCGTGTCCTGTCAGGTTTAAGGCACATGAAACATATAATCTTAATTAAGGACAGCACAACCTTGAACCCCAAGAGTACCACCGTATCCTAGCAGGTTTAAGGCACATGAAACATAATCTTAATCAAGGACAGCACAACCTTTGAACCCCAAGGGTACCACCGTATAATAGCAGGTTCAAGGGCACATGAAAAACACAAAATGAATATAATAGGAATTAAGTATTACCCGGGTGAGTAAAACGATAATCCACCATGATTCGAATCATGGTGAGATGTATGTACATAATTCTGTTGAATCTCGATTTGAAGTTTTGATTAAATTTCACAGATATTATATATTTACAAACAGAACGTGGGTTTTTCAGAAAAATTCAGGTCTGAATACATGTACGTCGTAACGAATCTAAAACAAACTTTTTGCATTATACGCTAGCGTGATACCTTTTCTGCTTCGGTTCTGTTTGTCAGCGAGAAACAATAAATTATCTTCTACTAATTTGAAACTATTATCTGATTATGTTACTTCATTGATATTAATTAGGACGTAGCTGGTTAATTAGTTAATTACAGCGACAAAATAAATCATGATCTACGGATAAATATGTAATATTGAGTTATCTCCCATTTTTCACTTCATTATATATTCATTAGTATACCAGTGGAGAGAGATGTTACATTTCGTAATACTGAACATCATAATATATTTTACTGAAAATATCCCCTCCCAAAAAAATATTAAATAAATAGTAAAGTAATATAACCGACATAACTACAGAGAGACAGTCTCCCTTCAACAGCATTGAAATGTAAATTTTGTTTATATTTATTAGAGAAGGAAGATTTTGTAATATTTTCTGTGACATAATATATTAATTTTGATTGAATATCAAAATATTTGGCAGCTGCATTTATTGATGGAAATATTATTTCTTCGTCAGTCACTGTTTTTACATATTTTATCATCCGTTCTTTTACATCTACCAGTATTACAGTATATAAAATTCTGACTAGGTGTGACAGCTCTAAGATTAGATAAAGTGTTGTGGAGTTTAACTCCATCAATATGATCTATGACTAGACCGTCATTGATCACCCCACGGAAACACTCGAACACGCATCTGTGACAGTAATATGTTCTTATTTTATTTATTTCATTGAAACTGAACATGAGATAATCAGTGTTAATGTTATAACCGACTGGTTTTCTTTCGTATACAGTGTCTGATAACACCATCACGATTTGCTTTGTAGTTTGTTATGATACGATGTCTCATAAATTCCTTTTGCTCCATTATATATAAATATCTTTTGTTCAATGAATTATTTGCCTTGATCTTTACTTTGAAATCTAATCAGATAATCATCCGGGGGTTTTAGAATCATGTCGCTATCATTATTATTTAATCATAATATTGTTTCAGTTATCTGTATTTTTTACCACCAGATTGCACTTACAAGCGTGTTTCACCTCGTACTCCAACACCACATTGTAAACACGGTTTTGGTCCTAGACTTCCATCTCGGACACGTTGCGGATGGATTCCGCAGAATTCGTTTACGCAAGATCTTTTACAAGGAGTAACAGAGCCGATCATGAACCACTTGCAAAGATTCCTTGTTTTAATCTATCTATCTATCTATCTATCTATCTATCTATCTATCTATCTATCTATCTATCTATCTATCTATCTATCTATCTATCTATCTATCTATCTATCCATCCATCCATCTAACTATCTATCTATCTATCTATCTATCTATCTATCTATCTATCTATCTATCTATCTCTCTCTCTCTCTCTCTCTCTCTCTCTCTCTCTCTCTCTCTCTCTCTCCCTCCCTCCCTCCCTCCCTCCCTCCCTCCCTCCCTCCCTCCCTCCCTCCCTCCCTCCCTCCATCCATCCATCCATCCATCCATCCATCCATCCATCCATCCATCCATCCATCTATCTATCTATCTATCTATCTATCTATCTATCTATCTATCTATATATCTATCTATCCTATATATATATATATATATATATATATATATATATATATATATATAATATTTTTAATTTTAATACTTGTTTGAATTATAATGACGGGAGAATTCGAGAGATTATCCAATATAGAGCTTTCTAAAATTAAAAAATTTAATCTTGACAGAATATTCCATGTGCCGATGCAAGATCTGGTTGATCCGACAGATAAAATCTTGTACAATAAAATACATGATACCAAGAAAAAATTTCAGAAAAATGAAGTATCCCATGTGTGGTTGACGTTTAAGATTATAAGTGACACTAAAAATATAGATGCTATGATGAACGACAAACGAGCAGTGATGATCATTAACTACCTTGACGATAGAAAATATATTTTAAAAATCAAATTTATCGTACTCTCAGATACAAACAATTGGATTTTCGTGACTAACGTGATTCTGTCCTACATAACGAAATAACTGCCATACTGAGTAAAGGGTCCAAACCAGGGATGTTGACCGGTATTGATAAACTATATTACTAAAGATCTTATCCTGTAACAGTAGTTATCTATGGGATATATCCGCTTGAGAAACCCAATATTGATAATCTGAAGCCGATGAAATTCTCGAAGATAAATTGTGTGGCCGAACGAATAACAGAACATTTCACTGTTTCGACTCGTGGGAAGGGGTTAACGGATAACCGACGTAATATAATAAATTCCTGGGCAGGACTAGTCAAAGATACCGGAGCATCTATCAAAGATCTTGCTGAACTAGGAAAGAAATTAAAATTTCCTATAATAGTAAAAACGATGACAGGAGAGATCTTATACGAATCGAAATATAAATCAAAGGCAGCTTCAATCAAAACTGATGACCATAATGCACATGCGTGGACTAATGCAGTAACAGTATTTCCACGCACGAGGACGGTTAAATTCTATAACGGTGATATGTTTGACTTTATTAACGAAATAAGTAAAAGCGATCCTGTATCCGTGTGGTTGTTTAGTTCTGAAAATGTATCGGATTAGTTTGCAAGATCAAATGGTGATATTTACTGAACAAAATCCCTCCACGAGAAATGAGCAAATATACGCCTGACGAAAAATATTCGGTGAATGTTTTACTTTTCCATCGGTTGCAGCTCATTTTGCAAGAGAGAAAAATTCCTGGAAACCAACTCGGTTTGATTTTCTTGATGATATAATATTAAGTTGTGTTGCATATGGTCTCGGTGGACTGTGGAACCGTAAATACTCGCGTAAAGATGTCATCTCGGTTGATATGGTTGCATGTTATACGGGAAGTTTTCTGGGATACGGAGAGTGTTCTGGGTATTTTAAAAGATTCGATCATGCGACACTCGAGATGACGCGAGTATCAATAAATGGACCATTATCTGATTTTGATATTACTAAATTCGCTTGTATCGACTCATTTGATTTTTACAGAAAACCTTCATCCTATTTATTATGTTTCTTGATTGGTTGTTGACAAAAAATACTGCTGTAAAAATGTGTGGCGATCATGGTCAGCCACCACCTTTTGTTGGACCGTCTCCACACGAATGGCTAAAGAGATTCGTTGACTATTACGAAGAAATAACTGACGATTATAGAGCACTTGATTTAACATTGAGGGAGTTTAAAAAAATTAATCAGAACCGAATATAATTCAATGTGAAGTAATGCGTAATATATTTTCAGAAACCTCTTATGTGGAGACGAAATGATCTGATGGTTGCAAGTAGAAAGCCAGTTCGTGACACACTTCAACAAAGATTATTTCTGCTGCATAAAGAAAAATTTGCAGAGTTTGCGGTACCATTATGTTATCGCCCAGCAGATACACGACAACAGAATATTCTCGTTGACATACCAGGACAGACGGAGAAGAAAAATCTCGTGTTGAATGATATTGTTTTAGTTGATGTCAGTGTTGTTGATAGCACATTATCGGATTGGACGCTAGGATACGCAATCATAATACATTCATCTCAAGGATTAATTATTTCTGATACAGTTGTCTAAGTTCTTGATGCTCATATCGAGTGGTCAAATCTAGTTTATCTTGCGGTGTCTCGCGTTAGGAAAATGTCTCAGCTACGTAGGATTGTCGTGGATGCGTCAGAAACCACTGGCAATGTTGACAATGATATTGTAAGAAAAAAATTAGATAGCTATAAACAATGTGATAAAAAAATAAACGCGATGTCGATTTTGACGTACATTTTATCATAACATTGAAACAACAACAGGATAATCACTGTGCAAGCTGTAATTGTGTAATGCTGTGGCAATACTCGAGTAAAAATCCTAGACAATTTACCGTAAAGATAACAGTCTTGGTCATACACGTGATAATGTGATGTTAACTTGTCTAGAATGTAATCGGCGTAGAAGTGCTAGTTAAGTGAATGTGGTGGTAATTGCGTATCCTCGCGAATGACCTGCAATTGTTCACGTGTGAATCCACGTTGAGGAGCTGTTGAATCTAATCTGTAGATTGCAGGTCTATCTTGTGTGTAGTAATACTCCAAAAAGGATCTGTCGCTCTCTTTTTTCCTCCTTCAAATTCACCTCGTTCGTATAAATATCTGACGATGACATTACCTAATATTGGCTGCGGTGAAACATTATGCTGTATTGGTGTATATTTCCTTGTAATCGCATTAATAGGTTTAATGGCAGTTGTTCGAGTAACTTCATTGTTTAATGCAGCTATCACACTTGGTAATCTTGCAACCCATTCACGAGATCTTGTATCCTGAATGAATTCCTTCGTGTATTGATATCCAAATAATCGTTCAGTAAGTGTTCTATTAAATCGTTTTACGATCGCTTGATCACGATGAATTTCAGTTTGTCCTCGTCGTATTTTAACATTATGTCACTTCATTAATGATGATGCTGCACCAAGAAATTCTTGCCAGGATCAACTTGTAATAGTTGTGGCCATCGCAAGGGTCCTTGTCAATAAATTCGTTCGAAGGCAGATGCAACTTCAGTAACTGTTTTAGTTGATAATGGTTCTGCTTCTTTATATCTACTTGCAACATCAACAACAGTTAATGCGTATTTAAATGCTACTCTACGTATACGATCATGAGGTGAAAACAGAATATCTCCCTGATGAATTTCATTAGGAACATTAACATCAAAATGTGCGTACTCGATTCGTTTAGGTGGTGGTAGGTAAATTTGCCATATTGCTTGTCGTGCTAACCATTCTGTGGCGGTAGAACGTGTGACATTTGGTGCATTAGAGAGTTTATCGATTGCTGATCTATCTTTCCAGTATCCTCTTGGGCTGTAATAAATTGATTCCATTATAATTAATTACCCACCTCCTAATGCTAATTTGGTTTTCATCACAGATTTTACTAACCAAATGGCTAATCCTTCCTTGAGATTTTTATTTTTTATGAAATTCAATGCATGAATCAATTTCACATCTGCGATATGTCGTTGTTCTAGATCTTTACTTTCATAAGCTACATCATGAACGTGACACGCTTTATCGATATCAAGTCGAGTGCCAGGACCGCAGTAATTATGTCCTGGAAGATTTTTTTTTCTCCAGGATTTTTAGCAAACGGATTTCCTGGAAATTTTGACATTAATGTTGCAATGTCACGACCGTTTTTTTTTTTTTTGGTAAAAAGAAAAATTTCTTTCAGCCACATACGGAACATTTTCAACTGTATGCTATTCTTTTATTCTTTTTTGTTGTAACCGTAGATAAATCAGTAGTTGGAGTTTTAACTTTACATCGTAAACAATATAAATCCATGATATAATTATACCATGGATGTAATTGATTTTTCAGCGACACGAAAACGAGAACAGGTAAAACATCACCCAGTGTTACCAAATTCGATCAGAATGATACTAATAGGCCCGTCTGGATCTGGAAAAACACAATTATTACTTAATTTGATAATGAGATGGTTGAAATTTAATCAATTGTATTTTGTTGCACTATCTGTAGATGATCAGAGATGCTACGAAGTAATTAAGGAATTTAATGGAAACGCACGATTGCTGAGCGGTGATGATATTATTGAATTTATAACCGATATTGATGAAGCACGATCTGTCGATGATCTTGATGAATTCGTTAATAATTTAGTTGTGTATGATGACGTAATGCTAGATAAACAATCAAATCAGGCAAGAATATTTTCTCGAGGAAGACATAAAAAATACTGATGTTATTTATGTAACTCAGCGGTATACACAAATTCCGAAAGTAATCAGAGATAATTGTAATATTTTAGCTGTATTTAATGGAATTGATACACACACGCTAAGAAATATTCATCAGATCTGGTGTAGCGGGGATATGGATATAAATAAATTCAAAAATTCTTTTCACGTGCGCAAGCAACACCGTATGGTTTTATAACAATAAATCTGCATGATCCCAGGACAAGATATCGTGTAGGTATCGATCAAATATTTGGCTAATTTGTAGCAGCAGTGAGGGTGCACCCGCGTCAGATTAACAAAATAACGATATCCTCTAACTAAATTAAATAGATACTATTTGATATATGAAAAATTGTACATGGCTGCGTCAAGGAAGCACAGATAAATGTAATAAAAAATGTCGTGGAGAATGATGCAGAAAAGGTAAATATATTTTATCAAAAAATCCATGTGCTGGTCATCGACATTGTGTTGGATGCAATGTTGGCGTTCGAGGACAATATCGGATTTGTAATAAATGTGGTGGAGATAAATACAGAACTTTGATGGCGTATTACCGTCGCAGGATCGAAAAAGGGATATTGATATCTAGAAAAGAAACCCCTCCAACCGAGTAATAAAATTGCTCAAAGTTCAAAAAATTTCAGATTGATCGTTTGTCTGAATTATTCATTTCGTTTGATTTATATACAAGATTTTTCTTATCCTCAGATTGACAATTTAACACATGGAGAGAGCAGCAGAGAGGGTCGACTACAACATTTGTTTGGGTCAATCTAGGTGTAGTCATTGAACTGACTTCTATGCTAGTCACCATTAGTCGATTTGGTAATCTGCTTCTGCGTTTGATGTACACCTCTCCCATCACATTCAGATCACGTGGTGGGTGAATTTGCACTCTCCCTGGGGTTTCTTCTTGGAGAAGTGTGCATGAAATTGAAATGCATATACAACCGTCTGAATATTCAAAAAATTCGTTTCGTTTAGAAATTTCGCTTCAGAAATGTCAAAATTAGACCGTAGCATGATGAGCTCTAAATCTTACTAAAAAGTAGCCACAACGAAAGAATGTCTGCCAAAACGAAACGGTCAAAGGGTGCGGAGAAGATCGTAATAAAGATCTGGAAAACAGGACCTTTTGAAAGACACAAAGGATAATGAATTCAGACGGCGTTGTTTTAATCGTTAGCTACAGTAAAAGAAAATGACTTGAGGGAATTCGTCCTCTCTCTCTCTCTCTCTCTCTCTCTCTCTCTCTCTCTCTCTCTCTCTCTCTCTCTCTCTCTCTCTCTCAGTGAAGCAAATTAGGTCAGATATATATATATATATATATATATATATATATATATATATATATATATATATATATATAATTTTCACATTAAATGGCAATGTATCATATTTCTCTCATTTATTTGAATTGTTTATGATCGATGTTTATAATTGTCAAAATAAAGGAATGGATGAATAGTTAAATTGTTATTGAGATAAACAAATAGTGTAATATACAATAAATTTGCCATTTTGTTTAACTTATTTAACGACTTATTTGTGGTATTGCTAGTTATTTATAAATGTTGATAAATATTCAAGTTACAGTACCGGAACACTAGTCGTCAAAACGGGAGTTATATCCCTTGGCAACTCTTGACCTTACTAATTTTCATATTACACAAAATATCGCTAAATATTCGCAGTTTTTGTTTGTTCGTTTTGTTTCTTGTATTTTTGTGCTGTTGTGGTGTTTAGTGAGACCCTGCTAGTTAATAACACGAGGAGTTCCAAATGGACCAAAGCAAACGCGAGGTAACGCGGGAATCGAAAATGAAACAGAAGCTACGTGTCATTTATCATTTCTCTCTTTGATAGAAAGGAAAAGAAAATGGCTGGGTATATACATAATCATAAAGAAATTGAAAACAATTTTGAAACAAAAATATTAAACATTTTATTTATGTGAATATGATTTGGTGGGTGGAGTCGACATACAACTGCTTGTGAGAGCTCAAATTCAAAGACTTTGAGCATCGCAATACCAATTACAGTGGTACCTCGGCCCGGGTTACGAGCTTAATTCGTTCCAGAATTCGGTTTGTAACTCGAAACGTTCGTAACCCGAAACATTGAAATCAATGAAATAGAGACAATCCGTTTCAAGATGAAAGAATCGTTCTATTTTTATTAACATCCGGTCGTTTACCTGACAAAACGCAAAGAATACGTGTACTTCACGTATTAAATAAAGAGAAAGAAAACAACCAAATAAATTAAATGTAAAATAAAAAAAAGATTTAGTCCATCTTTCTTACCAAGAAAACGATCATGGGAAATTTGTCACTTTGTTTGCTATTCTGAATCATTAGTTTCCGGAGTTTTTTGGCAGCCAGCTGGGAATCTTTCTGCACCAAGAAACTATCAAGGGAAATTTGTCGCTTCCTTTGCTGGAGAATCTTTCTGAAGTGGGCCATCGCGTTATCATTCATCATGTTTACTGCCCTGTTAGCAACAAGTTTGTTTGGATGATGGTTCACAATGAAGTCCTCGATGTCTGCCCACTTGCTGCAAATTTCTTTAATCCTGGCAGTTGAAACGGTCACTGGCTCCTCATCATCGGACGACTGCTATTTTTACTGCTGTGTAGTAAGGCCAATGAAAGCGAGGCTGCACACGCGTGCAAAACTAGGCTACTAGGCTAGCGCTAAGCGATGTTAGTACTGCATGGCCTTCGTTTGTACTGTACGCGATCGTTTGTTCCCAATGTTAAACCTTGCTCTCTCTCTCGCCTTCATTCGTAACCTGAGGCACTGTTCGTTACCCGAGACAAAATTTTTTTGATGTAGTTGTTCGTAACCTGAATTGTTTCGTGACCTGAGGCGTTCGTAACCCGAGGTACCACTGTATAGATACCAGCATATACCTAGTTTTGATATAAACGAATGGCCCTGTCATATCGAACACAAATTCCAATTCAGGGACTGCTTGCCCAACTGACATTCTCCATTACGAATTAGCGGTGCATAGAAACAATGAAACTCCGAAACGCAATATCATATATATATATCATAGCTGAAAATTGTGAAATTTGCAACATTTTTGAAAGAAATAACATTTACTATTAATAATGTCTGATACAATTGTTACATAATTTTAATGCTTAATCTATTGATGAAAAAATACATGTTAGTAATGATTTATGAATAATTATAATGCCGGGATGATTGCAGATTGTAGAGTGGAAATTGATGCCACTGACAGAATTTGTAATTCATTTAAATGACTTGGTGGATGGACAGTTCAAAGACATGAGAAGTGCATTAATTGGGAGTGGTGAATTCCGACTCTCTGACAGTTACAGGCAATTAAGGAGTGGTGAATTCCGACTCTCTGACAGTTACAGGCAATTAAAAATTTCGAAGATGGACTGGGTGACACAAACTATGAAAAAAAGAGAAACTCTACACAAAATTCAGATGATTCATTCTTACAGACAGTAAATATGTGACATCATCAGACACATTCAGGAAACGTTGCTCTCAGGACACATGGAAAGAAACCAGGACAAAGAAAACGAAAAATTAATGAACAGACTGAGACGAAACAAAATACTAAGATGAGTAAATAGATATGGTACATTGCAATCAACACACGTCATGTTGCATAAAAATTTCTTCTTTCCTATATATAAAAAAATTGTATGTACTGTTCATGTATTTTGTTTTAGTCCTCTATTTTCAAAATGATTTTAATATCCACGTACGTGGCAAATCTATAAAAAATAATAATAACCACAACATAATAATCAACTTAAGAAATCGATATTAATATGATTTTATTATTAATAGCTTAAGCATTTAACTCGTGTACAAGTTGCAATACATACTGTTAATATTAATTTTGTTACCTTACGAACAATCGCCAAAATGCGCAGTTTCCAGCTTCTTTTTTTAGTTTAATGTTGCATCACTTGCAGAAAAGAAACTTTGAAAGTACATATTAATTTATTATAACTAATAAATGTCACAATTATGAATAACACATACACTACCAATATACAATATGGTATATAAGATATAACTGATGTGTTCCGGTGTTTCTATTACTTTTTGGTGCATTCCAGTGTTTTCATGCACCCCTTTAATAGGGCTGGTGTAATATTGAATTTGAACACCTGATAGAAAACTATGCCAATTTTGTTTTCAGTAACTTTCGGCCGTTGAATACTGAGAAGGCAAGATATTATCAGTTGTAAAATGAACCAAATATGGCCAGTTTTTCCCTTTATCCTCATTTGCTCTTCATAGATCCCCAAATCATTAATTTGCTCGCCTTCCCCCCCCCCTCTCCTCCCGATAACTTTGGTTTTTACTCTTTTTGACCTCAGCGGTGATGTGTGTTTTGGGAATTTATTTTTGTGTGTTGTTGGGAGAATTGATCCGAGTTGTCTCCCTGTCAACAATTGTGCTGGTGAGAACCCAGCATAAACAGTTCTCTGCCATTAGGTTATGATTTTGAGAGAAATCTCTTTACAGTTTTCTCCATTAGGCCGTTCGATTGAGGGTAAGTATGATTTGATTTAACATGTTTAAAGAACCATTCTTTTACGAAGCTTGCGAACTCACAGGAAGAATAGCTTGTTTGCTTGTTGATGACAGCAATTTCTGGTTTTCTGAAGCATGTGATTGGTAATGGTGCAACTTTTGAGCTTGGAAGTGCCTTAACTTATCTATATCTTCAGATAACAATGTACTCTTTATTTTTATCCCATGTAACTAAGTCTGGTGTTTTTTGCTATGGGTATTTAATGATGTCATAGGGGATGAGAGGTTCCTTTTGGTTAGAACTGATGCGCTCCGAACAGTTAGAGCATTTTGACACTAAATCAGAAATGCAGCTGAGATTCTTGGCCAAAACATCTCTGGTTCTTTTCAGACACTTCTCAATAATAAATTTCCTGAATGTACAGTTTCTAACATTTTCAACCAGAGGATTTGTGGTATTGCTATTTTTTGACTTTTCAAGATTAACCCACCTACAAATAAAAGTGATTCCAATAGTCAATAGTCTCTGATTGACAGGTTGAACTCTTTTCAGGTCAACCTTCAGTTATGACCTGTTTCAGTATGACTAGCTGGTGGTCTTGTTCTATGAGAGATTGAATTTCTTCATTCTTACGATATATACAGGTAATGCTGACAACACCATATGCACATGTATATCTATATCTTCAGATAATGTGCGACGTGTATCAGGTTATGGGAGAGGATATCTGCTACAGGTATGTTTTTTACCTTGGTAATGTTTTACTTGTAGGTCATAACGCTACAGTTGCAATAGCATGTGTTGTAGTTGTGGTGGCGCTGCATAGAGGGGATTTTTCATTATAGAGACGCGTAGAAGGTGATCAGTTTGAATGTGTACCTTCCTTGCGTATACATATTGATTGAAGCGGTAGCATCTGAACAGTATAGCAAACATTTCTTTCTCTATCTGAGCATAATTATTTTCAGTTGTAGTCAAGGATTTTGATGCATAAGCCACTTATCTTGCATTAGAGAGGCACTGAGTCCATATTCTGAAAAGTCAACTAGCAAAGTCAGTGGTTTCTTAGGGTCAAAATAGGACAGAACAGGTCCTGGGCTTATAGTACTTATGTATTTGACCTTCTGAAATTTGTCTTTTTGCAGTGTCCCATTAAAACTACATCTTTGCTAACAGTTGCCTTAATGGACTGGTGACCTGTGCCAAATTAGGGTCAGATTTGGACAAAGTAATTAATTATGCCAAGAATGGTTACTATCTCTGCCTGTTACAATGGGGTTACATTTCTCTGACTGCTGCTACTTTGGCATGGTTGGGTTTGAGACGTTCTGCTAACAGAATATGCCCAAAGTACTGTACTTCTGTGACACTTATTTCTAGTTTTTAATCATTAAGCTGGATTCGATATTTGAGGGAATGTTTGAGAATATTTCCAAAATTTGTATTGTGTTCATCGTGTGTGTCCCAAAATTAGTATATTGTCGCAAATCGAAACCACTGAAACCTTCAAAACTCTTATTGCCTGTGTCATTGAAAAGATTTCAAACCAAACAGTAGACACAAGAAATGGTAATGGTCGTATGGGGTATTCAAAGATAATTGGGGTAGGATATCATCTGATGTGTGCATAGGGTAATGAGGACACAAAATTGCACTATTGAGATCTTGTGGGTTAAGACATACCCTTAGTTTACCAACTTGCTTTTTCTACCACAAACAGAGAATTTACCCATGCTGTAGGTGATGTAACTGGGGCAATAATTATGTCATTTTCTGTCGATCAAGTTTAGTTTTGAGTCTGTCTTGAAGTGCGACATTTACTCATCATGGAGGGTGCACTACAGGTGTAGCCTTGGGTTTGATGTGCATAGTACAATCCGCTGGGGTAAGACTTATGCCATTGAAGACTTCTGCATATTCCTTGAGATCAACCCCCTTAGTGAGGGCATTCTTTTGTTACTTTGTAAATTTGACAACTGTGTCTGAACAGAGTAAGTTACTTTAAGCCTAACTCCATACAAGATCATAGTAAACCAAGTATATGTAGTGCTTTCGTTATAGCAATGTTCATGTATATGTTTAGTGACGGCATGATGTTAACTTTAGAGCCATTATCCAATTTAAAATCGCTGCATAGGCCTGGCCTCTTTTTAAATCTAGATCCAGTTTGTGATGTTCATTGTTAATCACACTGTTTTTGATATACAGATTTCTCAAAGTTTAGGACACTAATTGCAAGTCTTTCCTTTTGTAGGCATTTGCCCTTTAATGTGATTTGTGTCTGCAGTGTCCACAGGTTGCATTGAAACTTCATCTGGAAGACATGGTCCATTTCTTCTTTGGCTGTAGTTCGTTTGTCTTGGCCTGTTGTTGAATATTTGCACGCACTTTCAGTCAGGCTGTTGCAGACATGGTCTGGAGCTGCTCCTGGGCATATTCAT
Organism: Unio delphinus; assembly: GCA_029339505.1. Taxonomy (NCBI): domain Eukaryota; kingdom Metazoa; phylum Mollusca; class Bivalvia; order Unionida; family Unionidae; genus Unio; species Unio delphinus. The sequence goes on along the minus strand of JAQISU010000156.1, from coordinate 3,136,780 downwards.
GACTTTGACTGATGTTAATGGCCTTCTTCAAGGTCAACTTTTCACTTTCTGTGATAAGTTTTTCTCATTCTTGATGATGATACCACTAAAACAATTCTATCACAAATCAGGTTTAACTCGTCTTTGAAGAAACAGTCTTTGGCCAAGAATTTCAATGAGGTAACATATTGGTCTGTTGTCCAGGAGCCTTAAATTTCATTAATAAACTTGAATCTGGCAAAGACCTGATTTTATTTTGGTTGCACATGATGTTTGAATTTTGTAAAGAACATTGATTGGTCCATTTTATCTTCATCCGTAAGAGTCCATGTGTTGAAAATATCTCTACCTTGTCTCCTACCCAAAGTAGAATGTAGTTGGCTTTGAGCACATCAGTTCTACTTATTGGTCTGTTAAATATTAATTCAGTGTTGTTGGAATTAAGTCCATGATGTTGTATGGTTGGAATTGTCCCAGTCCATGGTAAGGATTGGCACGCTGGAAAGATCTATTTAAAGGTATTAAGATTGAATGCAGAATTTTCAACATGTTTAAGATTTAAAATTTGTGCAAAATCTTCCATTTATTGTAAAGTTATTGTTTCATAAAATACATTTATGATCCGTGTGCTATTCCAATTATGACCATACCCAACATGTGACACCATGTTGTGTTATTGCATTAAAACATAAAATAAGACACTGTTCTAACTATCAATAACTTTAATATATACAAATGACTACTGTGAGGTCTTAACGCAGAGTGGTATTAAAGAGACTTACAAATGTAGATAGTACCAGTGGAACTATGACTCACAAAAAGCATTTTGATTGGTCAGTTACACATGTATAATGTTACTTTGTTTAGGATTCCCAAATATCCTAGCTATGCCACTGGGAAAAATAATGTGTTTGTGGTGGAGGTGATGGATGGAGGAGGATATTAAATTAAAGTAAGAACTGTTCAGAAATGTTGTTTCATTTTCAGTGTATTAAAATGAAACATGCCTAATGGAACATGACTTTGTGTTAAATGTCAATACTGAGTACACCACTCCCTCGATAACTTGCACACATCAGGGTCCAAAAACATCGACTGCACTATAAGTGAGGCGCAAGTTATCGAGGGACCTATCATAAATAAAAAATACAGAGGCAAAAGGGTGGGTGGGTAACAGATTTTATAGTGTTGAAAACTCAATTTATAGTCGTGCTGAGATTAACTGAGAATAAATGTCTCTTCATAACGGTGTAGTTTATTTTTTCCTCATGGAGTAACATTGATTTCAGGATAAATTACTGTATATTGAGGATTTAATCGAAAACATTATTCCACATGGTTTCTGTTCGCTTAACACATGTACCACTGCACACATTGTGTATTATGTCACAAGTGTTTGTGCTGAATTGGATACATGCTAGTTTTATTGTTTGATCAAAATTAGACATATTTGTTCTTATTTTCGAGAAAAATGGTCATTGATCAATTGATTGATGTACAGTGGAGCCTCATTAATCCGGATACATTCGTTCCCAGTGAATATGTCCGGAATAACGAGTTTTCCGGATAATTGAATCATGCACATTTTTTATTTTACGATATCATTACATATGCTAGCTTTAAATGTACGCTTGCTTGATGGTGTCGCCATAATATATGTAAAAGTACAACTAATACAAACTGTTATCTCGCAGTTAAATGCATTACGGTAAACTAATAAAATGCAGTCATTTTTACCGGTATAAGACGTATTTTACAACTGTTACATTTGCTAATGATTGACGTCCCCATTTTATTCGGAAATGAAGCTCTATATACTATCCACAGCTTAAATCTGTCAACTATATTTGTATAAACTGTGGTTGTTTCATACAATTGGTAAACAACAAAGAGGTGTAATTACACTTTTAATTTATTTACCATATGTTATGTCAAAGAGCGTGGACAATTTGATTCCATTGTTTTTTTGTTAACACCCTTGTTGGCGACTAGCTACAACAGACATTGTTTATACAATACTGGTTAGTTTTTGATAGTGGCAATAGATTCTCAAGGGCTTCACTGTAGTGTTTTATGTATTATTCTACTGACTATTTTCATATAAGATTGTTTGAATTTTCTATTCTTGGACTGATTATTTCCGGATTATTGAGACAAGTTTTAATGTAATTTTACACTTTGGTTCCTGTGGCCCTGAGTGGCCGAGTGGTCTAAAGTGCTTTCCATTACGGATCACTGCCATTTCACCTCTGTCTGCATGGGTTTGAGTCTAAGATTCAGCTAATGTAGTTATGTGAGAAAGCTTGCCAGTAGCTCCTCGTGGGTTGTTGGTTCTATCCGGGTTTTTTCCCAGGTTCTTCCTCCACCAATAATACTGGCCGCCACGTATAGCCTATCGTGTGCTGAAAAATGGCGTTAAACCCTACAACAACTACAACAACACATTGGTCCCTAATTTTGATTTCCAGATTGGGAACACGGATTTCTTAATTAATTTATCAAATTAACGTTTTGGAATTCCGTTCCCATTGAATTATGTCCGGATAGTAAGGTTTCCAGATAAACGGAGTCCGTATTAACGAGGATCCACTGTATTTGATTGTGGTAGAAATAAAATGAAAAACAAAAAACAAGGGTTAATCATTACCAACATGAATTTAGTGGGTATACAAATTTAAAAGAATGTAAATTACAACACAATAATAAAAATGCCGGTTTTGATACGCTTGACAATTGACAATAGACTTTCTTAAAAAGTCAGTTCATTTTTTGTGTTACCCCCTAATTTTGCTGTCGCCGAGCAGAATCATCCCTTGCTTGATTTGATAAGACATAAGTAATAAAACGATACAGATCTCTTGATTTGATAAGACATAAGTAAAAAAACAATACAGATCTCTTGATTTGATAAGACTTAAGTAATAAAACAATAAGATCTCTTGATTTGATAAGACATAAGTAATAAAACAATACAGATCTCTTTTAATGGATTATTTTAGTGCAACAAACACTTTGCCAAGTTGTTGATCAAACAAAGCCGGCAGGTAATTAGGTTCTCACAGAAGTACTCATGGGTTTCGATGTGATGGTTGATTGACTCTTTTCATGTTTTCATAGACAAGAATATATTGTAATTATAATGTTTACATTGAATCAGAAAATAAAGGATTAGGATATGGTTTTCACACCAGACGTTTTCATTGAATGCTAATCACCAGACTGTTTATTTATGGTGTATTGATGACTATTTATCAACAAATAAACACTAATATAATATGTGATATCTTATTTAGAATTTGCAAATTTCACAATATGGAATATATCTTTATGGACATAAATCACAATTTTTGATGATAAAACGAGAAATGTATAAAGGTTTAATTTACCAATTCTTATAGCAGTTTTTTCACATTCTGCATATTTTGAAAGATTTTGAAAATATATTTGGTTAAAAATCGGGATCCATGCCAGACACCGCGTTATAAGTGGGTTCGCGAGATATCAGAGCACGAGTTATTGAGGGAGCGGTGTATTCTTAAAATGCGATTAGAAATATGAACCTAAATAAATGTATTAATACTTGGCTTTTTAACTTGAAATATAATCTAGTGATTGACTTCAGGCCATGAAAATTGAAAATGGTTTTATGTTTCTCCTTCTTTTTGTATCCATTTGTGTATGTGTGTTTATTGATGGAGACCGTTCCAGTGGCTATAGTGTCCACCTCAGATGCAGCAGGTTACCAGTTCAAACCCTTGCCGAGTCAAACAATTGTATATAAAAGTGGTCATAGTAGCTGCCTCACTTGCTACGCAAGCAATAAGAGGTTAGTGTTTGGACTGGTCGGACTGTTGTCAAGATATTATTGTGATTGGATGGGACATGATGCTAAATGTCTGTGGCCTGATGCCCCAGTGCTAGACATGACTATAAACTGCCACACTGCATACATTGTAGCAATATGACTGAAAAATTGTTGTTGTAGGGTTTAACGCCAATTTTAAGCACCTTATAGGCTATACATGGCAGCCAGTATTATTGGTGGAGGAAGAACCCTGGAAAACCCCAGGAAAGAATCACCGACCCACGAGAAGCTACTGGCAAGCTTTCTCACGTAACTACATTAGCTGAATCTTAGACTTGAACCCATGTAGACAGCGGTGAGATGGCAGTGATCTGTAACGGAGAGCACTTTAGACCACTCTGCCACTTGGGGCCCCAAAAAATTCTTAAATTCTGAATCACACTGTTTATTGATGTATATTTTTGCCTATGAAAAGATAACGAAGATGGTTGAAATTTCAATATTTTATTTGAAAGTATTCGCATGGTCATTGAAAATCATTGAGACATAAACACCTCAAATCAAAGTCTTGAAGGTCATTTATATTTCACCTAGGTTATTGAATTTTAAAAATTTGGTTAATAAAATATTGAAAATTTTATTTTAGAGTAATTTATTTTAAGTTGTGTGAACTTGGGCAAGCACTTTACTCCAAAAGCCTTTCCACTAAATAAACCTTTAGTAGTGCTGTAAAATAAAAGTAAACTTCTCAGTATGATATACAATAGTGTTTCATTATGACCTACACCATTAATTGAAAATGAATGCTACTTCATTAAAATAGTCTCTTAAGTTACCACTTTAAGGGCTGTTCCATTTATACATACCTGGCACCGATTTAAAAATAAGTGCACAGGTCTTGCTGGGATTTTAAAACTAGGAGTTCAGGACTTGTATTTTAGGTATAAGACGAGTCCCACCAGCAAAAGTTGCAGTTCCCTACCAGAAGCAAATTTGGCATACCTGAAATGGCTATATTTCCAGATGAGCAGAAACAGCGGTTGCCATCGAGTTTAGTTTTCTTCTTTATGGCACTGACATGTAGCCCTGGTTTGTCCATTAGTGAGAGTGATTTATTTCAGGCCAGGGAAAGGTCTTATTCCAAGCAAAAAATTAGGCATCACACATAGTGTTCCGCATGAAATGTCAGTTCTAGCAACTTCTAGTACTCTGTTGAATTTCATTGTCAATTTGCCGTTTAACCACAAAATTCTTTTCCAAATTTGCAAATAGCATTTTGTCTAACACTCAACATGGCTTGATTTTGAGAACACATGTACTACTTAGTTGGCTACGATTGTAAACGAACAGTGATGAAAGCTAAGTTGTTCATTTGATGTACTCTTATACACAAGTACATCAAATGGGTCATTATGCCTCTGACATCAGTCATTGCAAATATCAACACATTTACTCACCACTCTGCAGCTAGTCAAGTCTTTTAACTTGCCGCTAAGCTTGTGGGCCATGTTCTTCAGATGTACTCTTACAATGACAACATGAACATTCGGGGGTCTTTCAGCCACTGAAGTTTCTGAATGTAAATATCAGGACAGGTAAAATGGTCAATTCATCAACACATTTTACTATTCAACAGGTGGTTAAAGCTGGACGAGCATTTGCTTGAATTTACAATCCTGCAAATTGGTGCTTACAGCAGACTCCCGTTTTAAGTGATATTCTGTGTCCACGATTTAAAAAAATACACATGATTATGCGTTTTCGAGACCTCTGTAAGTGGTACCCAGAGACGCAGTTTAAAACAAATGTCATGGTACACTGATTTCATAGAATTCATTTTAAAATGATACAACATTTCTATAATGCATCTATGGGTGAGTACCCAACTTTAAAAGTACCCTCCCTGGGTCATTTGTATATTATAATGAAACAGCCCTTAAAATCTTTTGGTTTCAAGTATTTGACTACCTTGTTATCTGTACATATATGACCAGCTTCAATAGTTATGCAGATATTGTTTTCTTCTTGATCAATCTTGTTGTTTCTGTTTTACAGTCGTGGGGAAGAGATAGAGAAGGAATTGGATAATAAGATAAAAAAGAATCTTCTAGAAATATTTCCTCACATCAGTGAACAGGCTATACAGAGAAAGATCATTCATTACAGAAACACCTGGGAATTTCCACTTAATCCTCCACATCTTCTTCAGCTGTGCATCACTGACTTCCTGGACATGCCGATAAATAAGGAAGATTTGGTTGTGCCAATAAACGATACAGTAGATTCATCCAATACACTTGTGTCAGATAAAATTGATAAATATGATGCCAAGCAGATAGGTTATGATGGTTGGTATTTTCTTCAAGTCATGGCTATCCATCATGCATCCATCAACAATTGTGTTTTTTTTTTTCTTCTATAAATATAATGCCTGGAAACTCCAATGTAAATATGGATGCTAATCCTCATCAGGGTGTAATTGATGTAGAAAAGTATTCTTTATATTTACATGTTAGAGTCAGTACACCATAATTTTTATTTTACACACTGGTTTATAGTTTGTCACATTAGGTTTAATTGTAACTTAGATACAGGAAGTAAAACTAAGTTGTTGTTCCACCCTTGGTGCCATTGCACAGATAAACACATAAGATTGATGTAGTATCAAATATGAAAATCACAAAAAATAAAAATACACAACCTATGTTTGAAAATCGTATTCTGTAGCTTTATAACATTGATTATTTGAAAATAAAATTGATTATTTGAAAATGAAATTGATTATTTGATGTGCAGGATTCTCTACATTGTCTTTAAAAAGGTGCTGTCAGTGTCCATGTCATTAATGAATTTATATTCATGAGAAAGGATACTTTTTTCAGACTCCAGCCAATCACCTCCACTTTCGCTCCATAATGGAGCCATAAAACACTAATAAGTCAGTACTACGCCTGTCTATGATAAATCGACTGGGTTATTTCTTATTTTTTTATTCATCACAAAATAATTTTGTTTCATGTAAACCAATGAATGGCATAATGCCATATTTTTATATCACAAATCAGAATAAGAAAATAGTTTTGATCATTTACCCAAGCCTCTTTAGAAATGGTCTCTCCCTGGTAAAGACTAGGTTTCAGTAGATGTTCAACAGAATTCAAGGCAGTGACCATTGTAAGCAATTATAAAATGCTAGCATCAGAAGAAGGTAATTTCAGCTTGAAAAAGATGCTTTTCTATCTCTGCGTGTTGCATTTAATACATGTACCTGAGATTATGGTTGAGTCATTAACTGCAGAAGTTTTACTGATTGACATTTTAATAGTTGCTGAATGGTAACCACTGACAGAACAACCAAAATGTCGTGTGATTTACAGTTTACAAAAACTAGAGCAAATTCTGAATTTATGAATCACATAATGACCCAGTCACTTGGCTGAATATGTATATTTGTTCAATTTTAACTACACATGGTCTGCAAGGGACTGGTCATTTCATTTATAACGCTAGATTGTTCTTTCTGACCAAGTTTTATATTTTGTTTCATTCATTACAAAATAAATTTATTTCAATTAAGAAAAGGAATGGCATGTTGTTTTTTTTATAATACGAATCTTGGTTTTAAATCACACCTATATTCATGTGATTGGATGCCAGATGAAATTGTACAAAATAATACTGAGAACTTATCAAGACCAGATCACAGCCCCCAAACCCCACTAAAATATGCCCAAAATGTACACACACAAGTGTTGTCACTTGAAATTTGGCCACTGTTTTTTCTCTTGCTCATGTTTATTGTGTATTATGTGGAATATAATTTCACATCAGTCAATTATGAATCCAAGTTTGTTGTAAAATATTTGATGTCTTTTGAACTATTACTGAATTTCATATATGTTACAAAGTATATTGTGCAAAGCGCAATAGAAATAAGGAAATTAAATTATTGATCGAGAGATGAGTAATGTGTCCCATGTCTTCCATTGAATCCATGTTACTTGCAAAGCAGTATCGGAAATAAAGACATCTGCTAAATAATATTGAAAGAAATTGGGTTATCTAAGACCCCATTGGTCAGACTGAATTGAAATATTTAAATGTCTTAGATCTACATCAAGAGTTGATTATTGAAGCATCATTTCCATATGATGGATAAATTTTCTGTATCATGATGCAAAGTTTCTTTGTATAATTTCCATACAAGTACGAATAAATACTAGGATACATGTAGATACAACTGCAGAAGATTTTTAATTTATTGAACATTTAAGATTTGAAAGTTTTCTACATTGTTAATCATGTCAACAATACACTGATGCCAGATTAATTAGGAACCATTACCAAAACATTTAAGATTTGAAAGTTTTCTACATTGTTAATCATGTCAACAATACACTGATGCCAGATTAATTAGGAACCATTACCAAAACATTTAAGATTTGAAAGTTTTCTACATTGTTAATCATGTCAACAATACACTGATGCCAGATTAATTAGGAACCATTACCAAAACACCCACTGTATATGATGCCAGATTAATTAGGAACCATTACCAAAACATCCACTGTATATGATGCAACCCTGATTGACCTGTAAGCTTCAATGCAAAGTAAATCACAGGGATGGTACTGGCATTAATAAAGTTGTTGCCACAAAAATCACCAACCTCAATAATTTGTTGAAAAGATTTTTAAAAATGTTGCCATTTTCATGACACAGTACAACATGTTTACCTCTCTCTCTCTCTCTCTCTCTCTCTCTCTCTCTATATATATATCCCTTTTACCTTAGTAATATTGTCAACATAAGTGGGGGAGTGTGTCTAAATATTTTTTTTGTATGCAAGTGAAATTTAAAGGTGACCTGGCATCAGTGAGTGGGACGCATACTGAGAGTTGTTGTATCATTTAACGCCATTTTTCAGTAAGAGACTGTACATTGAGGCCAGTATTAATGGTGGAGAAAAAACTTGGGAAAAGCCCAGAAAGAGCCACCGATCCACGAGAAGTTACTGGCAAGCTTTCTCACATATGGCCGAATCCAAGACTCGAGCCCATGCAGACAGGTGAGATGGCAGTGATCTGTAACCTAGAGCGCTTTAGACCACTCTTTCACTGGGGGCCTCCCACACTGAAAGTAATTGAAATGTTGATGAATTGAAGACAAATGTCATCTGAAATACTCTTGTGTATTGAAAACTTAGCAGTTGTGTAGCAGAATCCAGTGTGTACAGCACAGTATGTATGTATGAAGTTAGTACATGTAATATCAAACTTGCCCAATGCTCAAACCAGAAGTGATAGTTAAGGAATACCATTTCTACTAATTTATATGACAATGTTGTATCATCTGCCATCAGATCTGGGTCTGTGCAATTTGTTATGAGTAATCAGTAGAACAAAGAACATAAACTGTAATCATCCGGTGCTGTATACTATAGTAGATGAGGATTTTTGTTGTTTGCAGTTTGATTCAACCTTATAAGCGAGTATACACATTGTGCACTTACTACAGTCTTACAAATTTGTGGATGAATGAGCACTAGGAATTCTATTAGCTTGCATGCCGATTGTGTGACCTGTCATTGCAAAGACTTAGCCGTCATGAAAGGTCACATTGGTAGTTGGACCAAGCCAGGGGCTTTGGACTAACCTACTGGGGAATTATCCTGATTACCTTAATTACATAATCTTGAAGCAGTAAAAATGGTATCATTGAAGTGACATGGCTTGGAAACGGGTAACAGAATGATGATGTAGTCTTATAATATTTATAGGATAGTGGAAAACATAATCATATCAGTCCTGGTGCATTGCATATCATTGAAACCACTATGATAAATATCCATAGATAGAACACTTAACTCTTATTGAATAGAAAAAAAGAATTTTTGTTAAACCTCTGCATGTATATTGTCACGTTAGATGCTAAAGTAATGTATTATTTTTTTTTGTGGGGGGGGTGCATGTTACAATATTTACTAGAAACAGCATGAAAATTTTACAAAACTGTTGTGTATACATAATGAAGCATTAATCTGAAGGTGTTGATTTTCACAAGGTAAGGTTGGTTCAGAAATGATTATTTAGAAAAAAAATTTGCTTTATTTTCTTTACTTAGTAATACACATATCTCTGAAAGATTGAATCTCTCAAATTCCTGTGTTTTCCAGATGACTCGGTCCTGATTGAGGCGGTAGATATCATGAATAGAGACAGTCAGTCCAGTTTCAAAAGTGAAGTCATTGTGTTGGATTCTAGTCCCAATGTTGGACACATTGGATCAGGCCAGGGATCAGGTCGAACAGAGCTAAATCATGACAATAAGACAGAGACAGATGGACGATCACAAATTCAATTTGCAGAAATGCAGCCACAGAGCAGCAGCGGAAGAGAAATGAAGACAGAAACTACTGATCGGGATGATTCATTACCAAAAATACAAATTGGTCATAACAGACAGAGTGGTAAATCTATGCCAAGTTCTACTGGTTCTGTGTTTACTAATATAAATTTGAATTTGGGTGTTGGTAACCTTCATAACATTAACACAGTTAATTGTCAAAGCTCATCTTCTGCAACACTAAATACACAGACAAGTTCTAGCAAGTCGACAAGTGTTTTGTCATCACAACAGTCTTCAAGTGTTCTCAGTGCCAGTCTTAACAGTTCATCTTCTTGTCTGCCACTTGGACCCAGTCAGCTGGTCTGTTTCTCTCCAAGTGCATTGACATTTTCCCCTAATGTTGACTCCGTGATGTTAACACCTTTACCAGGTTTTCCCATATCCTCACATTATTATCTTGACATTGGGAATATGAGACCCCAAATGGTAATCTCTGCAGTTGATCCACCAGTCGCAAGGTCATCTCAAATAAATTTTCATAATAAACTTTCTCAAAATACAAGTATTGGACAAACACAAGTATTAAATCAACCCAAAATGAATATATCTGTCAAATCAGATACATGTATAAGTAATCAACCACTACCTAGACTGCTAAGTAAAGCACCCATACAGCACCCATCCAACAAACACAGTTTCTCATTGGGTCCCTTACCATCACTGACACCATCTCCTTTCTCGGCAAGTCCTTTATCTGCCCCTCAGCCAGAGAACATGATCAAGCCTGGTAGAGGAATTTCAGGAACGGAGATAATTCATAAAGGGGACCAAGATGAGCAACAGCCAACAAATTGGAAACATATTTTTCAAGGTAATGTATGCTATATGGCATAAATTATGCTTTTCAGCCAATCATAAGGGACAAATTGATGTAGTATTCTATCTTTGGCAAAATAATAATTGGAAGATAACTGTTTTCCTTTCAAAACATTGCTTGTCATTTACTGGGAACGCACGTAACAGGACAGATAAATTATTAGATTTTTAACTGATTTCTTTTATTATTTGGATAATTAACCTAAAGCTACCGTATTTTCGTGCATACACAGATAACGCACAGAAATTCCGCCTTTGTGTAAAAAAAAAAAATATCTTGGATTGCGCGCCCATGCATATACCGCGCTGTAACCAACACAGGACTGCCAGAGGTGCCTCATCTGATACACGTTACGAGGCTGTTTATCGTCTCTCACTCACCATCCAGCAATTTAACGCCAGCGCCTTCATCTCTTTATGCTCGTAAAAAATGCCGGTATTACCGGTACAGTCATAAATGCCAGGTTGTAATATTTGTCGCGTAAACGGAGGCAAAATAGCAACTGCTATAATACAACATTTACTGGTTTCTGCTAATTTCCAGCTGGAATGCACGCATGCTGGTATAGGGATGTTAATATAGTTTTATTTCTTTCTTCCAAAACCGATTATTTTGTAGAAATCCGATTTTAAACCGATTATCGGTTTTGTCCTACATAGAAATGACAAGAAATATATTCTTATAATGCAAGTGAGTGCATGCCTCATGCGAATAAAAGATATTCATTACATACCATAACGTACAGACGTGCAAGTGGTGCAACAGTCATTTTCGAATTGTTTATTTTCTACTTAAAGATTTGAATAAACCTCATTTATACTGTATGAAAGAAATCTTTATTAATTGTCACTGGTTTATTAGGGTGGTTGCTCGAAGTTCATCGATGCGCTTTTGGCTGTAAAAAAAAAACCTGGGATAACGCGCTTACGCTTATACCACGCTGGGGGTTGTGCTGATTGTAAAACCACATGTAACACTCGCGTTATATGCGCAAAAATGCGGTATTAATTGATGAGTAAAAGTTGAATCAGCAGGAGCAGCCTCGGTATGGTTAAGAACTTAAGATGTATATAAAATGTGTCCATTTATCTTGTAATCCATCAAGGAATAACTTCAAACACTACATTATTAATTTAAAAATTCACTTTTCTTAGTATTTATTTAAAATGTTAGTGTTCATTTGCAATTAGCACAAAACAGCAAAGATACATCATTGTTTTATGTTCCATGAATTAGATATTAAAACTTTTATTAGTGTATAAAATTAACTTGTTTAACAAGGACAGACAGATACAATTATATTTCTCTTTTTAAAATAATTGAATTATTTATTTAGTTTCTTGGGTCTGTAATGTATTAGCACATTATGTACTTTCAAATATTGATTTAGTCCTATATATATTGTTATATTGGTTTTATTTGCACCTCTTGGCTTTTATGTATGCTCTATGGCATGTCAACTTGCTTTGGGTGACTTCCCTTGACAGTACTCATTCAGTGTACTCAGTCAATGTCAATTCATTCAAAATCTGATTTTAAGAAAAGCAATATTTTATTGTGTAACTTTCCTATACATAAGAATTAATTACATTACTATAACTGCCAATTATGTTCCATAAATATTACCGGAGATGCACATATGTTGATTAGAAGTAATACAATTATACACAATCATTAATTAATTAGTTGCGTGCAAGTACTATCCTCTTACAATAACAATACACAAGAATTTCTGAGCAGTAATCAAATTTTATGCCTGCCATATTTTGTCCCTGTGATTGTCACGTGATTTACACACAGGTTGGTAGGAAATAACTTTAATTGTTCTATAAAAAGACTAAAATGTCAATATTAAGGATATTTCAGGCATGTTAATTGGTATAAAATTTCAATTATATTTATTAACATTACAGCTGGCATGTTAATTGGTATAAAATTTCAATTACATTTATTAACATTACAGCTGGCATGTTAATTGGTATAAAATTTTAATTATATTTATTAACATTACAGCTGGCATGTTAATTGGTATAAAATTTCAATTATATTTATTAACATTACAGCTGGCATGTTAATTGGTATAAAGTTTCAATTATATTTATTAACATTACAGATGCGGAGAAAATACTGCTTACGAAATTCTTTCATTTTTCGGTAATCATATAATTAAAGATAATCAGTATATGTTTAAAGAATTCTCTTATTGTCACATGATATGTAACTTATCAGTAACATCCTTACCATCATTCTTGGCAACTGTAAACAACCCCTGATCGGTTACATGATGGATTTTGACAATACAGCAGCATGTATGTCATGTGTTTACTGAATGACCTGAGGACTGTTTGGGTTTTCATTCAAAGCCCTGAATTTTACTTACATAACAGTGAAAGGGGATGTACTTTGATGGTGTGCCTGTAAAGTCATAAATTTGGCAAATTTTAATGTATAAAAGTATTTAAGTTTTCTTTATTCAAACACAATACAAAACGGTAAGTTTTTAAACATAGCGTAACCATTTGGACAGAACTTATTCCATGTAACATTGTGGTGAATATAATTAAAAATGTTAATATAATGTTTCAAATTGGCAAGATATTGTTTACAGGTCAGAAATCAGAATACACAAATTTGCATCAAATATTCATAATTTTGCAACAGCTATTTTATTTTTTCATGCAGACAAATAATGTCACATTTTGATATGTCTGGAAATGTAATATTTTAGGAAATTACAGAAATTAATAATTAATATGCACATATTTTATGATGATTATCACAATTGATTATGAACATAGATAGCAAGTAATATTTATGAAAAGACAAGCAATGGATAGTACACACGGCCATATGCAGAGACTTTGCTATACCCATGTCTGTTTTGACTGATACCAGGGATTTTGCTATACCCGTGTCAATGTTCTGACTGATACCAGGGACTTTGCTATATACCCGTGTCAGTGTTCTGACTAATACCAGCGACTTTGTTATGCCCATGTCAGTGTTCTGATTGATACCAGGGACTTTGCTATACCCATGTCAGTGCATAGCTGCCAACTGTCCTGTTTTTTCCTTATTTGTCCCATATTTTGGACCTGAATACGGGTGTACGTTTTTTGGGCAAAAAATACGTTTTCTAATTTAAAAAAAAATAATAATAAAATTTCTTGGGAATTGTCAGTTTAGAACAGGCATTTGGTTCTATTTTGATATAATATATCACTTGTGTATACGAATAAAGTTTTACAATACGATTGGTTCATTCGAAATCGAGGCTACCATGCATGTCGTTAATCGGCATTATGGGATTTCGCAATAGTTACCGCTGTTGCTGTATCTCGTTTTCGTAATATTCAGCTTCTAACCATGTTAAATAGGAAAGCGGAATATTCAGAATTTTCTCCAGGAAAAATAGAAGGAAACAACTGGAAAGACATTTGTGCTGTCTTTTAAATTTGTGAAAACATAACAGAAAAGGAGAAAACTTGACGTTTTGCAAAGTGTGTAACGTGATTTCGCTTTTTGGGCACGCCCATGAAATGCAAGAGCACGAAAAAGCTAATAAACATCTGCTTCCTGTTTCATCACAAACAGCTCAGCCTGAACTTACAACGTAGATAAATGCCAGAGAGAACCTTAATGTACATCGATCAAAATTTTGATTTATTAAATTTCTTCTAGAAATAAACCTTCCTTTTTCAGTTACTGTTGTTGCTGGCGATTTATTTTTCACACGTTTTCCAGACATTAAAATTGCAAGGATCACTCTTATGCTTGAATGAAAACAGATCAATAGATAAATCTCAGAATTGAGGTAATCAATGAAAGTTGGTACATTGGAATCAATGATTGAAAAAGAAACAAGGCGTGGAAAGTGCTCCTATAAACAGTTTGTATTTGAGTGTGTTACACTCTTGCACCTTCTGAATGTTCACCCAAATAGAACATGGTGCAACTCTAAATCGTACAAGTGTGCAAGACGTGCATCTTTGACATTAAATAAATATGTAAGGCACAGTTACTGATGGTTGTATACGTAAAATTACATATGCATTAAAATTTTAAAAAATCAGTATTTCTTCCTGAAAATCAGTATTTTTGTCACAAGTAATCAGTATTTTTGTGCTCGGGGGTTGGCAGCTATGTCAGTGTTCTGACTAATACCAGGAACTTTGCTATATATCCGTGTCAGTGTTCTGACTGATACCAGGGACTTTGGTATATACCTGTGTCAGTGTTTTGACTGATACCAGGGACTTTGGTATATACCCGTGTCAATGTTCTGACTGATAGCAGGGACTTTGGTATATACCCGTGTCAGTGTTTTGACTGATACCAGGGACTTTGCTATATACCCATGTCTGTTTTGACTGATACCAGGGACTTTGCTATATACCCATGTCAGTGTTCTGACTAATACCAGCGACTTTGTTATACCCATGTCAGTGTTCTGACTAATACCAGCAACTTTGTTATACCCATGTCAGTGTTCTGACTAATACCAGCAACTTTGCTATATACCCATGTCAGTGTTCTGACTGATACCAGCGACTTTGTTATACCCATGTCAGTGTTCTGATTGATAGCAAGATATTTCCTTGAATGTTGTAAGAGTATATAAATGTATTCCAAATAGGCATTCATAAAAATATCTGAAATGATATGTTCAATAAGACATTTTTAATATAAACTACACATGATATGTGTTACAACTCTGTGATCTTAAACTAAGTAACAGAACGAACCCGATTATCTAAGCTACGAAGTGAAAGTATGTTTTAAATCCCAAATAATCCCAAATGTTTTATCACAAATCCAAAAGTATAGAATATTCAGAATGAATTCCAATCGAATTCAGTGTGATGTACCAATAGTTTTCAAAGAGTTGATGTACTTTTGTCTTAATGTACTACAGCGATAAAATGTCTTTGAATGAGATCCAAATAATCAGTGCAGTGTTTTAGTCATGAAAGCACTTGTGTAATTCCAATGAACAGTTTAAGTAAATGATTCTTCTCAAATTTTAATAGAACACAGCTAAAAGAATATCCACACTTATTAAAACAGGAAAGAAGACTTTCTTTACAAAACTTGTGCATACTGATTTCACTTGACCTAAGATCTACAGGGTTGGAACCTTTCTGGTTTTAGTCAGAATTCTAGTTTTTTCTTTTAGTGCATGCTTGTTTTTGTTTTTTTGTTAAAATTTTAGGTGGACTTGATTCCATTTTTAAAAATATATGAATACCTTTGCCTGGATATAATTTGAGTTTGAGTAGGAAGGAAAGAACAAGAAACCATGCATTGGAAGTTAACTATGTATGCTGGACTTTTTCATTAGCCATTTTTGGGTTATAACTTTTCTTACACGTTTTGATGATTTTGAAAGTTTTTTTTTTTTTTAAGGTTAGCTCCTTCTCTGGACATTTTTGTTTGTAGGTATTAATGCTATTTTTCAGCAAATGATAAGCTATACATGGCAGCCAGTATTAGTGGTGGAGGAAGAACCCGGAAAACCCCTGGAAAGAACCACAAACCCACGAGAAGTTACTGGTAAGCTTTCTCACATACCCACATTGGCCAAATCTGAGACTCAAACCAATGCAGACAGAGGTGAGATGGCAGTGATCTGTAATGGAGAGCACTTTTTACCTCTCTGCCTTTCAGGGCCTCTGGACATCATGGAATGCTAGGATGTGGGTCATTTCGAATGAAAAATTCCATCAAATTTGTAAACATGTTTAGGGCTGGAACTTAATTTTAGTAAACATCTTGTTTATAATTATAAGAAAATTCAGAAAAGCAAAACATCGCCTGGTAGGCCAAAACTCAATCCTCAATCATGGACAAAGTTTAAACACACAATATAAAATTAAATATCATATGGTATTATTAATACTGAAACTAAATGATCAGTATGTTTTTTTTATTAATATAACAATTAAATATTCAGTGTTTGTAAGCATGCTTTTTCTAAGATAAGAAATATTCAATAACAAAAAAATGCAGATGACAGTCGTAGAATTCAAGTCTATATCAGAATATTGTCTGAAATTATATTTTTTGCAAATTTGCAATTCTTTTCAGCAAATAGCTTTTTTAATATCCTTTGATTATCAATATTCATTAAATTTCCTATCTTAGTTCATAAGAAGTCTTGAACGAAATGAGTGAATTTGCATTAGCCCAACTATTTGATAAAGGGACAGTATCTAAAGTAATTTGCTATAAACTATTCTCATCTCTGCATTGTAAGTATCTAATAATGTCAGAAATGGAAATTACATTAACTGAATTGCTCTTAATCATGTTTTGAATTTGTATGTCACTGTTTAACTGAATTGTTTCAGCTAATATACTGATTGGTTAGAGAGGCCCACTGTCGTATATAGCCTTTTAACTATCGTACTTTCTCAGTTTGCATGCTAATACTTTCTCACAAAGTCTTGATTTCATAGCACATGTTCATATTCACATTCATAAGCTAAAGATGGGGCACAATATCTTACGACAGTGAGAGCAATTCTTTCCATGACCTTCAAAATAACAGCTTTCAAACATGGATCTTTTGATTTTTGTATAGCAATGGCAGTTTTCAAAAGATTTCTTGTTAACTTGATCCTAAATGAAAATAGTGCCAATCTCAATTTAATTATGTCCTCAGTGACTGCTATCTTGCAAATCTTGTTATCACTGCTTCTAAATGGAAAGCCATATTTAAAAGTTTTAAAAGAAAACTTACAATACTTTGTGAAAGCCATATTTACAATGGAGTTTTACAAGAAAACTTCCAATATTTTGTGAAAGCCATATTTACAATGGAGTTTTACAAGAAAACTTCCAATATTTCGTGAAAGCCATATTTACAATTGAGTTTTACAAGAAAACTTCCAATATTTCGTGAATGTCATATTTACACTCGAGTTTTACAGGAAAACTTCCAATACTGTCTTTGTTCTAAATGAACATTGTGCAGTCTGACAATCCAATATGGCCACCAAATCAGCCATCTTCAAAATGTTTTTATTGCTACAGATTTTTAACGTAAAGTCGTATTGACGTCTTGTTTTCAACAGGAAACTAAATGTGGTGTTTAGTTGATACTAATCTGACAGTCAATCTTGAAAATATGCTACTCTACTTGAATATTAAATTTCACATGATTTTTTTTCTTTAAGAGATTTCTAACAATGTCTGGATGGTCCTAAATGAAAATGCTGCTGATGTTAGTCTGCCACTTAGGCGAATTTGAAAATATTTTTTTTATTATTAAAAAAATATCAGAGGTTTTAATTCAGAGTAGTAAAAGAAAGAAAAATATCTAGCTATCTTGAATTCCTGGATATTTATTTTGATCACTGAAGTGTAAGTATCTTTGAGGAATTCTTGTTTACATTCTTACTTCTAGGTGGAGCAGATCATGTGGTGGTGTTGACTGTCATTTTCTATACAGTAATTTAAGTGTAAGTACCACAATTTGTGGTTGGAATTATCGGGTAAATGATATAACTGTTCCATGTGGATAGCACATGATATTCCATTGATTTGTGGATGGATTTATGGGTTAAATGATATTCCTATGTAAATTATGTTCATATACATTGTGGATGGCCTTAGGAGTTAAATGATACCCCGGTAAATTGTGGATGGATTTAGGGTTACGTAATATTCCAGTGCATTGTGGATGGCTTAAGGGTTACATGATATTCCCATGCTTCGTGAATGGCTTTAGGGGTTACATGATATACCTGTGTCATGTGGATGGCTATAGGGGTTACATGATATACCTATGTCATATGGATGGCTATAAGCGTTACATGATATACCTGTGTCGTGGATGGCTATAGGGGTTACATGATATACCCGTGTCATGTAGATGGCTATAAGGGTTACATGATATACCTGTGTCATGTGGATGGCTATAGGGGTTACATGATATACCTGTATCATATGGATGGCTATAGGGGTTACATGATATACCTGTGTCATGTGAATGGCTATAGGGGTTACTTGATATACCTGTGTCATGTGGATGGCTCTAGGGCTTACATGATATATCTGTGTCGTGTGGATGGCTTTAGGGGTTACATGATATACCTGTGTCATATGGATGGCTATAGGGGTTACATGATATACCTGTGTCATATGGATGGCTATAGGGTTTACATGATATACCTGTGTCATGTGGATGGCTTTAGGATTACATGATATACCTGTGTCATGTGGATGGCTTTAGGGTTACATGATATTCCCATGCTTCGTGAATGGCTTTAGGGGTTACATGATATACCTGTGTCATGTGGATGGCTTTAGGGGTTACATGATATACCTGTGTCATGTGGATGGCTTTAGGATTACATGATATACCTGTGTCATGTGGATGGCTATAAGGGTTACATGATATACCTGTGTCGTGTGGATGGCTTTAGGGGTTACATGATATACCTGTGTCGTGTGGATGGCTTTAGGGGTTACATGATATACCTGTGTCATGTGAATGGCTATAGGGGTTACTTGATATACCTGTGTCATGTGGATGGCTATGGGGGTTACATGATATACCTGTGTCATGTGGATGGCTCTAGGGCTTACGTGATATACCTGTGTCGTGTGGATGGCTTTAGGGGTTACATGATATACCTGTGTCATGTGAATGGCTATAGGGGTTACATGATATACCTGTGTCATGTGGATGGCTTTAGGGTTACATGATATTCCCATGCTTCGTGAATGGCTTTAGGGGTTACATGATATACCTGTGTCATGTGGATGGCTATAGAGGTTACATGATATACCTGTGTCATGTGGCTGGCTTTAGGGGTTACATGATATACCTGTGTCATGTGGATGGCTTTAGGGATTACATGATATACCTGTGTCATGGGGATGGCTTTAGGATTACATGATATACCTGTGTCATGTGGATGGCTATAAGGGTTACATGATATACCTGTGTCATGTGGATGGCTTTAGGGGTTACCTGATATATACCTATGTCATATGGATGGCTTTAGGGGTTACCTGATATATACCTGTGTCATATGGATGGCTTTAGGGGTTACCTGATATATACCTGTGTCATATGGATGGCTTTAGGGGTTAAATGATATACTTGTACCATGTGGATGGCTTTAGGGGTTACATGATATACCTGTGTCATGTGGATAGCTTTAAGGTTACATGATATTCCCATGCTTCGTGAATGGCTTTAGGGGTTACATGATACACATGTACCTGTGTCATGTGGTTGGCTATAGGGTTTACATGATATACCTGTGTCATATGGATGGCTTTAGGGTTACATGATATACTTGTGTCATGTGGATAGCTATAGGGGTTAAATGATATACCTGTGTCATATGGATGGCTTTAGGGTTACATGATATACCTGTGTCATGTGGATGGCTTTAGGGGTTGCGATGTCTGCAGTGATGCAGTTTATAGTGATACATGTATCTAGCACTGGGGCATCATGCCTCAGACATGTAGCATGATGTCCTACCCAGTCACATTATCGTAACACCAGGCTGACCTTTTCAAACACTAACCTTCTTAATGCTGAGTGTCAAGCAAGGCAGCTGTTAGTACCATTTTTGTAAGTCTTTGCTATGACTCTGCCGGGGATCTAACCCATGATCTCCCGCTTCCATGACGGATGCTCTAACCACTAGGCCACTGGAGCGGTTCTTAATCTTGCTTATGACAAGAAAATGGTTCAAATAAAAATTTCTAGACTTTAAACCTCAAACAAACTTTGTTGTTGGCTTAAATTTATATTAAAGAAATAACATATCAACTTTGGGGTTGAAAAGGTCAATATCAAAGATGAAGTGACTCAAGAAAGGAAGCTTTTTTGCACAATACTTTTAGCTTTAGATATGTGCATGATTTGCATTTGGGTTATGAAAGACCCTATTGAATTTGGAGTTGAGATGCAAGGTTTCAGGGTGACAGTGAGGTAAATATGAAAAATGATGGTTTACACACGACAGGTTTACTTGTATACAATTAATCTTGACTAAACCTATTGCATGGCTTGGTTTAAGAGAAACCTTTTCATTTAGGGGTTATAATACCAACGGTGAAGCTCACTGATAAATGGAAGGGAAAGTTTTGGGGTACATTAGATTAAATTACATATGATGTAATGGCACCAGTCATTTAGACTAAAGTGGATTCTTGGGATTAGTCAAACAATAAACACTGAATTCAACACAGTAACTACACAGGGCATTTAGAATGGTCATTTTGGGAGTAAATACTTGAGTGATTTTGTCTATTATCTCAGGACGGCCACTTAATTGAGTATTTGTGTTTTTTCTTGCCAACTTAGCAGAGCTAACTGGAATATCTGTGGGGAATTTTATTGTGAGACTAATTGTTGTTATTCCACAAAAGTTGTAAAAGGAAAGATAGTTCTTCCATTTACTCTAATGATGGTGGCATCAATACATATGAACAACAGTCCTGTTTTGGGTCGAGTATTTCAGCAGTTCTATGTGTGCTTGACCTGTTGGTCCTTAGTGTTCTTGAAATTATTTACCATCTACAAGAGTTTCAAAAGTGGACAATTTTGTTGTTGTAAGAATAACATTTCAATTTTAGCAGATACAAAACTATATTTAATGTAAATTTTGCTTTTCCAGGAGATTCATATGCAAATAATGGAACTAACCCTAACTTGGAAGCCAGTACTGTTGATGCTGTGAATAAAACTTTAATCGCAGAAAAGACTTTGGGAGAAAAGTTAGTGCAAATGTATATTCCAGAAGACGGTGGTGCTAAAGCTGCTGCTACAGACATGGGTCAAAGAACTCATACTAAACCAGCTGTAGGCCAAACTGCTGTCTATCCTAAGTATGGGCCATTGCTGACAGCTGTAGAAACTTTCAGTCCAGCTAATAATCCTGCCATGCAGCCATCACTGGTAAAGTAAGTATAGTAGATGTTTTAGTCAAACCGATGTTACGTGCTTAGGCTTGAATAAACAGTAACATAGAAAGAGTGATAATAACAAGCTTGTAAAAACTTAATAAACAATTTATTGAGCACAAATATTTAACAGAAAAGAAAAATAAACTTATGGTTTTAAGAATCAATTCCAAAATTAATCCAAAAATAATTCAAAATATTATCCACTAGAGAAATTGCAAAAGGTCTTGGTATTAAAATGTCCAAATAATTCTAAGTTCAAATCCCAGCGAAGTATCCAATATGGAAGATGATGTCACTTGATGAAGTCAGTTTATTGATAAAAAAAAATCTATGAGCAAAATTATTTTTCCAGATAAATAACAAAATAATTTCTCTTGATCCAAATGAATTGACATAATTACCAGTACAAGGTAATTAAAATAACTCAAAATGACACACAACTTAGTATTCTAACAGCCCAAATTCTTCTACTGAATAGCTCGCTCCAAAACATAATTTATAGCTGTTTTTACGTAAACAAAGGGTCACGTGATCTTCTAGAACCTTTCAGAACAAATTGACTTTCAAAAACTTGCGTACCCAGCATGTGACCCAACTAAAATAGAAAGATGTTTATATAAAACTCCATAACGTCCTTGGAAGAACCAACCAATCATTTTAAAAGCTTGTTTACAACTCTGAAGCCAGGTCAGAAATGAGGTCAACACCTGGTGTTTACTCTGTAAAGTACAGGTCCCCCCCCCCTTCAATGAACGAATCTTAAAACTTAAAATGCCAAATTTAAATCTAACAAACAAACAATAAAAATAAATATAAATGACATATCAAATTTATGTAACATCGATCATTGACCTACTACTGTTGTAGTTGTTCTGTCCATTTACACAAGTTTGTTATTGCTGCTTCTAAAACTACTTGTGAAATTTCAATGAAACTTTACAGACATCCTTCCAAATGTTTAGTCGATTCGAAATGAATGAGCTTGAGTTGGTTTCTAAATGAATGAGGTTTAGTTGGTTTCTAAATGATTGAAGTTTAGTTGGTTTCTAAATGATTGAGGTTTAGTTGGTTCCTAAATGATTGAGGTTTAGTTGGTTCCTAAATAATTGAGGATTAGTTGGTTCCTAAATGATTGAGGTTTAGTTGGTTTCTGAATGCCACTTGCACAAACAGTATTGCTGACATGTTGAAAATCATCCTTTCACCACTTTGTGAATAAAGGACATATGTTTGGCTTTCACTAAAAGATTTGTTATGAAGCCTCATTGACTATAATTGAAAACAGGTTCCCCGCCTCGAGTTTAGAGTTTTATTTAAAAATCATGATATCTCATTACTCCAGAATGAAATAGATCTCATTTAGCATCTCTTAAAACGGTCTAAACAGTAATCTTGAATTTCTTGTTATTGCTTTTCTTCATGAACCAGTGATCATATTGACATAGTGTTTTTCAGCAAATAATTTCTGATAATGTTGGTTCTAAATTAAGTTGAACTTACATCCAGTATTGCCATAAGAATAGAGCTTACCAGTTAAAAACAAATAAAGGATGGAAGAAAAGGAATTTTGGTCAGGGATTCCTGGAAAATCTTAAGTGTTGGTAGAACCTTAGTACCTTTGAGGACCTCTAGTTTGTTGGATTTGTTGTATGTTACTGTTATGTGATTGTATGTTGTATCATTTGTTGGTTGTTACTGTTATATGATTGCATGTTGTATCATTTGTTGGTTGTTACTGTTATGTGATTGTATGTTGTATCATTTGTTGGTTGTTACTGTTATATGATTGTATGTTGTATCATTTGTTGGTTGTTACTGTTATATGATTGTATGTTGTATCATTTGTTGGTTGTTACTGTTATATGATTGTATGTTGTATCATTTGTTGGTTGTTACTGTTATATGATTGTATGTTGTATCATTTGTTGGTTGTTACTGTTATGTGATTGTATGTTGTATCATTTGCTGGTTGTTACTGTTATATGATTGTATGATGTATCATTTGTTGGTTGTTACTGTTATATGATTGTATGTTGTATCATTTGTTGGTTGTTACTGTTATGTGATTGTATTAGTGATGGGAATCGGTCAGAAATTCATAATCGATAATCGGTTCCCCTTAACCAACTGATCATCGATTATAATCGGTTACTAAGAGCAAATTTTAATTTTTGTTAAACAGTTATATCTTTGATCAAGATTTCAATATATTTATAAACGTATAGAAGTAATCTCTTTTAAATTAATGACATGTATACTTTAACCTGACAATAATATTACATTGTGTGTTATATTTGTTCTACAACTTTGTTAAATGAATGCAATTTTTTATGGCTGATCAGGCAAATGTAACTGAAATACTGCTACAATAATCCAAAATTCTTTCGTTCATATGTGATTTGTCTATAATATAAAGTATAGAAGGACATGCTTTTCTTGTTTATCATTGTTTATAAATACTACAAAAGCTGTTTCAATTTAACTGAAACAAATCAACAAAATGTGTTTAAATTTATTAACTCAACAATTTAACAACTTGACCATGTAATAATGACTATATGTTCCTTATTATGAATCATAAGGTTTCATATTTGTATTTGTGAAGGAATTTAATAAATTTCAGGTCAACTTTAGTGGCCTGGATTTTTACTAACCTTTGTACTTTGCATACACCTAAAAAGTAGTCTCCCTTTACACACAATCGATTATGGAGTTCACAATCGATTATCTGCTCAACCAACTGATGATCGATTATAATCGATAATCGGAACAACACTAGATTGTATGTTGTATCATTTGTTGGTTGTTACTGTTATGTGATTGTATGTTGTATCATTTGCTGGTTGTTACTGTTATATGATTGTATGTTGTATCATTTGTTGGTTGTTACTGTTATATGATTGTATGTTGTATCATTTGCTGGTTGTTACTGTTATATGATTGTATGTTGTATCATTTGTTGGTTGTTACTGTTATATGATTGTATGTTGTATCTTTGGTTGTATGTTACTGTTACTGTTATATGATTGTATATTGTATCTTTGGTTGTATGTTACTGTTACTGTTATATGATTGTATGTTGCTGTATCATTTGTTGGTTACTCTTAGCAGTGATTATTGCCATCTTTGAAGCTTTGTTTCTGCACAGAGCTTTTGATATCAATACATATTCCTATACATTTTTCAGTTTTAATTGAAAATGAGCGGTCTGGTATTTTAGAATGTATTTCTGAATCTAACAGAACTATAAAATGCTTTTCAGCCAACTTGTGTTGGGTATATACTTCTGAATGGAACAGAACTATAAAATGCTTTCCAGCCAGCTTGTGTTGGGATGTATTCTGAATGGGACAGAACTATAAAATACTTTTCAGCCAACTTGTTTTGGAAAGCAGACCTCAGAATAGAGCTTTTCCTCCGCAATTGTGTGACCTGTGGAAACTTTGACATTTTGAAATTATCAGCTTTTAATAAAAAGTTATATAATTTGTTTCATTTTCTTTCCCAAATGATGCTTTTAGTGCAATGTAATTAAAGATATTCAAAGAAATTTTGATTAATGAAAATGTCACTTACACCTTGTGTAGGCATGATATTAATATTTAAATGCCAATTAAATAATTTTTATTAAGAGAAATTTGTTTTAATTCCTTTTAAGTGCAATCATCATAAATGCAAGGTGTATTTAAATTTAAAATTGGTAAATCTGCTGTAACAGCTATGTCCACAACATTTTCTCTGAGACCCTAATTAAGTAAAGACTGTTTTGATAGCTGATTTGCGGAAGTATTTGTTGTGTTGCACTGAAATAAAAGCTGGGCAGCTTTGTAGTATCACATTAATTATGTCTTTTGAACTTTTGAAACAAATAAAGGAGGTGGAATATTTTAAAAAGTTACAAATCTTACATGTACTTAAAATCAGAGGACCCAGTTGCGTGTCGGGTGAACTCGCTTCGTTGGATTAATCAAATACTGTTATAAATCTTATTGTGTATGTAACATGAACTACCACCGATTCTTTAATAACTTATCAAAGACAGCAAGGCAACCAAGCAAATTGGATAATTCGTAAAATAGTTTGCTATTATAGATACGGACCATTGTGGGCAAGCCATTTTCAGAAAATTTCAAGGATGATAAGAAGCTTCATTATTATTTTCAATGAAATCACCACAACACTATTGTTCTAATTGAACAATACAAAATTGAGTTTACATGTACGTGATTGTCTCACGAAACGAATGTTATTTTTTTAAGAAACGGAATCTTGTTTGGTGATATATCAGCAGATAATTTAGTTTCCAGCTGCTTTGACTCCCCACTTGCTAATATACTTTTTAATTCCACTCCAGGAACCAGATTAATTAATAAAACAAAAAGCAGTGATGTACTACATGTTTTCGTGTAAATGTGATGGTTGCTGAACTCAATTGGAATGATCTTTCACATGTTGGAAATTTTGAAAAAAAAATGTTATTTATACAGAGTAACACACAATTTCATTAGAAAAAGTGTGTTAACAGTTATTATCGAAATGATTGTAAAAGGAGGATTCAGTCATTAAACAGCCCAGTTCCCTAGTCCCTGCTATGATTTTCTCGATGTTTAGGAAAGTTTTTCAATTTTCTGCCATGAAATGTCATAAGGTTTGTAAATGATGAGAGCATTGAGCAATCAGATTCATTCCTGTTCTGGAGTCATTCTCATATATTCTTTTTGTTAGTCTGCAGACGGCTTTCTTGTTGTGTTAAGATATTATTTGTGGTAAAAACATTTTGTTAGTCTGCAGACTGCTTTATTGTAGTTGTGTTTAAGATATTATTTGTGGTAAAAAGATTTTGTTTGGACTGTTCATTAGAAATAGAAAATGCTCATAATTTGGACTATACTATTTCTCTGGAACTGTTGTGAACTATTTAAAAGAGTTTTGGATGCTGCGATTTTTAAGTCATGATTCTTGGCAGACCAGTACATTTCTGGTTTTAAAATTTATACGAATATTCCTTAATTTGAACTTTCATAGAACTTATCAGGATTATTTGGATTGAATTTTAATAAAAGTTCCTGTTACATTTTCAATCTATAACCTTGATAATTAAAATATTTGTTAAGTTTTTCAAAAACTAATCAGTTATTTAGTTTATGACCATAGAGTTTTAACAAGTGACTTGTTAAAATTATAAAGCCAGGTGAAAATTGTTTATGTTCATTGGAATCCCAGTAGAGTCTAATCCGTAAATAGGTTATTACTTGTCAGCTGTGCTACAACCATATTAACTATGTATATATTCTGTTGTTAATATCTTTGTTGATTTTTGTCCAATATTTTGTGAATGAACATTGTAGATCTTGAATTGGATAAGAGTCATATTAACTTGGCTGTTTGTATCAGGCTTATTCTTACACTAGTTTTGAAAAAATATATTGTAGTCTACTTGTGACATCATGACATTTGTTGTTTTAAATAAATCTTAGTCAAGGTTAGTAGATAAATGATTGCATTAGTTGACAATGAAATGAAAACGAAGATAAAACCACAAATCTCTGTAGACCACAACAGATCTCTGTAGACTGCCACAGATCTCTCTAGATTGGCTAAGGTGATGAACCAGTCCTGTCATTCAATTACTATTTTTAGGAAACAATGTTGGAAAGCATTTAAACTGATGGCCAATTGTGTAAATCTTTACAGGGCTAACAGAAAAGCAAGCAGTTGTTTACATGGGTAAATGTAACAGCTTAGTGGAATGCATGTATAGTGCAAGGTTAATTGTGTTTTTACCTGTGTGGGTGAGTGGAATGTATGCTGCATGCCTTTGTGTGAGACCCAGCTGTAGTTGCTATTTCAATGTAATTATTGATGCATGAATCATGTTTGTAATACTGGTGATCATGCCAAGGTAACTCCGTGAATTTCACAGTAAGGTTTGGTTTCTATAGTTGGATAGTTTCTGATCATGCCAAGGTAACTCAGATCCTGTGAATTTCACAGTAAAGTTTGGTTTCTATAGTTGGATAGTTTCTGATCATAATATTTTATCTGCACAGATTGTACTTGATGAAAGAAAGTTTACATAGCTTTGGAATAAGGCATGGGACTACTTTCACTTTGAAATGTACGTAAACATTTACCATGCAGTGGTTCAATATGTATGCCCAACCACTTGTTGTAAGGGGGGGGGGGGAATAAAATGCTAACATTGCCCATCTGTCACACTTTAAGTTTTGTGTCTAGGTCATTTGAGGCATCATGGTGGTGGTATCTCTATTCTATGATGACATTTCTTGTTTTCTAAATGCCAGTGATGAATTCTAAATAAAATTTAAAATAAAAACCCCATGATGATCTCGATTCCTTTTTGAAAACAAGAACTGGAACTACTGAATGAATTTAATATTACTACTTTTTCATGATGACTGTATGTACCGTCATTTAATAAACTTTATTGGCAATTAAAGAATGAATCAAGTTTTGGGGTATTAAGTTTTGGGGTATCAAGTTTTGGGGTATTAAGTTTTGGGGTATCAAGTTTTGGGGTATCAAGTTTTGGGGTATTAAGTTTTGGGGTATTAAGTGTATTTTTTTGACAGTAGCAGTTGAAGCATCGATAATTCTTTCCACAATAGTCGCTAAGTACTGCTTGGGATCATACATTTTATTAATCTTTTGTGGTTAAAACCCAATTTGACCCCATGTTTTCTATCTTGTAATCATGGATATTTGCATAGTCTTAAAGGAATAGAGAACCTACAAGTTGATTTTATATTATCTGATTGCCTGTCATTCAAAATTATATTTTATATAACTCCCTTACACCGTTCTCGGGTCATTTAGTTACTACAAGGAATTATTTGGTTATCCGCGAAAGTGCCTTGAGAGATAATTAGATACGTATCACGTGGTCGGTGGTGACATCACAGGATCTATTGCTAACAGTCAACATAGCATACTCCAATGGTTACTAGCATGATTCAGATAATTTCTTTCCCTTTTGCATCATGGAAAATTGTGAGAACGATTTCCCCTACTTCTCTGTAAGCGTGAACAATTTACCGTATCAGCTTGAGCCACGTTTAAAGACTAACAACGAAGAATGTAGTGATGACACAGCCTCATGTTCTTCGAATGTCACTGTCAGAATGATGAGGATAGTTTGCAGAGTGAAGAAGGACGACTCCAGAAAACACAATGGTTTGTACCGATTTATACTTGTAGCAGGCATTTCATATACTGTATATATATAAATGAACAGAACGCACGTTACATTTCACTAACTGAAACTGAAACTTTGTCAACTCCAGTGTGTATAAATATGCAAGCTTTGGGGCACCCAAATTTCAATAATCCTCCCTCGATTGCCTGAAACTTTTAAAGATTACCGATAGTGTGAGTTATCAAAGCAGATGCTCGTAAAGCTGTATTTTTGTCTTTATGTCTTGCTAAATTAAACATTTTAAAAATATTAATTAGCAATGTTTTCATAATTTTTAAAGCAATGAAAGCCACATATATTTTGTAAATTTATAATTGCTGCATTGTTTCAGAACACTTATTCTAGTTTTCATAATTTTTAAAGCAATGAAAGCCACATATATTTTGTAAATTTATAATTGCTGCATTGTTTCAAAACACTTATTCTAGTGGAAATAGTGACGTGCTGTACACTGTAAACACATACTTTTGTTGTTGTTCATTATTTTGAACTTCAACTACATTTACTCCATCACACAGTGAAATATATGTTTTCTTTTTCAAATAAAGGACAAAAGCCCATGCAGAATACAGGACTATGAAAATGAATGTCAGTACACACAAACGATTAACTCCTGCCATCTATAAACATTATAATCCCAGGTTTAATGTTATCACAAGTTACACTGAATATTAATCTATTAAATACAATTCCACTCATAATATCACATGTATGTATATGTATGTATTCAAAGAAGATTAATAATTTGATAAAAAGATTAATATATCAAACATAATTCACCCTAAGTACTAAAAGTACAATTCAGCATAATTTACGAAAGATGAAATATCTTAACTCTTGTTCGAATTTACTCTTACATGTATTCTATATTTATTTTCAGAACATAAAGGCATATAGCATATCTACGTTTTGTCAAATGGATTTGGAATCGACTAGGCAGACACAGCCATAAAGTGCTTCCATCCTGTGTTTTGTCAAAACTAAAAGAATCTTTTTCCTTAAAGGAATATGTTGGCTTCAAATATGCTGCACCATAAAAATTATTGGATTTCAAAAAGCATGATGTTTGCTTTATGATGAGTTCATCTTTTTGAAAATTGTTTGTATGGTATAATGCTGTGAGCGGTGGCGGATACCGAGATTCCCCTTTCATGAACATGTATGCCTCTGTGATTGCAGGCAAGATGCACCAAGATATGAAATCAATAAACTTTTTTTTCATTTTGAACTTTTATATTTTCTTAATGATTGATATTAACCTATGTCCCAACATAATGAACTTTAAAAAAAATTTATTTCATGAACTACACATGTATTTAATTATTTTATTTCTAGTTCAGAATTTACTATATATTACTTTATTTCTTCTAATTACTTGCAGTGCTGGATTACCCATTAAGCACACTATACTTATGCTCAAGGCACCAGCCCAACAATGGCTTTTGTATCACTATGAGGGAGCACTTTCATGGATACAAAAGGCAGGTTGCATTGGCTAGCCTTTGCGGATATTAAAATTTGCTGAGCAGTCTATATACGTATCTCTGACAATTTTAAAAGAACAAATCGACTTCCCAGTAACCTAACAATTACTTGTGCTAAGATTTAATTAATCTAATGCATTATCTTGAAATAGTTTAACTTGATAAAATTGGATACAGCTGTATTATCAAAGTACAGACTATAATGTGGGCAAACAACATGATCTACATACATTCATCAATTCTGCCAAAGTAGATTCGGACACCAGAATTTGTTGCAGATCTTCTGGTTTTATACCTTATCAAGCTTAAAGTTCATATGCATATCTTTAAAGTCACTATCCTCTCTATCATCAGTATCTGAATGTGGTTCATATTCTGAATCATGGTGTGTATCAGGGTCAATGTCATCCTCACTACTTTGTTCATTTTCATTATCTGAATCCTCTCTTGGTTTTAGGAGCTTGGACTGAATTGCTATTGATCTTGCAGCTCGAACATGAATTTTGTGAGTCCTTATGGGATCAAATTTAGCCTGAACTTCACACTTTGTTTTATTTTTTGTGGTTGGGCCTGAGGAATTGGTACAAACAATTGTATGCAGAGTTCAGCATCCTCTACATCTACCAGGGCACATGCACTTGCAGGTGTATCAAGCACATAATTTGCATTGTAACTTTGCATTGCTCGATGTAGAACCTGAAGGAAAAAAAACACAATTATTATTGACAAGAAAAAGCATTTGCAGTATCTTTGAAACATTTGAGTAGTCACATGACAACAACTGATTAATTACAATGATGGCCGCACTAAAGGGGAAAAGGAAGTTGAGGGGGAGGCACAAAGAAGTATTTATCCTATGTCATAGCCTAAGGCTCATATTTCTAGGGTGATTCCAGTAGTGAAAAACATGAAATTATGCATTCCACTATATTTTAAATACACATTAGTGTTACGCTATCGTTAGCGTCATGAACAACTCTTTCCGAGATAAATATTTTCCAGAAATATATACAGTAGTATACGCAATTATTCAATTTCTGCAGCACTTGGGGTGGGGTGTGATAACGTTTGAGAATCTGAGATGAATAAAGCTCAATTTTATGTAGGTATTATTGTTTAAATACTCCAATTTCATTATGCTCACAACATTGATAGAAATTAGAGTGCATACAACATATTTATTTACCTCTGCATTCCGCAGTTTGTGATAGGCTCTTCTTACTAGTTTCGGTTTGACGGTTGTGAACCACTCGGATCTGTCAGTAGATTTTACCCCAGCCCTAGGGTTAGAATAATATCTGGTACTGCTGTCGGCCTCAGCCTCGACTGTCATTTAAATATCCCAATTCTGCACATCTTTCTGGGTCAACTTTTATACTGATCGTTTGAAAAATGAAGACTGCAAAGTCTACGAGTTACCGGCTCAAAGTTCTCATGGGGTCATGGCGACAGTAATAGATCCAAGCCGTTCATCAGATTTTGTCTTTCGGAAATTGGAAAAATGTACTAGTCGAATTGTTGTTGCATCCAAACGCTGCACAGAGGGGCATTTTGGAAGATTCTTTGAAAATAAGCTCTAATATAAACACTAATAATCTGCCTACTCTCAAGCACATGTGGATCAACATAACGCTGAGGCGATAGCTGCTAAGATCCTGTGACGTCACGTTTATTCAGCCTCGTTTCCACTCGACAAATATGCAGATCGGAACGCTCACGCAATTCTTACCCTATAATGTACTGTATATTTTTTTTTTATCATATGTATCAAAATGAGTAATATAACCACAACTTTAACTGTAAGCTCCCTATTCCTTTAAAGTGCAACTTGCTTGTGCTAAATAATAAATTATACTAATTAACTTGCTTGTGCTAAATAATAAATTATACTAATTTAACTTGCTTGTGCTAAATAATAAATTATACTAATTAACTTGCTTGTGCTAAATAATAAATTATAATAATTTAACTTGCTTGTGCTAAATAATAAATTGTACTAATTAACTTGCTTGTGCTAAATAATAAATTATACTAATTAACTTGCTTGTGCTAAATAATAAATTATAATAATTTAACTTGCTTGTGCTAAATAATAAATAATAAATTATACTAATTAACTTGCTTGTGCTAAATAATAAATTATAATAATTTAACTTGCTTGTGCTAAATAATAAATTATACTAATTTAACTTGCTTGTGCTAAATAATAAATTATACTGATTCAGCTTGCTTTTCAGGGTCCGTAGCAGGCCTTTGAAAAGCCTTGAAAAATGAATTTGTTCCTCAAGGTCTTGAAAACACCTTGAAAATTCAAAATATTGTCTGGTACCTTGAAAAGCCTTGATTTTCTTTAATTAAATATTTTTTTCGTTTTACAGATTTCAGTTAAAAACATAAAACTATATCTTTATGTCCTTCCGCGCAGTGGGGCGCATAGGGCAACAAGCTTCCTCCAGCCATCTCGATCGGCAGCCTTAACCTCCACTGCGTCTAAGTTGATATTGACGGCTCGCAGATCTTCTATAAATGTCCGTCGCCATGTCTTTCTCGGTCGTCCAATGCCTCGTTTCCTACGTGCTGGCGTCCACCACATCGCCGTCATTGCGTGGCGCGTCTCGGCCATTCTCGGAACATGTCCCGCGAAACGTAATCTTCTTTCTGCGACCACTTCTCCCAGGCTTCGGGTGTTTGCTCTTCTGAGGATTTCCTCGTTAGTGATGTGGTCGTGGTAGGTGACACGAAGAATACGTCGCAGACATCGCTGTTGGAATACGTTCAGCCTGTTGACCAGCTTCTTCGTGCCTTTCCATGTCTCGCAGGCGTAAATGGCGGATGGGATGATGATAGTGTTGAAGAGGCGAAGTTTGGTGTTTGTGTGAATCGACCGACGTGTCCAAATTGGGAGAAGACGTTGGAATACGGCCGCCGCTTTGCCAATTCGGCATTTGACGTCTGCATCAGCTCCACCTTCCTTGTCGATGGTGCTTCCCAAGTAGGTGAACTGCTCGACTTGGCCGATGGTCTGGCCGCCTACGCTGACCCACACAGGTGTCTTCCGGTTGACCGCCAGTGTCTTCGACTTTTCTGTGCTAATTCTTAATCCAACTTTAGCTGCCTCCACCTCCAGGTTGGTGGTCATTTCCTGAAGAGATCTCGCATTCTCTGCCAGCAGCGCAATGTCGTCAGCAAAATCCAGATCTGTCAGGCGTGCCTTATCCTTCCACGTGATGCCATATTTCGGATGGTCCATCGCCCTTCTCATGACAAAATCTATTGCCAGAAGGAATAAGAAAGGCGAGAGTATGCATCCCTGACGGACTCCTGTCTCAATGCCAAAGAAGGGTGTGTGGCCAGCGTCCGTTCGTACGCAGCAGCTGGACTCGCGATAAAGATTCTTGAAGATGGCGATGAAACGAGGTGGAATGCCAAATGACCTTGCAATGAGCCACAGGGATTCATGGTGGACGCTATCAAAGGCCTTTTTGAAGTCGATGAAGTTGACGACAAGCGGCTTTTGGAATTCAGTGCATTGTTCGAGAATATTTCGGAGGGCGAAGATTTGCTCACTGCACGACCGGCCGCTTCGAAATCCAGCCTGTTCTTCCCGCAGGGCCTGGTACGCAGCGCGTTGCAGGCGTTTGATGATGATAATGCAGAAGACCTTGCCAGGAACGGAGAGGAGAGTAATACCGCGCCAGTTGTTACAATCGGCCAGGTCGCCTTTCTTCGGTAGTTTGACGATCACTCCCTTTCTCCAGTCACTTGGCACGCACTCGCTATTCCAGCAGTCATTAAGCAGTTTGGTGATCCTCTGCACGACAACATCTCCTCCTGCCTTCAGCATTTCTGTTGAGATTTGGTCGATGCCAGGCGCCTTATTGTTTTTGAGGCGACGAATCGCTGCCATGACTTCGGCGGTATTGATGTCCTCCATATTCACATCCAAATTTGTAGGAGGTGGTGCATCGGTGAAGTCGAAAGTGGAAGGTGGCAGTGGCTGATTGAGTGTCTCACGGAAATGCTCCATCCAACGCTCAACTTGCTCTTCTTTGCTGGCAAGGACCTTGCCGTTTTTGTCTTTGATCGGAACGTTGGATCCACTTTTGACCCCTGTAAGGTCCCTGACCACCCGGAACAAAGTCCTTGCATCTCCACGGTCTGCCGCTTCCTGGGCCTCGTCTCCTTTTTGCTCCAACCAATCCTTCCTGTCTATTTTACAACTCCGTTTGACCAATCGGTCCAGTGTTTGGTACTCCTGTGCCGTTTCTTCCTTTTCTTCTTCTGTTTTCGCCTGGTCTCGTTGGCGTTTCTTTAATTTCCTTTCGTCAATCAGCGCCCATGTGTCATCAGTGATCCACTGCTTCCGTTGTGTGCCTCGTTTCCGTCCGACCACTCTCTCTGCTACCTCGGTAACGGTTTCTCTGAACTGCGTCCACTGCATTTCAATATTGTCCGAGTCCTCGAGCGTTGAAATCGATTGGTCAGTTCTATCCGAAACTGTTCGGCGGTGGTTCTCTCTTTCAATTTTGCGGTGTTAAATGGTTTGGTGACTGTCTTCATCTTCATCGCTTTCAGTTTCAACTTGATCGTGGCCACAAGGAGGCAGTGGTCGGATCCAGCATCGGCCCCGCGGAAGACTCGCACATCGCGCAGTGCTGATCGCCACCGCTGGCTGATGCTGATGTAATCAATTTCATTTGAGGTGAAACCATCCGGTGATCGCCACGTCTTCTTGTGGATGGTCTTGTGAGCGAAGTACGTGTTGCCAATGCAGATATTGTTGATGCCGCAGAAGGATAGAAACCGATCACCGTTGTCACTCGTTGTTGTCGCTGACCCATGCGGACCTATCACCTCTTGCCATCCTCGTCGGTCACTATCAATTTGGGCGTTCATGTCCCCGAGGAGGATCTTGATGTCGTGGCTAGGGGCACTCGTGAACACATCTTGTAATTGATCGTAGAAAGCGTCCTTCTCTTCATCTTCAGCTTCATCGGTCGGCGCGTAGGCTTGGATGATAGTAGTTTTCGCATGCCGAGATTGAAGACGGGCAGTGATGATACGGTCACTCACTGGTGTCCAACTGATCAGTGCCTTGGCCGCTACTTTGTTCAGCACCAACCCTACACCTCGCACGTGGTGCTTGTCCTCGCCTAAGTAGATGACTGTCTTCTCCTCACTGACGATTTTCCCACTTCCTGTCCATCGCATTTCGCTGATTCCGAGAATATCCAATCGGTAATTGTCAAATTCACGGAGTAACTGTGCCAGCTTGCCACACTGATACAGCGTCCTGACATTCCAGGTTCCGATTCGGACTGTTGTTTTGGCGTCAATGATCCCGATGACCTCACGGCTTTGCCCTAACACCGTCATGAGAACACCGTCGGTGTTGAGTACGGGGGCATCTTGCCGGTAAGATTGAGATTCATGGTTTTCGTTTGTTGTTTCGGTAGCGGTTTCGTTTTTACGGGGCCGGGGTGCTGACTCGGCGCCCAACCCTCCTCCTTCATCCAGGCTTGGGACTGGCTGTAGCGGACCACAGGCGGAGTTATAAAACTATATACAAAATTAAAATAATAAAATAAACCCGATCTCTCACTATGTTTTTTTACAGATCAGAAATTTCCACAACATGCCACTGCGCATTCCTACTTCGGTGGCTAGACGAAGAAAAATATAAATTCTGGATAATGCGATCTTTCTCAGACAGCTATGCAAAATGCAAGTTATGTCAGAAAGATGTTGATTTGCATGCTATGGGAGAGAGTGATTTACGATCTCATGCAGCTGTAGAAAAAAAAGCACCAATCTCACGTCACAGGAGTCTGACGTTTTATTAATAAAGTATGGCGAAATCTCTGACAATATGAATTCCCCTTATCGGTAATATAAATAATTTATATTACTGGTAAATAATAATATTTATATTACCGATAAGGGGAATTCATGTTGTCAGAGATTTTGCCGTACTTTAGTGATAAAACGTCAGACTCCTGTGTCTCACGTAATGGCTTAAAAACCAGGTTGATAACAAGCTACAAGAATTAAAAAAATTTACCATAAAATATTGTGGACTTTGTAAATATTGTAGTGTAGACTGTAAAATAAACATTATTCAGTGACTGTACAGATGTGGGCTGTGTTGTATAATTGGAATTATATCAATGATCATATTTTAGACTGTCTTTTAAAGCAATAAATTTGCAAGAAATATTTCTCGTATGAAGTATAATAAGTAATGACTGATTTATTTTTCATTTCGGTATCCTTGAAAATTAATGGAATAATGCACCTTGAAAACCATGATTTCGAACCTTGAAAAACCCTTGAAATTTCTGAAAAAAATTTGCTGCTAACCCTGGCTTGTGCTAAATAATAAATTATACTAATTCAAGTTGCATGTTAATTTTACTGCATGAAATATTTAAAAACTAATCACATTCAGTTAAGTTTTTCAGCCTTTGTTTTTCAGAAAGACTTGTTATCAATGGAATAAATAATTGCCCACCTGGTATAAATTCTAAATGTGGAACAGGTCATGATGTCATGTTGTAGTCCCTAGGCTCTGGGCACAGGGTGAACAAATTAAATTTCCAAGCTTTTCTATATATGAGCTTCAATTATTTCTTTATAATGAAATATGCAGTATTAAAATGGACAAAAGAGAAACTTTAAATCAGTGTTTAAATCTTGAATCATTTGGTGTATGGAATAATATTGAAATTTAAAAACTTAAAATGTATATCTGCTTTGAGAAATAAAAATTGAAAATGGAGTGGTATGTACTTATTGGGGGTTGGAGTGCTAATTATTTTAAACACTGTTTTAACATATTCTATTGCAGATCGAAGCATTTTGCAAGTAAGATATTTTACTTTATAGAATATGTTTAATTTGTTTTTATTTCAGGGATAATCCTCTGAGACCACAGATTAATCAACAAACAATACCACCCAACATTCCAGCTACATTGACCACTACAGCAGTATCTGCCCCAAAAGACCCATATGAAGAAATTCTACAGGAAGTAGTAAGCTTGAGTACACGCCATCTTACCTACATTATATAATTGCATATACATGTATGCTGAATCCCACTGGAAACTGCACAGACCTTGACTTGCAGATATATCTAGGAAATATGGGTCTATGTTAAGAGTTATCAATATAAACAGAACTTATAATACCATGATCTGCCAGAACATTGTAATGTTACAAGTCTATGCTCTTAAAAAAGTAACAGAAAAGAGTGGAAGGCAACAAGCTTTTTTAAAATTCGACAACTATTTTATTTTCCCTGAATACAAAGTGAAAGAGAGAAAACAGAACTTACTGTATTGCAGTTAAATCCCATAATAATCTAAGAATTACAGACACAAAAGTTGTAATAATTTAAAGTCTTGAAAAAGTTCAGTAGAAGTTAGGAATAAATCCCCAAAAACTTAAGGCAATAATTGTCTGCGGTAACTTATAGTGTTGATGTGTCAAGTCTTTTGTTGAACCACAGTAATATAATTCCAGGTTTCTAATTTATTATAAATTCCAGTGATTGTCGATTTCCAACAATTTTGTCAGAGCACTTTTGTATTTAGAGAGAAAATAATCACTTGAATTCAACAATTTGAAGAAATGAAATTAACTGACCAAAAGTGAAATACTGGAAATATATACAACTTGAACATGCAAGATCTTAAAGCATGACTATTTTGTTTTTGTTTTTAGGGTTTAACACTATTTTTCAGCACAAGATAGGCTATACATGGTGGACAGTATTATTGGTGGAGGAAGAACCTGGGAAAACCCCTGGAAAAAACCACCAACCCATGAGAAGCTACTGGCAAGCTTTCTCACATAACTACTTTAGCTGAATCTTAGACTCGAACCCACGCAGACAGAGGTGACATGGCAGTGATCCATAACGGAAAGCGCTTAAGACCACTTGGGGCCTCTCAAAGCATAACTGAAAACTCCTCTCAGTTACAAGACTTTATAGTTCTCTACTTGACCACAGGTCACAATTAGCATTTTCTATATAAAAAAATCTAACCCATTACTTATTGGAAAATAACCTTCAAGAATGATCAGGAATTGTGCTGGGCTTTGCAAATGTCACAAATTGTGCTTTTTTTCTTATTGACAGTAAAAAGTACTATCTGGCAAACTTTTTTTTGAAAATATTTTTGACTGTTATAAAACTTTATATTCAATGCTGGGTTTGGTTTGTTGATGTAGGGTTTAACGCCATTTTTCAGCACACTATAGGCTATATATGGCGGCCAGTATTAAGAGGAAGAACCTGGAGAAAACCACTGACCCACGAGAAGCTACTGGCAAGCTTTCTCACATAACCATGTTGGCCAAATCTGAGAGTTTTGCTGATACTTGAAAGAAAACTGATTACCTTTGAAGCATTGATCGTTCTGTATAATTATATACTAAGCAAAGGAATGTGAAATTCTGCCTCCATCAATGTTTAACAATTATCTAATGTTGCCGCAGCAATAACAAACATGCATTTGTTTGGTTCTTCGAAGAGCTTTTTTAGTCGTGCCTTCAAGAACACACAAACCTTTACCAAAGCAAGAAGAAGACCATTGATCAAAGTAAGTCTGCAACAAACTTAACTAAAAGCATTGTTTCATTATACATCGAAATTGGAACATACATATTGTGCCTTGAAAGTTTCCTGTTTGAAACTAAAAAATTTCATGCTTAAGATCGTTACCAATGACTGTTTAAAACTCAATTAAAGTTTTAATATTTTGAAACAGTATATATCTGGCTGTCAAGTTAAATGATTGTTGAACATCGGGCAAGAATGGGACAACTTTTTAATTTGTTCACATGATTTCATTTCTCTATGACTAGCCTTGTTTCCTTGGTAGCCTCACTATCGTCTCTAGCTGACCAAAATCTAGGCCAATTTAAGTACATGTACTCTAGCTGACCAAAATCTAGGCCAGTTTAAGTACATGTAGCATATAAACAACTATACTGCCACATGCTACTCGGATAATAAATATCTGAGTGAATTATTTCAAGAAACTTGTTTGTTGACAATGGGATGTAAATCAAATAAAGACTACCGTGTTTTCAAACAGGATTTTACTGATAGATGAATTTTCTAACATATGATCGAATACTCAAATTCACGGATTTTTCATATGCATGTATATTACACAAACATAAGTTGTCAAGTTGTGTATTTCAGACTAGTCTTCATTTAATCAAAATTTCTTGGTCATCTCTTAAAAATTTCACTTGTATCTAAAAATCCACTTATGTCAACAATATTACCTTGGTACCGTCCGCTCTGGTGGTCTACTTGTTAAATCATTCATCTTGGATGTGAGAGGTCATGGGTTTGAACCCCATTCGAGTCATACCAAAGAAGCATGGAACTAACAGATGCCTTGCTAGTTGCTCAGCATCAAGAGGTTAGTGTTAGTACAAGTAGGCTTGGCATCAGGATAACGTGATTGGGTGGGACATGTCTGCAGCATGATGCCCAAGTGCTAGACAATACTTTAAACTGTCACATTGCAAACACAGTAGCAATAGGACTGAAAAATTGTTAATGCTACATTAAAAATTAAAATCACACACATGCACATTGGTCTCGAGGAAGTCAAGATAAATGGATAACAATGTACATGAAAATGGCAAAATTCTTTGAAAATTGGCGAAAACATTTTGAGATTGGCAATTTTTTGGGTGACAACATTTTTAAAGCCAGCATCATACTGAATGATTCTAATGTTTAAAAAATAAAACCCACTAAGGAAATTCCAAAATGTAGACCTATAATCAAATAAACATATTTACTTATATTAACCATAGCATTGATTTTAAACCCATAGAGAATAATTTAGCTGTGCATTAATTGTTTATAGAATAAAGTCAATTCAGGCTAATCAGAAATTAACTGTTTTGGACAAGGTCAAGTCCAACTTTCCCCAATTTTTCAAAGATATCGTACATAAATTCTACATAACTGATTCAAGCTCAGATGTGCTTAAAACCTTTCTTTCACACCAGCAATAAAGAAATTCAGCTTGCATTTGAAAGGTGCATCAGCTGCTCAAGACATCGCCACTAGTTGCAACTTGTCAGTTGTAGGTTCCTCTGACATCTTACCATTGCAACAATTTTCTAGATAATATAATTTGATCTTTCCCTAGTCAGAAGAAAAATAATAATTAGTTTTATCTTCAATGCACATGCTGCCACATTCACAGGCCCTCATATTTAATTTTCATGTATATTTTCTTATTCTTAGTCTGCTCATTAGTTCATGTCTCCATAACTCTGCAATGTAAATCACTGAGAGGAAATACAGTACATGCCACTGTTGTATTCCTTCCTTTTTCTAAGATGCCAGAACCATGTCTAAAAAATTCCACCCTCCAAGTAATATGGAAGTTATAAGAATGTAACAGAAACAGTCTCATTTTGATTCCCACATTATAGGCCTATCCAGATTTTTTAACCTTTTTATCGAACATGTGCACAATAAAACATGTGCAATTCAATCATACGATTGTGATGGAGGAGGCATGTATAGCAGACCTACCAAATATTACTGTAGCAACGAGAGAGGCATGTATAGCAGACCTGCCAAGTCTTTGAATAGCGCCTAATCAGTAGATGCTCTAAGCTGTTTACAACACATATAATGATATACAATGGAACCCCGCTATAACGTGCCCCGCCATAACGCGAATTTGGATATAACACGGTTGCGGCATGGCTCCCGAATTTGCCTATATTTATTTGCACATGACTTTTTTTCTTTTTGAAGTGTTATGCCAAAATAAACATGATGTGGTATTTGTGGTTGTCTTCAATTAATTCTGTATACAATCATTGCTCTAACAATAGCCGACGTGTGTTTCTTCTTTAACTGCACACACAACCAAGCAACAGACAATGCAGTGGTTGATAAAAGCTTCTCACTTCAAAAAACGAAAGCTGCCAACATGTTTTCTGGGCTTGGCGGTGTAATTAGATGCAATCAGTTGACCAGTAAATAATGTTTGCTTCACTAGCTGGAAATTGAGAGGGTATGAAATTGCCATCCGTTCAGCTTTAAAAACAGTTATAAAAGTGACTTGTGACCATTGCAGGCCTACTGCACTTAGTTCTCAGGTTTTACATGTGTATTTGGTTTGCTTATGAAATGTTTATTAATTTCCCCCTTCTTTTTCTTAATAAATATTTTACCGTTACAGAAAAGCAAGTTCACAAACGAAGTCGTTCAATGCACTTTGCACAAAAAACATTTATAATGATTTTGGGGAAGAGATCGTGGATGAATTCTAATATAATACAATATATAATAATAAAGTGCGAGAAGTAGTGTGTAAAACGTATCTTCTGAAATGTATTAATTTCACCAGGTTCTTGAATTGTTATACCTAAAGAAACATCGGAAATATAACTTAGTATTAATCCAAGAGTAAAGACACGTGCTCTTGAACTGCATAAACAACAATGCAGCCGACAATGTGGTGGTTGATACAAGATTCTCGCAATTTAATAAACATCACAAAAATGAAAGCTGCTAATATATTTTCTGGGCTTGGCGGTGTTATTAGAAGAAATCATTTGACTAGTAAACATTGTCGGCTTTCTTAGCTGGAAATTGTACATGCATGCAGCTGGGAAAAAATTATATCAGTGGCGCATGACCATTACAGACTCATTGCATGTCACGATTTAGTTCTCAGATTTTATGGGTATGGTGTTTGTTAATCAACTCGTCATTATTTTCCTATTTTTTGTATATAAAAAAAATTATTTTACCGTTATGGAAAATCAAGTTAACAATTTGTATAGACACTGTTCATAGACCCTGGAACGTAATGAATGTACACTTGCTTCGTCTTTCATAACCTAATTTTCTGTTAATTTTCCTCATTGAATTCAGACATAATGATTTGTGACACAAATATTGAATAGTTTAAATACATTTGGAATTTTTGCAATGGAAGTAGGTACAGGTATTATGGATTAGCTGCATACCATGACGGTAATATATCAGACAGTAAGTAAATGGTGTTAATACTCTGTATATGCTGTTTATTGGACATTAAATTCAGACACAATGATCTTGAACAAAATTATTGAATATTTTAAATCTGCAATTTTCCAATGGAATTGCATGGATTAACTGCATGACATGATGGCACGATAGTAAACGATGTTATTGCCCTCCCTTTTCATTATATAACATCAGTCAGGGTGTTATCGATCAACGTGTATTTTCGGGGGGAAAAACAATAAAAATTAGTAAAACTATCTAACGCAAAGTAATAACCTATAATTATATTATCCGCCCATTTTATTTAATAAGTCTTATTACTGCATTCCATTTAATATTCGTCCGATAATACTGTAAAACCCCACGATAACGCGACCCTGCTTTTAATGCAATCCAATTTCATGGACCCCGATTATCGTGTTATTGCGGGGTTCCACTGTAACTACAAAAACAAAACAAATACCATGAAATTAGAAAACAAAAAAAATGCTGAAAATATTTAAGGTAGGATTCATTATTAGGTCTTTAAGTTTATTGTTGCAGTCAAAATATGTGAGAAGCACTCATGAAAGGGATCACTGTGTCTTTGTGTCAAAATATGTGAGAAGCACTTATGAAAGGGATCACTGTGTCTTTGTGTCAAAATTCAGTGGGCAGCTCATTTAGTGTTGCTGGGTCATGGTATGCAAAAGAATGTTGTCCATATGACTTCATTTTGATAGTGAGAATAATGAGTATTAGATTGTCAGAAGAGGAGCATCATTAAGTTGCTGATGTGTACATGTGTGAGGTCAGATAGGTATGTTAGACCGGAGTCATTTATTGAAACATAGCACAGAGAACAATATTTGTCTTTGATTCTTGTTTGATATATAGCCAATTTAGGGTACAGAACAGCGAGGTTTGCTCTGATTGTGGTACTCTAAGGATGATCCTAGCAACTGTGTTTTGAACTTTTTGAAGTTTCTGGAGTAGATATTGAGATGAACCAGATAAAATTGAGTTAAATGGTCCAGTCTTGAAAGCCTTGCATACGTACATGACAGGTTGGTGCAATGTGAGAGTACTGTCAAATATTTGGAGGACATGCCTTGCATAAAAAAAGCTT
The DNA here is from genome assembly GCA_029339505.1 of Unio delphinus. Classification (NCBI taxonomy): domain Eukaryota; kingdom Metazoa; phylum Mollusca; class Bivalvia; order Unionida; family Unionidae; genus Unio; species Unio delphinus. The sequence continues at coordinate 3,092,983 of JAQISU010000156.1, read as the reverse complement.
GCAGCTCAACCATTGTGATCTTTTGTAAAGTTGAAAATGTAAAATATAAGAGACAATATCATTTTTTAAAATTTGTTTCTGTTGCAGTTGGTGATGTTTCCAGATGTAGATCCTTCTTATGTGTTAGAGTATTTGAGGAGCCACCAAAATGGTTTCCTGCTCAATGATGTCTGCAACTACCTTCTGGAGACCAACTACCCAAAAGTCAAGAACTCTGCAGAAGCTCTGGGTACAACTGTCATGTCAACTGTATGTTAATTTCATTGTGCATGTTTCTTACATCTCTGAGTCTCGTTTTTTAATATGCCTTTCATTTAACAGTCAATTTTTTTACGACTATGTCAGTCTGTTTGTACAGTATATATCTTTGTCAGATTTTATGGGTAGCTTACCTATGTTGTAAGGAAGAAGTCTTCATTCAAGGTCAAGAGGTGAAAGGTGAAGTCACCACAAGAAGATAATTGATTTCCATACAGTGACATTTGTTATAGATCACACAACATTGATACAAATTTGTGGAAGGCTTGCACTGGTTGTAAGGAATAAACCTGTTGATTGTAGAAGGACTCCGGGGGAAAAAAAGAGGGGGGTCAAAATGTCATAGATTAAGGTAACTGTAACTGAAAATGGAAATATTGTTTGCTTAGTAACATTACTTTTACATTTCAGACATGTACTAACCTTGGATTAAGTTTTTGCAATTTAGCAGAAATAGAAAATAGGTTTTTGCAGGCTGTGTGTAAATGCGTGTGTATCATACATGCCAACCATTACACATTTGGCGTAATCATTATGCTTTTTTTCACTAAATTATGCCTTACACATAAACGTATATGTATTATGCTTTTTTGATATATCGACCTTCCCAATCAGTTATTTGTTATCTCGTTTTTATTAACATTCATTTAATCTCAGACCGTATTTTAGAAAACAAAACTTCAATGTAACAACAATATAAGAGTACACTTTACCGTGGACTTGCATGCATGTTCCTGACAGTATCATGCTCTATTTATAGCAACAGACTGGTTTTCTATTTTCAAACATTAGATGCAAATTTTCTTTGTTTAATTTATTTTTAGTGAAGAACCAGTCTAAAGGTATATGGTGCTAAAAAGTATATTTTATTTTAGTCGATGCATATATGAGAGCAAAATTATTTCCTTTCAAATAATTTCACAGATGGATTAGAAAAAGGGAAAATATAAACGAAACAAAAAAATAGTAGAATCCTTCAAATATGAAGAACCGCTCTGGTGGCCTAGTGGTTAGAGTGTCCGCCCCGGAAGCGGGAGGTCGCCGGTTCGATCCCCGGCCGAGTCATACCAAAGACTTACAAAAATTGTACTAACAGCTGCCTCGCTTGACGCTCAGCATTAAGAGGTTAGTGTTAGGACTGGTCGGCCTGGTGTCAGGATAATGTGACTGGGTGAGACATCATGCTATATGTCTGCGGCATGATGTCTCAGTGCTAGACATCACTATAAACTGCCTCAATGCAGACATCGTAGCGATATGACTGAAAAATTGTTAAAGCTACGTTAAAACTCCTAATCAAAACAAAATCAAATATGAAGACATCAGGGCAACATCATGTGACGTTTATTTCAGGCCATGTGGAAAGAATTTTGATATTTGGCGCTAAAGGTCTTCATATGGATTCTAGTTGATCTGTGTGTAAAGCTAAAAGTGCTACATAAGAAAACTTGAAGCAGTAAAGGATGTTAAAAGACAAGAGGGGAAAATAAATCATTGTTAATTGAAATTTTAGCATGTTATATAGCTTTTTCTGTCTGGATTCTGCTTTTTGACCACTTGGATTACACTTTTTCCTCGTCAGAGGTTGGCACATATGAGCATCATGTAATGTCTATTTCAGGTCGTGTAGAATGAATTTTAATATTTGGCACTAAAAGTCTTCTGATGGATTCTAGTCTATGTGTGTGTGAAGATAAAAGTGATACATATGAAAAACTTGAAGCAGTAAGATTGTTGAAAGATGAGTGGGCAAATAAATAATTGTTCATTGAAATTTTAGCATGTGATATGTGGATTATGCTTTTTCTGCCTGGATTATGCTTTTTTCCTTGTCAAGGGTTGGCAAATATGCCAAAGACTTATAACAAATGGTATTAACAGCTACCTCGCTTGGTGCTGATTAGAGGTTAGTGTTAGAACTGATCGGAATGGTGTCAGGAGAATGTGACTGGGTGCTAATCATGGCTATAAATTGCCACACTGCAGACTTCATAGCGATTTGACTGAAAAAATGTTAAGGCTGCATTAAAAGTCAAAATCACACACTTATTTCTTTCACTGCCACAGCAATGTGCAGGTATATTTTTATCTTTTCTTAACTTTTCCTCAGTTCTGCTAATTGCTTTCTCTGGAGATTTTCATCTTTCTTACTTTTCCTCATCATCTTTAAGAGTCCTCCCAGCAACAAAATTTTTATCCTTCAATTAAAGCCTTCACCGCAAGTAGTTTTTATTTTGCTTTCATAAGCCATTTCCACAGTGTCTTCACTTTCATATATTTTTGTATTTTTTTTTGATAGATTGTGCCATCAGAAGACTGTCTCAACAGGTAGTTTTGGGGACTGGCTGGTCATCTTGTAGGTAGTTTTGGGGACTGGCTGGTCATCTTGTAGGTAGTTTTGGGGACTGACTGGTCTGTAGTAGGTAGTTTTGAGGATGAATGACCTTTCATCTAGTAGGTATTTTTGGGGATGGCTGACTGGTCACCTAGTATATTTTTGGGATGGCTGACTGGTCATCTAGCAAGTGCCTCTGTCACAAGATCCTCTAACCAAGCCTCTTCTGCAGTGTTGTAACATTAATTAATGAATGCCAACATTTTCTGCCTATAGCTACACCGTTCTTATTCTCAGTGCTGTAACATGAATTAATGTACATATATATATATATTTTGCATTCTTTACAGATTGATTACTACAAAGATTATAAATCAATAGACAGTCGTCTTAACAAGAACTACATATGGCAGTGCACAGAATTATTAACAACAGAATTTAAATGGGTAAGTGTAACCAAAAAATCTTTGGGCAATATAAATGATAATGATTTGGAAAGTATGCATTACTATTTCATGTTGGGATATTTTCATCCCATTTATAATATCAATATTGTCTACAGATGTGACCCAGTTGTAATATCAGTATTGTCTACATGTATGACCCAGTTGTAATATTGATATTGTCTACAGATGTGACCCAGTTGTAATATCACTATTGTCTACAGATGTGACCCAGTTGTAATATCAATATTGTCTACAGATGTGACCCAGTTGTAATATCGATATTGTCTACAGATGTGACCCAGTTGTAATATCAATATTGTCTACATATGTGATCCAGTTGTAATGTAGCAGCAGAGAGGGTGAATCGGACAACTTTTTTTTTTGGTTATTTTTTATTATACCTTTAAAACGGTACGAATAGACCCTTCTCGCGAAAAAATAAGTCTCCGACCCTTATGATTGTTCGCGTTTTCGTTGATGTCGCAACGTCGTTGTCACTCACCCTCTCTGCTGCTAGAACTTTCAGTTCTAGGTTAACCGAATATTTGATCAAGTCCGATACGATATCGTGTCCTAGGGTCTGCTAAATTTATTGTCACAAATCCGTGTGGGACTGAGCGTGACTAAAGAAATTTCTAAATTGATTATGATTCATATCACCGCTGCACCAGGTCTGATGAATATTTCGTAGCGTATGAGTATCAACGCCGTTAAATACACACAACACATTGCAGTTATCTCTGATCACTTTTGGTATCTGAGTGTACCGTTGAGTGACATAGATCACATCAGTGTTTTTATGCCTGCCTCGGGAAAATATTCTAGCAGGATTTTTTTGATTATCTAACATGATATCATCGTATACCACTAAATTGTTAATACTTCCATCGATGTCTTCCACGGAAGGGGCTTCCTCTATATCAGTAATAAACTCAATAAAATCTTCATCGATTTGAAATTCTTTTGCTTTCTCGTTAAAATCCTTTAGCACTTCATAGCATCGCTGATCGTCTACACTCGGGGCTATTAAATACAATTTGTTCCATTTCATCCATCTCGTTATCAAATTAAGTAGCAGTTGTGTCTTTCCGCTTCCAGATGGTCCGATTATAATCATTCTAATTGAATTCGGCACCATTTCATGATGTTTAATAGGTTCCCGTCGTCGGGTAGCTGAATAATCAATTATATTCATGCCGTTATATATAAATTATGGATCTATATTGTGTGAAGTGTAAAAAACGTACTGGCACAGATGACTTGACGACGATTACAACTAAAAATAACCGATCAGCGCTTTCTGGTAAATGCGTACAATGTAGTACAAAGAAATTTAGATTTGTTTCTAAACCCAAGGAACTCAAGGAACCTTTAAAAAAAAACGAGGAGGTGATATCGCAGCCAAGCTAACTAAACTCCCTGGAACTCCATGGGCAAAATACCCTGGAGAAAAGCACCTTCCAGGATATAGCTACTGTGGACCGGGAACAAGACTTGATATCAGACTCAATGATCAAAATCAGCCCCGACCCGGTGAGGAACCAATAAACGCTATTGATAAGGCCTGTCACCTTCATGATGTATCTTATAAAAGCAGTAATCTGCAGCACAGGCATCTAGCAGATGTGAAATTAATTCGTGCGTTAAATGCTATTTCTGATAAATCTTTCAAAGAAAAATTGGCTTCCTTTTTGATAAAATCGGCTATGAAAAGTAAATTGATGTTAGGTGCTGGTAATTAATAACAACATGGAATCTATTTATTATTCCCCAAGAGGATACTGGAGGGGTAAATCAGCAATCCATAAACTCGCTAGCGCTGCGAAAGTGAAAAAAACCACTGCGGCTCATTGGTTATCCAAACAGGCACTATGGCAAATTTATCTACCACCGCCTAAACAAATTCAATTCTCGCATTTTGATGTGACAGTTCCTAATGAAGTTCATCAGGCTGATCTATTATTTCTGCCACATGATCGTGGTTACAAATACGCATTAACCGTAGTTGATATTGCAAGTCGATACAAAGAAGCAGAACCGTTAAAAACAAAATCAGCCACTGAAGTAGCTTCTGCATTTGAAAGGATTTATCGAAGGAGTCCTCTGCACTGGCCAAATCTGTTACAAGTTGATCCGGGCAAGGAATTTCAGGGTGCAGTGTTATCAATAATGAAAAATCATAAAGTCACTATCAGACGAGGACATACTGCGCTACATCGTGATCAGGCCATTGTAGAACGGTTTAATAAAACCCTTGCTGAGCGGTTATTTGGATATCAATACGCAAAAGAATTCATCCAAGAAAAAAGATCCCGTGAATGGGTTAAAAGGTTACCAGCTGTGATTACTGCACTGAATAACGAGATTACTAGAACCATCAACATGAAACCTATCAATGCGATTAAAAAGAAGTCAATACCTGAAATGGAAATTCAAAAAGATTTTAGCGTTTCCCAACCAATTCTTGGTAGTAATGTCATTGTGAGGTACTTATACGAACCAGGAGAGCTTGAGGGTGGCACAAAAAGGGCTACTGATCCTATTTGGAGTATTACTGCACATAAGATATCTAGTATAACACGATCTACGGGTAGACTTCCAATCTATAAACTGGATTCAACTGCCCCTCAACGGGGTTTTACTAGACAACAATTACAAGTGATACCTGAGGATACTCAATTACCACCGCATGGGCTTAACTAGCACCCTTGCGTCTATTGCACTCAAGACAAGTCAACATCACATTATTTCTGACATGACCGAGATTGTTATTTTTTCTGTCAACGGTCAATTGGCGAGGATCCTTATCCGAATACTGCCAACGCATTATACAATTGCAACTCGCGCAGTGATTATTCTGTTGTTGCTTCAGAGTAATTATTAATTCAGCATCAATATCAAATTCTCGTTGTTTTTTTTTTTGTCTTGTTGTTTGTAACCGGAGAGTTTTTTATCAATAATATCATTATCATTGCCAATGATTTCATCATCGCCACTGGCTTCGCCAACGACAATTCTTCGAAGTTGATTTATTTTTCGTACTCTAGACACTGCGAGATAGACTAAATTCGACCATTCTATGCGATTATCTACCATCCAAACAGTTGTATCCGATATAGTCAATCCCTGTGAAGAGTGTATTGTTGCTGCATAACCTAGCGTCCATGGGGATTTATTAGCACGCAATGCATCTTCAACAACATTGATATCAACCAGCACAATATCATTTAATACGAGAATCTTCTTTTCACGCCCTGACTCTGTCAAGCCTGGAATATCAACTTCGATGTTCTGTTTTCGTGTATCCGATGGCCTATAACATAACGGTACTGGAAGTGTTGCAAATTTTTGTTTATGCAATTCAAATAACTTCATCTGAAGTGTGTCCCTGACTATTTTTCTACTTGCAATGATTAAATCATTTGGTCTCCACGCTTCCCAAAACTCATTCATGGGAGTTTCCGAAATTATTTCACGGGCTATTTCACACTGGATTTTATCCGGTTGTAATCTAATTAGTTTCTTAAATTCTTTTAATTCATTATCAAGTGATCTATGATCGGTATCAATTTCTTCATAATAGTCTACAAAACCCTTTAGCCATTCATGGGGGGAAGCACCGACAAATGGTGGTGGTTGGCCGTGATCACCGCACATGACGACTTTTGTATTCTTCAATAACAACCACTCAAGAAATATTTTTAAGACATCTTCTGACACTGTGTCTATTTCATCCCAAATGATAATTTCAGGAATAAATTTCTCTCCCATGCGCTCAGGAGTCCATTTATCTCCCTTCCATCTAAAGAAACTATGATAAGTGCAGGCATTTACCCCTCTCTGTATCATTTCTCTTGCAAGTCTGTGAGTCGGTGTTAGCACAATCATGTTTGATTTCCCACGAAATAACTCAATTGCCCGGGTTGTTTTTCCTGACCCGCCACAACCGTTTAAATAAACTGTTTTATACAGGCATATTGGATCTGAAATCGGTGGTGCACTAGAAAATTCTGAACACTGATTGCTTTCTAAGTAATTATTTTCAATGGTAACATCTGCTGATGGAATATAATCATGAAGCATTTCCTTCTTAATTCTCCATGACCCCCAATTCTCGTTGCCAGTAGCCTTAAAATCAGCCATTTTGCTATTTATGTAAAATGAGTCAGTAGCAACTCTAACTGCGGTGGTAGGAAATCTATTGATCATTGAAAATAAATTAATAGAAGCATAACCAAGCATAGAAGCTCTCAAATGTGTGTACTGCGGATTGTATCCATAAGTGTAAGTAACAATTGTACCCAATTTGGTTCCATCGGACATAAATGCGTCCTTACGATTGACATATAAGCCCTTATTCGTTAAATCCGTGATTACAAAATCGTATTCAGCATTGTCTATAATCAATCGTGAAGAATATCTCGTATTATCATCTTTGCCACCTTGGGTAAATTTACCGATTATTCTTCGTCCAAGATCTTTTGCTTCATTGTTTCTGATTTCAAATAACTGTCTGGACCAATCCATGATTTGTTGTTCATTAAAATCAGGAAACAGTTTTCGCTCTTCGCTAATTATTTTTTCTAGATCAGGTTGTGGTAACCAGACTGATTTCTGTGCTCGATAGGATATAATTGCTTCACTGACAATTAACGATTTTAACATCTTACAATCAAGCATATACCGTAATAACACTATTGGCATCCAGTGTTTTTCAGACATGTGTTTACCAATCCAAAGATAACTACACGGATGAAGCCCTTCAGCCATTTCAAATGATGCTACACAAGCGAATCCGGTTAAATCGAAATGTGGCAGTGGTCCATTAATAGCAACACGGGTCATTTCGTGTGTAGGGTGTCCAAATCGTTTGAAATATTTCTCACACTCTCCATACCCAAGAAAACTTCCTGGATAACATGCAATCATATCAACTGAAATAACGGTATCAGCGGTGTATTTTGTGTTCCATAATCCTCCATGGCTGTATTCAAGACATGACAATTTGACATCTGATTAGAACTCACTTCGGGTTGGTTTCCACGCGTTTTTCTTTCTAGCAAAATGTGCTGCAACTGATGGTACTGTAAAACAGTTTGCTAATAATTGATCGTTGTCTTCCCCCAGAGTTCTCTGGGGAGAAAACTCACTAGCTAGTTGTTTCATTTGATTATGCAGCTCTTCAGTACGGTATAATTCTCCGTTGGGCCTTACAAACTGATCAAATCTACATTCTTCGTCTGAAGTACTATGAAATAGCCACACTGACACAGAATCGTTTTTACTCAAATGGTAAATAGCATCAAATAATTTCTGCTCTGAAAAAAACTCTTCGGTTCCAAACAGAGTTTGGGATAGATATTTTACGGTTCTATCCCGTGGGAATATTGTTACTGCAGATGACCACGCGTGCGCGTTATGATCAATAATTTCAATGGGAGTCCCTTTTGATTTATATTTCGATTCGTATAATACTTCTCCGGTGATTGTCCTTACCGATATTGGAAATCTCAATGATGTTTCTAATTTGGCTATATCTTGAATTGTTGCCCCATGCTGTTTCACTGTCAGTTCCCATTCGGTTATTTTTTTTCGTCTTAGATCAGTTAGTTTATTTCCCCGGGACGCATTTGTGAAGTGTTCCATTATTCGTGTTGCTACACAATTGAGTCCTGTCGAATATTTCATGGGTGCTAGTTTTGAAATATCAGGTTTTTCATTGAGCGGATAGATCCCGTAAACAACTGCTGTGACAGGATAAGATCTTTCGTAGTAGGGTTTGTCAATTCCAGTCAAAATTCCTGGTTTTGAATCCTGAGTCACAGTGACAGTTTTTTTGTCCTTAAGAATAGGCTCGTATTTGTCCCTAATGATCCATTTTCCATTATCACGGATAAGAAATTTTATTCGAAAAAAATTTCTTTCTTCCCCAAGACGTGAGATTATCACTGCTGCTTTTTCATCATTCATGGTAGCGTCAACAACACCATCAATTCGAAATGTTGACCAACAATGAGCTGCCCCATCACGCTTGAATTCATTAAAACAGTCTCTGATTTTACTAATCAAGGTTCTATCAAGAATTTTATTCTTTGGTGTATCAGAAACTCTATCAAGATTGAATTGAACACTTTTCCAAGGCTTAATTTTCGATAATCTCTCGAACTCCTCCATACTATAATTAAAACAAGTATTTAAATGAAAGATTTAAGTATAATGAATCATTGCAAATGGCTTATGATTGGATCAGTGACACCGTGTAACAAATCATGCAGAAATGAATTCTGTTGGTATCATATGCAAAGCTTTCGTCGTGGAAGCCTTGGTCCGTTACCCTGTATTCGATGTGGGGTTGGGGTTAGGGGAAGGTCGCAATTATGTGTTATGTGTGGCGGCAAACGATACAGGGAACTAAAACGCTATTATGATAAAAGAATAAAAAATACTGTCATTGACCCCAACGATGACAAAATAGTAAAGACTCCTCAAGATTATATACAGAGACTTATAATTAAACCAAACAATGAATTAGAAAAATAGTGTTATTATACAAATGAACCAAGAATTCAGACCTCACCCGTGCTTGTTAATTATGAAGCATTCCGTAATGGTATTATCAGAAACCGCAGATTGAAGAATCCAGTTGGATTTGTGGTATTTGATCAGTCAGATAGATAGATTAATATGTGAACATTTAATGTTCTCTGTAGGTGTTGAATGATAACTTAATTCTTGAATAATAGAATCAAGGATGGTTATATTGATTCCGATTCTCAGAATAATTCTTTACCATTTCAAAATAGACAGGACAAAAAATTCGATTTTCGTATGTCTATAACACCAAGGGAGACAACTCTTAAATATAACCAATGGATATAACCAAGGGAGTTATCATTGTGATTTAGCGGCTGGGTATTTTTTTATAGGAAAAGAAATATTTTCTTTTTTTTTAGTGTTTAAGTCAAATATTCTGTCTCACTTGCGATTAATGCGTATTTCATAAACATAGGATGTGATCCGGAGATGCAGGCGTTACAGGATAACACACGTGTATACTTTCTCCCTTAGATTGTGTTAACTTGTTTTATGGGTTATTGTGATTCAGCGGTGGGCATTGTTTTGTAAGAAATGTTTTTCAAACAATTATATTCTTTGTTCTAGTGTTTAATGCAAATATTCTGTCTCATTTAAATACTGTGAAACACCATTAATAAGTAATTCAAGAAAATAAAATAGCATACCTTGCGGATTGCTGTATTAATTCCCTTTATATACCATATGAATATTTACAACATATATACGTTAAAAAACGTTATTCTTTATAGACGCGTGAACAGTGGTCTAACGGTATCGTAAACCCAGACAGTTATTCTTCACATGTTCGCGCCCCATAGCAGACAAATTGTCTGATGGTGAAACGGTGGATGTTTTTTTTTTTTATTTAATTGAGGGGAGGGAGGGCAACCCCTCTGTGTGCATTCACATAACATGCAAACCCATGCTATCAAATTTACGGTAGCGGTGGGTTGTCGGTTTTTGACAACTTACGCAACCATGAATTTGATTTCATGGGTTGCATTGTTGAATGTAAACACATAAATGCCCTAAAATAAATAACATCCATGGATGTAATTAGCTCTCCGTCACATTTGGGTAGCCCCGTATGGTGTTCAAAATGAATTACCGGCCAAAAAAAGGTTCGTGGATGCACATTGGGTAACCCCAGAATGAATTATAGGCTAATAGAAACGGTCATAGGGTCATATCTCAAAGAGCAAAAACATTCTGATATAAAACAGAAACAGAAAAATGCTCTAACAAAGGAACCCTATGAAAGACACAAAGGCCTAATAAGGGACCCAATGAATGCAAATAGAACCAGCGGCCTATATCAAGGGGGTCAAATGACTGATAACCGCTCATCATGGTTGATATTTATTTTTGTCTGCATTTATATTTATATATACAGACTGAATTTTATAAAGATATTTATATATACAGAATTAATTTTAAAAAATATATTTATATATACAGAATTAATTTTAAAAAATATATTTATATATACAGAATTAATTTTAAAAAATATATTTATATATACAGACTGAATTTTTAAAAAATATATTTATATATACAGAATTAATTTTAAAAAATATATTTATATATACAGAATTAATTTTAAAAAATATATTTATATATACAGACTGAATTTTATAAAGATATTTATATATACAGACTGAATTTTTAAAAAAGATATTTATATATACAGACTGAATTTTTAAAAAAGATATTTATATATACAGACTGAATTTTATAAAGATATTTATATATACAGACTGAATTTTTAAAAAAGATATTTATATATACAGACTGAATTTTTAAAAAAGATATTTATATATACAGACTGAATTTTATAAAGATATTTATATATACAGACTGAATTTTATAAAGATATTTATATATACAGACTGAATTTTATAAAGATATTTATATATACAGAATTATTTTAAAAATATTAACGGCTCATTTATTTTTGAAAAATGAATTAGAAATATGTATTATCATATATGAATTCTGAAATTATGAATAGCATCATAGTTGAAATTGGAAAATTGAAAAATCAGAATATTAAATTGTCAGATGGGTTAAATCCTGATCAAATCAAGTCGGATTTTCAGGATATATAATACGGAGTTAGCACTAACAAGTATATGTTACCAAAGAAATATGCACTCATCAAAAAAATTCAAAATTCTATTCGAGACTCTCTTGCATTTTCCAGTGAAGTAGATGTGTTTGTTCCGTTATATACTATCGTGGAAGGAATACGAAAAGAATTGGGTAACGAATATGAATTGAAAAAGGAAGTTAATTCTAAAATTAGAAACTTACGAGCGTTAATTCAAGAAAATGAACTATTTTGATTGACCGACCCTCAAAAGATTTTGTCAGACAGTAAAATCTCCTTGAGATTTTCATTTTTTGATCACACTGCGAAAATAAAATAGAATCCTAACTTTTAAGAACTTTTTCCCATGTAAAATCGACTACTTGACCCTACGAGGTTTTTTGATGAAAATCGATGAAAAATGACCAAACATCACTGAAAACAGGCAAAAATTGATGAAAATGGCTAAAAATCATCAAAAATGAGTTTTAACAGCTTTTCCTTATGGAAAATCCCATGTAAAATCGACTACTTGACTGTAAAATCTCTTTGAGATTTTCAACTGAAAACCACCAAAACTGTCAAAAACAGGCAAAATCAATGGATAAAAAATAAAAATATTTCACAGCAATAAAAAATTGGACCGTTAAGGATGGAATCATCAGTGGGGGAAATTGTTTTGCAATTGAAAAATGGTTTCTGATTTCAAATAATGGTCAATGAAGCATTAACGACCCGATTGGCTCGTGAGCGACTAGATGCAATTAAGAAATTTATACCAATTCGCGACTCTGTCAGGAATAAACTGCAAGAACGACAGAGTCTTCAGACTGATTTTGCTGCAGGATCTGAAGAGTTGTTTAAACCAATAACTACAACAACGAAACAGATAGTGTCAACACTCTCTGAGCAAGGAAAAAAACAAGAAGAGACTTTTCTCCCTGTGTTAGAAAAAATAGCAAAAAGAACTAAACAAACAAAAAAAATCATTAAAAACACTTCCAGTGGATATAGTAGCTACTTCACGGCAACAACAAAAAAAAGAGCAAGTACTAGAAGAACTAGGTGCTATTGCAAGAAAACAAGAAGAGGAAGAAGACGTTACTATATCAAAAATGTATTCACCGCAAAGTATATTTACAAACTATTCATACAACATAATTAAAAGTTTTAAAAATGACAATAATTTAATTAAATTTACCGTGTAGAATTTTCCACTCGATCAAAGAGAAATAGCTGTAAACAAAGAGTATAAAGAGTATATAAAAAACGACGAGAATTGGATAAAAAAAATATACTTGGCAAACCGTGGTAGATTTAAAATCACAGAAGGTAACCGCAATGATTTTGAGAGTTTTAAAGACAAAGTATTGAGTAGAATAAATCAAATGAATATAGTAGTTAAAGAGGATGAAGAGGAGTCAACTGAAGATAAGTATTTAGGTAGCGGAGTAGTTGAAAACACTAGCGTTACTTGTCCTGGTAACATTCTCAGTGATATATCATGGTTAGAAGTCCTCATCGGAGGGAAACGAGCCGGAAATAACTCACCGGAAATAATTAATGAAGTAGCTGATATCTGTAGACGATTATTTGCCGGTGGTATCATGGACATTAATGTATATCGAAAACTCATTGCTGAGTTAGTTGAAAATCACAAAGATGCCCATGGTTATTACAGCGATTGATCACTAATTAAAAAACTACTAGTTTTATAACAAGATGATTATACACTACAATCATGATAAACCAACCCTCGTCTATGTAGTTAATTCACGGTTTCCAGTTTATAGAGCATACTACGGAGATGGCCTCGGCAAGACCATTTTAGGATTCTTTTCAAGAACGGCCCCAAAAGTGATGCCGTTAGCTAAACAACTAGGAATGAAAGCCATTGATGTTATTCGTGATAAGGGTATTAGTACTGTTGGAGATCTTGCCGGGAAAGCGTTTTCAACTGCGAAGGATAAAATAACATCATTAGTGAGACGAAAAGAGAAACAGGTACCATTGCCATCTACAGCAGAGATGCCTGCGAGTGTCAGTAAAATTATAAATAACGCAGTAGATGAAAAACTAGCGTCGATGGTAAATCAAGAGGACCAAAATAACATGACAGCAAACATGATAGCAGGAAGTGGCTTTAAAAAACCACGGCGAAAACGCTAGCGTTTTTCACGATGAAATGGAAAATCCGATTTAGACTCTGATAAATAGAATAAAATGTTCAAAAGGTCATCTGATCCAGCATTTGATATGGATGCCCCAGTGCGTAAAGATGATTCTGTACGCGATTTTCAATTTTATTCTTATCACGCAGTACAACCCGATCTCCGATCACGAATTGAACTTCAAGTTCATGATACCAGTAAATACTTTTTGCCTTGTGAAGCGTTTATTGAAGTAGAAGGAGAACTTGTAACAAATGATGCTGCACATAATGATCCTCCATATGACATTAGCCAAACTACCCGAGTTGGTTTTGTCAATAACGGTATCATGGCGTTATTTGAAAGCGCTAGATATCTCATTGATGGAAAAGAAATTGAATCCATTGACCGTGAAGTTGATGTGGCTACAACAATCATAGGGTTAGCAAGATATTCTGATGATTATACAAGATCAGCGGGTCCATCTATGATGTTTGCAAAGGATATTACTGATAACCCTGAACACAACCAGTATTCTAGAGTCAAGGCAACACGAGCTACAGCACTTGATCCAGCACCAGCCGGATATGTAAGACCAGCTACTGAATTTGATGTCATAAATACTATTACTACTTACAATCTAGGATTTGCAACACGTGTAGCAACATTACAAGGACAGCGTCGACAATTTTCATGTGCAATTCCACTGCATCATATATTCGGATTCTGTAGAAACGTCCGAAAAGTTATTTATGGAGCTAAACACACAGTAGCGCTTGTACGAAAGGGTACTGATAATGATGCAATATGGCGTGATGCTGCTGTTCCTGATGGTAAAGTCGTTTTAACAAAACTATCATTGTGGATGCCAGTGTTAACTCCATCAATCACAGCAGAAGGAAAATTGTTATCATTTATGGACCAAGGAGGAAAGTCGTTATTGAGTTCGTTATCAGTGACTACGGATACTAAACAAGACAATGTTGATGGTACATTCACATGGCACCTGGCATCAAAACAAGGGGTTTCAGCTCCACGTCATATATTTATTGCATTACAGAATAATGATCGAGTTGGTAATCAACAACGAAGTCATATGATATTTGATCAGTTAGGTGTTAGAGAGGTCTCACTGAGAATAAACGGACAACAGGAACCATCTGAAGATGTGCAACTTGATTACGGTCAAAATCATATTGCACGTGTCTATCATAACCTGTTGTCATTTATGGCACGTGATCAAAATGTGGATACCGGTTTGCAAATATCACAATGGGATTTCAAAAGCCTCTATCCGATTTATTACTTTTCGCTGGAACATCTCGACTTGGTGAGACAATCTGTCGTTGATATACACTTCAGAGCCCGTGTAACCCGTCCTGTTGGTATTGCTAATTATAGAGCGGTTGCTGTCATTCTCAGTGATAAATCAATGCTACTTGAAGGTGTTGGTGGAAGAATGAGAGTGGTAGATGCACCAGTGGAAAATATGTAATTGAAAATCCGAAGGATATTTCCATTGAATCGTTTTACGATTTAGAATCAATCAATTATGTATAACATGTCATATAGTGTTATTAGTGTTGCGTTAACTCCTGGTCAAATCAAAAAATTGCAATCAGAATCGGCTAAAAAATGTGGAATCACAATCACGTTGAAACCTAATCAAATGACTGGTGGTGCAAATAAATTATCGCTGACAACTCGTCAAGTGAAACATTTCAATGATGCTTTCAAGGATAAAAAAGGAGTTCAGATCACACTCTCTGCGGCTGCTATCAAAAATATGATAAAAACAGGTGGTATATTTCCGTTGTTTGATGCAATACCAGCATTGGTTGCGGCAGCAGCCCCAGCAGTAGCAAAAGCGGCCGCATTGGGGGTAGTTGGAGGCTTGGGAACAAAAGCGGTACAGAGCATTGCTGAATCATATGAACCGAAGAAAGGTCAAGGGTATAAAAAAAAGGGAAAGGGTCTAAGACTACCAGGAACCCCGTATTCATGGTACAGCGGAAAGGGTCTAAGACTACCAGGAACCCCGTATTCATGGTACAGCGGAAAGGGTCTAAGACTACCAGGAACCCCGTATTCATGGTACAGCGGGAGATCCGTTCACGGATCAGGCCTGAGACTACCAGGAACGGTTTATTAATTCAGAAATCTTCAATTTCCGAACCTATGGTTCCAATGTCCAATTTTGATTTAATGGATGCTGCTAAAAAACTAGTGATTAAAAATTTCAGAGGTGTTTTTATGAAAGATCAATTACCACATCAACCAAACAAAACTGAAACAGGTATTATTAATCTCGATAACAGCACCGGACCTGGAACTCACTGGGTTGCATACGCTATTGATCCACGTGGGATTGTCTATTTTGATTCATATGGATTAGCCCCACCAAAAGAGTTTATGCGTTACATAAAACAATTTCCAATGAAGACTTGGTATTCTACGCTACCAACACAACAAATCAATGACCCACCAATATGCGGCAGTGAAGTATTAAATGTCCTTGACGCTATTTCAGCATCTAGAAAACCACCTCATATTGTCGTTAATGAATACACCAGCAATCGCTTTTTAGAGAATGGTGTATAAAATATCATGATCGATATTTGGGGAAGACTTCTGAAACCCAAACCCGATGACACTGCAACTGGTGATGTAAAAAAACTAATCAAAGATGAAATCGCTGAGACGTTAAATTTAGTAAATGTTGACCCGAACGAAATAGTTGTATTTCAAGACAAACAGGGTAAATTGAAAAGCAGTGATGTGTCATTGGATGATATTTTAGTTAAACAACGAAACGCAATCGAGAATACTATCGCGTTATTTTCCGATCAGGGTAAACTCAAACCGGGTATACTTATGTCTACAATTACAGATCGATTTACAAACCACGATAAAGAATTTGAAGATCATTTAAGAAACTACAATAGTTTCCGTAGAAATGTCGTTCAAAAGTTCTTTGGATCCCCAATTGTAGTTACACCATCTATCGCTGAAATTAAAACGTTTATAGATGATCAAAAAGTCATCAATGACCGCAATAATGATTTGTACCTGCTTAATTTAAGATTTTTCAGCGATGAAAATTTAAGACCACTTAACCTCCTTGAAACGATATACACATTAAAAACTATCGAACAATCGTTTGTAGAACTTCGAGATGCCCGCAAAGTAAAAATCCCGAATCACAACGATGAAGTTAAAAATGTTGTGAACACGATAGCCAGTGGAATTTTCGATTGGGTTAAAGACGGACCATCGCTCAGTTACATATTTGGTGGTTTGAATTACATTGAGGGAATTTATCGATTTACAATCATAGCTAACGAACATTTTAATATAACATGTGTCGATTTAACCGATAAAATTTTAGGAACAGGTGTTAACACGGTAATGTTTAAATCTAATCCAGTTGAAGTACTTTTTAAAATAAGTGTGGATAGAGGTAGATCAGTTAGATTAACGATGCCGTGGGTGATAGAATATGTAGCAGAAGTACCTGGCGATAAATAATTCTGCAATTCAATGATGAACATTTAAAATAAAAAATGATTTCATCATCGCAATATCGCTATGATCAGATCAGAGAGTATCAAACTAGACTCAAAACCTTGTCTGAGGAGTATGCAATGAAAATTAAAAAATATCGCAGGAGAATTACCGCAATTGATGTTACTGTGTACGCTGTGAGTGGTGTAATCACCGGAGCTGGTATTATACTGTCTTCAGTGACAATGATGGCCCCGATAGCTGTTCCAATTTGCATTTCTGCGGCAACAACAATCGCTGGAATAATTTCAATAATCACAAAAAAAATATCATCATGCAGCCAACGGAAACTACAAGACTACATAATTCAATTTCATGTTGTGTCTACTGCATACTCGCAATTATCCTCATTGATATCGTCATCTCTCGATGATACAATTATATCAGAGAGTGAGTTTTCAGCGATGGTAGATATATATGATTCTGCGATGTCAAAATTAGAAATACATCATGAGTATAATAACAATGACAACACAGATGGAATTACTTCAACAAATAGTGGAGAACACAAACCCAGTACAAACCAGCATGATCTCAATAACCTCAACGAATCCAGAATTCAGTGTGAATTTCCCCTCTCCGGTCCCAGTGAAGGAAATCGCGCTAGCAAAATTACGAGTATACCATAGTTGGCCAAATATCAGATCAAAATCATTTGGTGGTCAACAACCGAATAATTCCCTGGTATTTGCAAATAAGAATAAAGACGACGGTACCCCAGACTGGAACGTTGTTTCCATACCAACCGGATCATACCAAATTGAACAAATCAATAACGAATTGCAACGTAGAATAAAATCGATTACTGGAAAAGAATCAAAAATAGCTATAACAGTTCATGAGCCAACACTATCATCTGCCATTGAAATAAGCACAGAGGGTTACGTCGTAGATATCTATCAAAGTTCTATTAGAACCGTACTAGGATGGCCTGAAATCCCACCCGGTGGAAAAACCGTTAAATTACCAGAACCACAAAAAACTGATTATATCACCGACAGATTAAAACCCAATAATCCAGTAAAAAGTTATAAAGATCACCAAATCACTACAGATTTTTTTAATGTCCTTCACAATATAATAAATAAGGGAGAGAGATTTCTTACTGCTCACGATCTTAAAATCAATGACAATTTCAAGGCAATGAATAATGATTTTTCGCTGTTGTTAATATCTCTTAAATCCGGCTTTCTCACCCGAGATGAATTTATCAGCGTCGTAGAAACATGCAACAAAATTATCGACGATATGGAAACATTTAATTTAAAAATTATTCAGGATATATTAGATGAAGATAATCCCATATCGAGAGACGGATTTGCATCAGATTATAAAATCCGCGTTGAAGATATCCCCACATTCAAACTACCAGGATATAACGTACCAGAACTAAAAAGACTTCTCAGTGATGCCATCGATGTTGGTTTTAAAATAATTCATGATGCGTGGAAAAAAACAACATCACCGGAAATAAAAACCCTCAAACACAATAATGACCCAGATGGTGGTGGCAGGCATATTGCTCCGTTCAACGTGAATATTTCATCGGTGATTGCGCTCAATTTAGTATGCGATGTGATCGAAGGAAGCTATCAAATTAATCTAGAACGATCAAATCAAGCTCAGCAAGGATATATTTTGTATTCATTTGCACCAACAGCTCCTCCAGGGTTTTTAATAATTGAGTCCCCGGTGAATCCAGTCTATATGCGATGTCATAATAATTCATTAACCAGAATTAATTTCAAACTCACTGACCAGTCTAATAATCTGATTGATTTACAAGAGGAGGTTTTACAAATTAGTCTATTTGTGAAATCCTGAAAGGATTTTCGTCGTAGTAAGGACTTGATCAAATATTCGGTTAACCTAGAACTGAAAGTTCTAGCAGCAGAGAGGGTGAGTGACAACGACGTTGCGACATTATGATTCGCGAATGTTTTCAGACAAGGGTCAGAGACTTATTTTTTCGCGAGAAGGGTCTATTCGTACCGTTTTAAGGGTATAATAAAAAATAAAAACAAAAAAAAGTTGTCCGATTCACCCTCTCTGCTGCTAATGTTGATATTGTCTACAGATGTGACCCAGTTGTAATATCAATATTGTCTGCAGATGTGACCCAGTTGTAATATCAATATTGTCTACAGATGTGACCCAGTTGTAATATCAATGTTGTCTACAGATGTGACCCAGTTGTAATATCAATATTGTCTACATATGTGATCCAGTTGTAATACCAATATTGTCTACAGATGTGACCCAGTTGTAATATCAATATTGTGTACATATGTGACCCAGTTGTAATGTTGATATTGTCTACAGATGTGATCCAGTTGTAATATCAATATTGTCTACAGATGTGACCCAGTTGTAATATCAATATTGTCTACAGATGTGACCCAGTTGTAATATCAATATTGTCTACATATGTGATCCAGTTGTAATATCAATATTGTCTACAGATGTGACCCAGTTGTAATATCAGTATTGTCTACAGATGTGACCCAGTTGTAATATCAATATTGTCTACAGATGTGACCCAGTTGTAATATCAATATTGTGTACATATGTGACCCAGTTGTAATATCAATATTGTCTACATATGTAATCCAGTTGTAATATCAATATTGTCTACAGATGTGACCCAGTTGTAATATCAGTATTGTGTACAGATGTGACCCAGTTGTAATATCAATATTGTCTACAGATGTGACCCAGTTGTAATATCAATATTGTGTACATATGTGACCCAGTTGTAATGTTGATATTGTCTACATATGTGATCCAGTTGTAATATCAGTATTGTGTACAGATGTGACCCAGTTGTAATATCAATATTGTCTACATATGTGATCCAGTTGTAATATCAATATTGTCTACAGATGTGACCCAGTTGTAATATCAATATTGTCTACAGATGTGACCCAGTTGTAATATCAGTGTTGTCTACAGATGTGACCCAGTTGTAATATCGATATTGTCTACAGATGTGACCCAGTTGTAATATCAATATTGTCTACATATGTGATCCGGTTGTAATGTTGATATTGTCTACAGATGTGACCCAGTTGTAATATCAATATTGTCTACATATGTGATCCATTTGTAATATCAATATTGTCTACAGATGTGACCCAGTTGTAATATCAATATTGTGTACATATGTGACCCAGTTGAAATGTTGATATTGTCTAGCAGCAGAGAGGGTGAACAGACCACGTTTTCAAGCAAAAATAAGGCTTCCTACGAAATCTCATTTTAAGCGAAAAAAAATAAGTCTCCATTTTAGCAAACGGAGACTTTACGATTTTTCAATCAATTTTGGTCGCAACGATGTGGTCATCACCCTCTCTGCTGCTGCAAGTTAACAAAAATAATAAATGATTTTAACCGAATATTTGATCGAGTCTTTAGGACGAAAATCATTTATGATTTCACATACAAACTAATCGCTAACACCTCATCTTGTAGATCAATTAAATTATTTGACTGGTCGGTGAGTCGGAAATTAATTCTCGTTAACGAATTATTATGGCATCGCATGTAGACAGGATTAATTGGGTTTTCAATAATTAGGAATCCTGGAGGAGCTGTTGGTGCAAACGAATAAAGAATATATCCCTGCTGAGCTTGATTTGATTGCTCTAGGTTAATTTGATAGCTTCCTTCAATTGCATCACATACTAAATTGGGCGCAATCACCGTTGAAATATTCACATTGTGCGGGGCAATATGCCTACCGCCACCATCTGGATCATTATTATACCTGAGGAGGACAGTTGAATCTGGTTTTTGTAGCGCCTTGATATCGGTTCTAACAATTCTTGCTAGTTCATCAGCGTTGTATTTGGGAAACTTGAAATTACGCAGATTGTCTTCTGTGATATTGTAATCGGTTAGGAATTGTTGTTTATTGTCGCTGTTGTCATTAATTATTGTTTGAATAATTAGTTCATAGATATATTCCATGTCAGATATAAGTTGATTATTATTTCAACGTGTTTTTGCGATTTTGTTTTCCGTAGTTCTAGTTGTGTTTCATATAATTGTTTAATTTCATTAAAATAACCACGGACGTCAGTTAGCGTAAATGAAATAGTAACAGATGAGTCAGCTGTTCTTTTAATGATAAAATCCCATTGCAATGTGTCTTTGTTGGTAAATATAAATCTATCGGCGATTTTTCCTTTTCTTATATCAGATAAATTATCTCGATAACTGGGATTGATTTCATGATATGATTGCAAGTCCGTGGTTAAGTCGGTGGCGGATTTTTCCGGTGGTTTTTCAGGCCATCCTAACACTGTCCTTAACGAGCTGTTATAGATATCTACAGCGTGCGTATCCCTCTGTGCTTATTTCGATCGACGACGAGAGCGTCGGTTCATGAAGTTTAATAGCTATTTTTGATTCTTTTTCAGTGATTGATTTTATTCTACGCTGAATTTCAGCATCGATTTGCTCAATTTGGTACGACCCAGTTGGTAACGAAATTGTTTCCCACGCTGCAGTACCATCGGGTTTATTCTTATACGAGAACACCAGTGCGTTATTGGGTTGCTGACCGCCAAATGCAACCGATCTGATATTAGGTCAGCTATGATGTACTCGTAATTTTGCCAGCGCGATCTCACGCACTGGAATCGGAGAAGGGAAGTTCACACTAAATTCAGGGTTTGTTGATGTTATTGATATCATGCTTGTTCGTATCGGAGTGGTATTCTCCGCGATTCGTTGAAGCAGTTCGAGTGACATTATTGTTAACGCTGTCTTCAATTTCCAATTTCAACATCGCGGAGTTATACAACTGGGTCATCGTGGAAAATTCAACATCGGATATGAACGAATTATCTATTGACAGCGAGATCAACTCGGATAATTTCGAGTACGCGTCAAATACCACCCTGTACTGAGCTGTATAATCGGCGAGTTTTTTCTGAGAACACGATAATTTTTTAGTTATCGCGGTGGCGACTGCCGCAATTGTTGTTGCCGTGGAGATAGCAATTGGAACTGCAATTGGAGCCATCATGGTCACCGTCGACAAAATAACCCCGGCACTGGCCATCACACCGGACACCAAGTACATGGTGATGTCGATGATTGCTACGCTGCGTCGGTATTTTTTTCATTTTTTCGCGATAGCGCTCAGAAAGTGATTTCAAGTTCACGGAAAATTCTTTCACGGTATCATATCGATATCGATGCGATTGTGATCTATTATCGATTGGGACTATTATCGGTTCAATTGATTTCGTCGATGTCATTACTATTTAAAACCCGCTAGTGTTTTCAATTATTTGATTATGTACCTGGATTTATGGTCGATGGGGGGAATACCGGATACAAATTCTAGCGTCCAGGGTAGCGACTCCCTAACCCCTGCCGCTGGCCCGTCGGATGTAGTTATATCAATTCTAATAGGAGATCTTATTAAGTCGGGCGCTTCGGGTATCATATTGTTTATATACGTCACTGTGTTAACACCGCTTATATACATCGCCGGGGAGACTCCCAAATCAAATTTACAGCAATGTATTATTGTAAATCGATAACAACCCGGTATACTACCATATTTGCTATGAAAATATAAACTATTTTCATTTCCTTGGATCCAATCAAAGGTTCCACTGGCAACTGTGTATACGATGTTATCAACGGTTTTTACGCGGTGTGGAATTTTTACCTTATCGAGTCGTTCAATCATTTTTGTAAAATCATCTTTGACGGCATTAACTGTTGTTTTACTTTCATCGATAGCCGCGATAATTTCAACGAGAGTCATATCTACCTTAAGTGGGATTCCAAAAAACTTAATAATGGGTAAGTCGGTGGGTTTTTGTATCCTTTCAAAGTCTGCTTTTAGTTTAAAAACATCATTGTAAATATCGAGATAATTTGCCCTGATTCTGGTAGGATCTATTGTCCCCTTCACCCCCCTGTCAGAAAAGAATGAAGCCAGAAGGTTTCTGGTGTTAAGCTGTGCTTGGTCTTTAAGATACAGGTCGATGTGATAAAATTTTGTCGTGATATCTTGGGGGGCATAATCCCTAAAGAACGTATTAACAATTTCGCTGGTGAGTTTTTGTTTGTCAATAGCTTTTTTACCTTCAGTGAGGGTCGGGCCTGTCAACGATGTGGTTTCAGACATAGGTGTTCTCCCTAAAAATTTATCCATGATGGTATTAAGTGTTGTTTGTCTCACTATAAATATATTAATATCTTTGAGAGTCATCGTAGATGTAACGGGGACACCAAAGAAACTATTAGCGATGTAGGCATTGTGAGTATGCTTGCCGATAAACTCGCTAATTTCAGCGAGAGTCATGCCTGCCACAAGTGGGGTTCCGAAAAACTTACCAACGACGTTGTTAGTGGGTTTTTGTAACTTTTCAAGATTTTCTATTATTTTAGAAATATCATTGTAAATATCGAGATAATTTGCCTTGATTTCATCTTCATTCATCATCCTCCCCGCGTTCTTGTTAAAAAAGAATAAAAATAGAAAGTTTTTAATTTCAGCGAGAGTCATGCCAACCACAAGCGGGGTTCCAAAGAATTTATGTACGACATTTTTGCGAAAACTATTATAACCTCGTATATGATCATCCAGCTCACGGCCGCGGGTGGCAATCATGCTATCGTGGGCTTCAATCGCGTCGGTGATCGTAGACACAAGTGCGCCTGGTTTAAGTTGTCCACTATGGAATACAGCGCAATAGAGTTTTCAGCGGCGTCGTGCTGCCGTTTTAAAATGTCATCCAATGACACATCACTGCTTTTCAATTTACCCTGGCTATCTTGAAATACAACTATTTCGTTCGGGTCTAACACTTACTAAATTTAACGTCTCAGCGATTTCATCTTTAATTATTTTTTTACATCCTCGATAGAACCCGCAGATGTTTTCGCGGTGGGTTTCGACATTGTCAGAGATCGTCCCCAAATATCAATCATTATTGTTAGCGCAACTTGTATTTTCAATTTATTGATCCTCTAAAATTACCTTGTAATTTCCCACTCGTGTATTTATTTACAACCAGATGAGTTGGTTTCCACGGAAATCCAAAGGATTTTAATGAAATCTCCGCGAGGACATTTAATACTTTACGGCCGCATATCGGTGGATCATTTAATTGTTGTGTTGGCAGCGTGGAATAAAAAATCGGAAACTCTTTGAGTTTCATCGAAGAATTTATATACCGCATAAACTCGTTCGGTGGGGCTAGCCCATATGAATCGAAATAGACAATCCCACGCAGATCGATCGCGTATGCAACCCAGTGAGTTCCCGATCCGCTGCTGTTATCAAGATTGATGATACCGGTTTTGACGCATTTAGGTTTCCTCGGTAATTAATCTCTCATAAAAAAAACCTCTGAAGTTTTTTATCGCTAGTTTTTTAGCAGCATCAATTAAATCAAAATTGGACATAGGGAGAATTGGGCTTTCAACTAATAAACCGTTCCTGGTATTCTCAGGCCGGATCCGTGAACGGATCTCCCGCTGTACCATGAATACGGGGTTCCTGGTAGTCTTAAACCCTTTCCCTTTTTTTTATATCCTTTCCCAGTTGCCTTTTTCAATGCCATCCCTGCCGCGGTACCAACGGCTCCCGACGATGCTGCTTTCACCACCGCTGGGGCAGCCGCTGCAATCAATGCTGGTATTGCAGCTAACAATGGAAATATACCACCTGATTTTATCATGTTGGCGAATGCAGCCTTTGAAAATACAATTTGAACACCTCCCTTATTCTTCAGCGCATCATTGAAATGTTTTATTTGACGATCCGTCAGTGATATTTTATGTGTACCGCCGGACATCTGCGCTGGTTTTAACGTTTTTGTTGTTCCACATTCTTTAGCGGATTTTGATCGCAATTTCTTGACCTGACCATCAGTCAGCTTGACACTAACAACACTATATGACATTTTATTGTAAAACACATTTATGCTTTCAATGATTTAATTGGAAACTCTTCAAGTTTCATTTACATATTTTCCACTGGCGCATCAATGATTCTCATTCGTCCACCAACACCTTCAAGTAGCATTGATTTGTCGCTGAGAATAACAGCAACCGCTCTATAATCAACACCACCAGGATCTATACGAGCCCTAAAATGTATGTCAACAACGGATTGTCTTGTTAAATCAAGATGTTCCAGCGAAAAGTAATAAATTGGATACAAGTTCTTAAAATTGAGTTGCGATATTTGTAAACCAGTATCAACATTTTGATCACGGCCCATATATGACAGCATTCTATGATACACACGTGCTATATAGTTGTTGCCGTAATCAAGTTGTATATCCTCAGATGGTTCTTGTTGTCCGTTTATTCTCAGCGAAACCTCCTTGACTCCTAATCGATCAAATATCATATGACTGTGTTCTTGGGAACCTAATCGATTCCGATTCTGCAGCGCTATAAATATATGACGTGGAGCTGAAACGCCTTGTTTTGATGCCAGGTGCCATGTAAATGTATCAGCAACATTATCCTCTTTGGCATCAGTTGTTGTTGTTAGCCAACTTATCAATGATTTGCCACCTGTGTCCATAAATGAAAGTAGCCGCTCTTCCGTGGTAATTGATGGGGTCATTACTGGCATCCACAATACTATTTTACTCAAAACAACTTTACCATCTGCGGCGCCAGTACGCCAAATTGCATCATTGTCATTGCCTTTTCGCACTAACGCGATTGTATGTTTGGCTCCATAGATGACTTTTCTGACATTTCTGCAGAATCCAAATATGTGATGGAGTGGAATCGCACATGAAAAATATCGCTGCTGTCCGTGCAATGCTCCTTTTCGTGTTGCAAATCCTAAATTGAAATTACCATTAACGCCTCCGAGAATATCAAACACAGCTCCTGGTCTAGCTCGACGTTCTGGATTAGCTGCTTCTTGTTGATTATCAACTGAAGTGTCTTGCGGTGTTAACACTTTAATGTATTGAAGGTGGTCAGCGTAATCAGAGGTATCCTTTGCAAACATCATAGACGGACCAGCCGATCTTGTATAATCATCGGAGTATCTTGCTAGCCCGATTATTGTTGTTGCAACATCAACCTTGCGGTCTATTGATTCAATTTCTTTTCCATCAATGAGATATCTTGCACTTTCAAATAACGCCATTATGCCATTATTAACAAAACCAACTCGGATATTTGAATCATTTGCATATGGGGTATCAGCTGCAACATTTGTTACGAGTTTTCCCTCGATTTCAATCAATTTGCCTTTCATAGCTGATTTTACCAACCACGAAGCCAATTTTTCTTTGAAAGATTTATCAGGAATAGCATTTAACGCATGAATTAATTTCACATCTGCGAGATGCCTGTTTTGCAGATTGCTGCTTTTATATGCAACATCATGAGCATGACACGCCTTATCAATAGCGTTTATTGGATACTCGCCGGGGCGGGGCTGATTTTGATCATCAAGTCTGATATCTAATCGTGTTCCGGGGCCACAATAGCTATATCCTGGAAGGTGCTTTTCTCCAGGGTACTTTGCCCATGGGGTTCCAGGGAGTTTTGCAAATTTGGCTGCGATATCACCTCCTCGGTTTTTTTAAAAACATCTCCGGATTGTAAAATCTTTGATTTTGTAGAAATAAATCTAAATTTTTTTGTACCACATGTTGCACATCTACCAGTAAGTGCTGATCTGTTATTTTTAGTTGTAATCGTCGCCACATCATTTGTGTTAGTACGCGTTTTACACTTCACACAATATAGATCCATAATTTATGTATAGAGATATGAATATAATTGATTTTTCAGCGACTAAAACAAGAGAACCAGTTAAGCATCATGCAGCGCTACCAAACTCTATCCGCGCAATCGGGCCATCTGGATCCGGCAAGACGCAATTGTTGCTCAATTTAATAGTGAGATGGATGAAGTGGGATAAGTTGTATTTAGTTGCTCCTAGCGTAGATGATCAACGATGCTATGAAGTGTTAAAGGATTTTAACGAGAATTAATCAGAAATTAAGGGTGAGAATGCCATTGATTTTATAACTGATATTGACGAGGCGCCATCCGTGGATGACCTTGATGGGAGCATTAACAATTTAGTCGTATACGACGATGTGATGTTAGACAATCAATAAAAACCCAGCTAGAATATTTTCCCGAGGCAGGCATAAAAACACTGACGTGATATATGTCACTCAACGCTACACTCAGATTCCAAAAGTGATCAGAGATAACTGTAATATTCTTGCTGTGTTTAACGGCGTTGATACACATACGTTACGAAATATTTGGCAGACATGGTGTTCCGATATGGACTTCAATCAATTTAAAAATTTCTTTAGTCATGCACAGTCGACTCCGCACGGATTTATAACAATAAATTTACATGATCCTCGGACACGATATCGTATCGGACTCTATCAAATATTCGGTTGAAATCATTTATTATTTTTTGTTAACTTGCAGCAGCAGAGAAGGTGATGACCACATCGTTGCGACCAAAATTGATTGAAAAATCGTAAAGTCTCCGTTTGCTAAAATGGAGACTTATTTTTTTTCGCTTAAAATGAGATTTCGTAGGAAGCCTTATTTTTGCTTGAAAACGTGGTCTGTTCACCCTCTCTGCTGCTTGTCTACAGATGTGACCCAGTTGTAATATTGATTTTGTCTACAGATGTGACCCAGTTGTAATATCAATATTGTCTACAGATGTGACCCAGTTGTAATGTTGATATTGTCTACAGATGTGACCCAGTTGTAATATCAATATTGTCTACATATGTGACCCAGTTGTAATAACAATGCTTGCATTTGTGACCCAGTTGTAATATTGATATTGACTACAGATGTGACCCAGTTGTAATATCAGTATTGTCTACATGTATGACCCAGTTGTAATATTGATATTGTCTTCAGATGTGACCCAGTTGTAATATCAATATTGTCAACAGATGTGACCCAGTTTTAATATCAGTATTGTCTACATGTATGACCCAGTTGTAATATCAATATGGTCTACAGATGTGACCCAGTTGTAATATCGATAATGTCTACAGATGTGACCCAGTTGTAATATCGATAATGTCTACAGATGTGACCCAGTTGTATTATCAATATTGTCTACAGATGTGACCCAGTTGTAATAATAATGTTGTCTACATATGTGACCCAGTTGTAATATTGATATTGTCTACAGATGTGACCCAGATGTAATATCAGTATTGTCTACGTGTATGACCCAGTTGTAATATCAATATTGTCTACAGATGTGACCCAGTTGTAATATCGATATTGTCTACAGATGTGACCCAGTTGTAATATCTATATTGTCTACAGATGTGACCCAGTTGTAATATCAATATTGTCAACATATGTGACCCATTTGTAATATCAATATTGTGTACAGATGTGACCCAGTTGTAATATCAATATTGTGTACAGATGTGACCCAGTTGTAATAACAATATTGTCTACAGTAGATATAATGTTTCTGATTGGTTACAAATGGTGGTTTTTACAGGAATCAGACCACATGGAACCAATCAGAAATGATTATACTTTCGTTTGTGCAAACTTGAAATGTTCCGAAACCAAGGATTACTACTTAACAAGTTTCAATACATGTGTTCTGTTCTTGAAAAATCATAAAATGATTGTGGAAGCACAAGGGATTTTTTTATGGCGATGAGGGCGAAAATGATGAGTTTCTCGGGTTTGATCTAAAAAATATTGAATATTGAGTAAGTAGAAGAAACGTATGTTCAACAGTTGGATAATTTGCAAGATTTAGAATGTGACATTGAAGATTGCAAGATTTAGAATGTGACATTGAAGATTCTTGAGATTGAATCGTCAGAAGAAGATGATGCTGATAGCGAAAATGAAAGAGTTTCTGATGATCTAGCAGATAGGAGCGATCGTCTTCTGCCTGTCCAAATCAATGATTTTAGTGGAATGAATCCTGGAACTACAACATACAATGACAAATTGACAAGTATAAAAGAGAAATCTAGTTTTTCTTATTATTATTTCCAGAGAAACTGTACATGGGCATTGCAAACGAAACCAATCCATATGCTAAAAAATGCAAATTGTATTATTGGTACCACCGAACAAAACATGGTATCCATTCTGCAAAATGTGTTTATTGAACAAAGTTCTATCTGAACCAAAAACTGGATGTGAACATTGCCAAGTAAATTTATGTACAAATTGTTTCAATCCATATCACATATTACATTTACCTGGTTTATTTTAATGGAATTAAGTGCTGATGATGTGATATTCCTAACAATGTTGCACATAATTTTGTAAATAGTGTATAAATAAATTGTGAAAGACTTGGACAAATATGGAAAAAAATACATCACTGTGTAGACAAATTCATTTGGATTAATTGGTGAAAATTTCATGGATTACTATTGAATACAAAAAGAGAAATTATAGTAAGTGTGAAGGCATGTGCATGATGTTTAAAAAAATTTCCAAACAGGTAAAACACTCTGGGGCACAAGCAGCTAGACACAGCTTAGTGTTGCTAGGGCACAGTAGCAGTGTTACTGATAAGTTTGTTTGGGCTGAATGAGTTAATGTCATGATTTACATGTGCAAAAACAATAACAACATTTTTATTTTAAAAAAAAAAAATTTTTAAAATATAATTTCATTTGTAGTTCAAGTGTTCGAACCTTTTGGAGAGGTGTTTAGAAGAAGTTGTATCTAAGTTGATTTGTCATGGATTTACCAGTCTTTATGAATTATGCATTACTTTTATGTCATTTCATTTGGAGATATGTAAGAATAAAAATAATAATTGGCATCTAATTGGCCGGTTTGAAAATCTTGTCACTAAGTACTATCGAGATGGTTAGGAGTTTTAAAAAATGCAGTAATTCTTATTGGACAGCAGAATAATGGTCACTTTGAGGGATTCTTGTTTGTATTGCAGGTGTCAGCCAGTAACATTCAACAGGTGATGAAACTGTTCTTATTTTGCTATGCCCCATCTCACAAAGCTCTAAAGCAGGTGTGGAAGACAGTCATGGAGAAGGTACCAGCAGGTGAATAGCAAATCTTTTTTAGATTGGTCTTGTTTAGCACATTTTTAGCCAGACATCTGTTTAACTCCTGGAAGCAGCACTGCTGTCATCTTCCTGACGTCAAATGTTGGTGTCACTATCAGTATGTGTTTTATTGTAATGTCCAGCTGGTTCTAAATGACAAGGCTGCCATGACAGTCATGAAAATCTTGTCTGCACTACTCCTTTTAAATGTGAAGGCGATTGATATTGGATTTTCACCAGAAGACTTGGTCTCTAATTGAAAATTATGTTCCTATGTCCAGTATGGTCACCATGATGGAAAATTTTGTCTATATGATACTAAGCTGACATTCATTATTGGCTACAATGCCATAACTGCCAACTGTCTTGTTTTTTCCGTATTTGTCCTGTATTCTGGACCTGTGTGTGTTTTTTAATTAAAAAAATATCTAAAATAGTAAAATTTCTTTGGAATTTTTAGTTTAGATTGGCCATTCGATTCTATTTTGATAGAATGTTTCACATACATATAGGAATAGTACTACAATACGATTGGTTCATTCGAAATCGAGGCTACCATACCTGTCGTTATCCGCCATATTGGATTTCACAATTAGGTACCGGCAACTTACCACTGTCACTGTCTCTCGTCTTAGTAATATTCAGCTTCTAATCATGTTAAAGACGAAAGCATAATATTCAGAATTTTCTCCAAGAAAAAGAGAAGGAAACAGCTGGAAAGACAATTGTGCTGTCTTGTGTAGATTTGTGAAACCATATAGTAAAGGAGAAAACTTGACGTTTTGTAAATTGTTTAATGTGATTTCGCTTTTGGACATGGAGGCATCAATGAAATACAAGAGCATGAAAAAGCTAATAAACATGTTTCCTGCTTCATCACACACAGCTCAACCTGAACTTATGATGTATATAAATACCAGAGAGAGCCTTAATGTAATTTGAACAAAATTCGGTTTATTAAATTTCTTTTAGATTAAACCTTCATCTTCCAGTTAGTGTTGCTGGCAATTTATTTTGCACACGCTTCCATACATTAAAATCGCAAAGGATAACTCTTAAGCTTGAACGAAAACAGTTCAATAAGAAAATCATATAAAAATTGAAATCATTAATGAAAGTTTGTACATTGGAATCGATGATTGAAAGAAACAAACAAGGTGTTTAACTCCTATAAACAGCATGTGTCTGAATGTGTTGCTCTCTTGCACCTTCTGAATGGGGACCCAGATGGAACATGGTGCCTGCCCAGAAGGTACAGGTGTGGAACATGTGCATCTTTGACATTAAATAATTACGTATGGCACTGTCCTACTTTACCGATGGTTGTATAAGCTGTAAATAGTTACACATGCATTAAAATTTTAAAAATCAGTACTTTTGTCACAAGTAGTTAGTATCTTTGTATTTGGGGGTTGGCAGCTATGTAATGGCCATTTTGAAATTTTTGTATTGCTGAAAATTAGTTATTTTTGGAGATTTAATTTCATGATCTCAGATTTTTCATGTCGACTGGTATCATTGACTTGCAAGCCTTTTGCAAGAACAAATTTTAAAGCAAGATGTCAGACATAAATTACTAGTTCTTAAATAATTTAATTAATGAAACCCTTATCTCAGGTTTTTGAACAGTAACCTGATAAAAAAAATCTTCCTCCAAGTTCTTATGTAGCCATTTTGCTTGTATGTTATACCTTTCCAAAACCAAAAATTAAATGGCACTCCTAAGGAAGACTTGTGACGGTGTGTTTGAACCGGGCACATTCATTTATCTCCTGACGGTATGTTTGAACCGGGCACATTCATTTATGCTGTCCATCAGTTTACACTGCATGTAAACACAAAAGCTCTACAATGCTTACTTATTATTAAGTCCCCTTTTGCAGGTGAATTGCCTATTACAGGCAGACATTCCTTTTACAGATTACCTTCATGGTCCAGTTATGACCCTTTTTCCTTCAAGTTCAAATTTGAACTAGAAGAGATCAATGTAACCAGCATAGTTCAGGAACCATTGAGAATATTTTAGTGCAGTTTGGTATGTACATAATCTTGTGTGTCAGACTAGTCAGTGTTATTAACAAAATTTTATATAAATCAGCATTTTCATCATACTTGGAAAGCTATATGGAAGGAAAATTTGACATCAGGTCTACTACTGGTGAGCGGCTTCACTATTATTGAAAAATTGCAAAGATGTTTTGGTATTGTGCTAGTTGTACCCCTGACACACATAGCTGACTTGTGCATACCTTCCTGAAGGGTACGCCTTGATCACGGTGCATGCCCTGACAGCGGATTGTTGAATGTGTCAATTTCCATCAGTTAGCAGTAATTTGATGTGATCATGAATTAAAGTCATGATGTACCATCTTAAACATTTTTTTGACCTTGTCATGGAGTGGGGCTTATATAAAAAATTGGATTTTTGCATGCTCTAGTTTGTCTCTTATTTTACCTATCTCTTAAAGAATTCTTTTAACTCTGCATTTTATTTTTTGTTTAAATTTTTTAACCCTTTTCCTTTTTACTTTTATTTCCCATTTTATCTTTTATTTATTGTTCCCATTCATTTGAAAGAGATTATCTTGCTGAAGTGTTCGCTTACAGTTAATTTAGCCTTTAATTTTTAGCAATGTACAGTCTGTATATCGCCCTTTGCACAGTACTGAAACTACTCTTCTGAAAGTAGTTAATGAGATTCTCTCTATTTTGGATAGCGGAAAGATTACAGTCCTCACCCACCTTGATTTGGATAGCGGAAAGATTACAGTCCTCCTCCTTGATTTGTCTGCAGCATTAGACAAAATAATCATCAAAAACAATTTGAAAATCGCATGACCCAACACAAATTTTAAAATTGACTGATTTTCATATTCTGTTTTAGTACTATTTCCTCTACATTATAATGAAAAATCAGCAGAAACAATACTGTTACAAAATATATTTATTATTATAAGATTTTAATATGTGATTTTTAGGCTCCTGCTTGACAAAATCATGTCAATCATGTAATTATTAGGGCCCTGATTGACAATATCCTGTCCTGTGATTATTAGGGCCCTGCTTGACAAAATAATCATGTCAATCCTGTGATTATTATTGCCCTGCTTGAAAAAATCATTATGTCAATCCTGTGATTATTAGGGCCCTGCTGGACTAAATCATCATGTCAATCCTGTGATTATTAGGGCCCTGCTTGACACAATCATCATGTCAATCCTGTGATTATTAGGGCCCTGCTTGACAAAATCATCATGTCAATCCTATGATTATTAGGGCCCTGCTTGACAAAATGACGTCATTACTGTGATTATTAGGGCCCTGCTTGGCAAAATCATCATGTCAATCCTGTAATTATTAGGACCCTGCTTGACAAAATCATCATGTTAATCCTGTGATTATTAGGGCCCTGCTTCACAAAATCATCATGTCAATCCTGTGATTATTAGGGCCCTGCTTGACAAAATCATCATGTTAATCCTGTGATTATTAGGGCTCAGCTTGACAAAATCATAATCTCAATCCTGTGATTATAAGGGCCTTGCTTGACAAAATCATCATGTCAATCCTGTGATTATTAGGACCCTGCTTGACAAAATCATCATGTCAATCCTGTGATTATTAGGACCCTGCTTGACAAAATCATCATGTCAATCCTGTGATTATTAGGGTCCTGCTTGACAAAATCATCATGTCAATCCTGTGATTATTAGGGTCCTGCTTGACACAATAATCATGTCAATCCTGTAATTATAAAGGCCCTGCTTGACAAAATCATCATGTCAATCCTGTGATTATTAGGGCCCTGCTTGACAAAATCATGCCATTGCTGTGATTATTAGGGCCCTGCTTGACAAAATCATCATGTCAGTCCTGTGATTATTAGGGTCCTGCTTAACAAAATCATCATGTTAATCCTGTGATTATTAGGGTCCTGCTTGACAAAATCATCATGTCAATCCTGTGAGTATTAGGACCCTGTTTAACAAAATCATCATGTTAATCCTGTGATTATTAGGGTCCTGCTTGACAAAATCATGATGTCAATCCTGTGATTATTAGGACCCTGCTTGACACAATCATCATGTCAATCCTGTAATTATAAAGGCCCTGCTTGACAAAATCATGATGTCAATCCTGTGATTATTAGGGCCCTGCTTGACAAAATCACGTCATTGCAGTGATTATTAGGGCCCTGCTTGACAAAATCATCATGTCAATCCTGTGATTATTAGGGCCCTGCTTGACAAAATCATCATGTCAATCCTGTGATTATTAGGGCCCTGCTTCACAAAATCATCATGTCAATCCTGTGATTATTAGGGCCCTGCTTGACAAAGTCGTCGTGTCAATCCTGTGATTATTACGGCCCTGCTTGGCAAAATCATCATGTCAATCCTGTGATTGTTAGGATCTTGTTCATATCAATCCTTTGAACACTAGGGCCCTTCTTGACATAAAATCATTGTAGCTCTCTGTAAGCACCTTCATTTGTATTTCAGACCATGCATCCATCCATCATCAATTTCATTTCAGGAAGAAACCTAATAGGAATTTTGTTTGATTGGAAGTAAATTTGGTATGTAGATTTTAAACATTTATTGCAGAACTTTGCTCGCCTGATAGGATTTCTTTTTAACTTGGGTTTCCATGGCATAAAGTTTTTGAAGAAGCCCAGGTGTCCAAAATGTTCGAAAGCAATCACCTTTACCAATCGCTGCGATCTCACCTATTGGCATGAGTTTTGGGCTTAGCCAGTGTGGATATTTCAGTAGCTGCCTTTGGGTTGGCGGTTCTTTCCAGTGTTTTCCCCGCGTTCTTCATTCACCAGTTATACTGGCTGCCATGTATATCCTATCAAATGCATTAACCCTTTCATCACTAAGTAACTTTGCAGGCATGAACTCTCAACACTTAGTAACTTTGGACTTGTAAAGCAGAATAACCAGTAGATTTTGAAAGAAAATAACATCTCTAACTTTAAGGATATTTTCCTGGATTTGGTAAATAATTAATGTCAAAAGTCAACTTGTATGACTAATTCAATAAAATGTGCATATCTATTATAACTTGTAAATTACAGGTGCAAACAGGTAACACAACAGGTAAAATGCACAAGCAATTATTTATTTACCACATTACATGAATAATATTTTCAACCACTTCATCTAAATCAAAGATTTCAAAGTATTCCAAAGCTTTTCTGGAACCATCTAACACTTTGGTGGGTCCAACTCTCAGAAAAATGAAATAAATCCCTTTGGTTCATCAAGAATAAAAACACGTGGAGTTCACACTTTGTCTGGTTTAAAACCTTTCAATTCCTCTTCATCGTCATCACTTTCGCCCACAAGCACATTCAAATGCATCTCCAGATGTTTTCTCTCATTTTCAATCAACTGTGTTAGGTCACAATAACAAAATATTTTGATAAACCATAATCTGACACTTCATTCTCGTCTTGCTTTGAACTCTGCCATTTTGACTAGAAATTCACCATTTGGAAAACACACCTAGAATGAATTCAAGTTGAATTCAAGCTTAACTCGCGAGATAATCCAAGTATAATAACTACATTACAATAAGGAAGTTCTTAGAGGTATCCCAAACTTTATGTAGTCTGGTACTATGACTTTAAATAAGCACACTGCCCCAGACCGGTAAAGTGGTCTACAGGGTTACAGACTTACTTCCCCATGATCGGAAAACCGGTCTGTAGTGATGAAAGGGTTAAACCAAAATCAAGAACAAAGTTTTTGGAGTTTTGTTAAATTTGGTATGGAACTTGATATTGCTGAGATCTTGTGATTTTCCATATCCATTGCATAATTTGGAAGCGTTACAGTCCCAGTTTGTTCCTACTTACTGATTATACTTCATTTTTCCATTTTATGATTTATAATAGTTACGACCTCTGACTGCCCTTCAGTCTTTGGAATGATTTGGATTTCTAGTCATCTGATTACTCATCCTCCTTCCATCACAAGCTCCTCCCAAGCCTAGCGGTCTAAATTTTAGTGACCAGGGTCTTTGATTGCACCCTTTACTGTTGGTTGAAAATTGTCTGAATTCCTGCCATGGCATCAGAATACTTTTTTACAAACTTTGCATGTTTTACCATTTTTTCCAGCTGTATATTTTGTTTCCTTTTAGTAGTTAGCACTGCAGTGATTCAGGACATTTTGTATGTTTGTTTTTCTTTTCTGTTTTGTTTCCAGGACAGTCCCCATCAGGATTTCAGTTCACAGCTGCTATTGAAAGAGGTACAGTGGTGTAATAATACTTATTGATATATAGTTTAAATGTCATTCCTTGACGAGTTAGTCCCATTTATTGTTGTTAGAAATATCTCATTTAATTTGTATTTTATGCAATGCTGTGAATTATTTGATTTTTCAAGTAAAATAAATGTAAAAATTTACTGGAGTGAATTGTGATAAAGAATTTCACATTGCCATGTCCTTAGCAAGATAACCATGAAATTTAGAGTTATTCTGTTATGTTAAATATGGCTGCCTTCCGATAAACATGCCTTGATTTCAAAACCAGCAAGAAGTGAGTTTTTCATAAGTCGCTATTTTTCTTTGAATTGAAAAGGAGAATTGTGTCACTGTTTATATTTTGTGTGTGAATAATCACAAAACACTGCAGTACATAAACTGTCAGCTACGGGAAATGTTGTGGGATCTAATAAGAAATGGCCGCTTCAGTCATTTATAAGGTACCGGTACATCAGCTCAGTTCATTTGAGCACAAAATAAAAATAAATTTTGATTGCTTTCAGTGAATAACATATATTTCACCTGTGATTATTCCACTCGTGAAAATGGTGAGTTTTTCATCCACTGGATGAATATGTTCTTCACTCATTTCAAGCAAACATCCTCTCTATATGCTGTGTAAAGAATTAGTTTTCTTTGGCGATATACCTGTTCTTGTCTCTAAAGGAAATGAAGTGACCCGTGATATTACTTATGACTTGGGGTTACACAGTGCATCTTTTTTGGGAAAAAATGAAAATCAGATTTTAAAAAAAATTGCAGGATCGATACATCATAATAGAATATTTAATAACAATTTGTAAAATAATTCACCCATTAGGGCTAAGATGAGTTAAATTTGCTATTTTTACGGAAGAAAAGGTGTAAATAGCAAAATCATAAATGACACACTAAGTAAAGGAAATTATTAGCTGAGATAAAGTTTGTAAAATCATTGAAACATTATAAACATGAGACTGTTATAAGGTGTTGCCACGGATAAGAATTTACAATCATGGACTAGCATTATTATAGTCATTGTTGTAATTACAGATAAGAAATTACAGTCATGGACTAGCATTATTATAGTCATTGTTGTAATTACAGATAAGAAATTACAGTCATGGACTAGCATTATTATAGTCATTGTTGTAATTACAGATAAGAAATTGCAATAATGAACTAGCATGTATTACAGTACAACATGGCATGCATATTTATTCATAATTTATGTACAGTACAACATGGCATGCATATTTATTCATAATTTATGTACAGTACAACATGGCATGCATATTTATTCATAATTTATGTACAGTACAATATGGCATGCATATTTATTCATAATTTATAAGTACAGTATGACATGCATAATTATTCATAATTTATAAGTACAGTATGACATGCATATTTATTTATATACAGTAGTCATACATGCATATTCTTAAGTTATATACAGTACAACATGGCATGTATCATATTCTTAAGTTATATACAGTACAACATGGCATGTATGTATCATATTCTTAAGTTATATACAGTATAACATGACATGCATGTATCATATTCCTATTTATGTACAGTACAACATGGCATGTATG
The DNA here is from genome assembly GCA_029339505.1 of Unio delphinus. NCBI lineage: Eukaryota > Metazoa > Mollusca > Bivalvia > Unionida > Unionidae > Unio > Unio delphinus. Next base: position 3,054,643 of record JAQISU010000156.1, on the reverse strand, counting down.
TCTCATAACCCTATCTTATGTACAGTACAGCATAGCATGTATGTATCATACTCCTATCTTATGTACAGTACAACTTGGCATGCATGTATCATATTCCTATCTTATGTACAGTACAACTTGGCATGCATGTATCATATTCCTATCTTATGTACAGTACAACTTGGCATGCATGTATCATATTCCTATTTTGTGTACAGTACAACTTGGCATGCATGTATCATATTCCTATCTTATGTACAGTACAACTTGGCATGCATGTATCATATTCCTATCTTATGTACAGTACAACTTGGCATGCATGTATCATATTCCTATCTTATGTACAGTACAACTTGGCATGCATGTATCATATTCCTATCTTATATACAGTACAACATGGCATGCATGTATCATATTCCTATCTTGTGTACAGTACAACTTGGCATGCATGTATCATATTCCTATCTTATGTACAGTACAACTTGGCATGCATGTATCATATTCCTATTTTGTGTACAGTACAACTTGGCATGCATGTATCATATTCCTATCTTATATACAGTACAACATGGCATGTATGTATCATATTCCTATCTTATGTACAGGATTAAGGGTCATAAATTCTTTAGCTTCACGTTTAATTTTTATCTTCATAAATTAATAACTTGTACTTTTTTCCACAGAAAACGATCCAACACATATCACATTTAGGCTGCTGAAACATTGCAGGAAAAACAAGATGATTTCCAACCTTGACCAACAGCTTCAGAGAGAAGTGGACTTTGTCAAGTTGAAAAACCATGAAGAGTTAGAGGTTAGTTTCTTCATTTTAATTTAGAGTTTTAACGACTTTAAACATTATTTATCATTCCTTATCTCACATTTGTCTGCAATTACAGAAGAAAATAAAGCATGTTTAGGCATATCACAAATCTGCTTCTGGGTTTTCCTGTGTCTAGGTCAAATTTATAATAATGGTAAAAGAGATATACAAACATATGACAGTGAAAGCCTGTGCTTTGTTGTAGCATAAATTTGGATATAGCACAATTGTGGCATGGTTTCAGAAAGTTTTGCAATAATTTCACCTATTTCCTAAAGAACTACAAAGCGTTAGTGTCAAAGTAAATAAGAGTTTGATTTAATATTTTGGCAAGATGTGTTGTATTCTTGAAGGACATAACAGAAAAATTGAAATGATGTTATTTCTGAAGAAGCTGTTATTGGTAATCTAATTATTATTGAACCATAAAAAGACCCATCAAGTCTTTGTACTTGTCCTCAATGCATTCTGGGAACAAGTGTTGCTTGATCCATGGTAAACAATAGCCAACAGTGTTTGCTCAGTCATCTGACATACATAACTGGGCACCAAAATGGGCATGGCAGTGTTAAAAGTTTCTTACCTGAATTTATAAATCAATCCATTAATTTATCCACTTATTTATTTTGAATAATAAACCATAAATACCTACTCAATCAACTGCAATCACACCTGTTGAAACAAGTTTATCACCCAAATTGTCATTAGCAGTTTTTCTTGCCAGACCCCTCCCACTAGTCATAACCCAAACTGAAACAGCAGCTCCAAATTATTTGCACAGCCCACTGTAATGTCAAAGTCATGATAGGATTAAATGATCATGGTTGGATATTTATTAATGTGTAAGTTTTACATAATCACTCATAAAATAAATAAAATCCAAAGGATTTTATATTAGCTTTGAGTGATTCGGTGAAATGTACACATCAATAAATACCCAGCCAAGATGTTTAATCCTAATAATTCCAATTTACTTCCTTTCTGTCATCAGATTAGCAGATTTCATAATGTTAATTTAACAAAACATTCACTTTTAGGTAGATTCAAGTTTTTTTCATTAGCTTTTTAAATTTGACAGAATATTTTGCCTGAACTTTGCTAGCAATGAGTTGTTGATGCTTGATACCATAATAAGTGTGTCATAGCAGGTTATGCCTGTGACGTACATGCCAACCCTTATGCTTTTAGTGTAAACATTACACTTTTTTTTCTCACTAAATTATGCCTTACACTTAAACTAATATGAATTACGCTTTTTCAGTATATCCACCTTCAACCCCCCCCACCAAATCAATTATTTTTTTTCCCGTTTTTATTAACATTCCATTAATCCCACAGACTGTATTTTAGAAAAAACGTCTTCTACGTAACTACTTGCGTGCACTTTCCTAACAGTATCATGTTCTTTTTATAGCAACTATCCTATTACCAAGAAACATCCTGGTTTCTACTTTCAAATTTTTGACCTTGTAATCTATTTATAGCAGCTATATGGCTTAGTGAGTAGAGTACAGGATGGTTTTCTAATTTTAATCTTTACGTGCAGATTCTTTGTTCTAGTTCATATATAGTGAGAACGAGTCTGAAGGTATTAGCACTGAAAAGTATATTTTATTTTAGTCTATGTGTAAATATGAGAGCAATATCCTTTCAAATAATTTCACAGTTGGATTTGAAAAAGGCAAAAAATAGACAATCCTCCAAATATGAAGATATGCGGGCAGCATCATGTGACGTCTATTACAGGTCGTGTGGAAACAAATTTAACATTTAGAGCTAAATTCTTTTGATGGATTCTGTTTGATGTGTTCTTTTTAAGCTAAAATCAATGCATATGGAAACTTGAAGCAGTATGGGTATTAAGAGATGAGAGGGGCAAATAAATTAATGTTCATTGAAATCTTAGCATGTTATATTTGGATTTCGCTTTTTCTGCCTAGATTCCACTTTTTGACCTGTTGGATCATGAATTTTCCTCATCTGGGGTTGGCATGTATGCTGTGATATATTGTTATGATCATTATTTTAATATATGAAAAAATTGGTTGATGCTGTTTAAACTAGACTTTTTTTCTTCTAACATTATGCTTGTTAGGGCATAACCGACTTTTGATCCGGAAATCGGATTCCACCGGATAGTATGAACTTCCGATTAATCGGAGTCGGACAAGGCAGGAACGACCGATTCGGATAATAAAAATAATAAAGTTGAATTTCTATAGCACCGTGTCTAAAACTGCGTGTCATTCGATAGTGCGTTAATAAAGTTAAATAAGAAGTCAGAAAAGTCCAATATGGTCAACGCTGTGAGACAATCTATTTGAACCGACGGGTGAAAACCGGAAATGAAGCCGGATATGGTAAAGTACTAAGTAACTTGCTGGACACGGCAAAACCAGATACCAGAAACCCGGAAACGGAAGATGAAATTTTTTAGAAGAAAAATACGGATTTAGCATTTGCGATTAATCGAATTGTATCCGGAATCGGAAAAATTTCATGCTCAAAATCCGGAATCGGAAATCGGTAGAAAAATGCTAATCGGTTATGCCCTAATGCTTGTGCATGACACGTGTTGTCATAGCATTTATAATTGCTGCTTTCTATGCATTTCGATCTTTCAAAGTCCATTTTTAGTGAGATCCCTTGCTTGACATTTGACCCTGATTTTTAATAACAGCCAGTAAAGGATTATCAAAGAAAAATTTCTCAAGATTTGGTTGTAAAGCTTGCCATATCCTTTCTTTGCAAAAGGGGTGAGTGTTGTTGTTGAAGCTACTGGCAAGCTTTCTCACATAACTACATTATCCGAATCAGACTCGAACCCACGCAGACAGAGGTGAGACAGCAGTGATCTGTAACAGAAAGTGCTTTAGACCACTCGGCCACTCGGGGCCCCCAAAAATTCACACAGCTGCCAACCATCATGATTTTGATGTGAATTTCACTACTTTTTTAGCGATTCATGAATTCGTGCCACATTAAAAAAATTCACAAATTTCCCAATTCTCTATTATTTAAAATATTTAATAAAATAAACGATTTCTGGTTAAGTGCTAGTTGTGATATCAGCATTTACCAAAACAGTATGGTACTACCGGTTGCGATATGAGTGATCTATTGCTGATGGTACAGTTGGCCTGGTAGCAAGCATATTAGCATATTTTCATCTCTAAATATATAAGAATAGTTTTACAAATGCTTTTAAGAGAAACTGGGGCCTAACCGGAATTTTGTTGTGTCAATGTGCTGCCAACACTGATTTGAATTATCATTCAACAACACATTTTGAGAATGTCATCACTAAGGAAAAATTCACTGATTTTTATCCATATTTTCACTAATTGTGAGTCTGGAGGGTAGGCAGCCATGATCTAATGACTTTATATCCAATCAGATTGCAGAAAATTATGTTGATTCATAACTGTTGGAATTGTAGGATTGCATCATGGACGTGAGATTGTACAAATACCCCCTAAATTAAAGATTTCCTGCAAAATTTATAATCTATGTGGGCAAAATCACGCAAAAAATAAGACTTGTTAACATTGTTTGTGAAGAATACGTTATTTTATTTTGATTTTTTTTTTTGCAGTAAAATTTCTAGTTGTCACTCACAGAAAATATGTTGTATTAGTATAGTTGTCAGTATGTCACATATTTCTGTGTGTCATGTGCTCAATTCTGATTGGTTAATAAGAAAGATCAGAAGAGCACATTTGATACAGACACTGTCTTGGTGGGACAATGTGTTAAATCTTAGAATCATTTTAAACTCTTGACACTTTTTCATTATTTTAGCAACAGACTGCTTTATATTCTCAAAATACATCAATTTATGAATGACTGACTGCTTTATATTCTCAAAATACATCAGATATTTGTGTATGACTGACTGCTTTATATTCGCAAAATACACCAATTTGTGTATACCAGACTTTCTTTGATCAATGGTCTTCTACTTGCTTTGGTAAAGGTTTGTGCGTTCTTGAAGGCATGACTAAAGAAGCTCTTCGAAGAACCAAACAAATGCATGTTTGTTATTGCTGCGGCAACATCAGATAATTGTAAAACATTGATGGAGGCAGAATTTCACTTTCCTTTGCTTAGTATATAATTATACAGAATGATCAATGCTTCAAAGGTTATCAGTTTTCTTTCAAGTATCAGCAAAACTCTCGGATTTGGCCAACATGGTTATGTGAGAAAGCTTGCCAGTAGCTTCTCGTGGGTCAGTGGTTTTCTCCAGGTTCTTCCTCTTAATACTGGCCGCCATATATAGCCTATAGTGTGCTGAAAAATGGCGTTAAACCCTACAACAACAAGCCAAACCCAGCATTGTATATAGTTTTTTAACAGCCAAAAATGTTTTCACAAAAAAGTTTGCCAGATGGTATTTTTTATTGTCAATAAGAAAAATAGCACAATTTGTGACATTTGCAAAGCCCATCACAATTCCTGATCATTCTTGAAGGTTATTTTCCAATAGGTAATGGGTTAGATTTTTTTATATAGAAAATGCTAATTGTGACCTGTGGTTAAGTAGAGAACTATAAAGTCTTGTAACTGAGAGAAGTTTTCAGTCCAGCTTTGAGGGGCCCCAAGTGGTGTTAAGCGCTTTCCGTTATGGATCACTGCCATCTCACCTCTGTCTGCGTGGGTTCGAGTCTAAGATTCGGCTAATGTAGTTATGTTTGTTTATTTGTTTTTATGGTTTAACGCCATTTTTCAGCACAATATATAGGCTATACATGGCGGCCAGTATTAGTGGTGGAGGAAGAAACCGGAAAACCCCCGGAAAGAACCACCGACCCACGAGAAGCTACTGGCAAGCTTTCTCACTTAACTACATTAGCCGAATCTTAGACTCGAACCCACGCAGACAGAGGTGAGATGGCAGTGGTCCGTAACGGACAGCGCTTTAGACCACTCGGCCACTCGGGGCCCCCATGTAGTTATGTGAGAAAGCTTGACAGTAGCTTCTCGTGGGTCGGTGGTTCTTTCCTGGGTTTTTCCAGGTTCTTCCTCGACCATTAACCCTTAAAGTGCGTATCGCGACTCCAGTCGCGCTGTTGTATGTGGTCCCGTAGTGCATGTCGCGACTATAGTCATTTTTGAGGTGAGTAACAATGATCTCATCCTATAACTTCATCCAGCCATAAATGCTTGTAAAACTATATTTGATTGGTTTAAAAAGGCCCGGGAAAGGCCCGGAACGAGCATTCTGTAGTACTTTACTATATTATTAACGATGTAATTTTACAAATGCTCGCTTCTAATCACATGGTACTAGTGCAAAACTAAAATAGCCGACGCTGAATACGAAGGTGATTTCTTGCAACAAATATTCGCGTCTGATAGTGATGCTAATAGTAATTTTGAATAATTTGAGAAAAATGACATTATTGGAGCAAGCGAGGTATTGATGGAAATACACATGAATGATTTTGAGCCAGTAATTTACGTCGGATGTACATGTTCGCTTGACGTGACAAGATTTCGCGCCTGTCAACCCCCATTCACTGGTAATTCAAAATTAAATGTCGAGATGGTGAATAATGAACAATCGGACTATTGAAGACTTTTTCTTAGAGGACGAGCTATTGCATCTGATAGTAGATCAAACAAATCGTAATGCAGATCAGAGAGTTCATGGGACAGACTTGAAGGAAAAAAAGTCGCATGAAGAAATGGCGGCCTGTCACACCTGAGCATCTAAAACGTTTTTGCATCGATTAAACAATGGGTTTGGTACATATGTCTGTTCCTGATTCCTAATGGGCTATTGATGATGCGATATCAACCGCATACTTCAGGAAAAAAAGTAAGGATGGGATATATTTCAAGCTATTCCAATCAATTTACACCTGTCGGACAATGAGAACAATTAAGGTGACTCTTCACACAAAATCAACCCAATGTTTAAACAAAAATAAAGCCTTTGCTGAGGTTTAATCGCCAGATATGGACCTTGGTTTGATGATATTATAATAAATAACAGGTGATAGTTTTTCATGAACATTAATTGCTGACTGGAGGGTTTAAACTTACCTGTGACATTCATGGAGTGGATTTTTGCAAAACTGTCACCCTTCATTTACCTGTGATTTTCACAATTTATATATAACATTGTGACAGACATAACATGTGCATGGTTGGACTACTAAAGAATATAACATTTCTTATATATATTTGAACTTTTCCATAAAAAACAAACAAAATTACTGATGAAATACAATTTTAACTTGTCATTTTACCTGTATTTACACCTGTACCTGCAAATATGTTAAACCTACACATGTGTCTTGGTGCCAATCTTAAAGTATAGACACGCGCCATCATTTTTCTTATAGGGTTTGTCTATCAATTGTGTATATTTAATGAAACACATGTAATTTAAAGACTGTGGAGTTTTCTTCTTTTCTCTCTTGAAACAATTCAGCACAGAGGGACCTTTTACTGCAAAACAATTCAGCACTTTAAGGGTTAATACTGGCCGCCATGTATAGCCTATATTGTGCTGAAAAATGGCGTTAAACCATAAAAAAAATATATATATACCTGACTGCTTTATATTCTCAAAATACATAAATTTATATATGACTGACTGCTTTATATTCTCAAAATACATAAATTTATATATGACTGACAGCTTTATATTCTCAAAGTACATCAATTTGTGTATGACTGACAGCTTTATATTCTCAAAATACATCTATTTGTATATAACTGCTTATTTTCTACACAGAGTGGGTATCTTGCAGGAATCCGTCTTCGTTAAAATCACAATGTCATTATTGCTGTATATTCACTCTTGGCAACATGTTGGCCCAGTTGTTAATTTGACGAGTTTGTGACAGAAGGCTGTGAATAATCATGCTTGGCATGCAGTCTGTCGTATCTTTCCATTTCATTTCCATAGACTGATGCATGAACATTACATCTTTTCAAAGCCATGTGCAGAATAGTCTGCCATTTATGGAGTCTTGAAAACATGGAGGTGGTATTCCGTTTGTCCAGAATTAGTATTATTTGAATAGAATATTCTGGTGACAATTGCCGCTTACTCAATTGGTAAGCATTGCATGATTTTTTTTTCGTCAATTGAATTCGGTATGGGTTTTATGCACTTTTGTCATGATAAAGGGAGTCTTCCAGCCAACAAGCATATTCTGATCTCTGAAAGGAACAGGTGTGTCTGATGAGTTGTTTAGCATGTCCAGTCCACTTTGGCCTCCTGTTTGTGCGACCTCACAAAATACAGAGCTGAATCTCAATGACCCTGTGGTTTCTGCTGAGCCACCAGACCATGTGACTCATAACACAGCTGCAATGCCTAGTAGCAACTGCAAATGTTTTGCTTGATTCACCAAAGAAAAACCTTTCTTTGTAATTATTTATCATGTGTGCGAGTCCATGGAGTAGTTCATTTCATGTGTGTAAACTTTTATTCGGTTGTGTCAATTAACATTATAATAGTTTGGACTCTGTAGTGTGCTTTAAGCTAGAGGTTGAATGCTCAGATTGATTTTCTCCTCTTGGCTGTTATTCTAACTTAATATGATTGGGTGATGTCTTTGAAGGAGAAAGAAAATTTTACAATCGTTTTTCTGAAAATACTTAACCAGTCACATTACTATAAATCAGTCCCATCCTTACCTGCAATGTGAGTATCCTGTAGTATTCAGTGATTCATTTAAAACTGATGATGTTCAATATATGGAGAGGAGCTAAGGGGAGTTAATCTGAGTTACCTCCCATTGTCTACTTAAAGTATACAAATTATAGACTTTTCAAGTCAGTTGGAGGGCTGGATTCTGGAATTAGCAGAAGCAATTACTAAAGTTATGTGAATAGGTAAATGTTTTCAAAGAAACATAATTTACTATAAAATTTTCATTTTTTTAAAATTAAATTTAAAGTTACCATCCAGAGGAAGTATAAATTATCTTGGACTGGGGTCTGACACCAGACCAAAAACAGTGACACAATGATAGCATTACATAATTAACATAATTAGTTTTGCATCCATTGTTTTCTCAAAACTCTGTGTAGCTTCGCCTGAGGCAGGTGTCAGATGAGGTTTTGTTATGACAATTGGCTGTTTTTGTTTTTTTTACAGGGTTATGGCTCTTGAAAAACTTGAAGTAAGGGTCTCTGTGGTCTGTGAACATTGACATTCACACACATTTTCATAGTGGAATCAGATGTACACTTAAGCTTTTGTTCATCCAAGATGAGATTGAGGATGATTTGAGCATTCACATACGCTGTATGATTTAAACCAAATTGTAGCTCATTTTCACCAAGTTTCAGTTGACATCTATCATGATTGATTCCAGTAAGTTTATATATAGTTATGGCCCTTGAATAATATACAGCTTGATGCATTCTGAACACTGTATTATTCCCATTTTTTAATCTGCAAGGCCTTCTGTGAGATCAATGAAGACCAGATTTTAGTGCCAATTTATAGAATTATGTACCTCTACTGACTTTGCAATAGTCATGCATCTCTTGAATTTTGAACTTAGGAGTTTTGTCAGATATCAACAAATTTCCTGAAAATCTTTATCTTGATATTAGATGAGTTTTTTGACCACATTAACTTTTGGTTGAATTTAATAAATTGTGAAAAAGAACATTCATATATTTTTTTTCTCAGTCATATAAGATCTTAGGTGATATCCGAGATGTTGTATGTTATTGCCTTCAATTTACAACACCTAGTTCCCTTTCCTGCAGGTTTTTGTTGTTGTGGGGAACAACAACCTGAAAGGGGCCGCAAGTTGTCTAAAGCACTCTCCGTTACGGAGCACTGCCATCTCACCTCAGTCTGCATGGGGGTTTTCACTGGGTTCTTTCTCCACCATTAATACTGGCCACCATGTATAGCCTATTGTGTGCTGAAAAATAGCATTAAACACTAAAATAACAACAACCTGGTATTTCACCCAGTTTCCTTTCCTTCTGTCTTTTTAATAGAAGTGGAGAATGACAACCTGGTACTACACCCAGTTTCTGGTCCTCCATCCATTTAGTAGTGAAGGGCAATGACTTTGTACTATACCCAGTTTCCACTTCTTCAGTCTTTCCACTTCTTCAGTCTTTAAGTAGTGTGCAACAGTTTCCAGTACTTTAGCCTTTTAGTGGTTAATATGACTTGGTACTACTCAGTTCCCAGTCCTCTAGTATTTTTGAGGAATAGGGACCATGTTTAATACTTTACCTAACATTTACTTTCTCAGGCAGGGGATGCTTCATGCCTCAAAGACCACTCTGGTGACCTAGTGGTTAGAGCATCTTTTTTATATGCAGGAGGTCCTGGGTTCGAATCAAGGCCAAGTCATACCAAAGACTTACAAAAATGGTAACAGCAGCTCCCTCGCTTGGTACTCAGCAGTAGGTGTTAGGCCAGGTCAGCATGGTGTCAGGATAATGTGATTGGGTGGGACATCATACTAAATGTCTGTGACATGATGTCCCAGTGCTAGACATCATTATAAACTGCCACACCGCAGACATCGTAGTGATTTGATTAAAACATTATTAAAGCTATGTTAAAAGCCAAATGACACACACACTCGTGTTTCAAAGTGATTTGGTTGCTTTTTACTTTAGTGTTATGGAATGGCTAAACACTAGTAGGTGATACAGATGTCAACATCACATTGTTGCAGCTTTACATTTGAAATAACCTGTTAAGAACAGTTAAGGTGAGTTCTACCATCTTCTAGAACATTAAAGACAACTCTTTACATAAAACATTCTATGATTATTTATTTTGATTTTCTTTCATTACAGGAAATGGATTATCAGTTAGCCTTGAAAATGAACGAGAATGAGTATGAGGAATTTGGACAGCAGATAGAGTGTGGCTGTTGCTATGGAGAATTTGCCTTTGAGAGTTTGCTACAGTGTTATGATGGACATTTATTTTGTGGAGATTGCCTTCAGAAATACGCTGAGGAGTCCATCTTTGGACAAGGAAAGGTAGGAATACATTTCATTTTTCGTTTTGTCATCGGTATAAAGCCAGTGTATTTTTCCGCTTTCATTGTTATGCACAATTTCATATATAGTGAGAAGGCACAAAATGGTGAACACTGAGAGCCATTTTTCAGATTAACACGAGTTTCATTCATATGTACATATCTCAGTAGACTTTGTGTCATAAGGCCTAATGCACTTTCCAGCATGTTGTAAGACATAGGAATATAGGCCTACTGCACTTTCCAGCATGTTGTAAGACACATGCATACATACATACATCCATCCATCCATCCATCCATCCATCCATCCACACACACACACACACACACACATACATCATACATACATACATACATACACCCATGCATGCATACACATGCACACACATGCATACATATACATGTACTGAGAGACAGAAACAAACACAATATGCAATTTACAAGGTTGACACAATCATGCTTCTGATTGACTCAGTTTTTGTGTTAACATATTGGTAAACTTATTTTTGTTTTGATTGTGATAAAACTGGGAAAATAACTTGATATCATTAAAGAGCATGATCCATGCATAATAATGAGTAAGATCCATGCATAATAATGAGTAAGAGCCATGCATAATAATGAGTAAGAGCCATGCATATTAATGAGTAAGAGCCATGCATAATAATGAGTAAGAGCCATGCATATTAATGAGTAAGAGCCATGCATAATAATGAGTAAGATTCATGCATATTAATGAGTAAGAGCCATGCATAATAATGAGTAAGATTCATGCATAATAATGAGTAAGATCCATGCATAATAATGAGTAATGATTAAGAGCCATGCATATTAATGATTGAGAACCATGCATATTAATGAGATGATATTGTATCTTGTTGGCTGAGCTTGGCGCTCTAGATTTCATATTTTTCATCTGTAGATGTCATACATCTTGGAAAATGCATATTATTGAGATAATATTGCATTTGTTGGGCAAATCTTTTTTCAATGCAAGGGACCACATTTCTTATTTTGATCAAACATGAAATATGGGCTAATTTCATCAAGTGAATGGACAATATCCCTCCATATTAATATGTTGATCTTGCAGAATTAATCCTTTTTTTACCATATGTTTTAGAATGAATAATAATAGAAATAATCCCAAAACATATGGATATTTTGAATTAAACACAAATGTGACATGGATTGATGTGAGGCAAATCATACTATGTTGTTACAATTAAACGAATGTTAAAAACTTGCAAAACCTGGTTATAGGATGAGTTATTGACTTTTTGTCCATAGACCGAAAAGACATTTTCCTCATTTAGTGGGCTGGATTTAAGAGGTAGCAGGCTTATATTCCCTAATGATAATATGATTTGGCAATGTGTTCAGAATGTATGCTTGTATTCCCTAATGTTAATGTGATTTGGCAATGTGTTCAGAATGTATGCTTGTATTCCCTAATGTTAATATGATTTGGCAATGTGTTCAGAATGTATGCTTGTATTCCCTAATGTTAATGTGATTTGGCAATGTGTTCAGAATGTATGCTTGTATTCCCTAATGTTAATATGATTTGGCAATGTGTTCAGAATGTATGCTTGTATTCCCTAATGTTAATATGATTTGGCAATGTGTTCAGAATGTATGCTTGTATTCCCTAATGTTAATATGATTTGGCAATGTGTTCAGAATGTATGCTTGTATTCCCTAATGTTAATATGATTTGGCAATGTGTTCAGAATGTATGCTTGTATTCCCTAATGTTAATATGATTTGGCAATGTGTTCAGAATGTATGCTTGTATTCCCTAATGTTAATGTGATTTGGCAATGTGTTCAGAATGTATGCTTGTATTCCCTAATGTTAATATGATTTGGCAATGTGCTCAGAATGTATGCTTGTATTCCCTAATGTTAATGTGATTTGGCAATGTGTTCAGAATGTATCCATAATGTGGCTGCTGTACAGATAACATGTGTAACAAGAGGCCAGTAGGCCTGATGTCACTCACCTAATTACATAATTAAAGACCAGTGAGTCTGATGTCACTCACCTATTTATTTAACAAGAGGCCTGATGTCACTCGCCTATTTACAAAACAAGCGACCAGTGGGTCTGATGTCACCCCTCCCCTCTATTTACATAACAAGATGCCAGTGGGCATGATGTCACTCATCTATTCATGTAACTGTACTGCTAACCTTTACAAGACAAGTTTGTATGGTACCATAAGAGCATATCTCTGAATCAATTTTCCCCATTTTACAAGAACATGATACAATGTCTTTACCAACGTGCAGTATGCTTCTTGCTTATCCTACATCATAAGTCTATTTAAGATGTTATCAAAACTGGATTAGACATAAAGTATCTTAATCAAAAGACAGGACAAGCTCAGTCAAACAGCTGTTTGTAGATTTGGCTTTTTATACTGCTTGGTTTCCTACATTTTCATTATCCACTGAGATCTGTCCATTGTTCAGGACATTGTTTTTTGAGTTGACAAGGAAACTATCAAAACCATGCCTGGCTCTGATTCAAAGTATAGAATGCTAGAAAAAAGTAAAGATTCTTTTGCAGAAATTAATAAATAAATTCATGACCAAAGTGCCTGTGATTATTATCAGACCATCCATTCTGTGATTCTAATTTTTCATGCTCAAATAACAATTACTGGTTCCCTCTGAAATACTTTTTGTACAATTGAATCTACATTTTTGTCCCATTGTACACTGTTTTGGAAATAAATGTAGCACTGTTTTATTGCTGAATATTTCATGTTCTCTTTACATTTCCTGAAGCACAAGCCCTCAATTGGTGTCCGAGGTAATCAAAATCGTACATTTATGTCAGCCAGTGAAATATGTTGTCTTTTAATTCTTTGGTTATGAGCATGTCATATTCAGTTTCTTAAATCATGCTTGATTCAGTGTTAAGTCAGCTGTAATGATCTTTTATCTCTATTTTCTTGGGCAGTTTGATTTGCCATATGAGAACCATGGAGGGAACTGTTTTGCTCTAAAGATGACAGTCATGTATAAATGAATTAATTTTGGAAGTAGTGCATACATTTTTTTATTCTTCTGATTTTTCCTTTCAGGCAGAACTGAGTTGTATGACAGACAGCTGTAAAGCAACCTTCCCTCTAAGTAAGAATGCATTTTGTTTGACTGTATATTTGTTTTCTTAATTATATTCTGCTACAGTGTAAAAATGTGTACATGATGTATCCATTGGTTCTCTTTACTTTAATTCCTCCATAATAGCTTGGTTAAGATTTTTGTTAGTGTTGAAAATACATGGATGCCCTTGTGGTGAATGCACCTGATATTTAATTTGTGTACCTCAAAATACGATAAAGTGCACTGTGTGTATATAGGGAAAATTGCAGATTCAGAACTTAAACAATATAAACGAGGAAGTTTAGGACTATATTATGTAGCTGTACATGAAAAACAACAAAGCTAGAGACTGTTTTATGTAGCTGTACATGAAACACCATGAAGCTAGGGACTATTTTTATGTAGCTGTACATGAAAAACGACGAAGCTAGGGACTATTTTTATGTAACTGTACATGAAAAATGACAAAGCCAAGGACTATTTTTTATGTAGCTGTACATGAAAAACGATGAAGCTATGGACTATTTTTATGTAGCTGTACATGAAAAACAACGAAGCTAGGGACTAATTTATGTAGCTGTACATGAATACTTAACCCAATAAGCATTTAAGCAATAATGAGTCTTTGACTGGTGATTAGGTTATTTTCAAACTGGCAAATACACACAAGACCAGTCATTGAAATCAAACATGTTGCCTGATTTTTAGCCTCACATAACTGACTGGTGGCAGGATTTCATAATAGGCAAACAGTTCTATCTAATAATTAACTTAGTTTTTTAGTGAAACTGTCCAGACCTTGAAATGTAAGCTGTTCTTATCAACTGTTTGTGAAAAGATGTATACATTTCATGTTAACTTCTTGTAGAGGATTCAATACTGGATGGCAAATTAGCAATCCTTGCATCCAGCCATAAATTTGCCTAGCGTTAATTAGCACAACTCGTTTTGTTTTTATGGATTGCAGTATAACTTGGTAAATACATTATCATCAACTCGTTTTGTTTTTATGGATTGCAGTATAACTTGGTAAATACATTATCATCAACTCGTTTTGTTTTTATGGATTGCAATATAACTTGGTAAATACATTATCATCAACTCGTTTTGTTTTTATGGATTGCAGTATAACTTGGTAAATACATTATCATCAACTGTAGATGCACATATCAATAGATCACTTTGCTGTTTCAGTGTGTTTTGTTTGTACTTTCATTTTTAATCTCCTCTTAGGTTAACAGTGCTAGAGTAGATATTAAATGAGACAAATATCCCATAAGTGTTCACTGACATTTCCAGCTTTAATAAGGGTCACAAGCTTCCATAAGGAGAAAGTGTTGACACTTTCTGGTGTAACTAGTTGTCAGTTTCCTTGAGAAAGGTTACATGGGTCAAATTTCCCAAAAAGGGTCAGTGGTACTTTCAGCTCTGATAAAGTCATAGGCCCATATAAGGGTGAGAACATTGACACTTTCTGGTGTAACTTCTCACTCTCAGTTGTTTTAGTAAATTTTTGTCCGAAAATGACCTATAGCACAAAAATGAAAAATTAATAATATTATATTAAAGACACAAATAAAAATGAACTAATGATTTTTGTTGAAATGATGCTTGTAAGATTCTGACTGTGGAATTAAAGTTATTTCCTCATGCAGCTAGTGGCTTTTATACTGAATCAACACTGCCCCCAGCCCCTCTCTTTTACATTCATTTTTTACAGAAAGGGTGTATTTTGAATATTTTCCTGTGACAAGAGAGCTAAAAGAATCAGCATGTGCCTTGTACATGAATAGAGTTCACTAGTACTGTAACAAATTAGCATACTTTTCATCACCCCTCAACCACCTAGACTTTTAGATATTTACCTCTGTAGCAGACACATGTAAATACGCAAGCCAAGTCTGCAGCTCATTTGATGCCCAAGTTACGCATTTGATCTCCTGTGCTAGTCTAACTGTCACAGGCAATCACCAACAAGTCAACCAGTTTCCAGGCCTAACTCAAAGTAAATCTAAACCACATTACAGATTTAGCTTTTTCATGTACTGAAAAATGCTAGGATGGTGATAAACAGGCCCATGCCTTCTACCTTAAATATTAGGGAGGTGTCAGAATGCGAAACTATCCAGTGAGACCTAAGGAAGCTATTTTCCTTGAAGGAGGAATCAATACAAGGAAATTGCTGTCATCATCTTACAAGGATAAATCTGGGCACAAGGTGAAAGCATCTTGTACATTGACAAGTCCCTGAATGACTGTGATTGAAAGTCTGAATGACTGAGTGACTGAAAGTCAACTGCTTCAGTGGCCTAGGGGTTAGAGCATCCACAGGAGGTCATGGGTTCCATCTCTGGCTGAGTCATACCAAAGACTTACAAAAATGGTACTAACAGCTGCCTTGCTTGGTACTCAGCATTAAGATGTTAGCGTTAGGACTGGTCAACCTGGTGTCGTGATAATGTAACTGAGTGGGACATCATGCTACATGTTTGCGGCATGATGCCATCATAGTGATATGATTGTAAAATTGTTAAAGCTACGTTAAAAGTCCTAATCAAACAAACAAACATGACTGAAAGTCTGAGTGACTGAATGATTGAATGGTCAAAGTGCATGGCATTACAGATTATTCACATCTGTGTCTGCGTGGGCTCAAGTCTTTTTAACTAACATTGGTATGTGAGAAAGCTTGCTTTCACCAGTAGCTTACTGTGGGGTTTTTTTTGTACCGAGGTTGTTTCTCAGTCAGATATATTGGTTGCCATTTGCTGAAAAATAACATCAAACTTCACAGAGTCAAACTATTCATTGGAATAGGTGTCTCTGGTAAAATAGGTATCTCTGGAAAGGTTAGAGTCAGTTGGGGGGCATCCCATTTATTAGGTTGGTGTGGTCACTGTTCACTTTGCTTGCACTTGGTGTAGACACCAGTCTTTTGTCATCTGACCTGGAGGGAGATCCTATGGGGCTTGGAGATGACCAGTAGTGAATCTATAAGGCATTTCTTTCTCCCACTTTCACCATAAATATGTTTTCTATGGCCCACTTCATCAACAAAGACATTTGCTCATTTTTCTTGAATGTATCAGTTTTTCAACTTGTATTCCCATCCTCCAGCCAGCAGCGGTTCAAATTCCTGATAATAGTTGGCTGGTTATGAGTCCATCCTTTTCCATTCATCTGGACAAGTCTGCATCAATATCTTTATTACTGCCATTGAAATGGAGGTAGAAGTGATATAATTAGGTAACACTTAATATTGCCTAATTTATTTCCTCCTCTCTCATGTGCTTTTTGTCTTAGTGCGTGGTCACAAGAAGGGCTTTATGCAGCCATTTTCCTTTTGCTTTTAAAATGTGACCCTGTTTTTAAGGATTATTCAGTTTTTAAAATTATTTTAATAACTTTAGTGATTATAGACAAGAAGTGATCTTGGTATGGTTTTTTGTCCATAGCCACTCACCTGTTAGCACAAATTTGTTATTGCTACACCAAAACCTAGTCGTTAGAGCAACCGCCTCGGATGCATGAGGTCATGAGTTTGGACCCTGGCTGAGTCATCCCAAAGACTTTTGGTACTAAAAATTGCCTTGCTTGGCACTTAGCATTAAGATGTTAGTGTTAGAACTAGTCAGCCTGGTGTCGGGATAATGTGCCTGGGTGGGACATCATGATACATGTCTGCAACATGATGCCCCAGTGCTAGGCATTACTATAAACTGCCACACTGCAGACAACATATTGATATAACTGAAAAGTTGTTAAAGCTATGTTAAAAATCCAAACCACAAACACACACATCTCATTACGCACACATTCATCTCATGATTGAGATGGACCTAAATGAAAATAATGACAATTGAATATGGCTATCACAGCTGCCATCTTGAAAGTCATTTCTCATCCTGAAAGGATGCTTGTATCTTCATGGGTGTTTACTAAATGACTTGTTATGATGTCTAGAGTGTCCTAAATGAAAATAGTGCTGCAAAGCCAGCCACAGTCACCATCTGAAAAGTTTATCATTACTAAATCAGTTTTTACCAGACAACTTCTTATGATGTGTAGTTGGTTGTGTATAAAACTTGTGCCAATCTGACAACAATATGGTTTATTGCTATATTGAAAATTTTGTCGTTTATTTTCCTAGATGGCCTTTCATGTCGAGATGACCATTCTTTTCAAGTGCCAGAACTTATTATGCTGTCTGTTTGTTTATTTTGCCAATCTAATCTCCAATATCAAAACCCTGGTAGCTGTCTTGAAAATATTGTTATCCTTACTCCTACAAAACAAATGTCATATCACCATGGAGTTTCAGGTCTTGAAAATCTTGTTATCCTTACTCCTACAAAACAAATATCATATCACCATGGAGTTTCAGGTCTTGAAAATCTTGTTATCCTTACTCGTACAAAACAAATGTCATATCACCATGGAGTTTCAGGTCTTGAAAATCTTGTTATCCTTACTCCTATAAAACAAATGTCATATCACCATGGAGTTCAGGTCTTGAAAATCGTGTTATCCTTACTCCTACAAAACAAATGTCATATCACCATGGAGTTTCAGGTCTTGAAAATCTTGTTATCCTTACTCGTACAAAACAAATGTCATATGACCATGGAGTTTCAGGTCTTGAAAATCCTGTTATCCTTACTCGTACAAAACAAATGTCATATCACCATGGAGTGTCAGGTCTTGAAAATCGTGTTATCCTTACTCCTACAAAACAAATGTCATATCACCATGGAGTTTCAGGTCTTGTTGATCCTAAATTAAACTGGTGTTAATTTAGCATCCAGTATGTCCACCACAGCATCAAATTCTTTTCATTGCTGAAGAATATCAGATGTGTTTTCAACACTTGGTAGTTGCAAGGAAGAAATGGTCTTGAATTCTGAAAATTTTTCTGTCAGTTCCTCCAAGGGACTCGTGTATCCTTTATCATCTTATAACCTTTTAAAGACAATTTGCACTTCATGGTAACTGAAAGTCGTAAATCATGAATACGTTAAGTTTATCTAGAAAATAAAGCCTTATGCATAGTAAGGTGAGTTTAAGACTGCAAGCTCTGACCAGTAGACAAGGATGTCGAGTCCCATTGGTCAGTTGTCTCCAACTATAGTCAAGGATATTGGGTCCCATTGGTCAGTTGTCTCCAACTATAGTCAAGGATATTGGGTCCCATTGGTCAGTTGTCTCCAACTATAGTCAAGGATATTGGGTCCCATTGGTCAGTTTTCTCCAACAATAGTCAGGGATGTCGAGTATCATTGGTCAGTTGTCTCCAACATCAGCCATTCTTCTCAGCATGGAGCACCATTAACAACAACATAGCCGTATAATGTACAGTGTACAGCGCTGTTGCTTTTAATTGGTAGTATATATCCATGACTTTTTATATTTGGAGTTAAACACAGCTGCATTTTTTTTAAAATTTGAATTTGAATTACAGATCATGAAGGCTTTATCATCTGATATCTTTCACAAGTATAATGACAAATTTTCATAGATCAGGGTCAATATGATTGAGAGAAGAATTTTTTTTTTTTTTTGCAGAAACCTTAGTTATACACAACAGACCTGGACTAGCCACCATAAATGGTTTGACTGTTCAGAAAAGCTGCTAGGATTCTGTATATTTTAAAAATTTGAATGTCATGCCAGTATTTAATTCACTCTGTTTTCCTAAGATTGTGCTGACATGATCTTTAATGACATGCATACATTTCTAATTAATGACATCTGCTATCTTTACAAAATTTTCATTTGAATTGCAGGTCAGTTGATGAAGGCTTTACCATCACATATCATATCCAAATATGAAGACAGAATACAGGAGGAGAATATCAACCTAGCAGACCTTGAAGATTTAGTCAGGTACCTACTTTAAGGTGTATTGTTTTAAAGATTTAGTCAGGTACCTACTTTAAGGTGTATTGTTTTAAAGATTTAGTCAGGTACCTACTTTAAGGTGTATTGTTTTAAAGATTTAGTCAGGTACCTACTTTTAAGGTGTATTGTTTTAAAGATTTAGTCAGGTACCTACTTTAAGGTGTATTGTTTTAAAGATTTAGTCAGGTACCTACTTTTAAGGTGTATTGTTTTAAAAATTTAGTCAGGTACCTACTTTAAGGTGTATTGTTTTAAAGATTTAGTCAGGTACCTACTTTAAGGTGTATTGTTTTAAAGATTTAGTCAGGTACCTACTTTAAGGTGTATTGTTTTAAAGATTTAGTCAGGTACCTACTTTAAGGTGTATTGTTTTAAAGATTTAGTCAGGTACCTACTTTAAGGTGTATTGTTTTAAAGATTTAGTCAGGTACCTACTTTAAGGTGTATTGTTTTAAAGATTTAGTAAGGTACTTACTTTAAGGCATATCGTTTTGAAGATCTAGTCAGGTACCTACTTTAAGGTGTATTGTTTTAAAGATTTAGTAAGGTACTTACTTTAAGGCATATCGTTTGGAAGATCTAGTCAGGTACCTACTTTAAGGTGTATTGTTTTAAAGATTTAGTAAGGTACTTACTTTAAGGCATATCGTTTTGAAGATCTAGTCAGGTACCTACTTTAAGGTGTATCATTTTAAAGATCTAGTCAGGTACCTACTTTAAGGTGTATCATTTTGAAGATTATGTCAGGTACCTACTTAGAGATGTATCTTGAACAAGGTTCCCACGCTACCGGGAAATCGTGAAAAAGTCTGGAGAAATGATATTTTTTTTCCTGACCGTGAAAAGTCCTTGATTTTTGCAAATATTAACAACAGTCTCCACAACTTGACGCCCGAAACAAATAACTAATTGAATCGTAACTGAAATGTTCGTGGGTTAAATGTGTCGAGTTTTAATCAGAATATTAGGAAGTTGCAGTTTGTACCATTTGGGAGCTTGCCATTAATACATTTGTTGAGACAAGTCAAATGCTCAGTGGTTTAGGTTTATCAAGTAGACTTTTTTTGTTTCACAGACAGCTCTATATCTATTTCTTTTTTTAATATGAAAGGTATGAAAACCAGTCTAGCATCACAAGAGGTCACCATGGTGGCATTAAAGCATAGCCACTTAGCAGATGTGCTAACAAAGTTAAGCATTGTTAAATCAAGTTATACATGCATGAAATCGATATGAAAATTTATTTTCTCAGAAATTGAGAGTATTAAAACCATTTTTAATCTGCTGAAAGATGATAAAACTAATGCATTGATGAAATTTGGTCTGGTACTAGCGATTTCAATTGCTAGTTGAACATGCATACATAATCTCAAAACCGTCCTTTTCAAATATTGTAAAAGTTATTAAATGAATGTTGTATACTGGTTGTAATAAAAGTACAAAAGCAAAAGATCACAAAATGGTCAGTGAGCATACAAAGCTGGGAACCAGACGACTCTGCTTGATGAATCAGGCTGGCCAAGTTTCTTTGTAGAAGTTCTCAGAATAAATCTGTTGAGAATTTTATGTTCTTTTTGGGTTTTACAAAAGGTATCGGACTTGCATTTAATACAAATAAAATTTACACAACAACATTAAAAAGTTTGTTGTTGATATCACATGACTATTGGACTTCGATGTCGTTGTTTGAGATTTGTGAACTCATGTGACTATTAACGCAAAGTACAGGGTCAGGTTTCATTTATGCCGAGGTTAGACTAGTCTGTCAGCGGATGAAGGATGTAATGATTATAATACTTGCTGTTTTCGAAAAAATAAATAATATTCTTATCGATTTCTTGCAGGTGTCAATCAATATGACATAGTTTGCTAGGCCTGCTGGTAAGCTATCTTATAGTGGCAGCAGATTCCAATTTTTTTAAATATGTAACTGCTCTGAACCCACACTTCATCCTAAATGCCAAAATGTGAAATATGGGGTTTGAATATTCAAAGGAAACCCAGATTAATTTTGAATCTCAGAGCTGAACTTTGGTGCAAAACTATTACACAGCGACATGTATGTTGAATCATTGGTTAGATCTTGAATAGAATGTAGGAGAAATGGGAAATTGTCCATTATATATATATATATATATATATATATATATATATGATAAGAGCTCATGTATTGTATATATATATACATGTATTGATACAGGTTTGGGGACTGGTTTATCAAACTGCAAGAAAACAGACTCAATTTAGAAACAAATTTAGTCTTTGTTTTTACAACAATGTATAATTGTTAAGGTCTTTTGTCAAAATTAAAATCAACTCTTTTGTGAATGTCTTTAATTGATGGAATTTTTAACGAAATCCTCGTAAGGACTTTAGTTTGTTTGAAAAATCTTGTTCGAGATTTTATTGTCCTACAAAAATTCAGGGCTAAAAATTGTTTTGTTAACAAAAAAAATTCTATTACTTTATACACCGCTCCCTCGATAACTCGCGCCCTGATAACTCGCGAACCCGCTTATAACGCGGTGTCTGGTGTGGATCCCGATTTTTACCCAAAGATAAAATATATTTTAAATTTTAAAAAAAAAAATATGCTGAACATGAAAAAACTATGATAAGAATTGGTAAATTAAACCTGTATACATTTCTCGTTTTATCATAAAAAAGGTGATTAATGCCCATAAAGATCGATTCCATATTGTGAAATTTGCAAAATCTAAATAAGATATCATGTTCAGGTTTATTTGTTGATACACCGTCATCAATCGCCGTAAATAAACAGTCTGGTGAAATAGCTATCAATGAAAACGTCTGGTAAATGCTAACAGGTGGCAACAGATAATGAAATAAACAACAATTAAACATCTTGCTGTGTGAAAACCACATAATAATCCTTTATTTCAATTTCAATGTAAACATTATAATTGCAACATATTCTTTTCTATGAAAACATGAAAAGAGTCAATCAACCGTCACATCGAAACCCGCGAGTACTTCCGTGAGAACCTAATTACCTGCCTGCTTGTTTTGATCAACAAACTTGGCCAAGTGTTTGTTGCAAAAAAATAATTCATTAAAAGAGACTTGTGTTGTTTTATCACTTATGTCTTGTGCATGGAATCAAGCATGTGACGATTTTGCTCGACGGCAGCGAAATCAGGGAGTAACACACAAAATTAACTGATTTTTTTCAAAACGTCGGGTCATTTGTCCAGCGTATCACAACGGGCATTTGTATTATTGTGTTCTAATTTACATTGTTTCAAATTTTTCATTTTATTTCTACCACAATCAAATATATACACTGTATATGAATCGATCGATTGACATTGTTTCTCGAAAAGAGTCTATCAAATACGTCTAATTTGAATCAAACAATAAAAGAAGAATGTATCCAATTCAGCACAAACATTAGTGACGTAATACACAATGCATGAATCGGTACAAGTGTTAATCGAAGCACAGGAGTCTGACATTTTATCAATCAACTACGGTGAAATCTCTGACAAAATGAATTCCCCTTATCGGTAATATCATTTTTAAATATGTGTTACCGATAAGGGGAATTCATGTTGTCAGAGATTTCGCCGTACTTTATTGATAAAGCGTCAGACTCCTGCGATCGAACGGAAACCACGTGGAATAATGTTTTCGATTAACTCGTCTATATACGGTAATTTATCCTGAAATTAATGTTGCTCTATGAGGAAAAAATAAACTACACCATTATGAAGAGATATTTATTCACAGTTAATCACAGCACGTTTATGAATTGAGTATTAAAAGCTATTAAAAAAAACTGCCACCCACCCACCCTTTTGCCTTTGTATCGATCCTTCTGTTATTATAGGTCCCTCGATAACTCGCACCTCACTTATAGTGCGGTCGATGTTTTTGGACCCCGATGTGCGCGAGTTATCGAGGGAGTGGTGTATTTATTGGGTTTATTCATACTGTAGAATGAAATGTTTACTTTGTGTAATATGCCTGTTAATTGCTCTAGAATTCTTTAGATTTTTAAGTTTTGAAATGAAGTCTTTTTCTGTTGTTTCCACATAGCAACACAATGCGGGTTAGCAGAGTAAAGTTAGAATTTGTATTTGATACATTGAAATGGATTTAAATGCCAATTTATAGAAATATAGTCAGATTTATTTCATGTGACTCATTTCATGGTTTTGGACATAATCATCTTTTCTGATGAAATTTCATTAAAATCATCTTCTGTATGATATTGGTTTCTGTTGATTGATTGTTGATATGAATTGAAATATCTAATAAGTTTATAGGTATGAGTGGTAATATCTAATAAGTTTATGGGTATGAGTGGTAATATCTTTTAGGTTTATGGGTATGAGTGGTAATATCTTGTAAGTTTATGGGTATGAGTGGTGATATCTTGTAAGTTTATGGGTATGAGTGGTAATATCTTTTAGGTTTATGGGTATGAGTGGTAATATCTTTTAGGTTTATGGGTATGAGTGGTAATATCTAATAAGTTTATGGGTATGAGTGGTGATATCTTGTAAGTTTATGGGTATGAGTGGTAATATCTTGTAAGTTTATGGGTATGAGTGGTAATATCTTGTAAGCTTATGGGTATGAGTGGTAATATCTTGTAAGTTTATGGGTATGAGTGGTAATATCTTTTAGGTTTATGGGTATGAGTGGTAATATCTTTTAGGTTTATGGGTATGAGTGGTAATATCTAATAAGTTTATGGGTATGAGTGGTAATATCTTATAAGTTTATGGGTATGAGTGGTAATATCTTGTAAGTTTATGGGTATGAGTGGTGATATCTTGTAAGTTTATGGGTATGAGTGGTAATATCTTATAAATTTATGGGTATGAGTGGTAATATCTTATAAGTTTATGGGTATGAGTGGTAATATCTTGTAAGTTTATGGGTATGAGTGGTAATATCTTTTAGGTTTATGGGTATGAGTGGTAATATCTTTTAGGTTTATGGGTATGAGTGGTAATATCTAATAAGTTTATGGGTATGAGTGGTAATATCTTATAAGTTTATGGGTATGAGTGGTAATATCTTATAAGTTTATGGGTATGAGTGGTAATATCTTGTAAGTTTATGGGTATGAGTGGTAATATCTTGTAAGTTTATGGGTATGAGTGGTAATATCTTATAAATTTATGGGTATGAGTGGTAATATCTTGTAAGTTTATGGGTATGAGTGGTAATTTCTTGTAAGTTTATGGGTCTGAGTGGTAATATTTGCAACGGGCATTATTGAACAGCTGATGAATTGGTAGAAGTAGTAGCAGTAGTTAACACATGCACGAAAAATGGATTAAAGAGTTCCTATCATGGGGAGATAACAACACTTCTTGAAAAGCTTTATACTGTTTATCAAGAAGATCTTGAACAAATTCTATAATTAGCATGAAATTACATTAATGAAGTTATCTTGCAACTAATTTGCTATTACCACTAATGAAGGGGCCCTGAGTGGCCAAGTGGTCTAAAGTGCTCTCTGTTACGGATCACTGCCATCTCAACTCTGTCTGCATAAATGTACCAAACCATTTCTACAGATTACCATGATAAATACAGTACTGCAGAATATTGTAATATAAATAATCATTGTTCAGTGGGCAATATCTAAATGTTATATTAATTGTGTTTTTCGAAAGAGAAAAATGAAGATAAAAGACTTATGTTTCACCTTCTTTTCTTTACTGTTAGACATTGGTATGATTTTGGTCTCAGGGGCCATTGTAATACCAGAGAAAACGTTCCACATTTTTTTTCAACTATGCAGACATGATTTTTCTCCATTTTAAAGCAGAATTCCACTTTTCTCCTGACTTGAATCCTATTTTTCTTTATATAGTCCGTGTTTTAAAATCATGTCTGATCCGGATTTTTTCTGCTTTTTAACCATTCTGTTCAGTCCTATTCCGCAACGACCCTTGTAACGTATTCACTCCTTATATTAGTAAGCCCACAACTCTCGTAAAGAGTATTCTGATTGGTCAAAAGATAAAATTCATCCAATGAATCTTCATGTAAAGGATACTGATGGCAATGGTAAGAAGAAGCATGCTTGCAAAACATGGTGTCCCTAATTGATGATAGAGATGATGACATGAAAAGTTTAGATAATGGTTTTTAAAAAAAACGTAAGGAAATGGGAATGGCTGGAGCAAATTGTTTACAGAAATTTAGTTGGTCAGTTTATAAGAAAACTGAACGCTTGAGGACTGGCATTTTGTAACCACTGTAATAAAGATATACATCATGGAAGTCGTGGTTGAAAGATTCTGTAACCACACCTACAAAAGAAGCTGCATACAGAAAAATTGAAGCCCTCTGTCAAAATATGTGCACTGCATGTCACCAAAACAAGCTGGAGCTTGAAAGGAGAACGGCTGTCATTGAGAAGGAAAAGAAACAATTGCACATTGAGCTAACAAAATCATTGGTGACAAAAAGGAAGACTAAAGAAATATCTCATAAAGATGTTAATTTGTTATGAAAAGAGAGAAGTGTAATATGTTGGCAGCAAAAAATGCCAAATTATTGACTTAATTACGATGTGAACACTGACATGCACATGAAATAACTTAAGTACCAATAGTATTGGAGAACAAATTATTGTGACAATAAATATTGTAAAATTATTGAAGTTGAATTTTTTCGGTAAGTTTTTTTTTTTTTTTTTTAAATGATTATTTTGTTACGTATTATGATCATAAGTTGCACCAGGAGCAGCTTTTTATGCATGTTAAATACATTTTTAGTATTCAAAAATTCTACTTAGTATTTTATAGTCTGTGTTAAGGAGGGAGATGGGCCTCCAGTTTTTTAAGTCGGTTCTGTCCCCTTTATAAATAATATTAATCAATCCCTCCCTCATTGTGTCTGTCATTTTGTCATTTTTTAACAGTATATTATTAAATAAACATTCTAAGATTGGTGCCACCTCAATTTGGAATTTCTTACAGAATTCCGCCATGAGGCCATCTCGCCCTGGTGATTTACCTTTTGCTAGTTCTTTTATTGTGGTTTGCACTTCTTCCACAGAAGTGAGTTCATCACACAATTTTTTGTGTTCTGATGAAATCTTTTCACATTGTATTGAATTTAAGTATTGTGTTATTATGTTATTATCTATGTTTTGAGATGTATATAATTTTGTATAAATTTTTTTTACACCCTTCATAATTTCCGCATTAGTTGTCACTTCCACCCCGTCTATCATTAAGGTGTCTAGTGACTTCTCTCCCCCTTTCCTTTTTTCTTCCCTCCCATTTATATCATTCCTTTGCCTGTTTGTATAGATGGTGAAATTTACCCGCCCTAATTTCTGCTCCCTTTGTCTCCCATTCTTCTAGCTTTTTGAGTTGTTTGGAGTAGCTCTCCTTATCCCTTATAGATGTTGTGTCTTCATTTAATTTTCTATTTAATTCTAATGTTTCCAATTTTTGAATCCGTTTACGTTTAGTTGAGTGATATATTGCTAATTTTTAAACTTTTTAAAATTTTTTTTTATCCCAATCAGTTATTATATCAGCTACATTTTTTAACTTTTCATTTGTAAGTATTTTAGGGATTTCTTCTTTTATTTCTCTAATTAGTTGCTCATCATCTAGAATTGAGTTATTTAGTTTCCATTCTCCCTTTCCCCATCTACATTTTTTTATCACTATTTCCAGAGTTATTTGTTTATGATCTGATATTTTGAAATCTAAAATTTGTGCTTTTTTAAATGTTTTATGTCCAAAATCAGATACGTAAAATGTATCTATTCTACTTGCTCCATTTATTCCTTGTCATAGATATTCATGTGTGTATTCCGTTTTTATTAGATTAAAACGTCTATACACGTCAGTTAATTTATATCCTTTTATTAATTTACCCATATATTCCAGTAGTGCTAAATCATTGGTTGTTAGTTTTCCAGTTCAATCTACATTTTCTTCCACCCAGTTAAAATCTCCCCCCATAATCAGATGTTCTGCAGTGAAACTATTTAAGTAGTTATTTAAGTTTATTAAGAAGTCATTGTGACTTTCCGTGGTTGCTGGGCAATATATGTTCATAATGTGAAGTTTATTAAGTTTTAGATGTATAACTCTCCCCTTTAGACTACTATCATCTTGTATAATTTCCCAATTTTGCCTATTTCTATTCCTTATTATAGTGGCTACACCCGCTTTAGTGTCATTGTAGTTACTATCATTTGTTACAACTATCGCATCCGTTTTCGATTCGAGTTCTGCTATTAATGTTTTGGAAGCTTGTGTGTTTCTTGAATTAGTATCATGTCAAACTGTTTTAATTTTATAAGTTGTGCAATTTTATCCTTATCTAATCCATTAGTATTAATTGATGTGATATGGAAGTTTAGTTCTTCCATTTTTGGTTTACCAGGTGGCTGTTCTCCTATTGTAGATTAATTATATATTGAAGTAAATTATTAGTTATAGTTATGGATAATTCTATTGTAATTTTGTTTGGGGCGTTGGCCCCTCAATTGTCGGTTCCCTATCTGTCATGTTCCTATTGTCAGTGATTCGTTCCGTGTCATCCATTTTAGTTTTCTCAATTGTTTCCATTCCCCCAATTTCTTTCAGTATATCTGCTTGGTCATCGCTTGAGGCTGAGCTGTCGGATAAGTTTTGTTCTTTATTCTCTCTTTTCTTTTTTCCCCTCATTCTCCTTTTTTGCTGTTTGATTTCCATTCTTGTCTGCCCTATTATCTTCATAATGTCTGCGACAGCTGGAATGCTGAATCATTTTCTTCTCATCCACCTTTTGGTGCTGTTAATTTATTTATTTATGTGTTTTTATTTCAGGGATTTCCTTGTACTATTAATTAAGAAATTGCTGTATTTTTCAGGCGAAATGTTTTTGTGCATTATTATCAAATTTGAAAATTTTCATGCATCTTTTATATACAATAAAATCTTTCTAAAACTGGTACTCTTCAGAAAAAGCAAAAGGGGCCTTGTAGACAGGTGATCTCAGAAGGCAGATACAACTTTCAAACATGGTTCCTGACAAATTTATGTACAAGGAATCAAATAACATTAGCATTATTATTACTAGTATTATCATTATTATTGTTTCACATGTATTATTATTATTAGTAGTAGATTGCTACTAAAATACATGTATTTAGCAATAAAACTACATAAACTCTGTAATCTCTCTCTCTTTCTCTCTCTCAAACGAGTTGATGGATTAAGCTGTTGCTCAAACTCATCACCAAGATCAAAAGATAGTCAATTTTTTGGGGATTGATATTGGGGCTATTGTTAGGATTACCTAAAGCATTAATCTGAGTTTCCTCTGACCCTTTTCACCCCATTTTTGATGAATTGTATGCTTACTTGGAATGGTCACTACAGTGACCACTGAAGGCAAGGTTAAAAAGAAGAAATGATTATTGTCTTTGATTACTGGAAAATATTTTCCAATAGTTGAGCATCAGTCCTTTCAATGGACTCTTGTCAAAGGCAAAGTGTTTTATAATATGTCCATCTGTTGTCGCTGTTGTCATCTGTTGTTACTGTTGTTTTGTGCAATAATTAGAATTGGCTGCAATCTAACAGTTATCTAACTTGCTGTATGGCTGAGGGTAAGAACTCTTTTGAATTTAGGGCTAAAAGGTCAAAGTCACTGACTAAGAAAAGAAAAATAGTTTCAGCACAATACCTCAAGTTCACCATCTTCAGTTTCCACAACTTTTGGATGGATTGTACTTTGGGTGTAGAAGAAACTCTTACAATTTGTGCTTAAAAGTATCAAAGGTTAAGGTAACTGTGACTGAAAAAAGCAATGTGAAAGTTGGGGTCAAAAGTCACTGACAAAAATGCATAGAAAAAAAGATTTCTAAATCACAGGCCTTGACTCAGCATGTGGATAGCTTGGACAATGAGTAGGTAAGAACCATATTCATTTTGGAGTTTAAAGGTTAAAATGTCAAGATCAATGTGGCAGAATAAAGGAAAATGTTTTCAGCACCAAACTTTCAGTTTCTGGTCATTTTCTTTCCCATATGGTAAGAGCCTATTGATTGGAAGGTCCATTATCTGGATCGCTTTTGAAGTATTGGAAAATATTTGTTCATAATAAATTTAAATAAATCTTGGAGATTGTGGAAGGCTTACATCTAATGTATATTGATTTTTGGGTCAGAATATTAACTGTAAAGGTCACTGTAAGAAAAATAATTTTGGCTGAATAAC
The DNA here is from genome assembly GCA_029339505.1 of Unio delphinus. NCBI lineage: Eukaryota > Metazoa > Mollusca > Bivalvia > Unionida > Unionidae > Unio > Unio delphinus. The sequence continues at coordinate 3,024,618 of JAQISU010000156.1, read as the reverse complement.
TTCTGTTGTAGAGAAGTTCTTGTTAAAACTGTATAGATGATTTTTACTGAAAGTATTCAAGAAACCTAGAGATTCTGGAGTATAAGGATTGAAAGTTTGGGCAAATCTAATGAAAAAAAGTTGTTAAACATTATATTTAGTTCCAGCTAATCATATACTAGTGCCAACACAGAACTATGATTACCAGGCAGGTGTAAATTGTGCTCTTTATGAAATTTTTGTTTTTTCTGAGCAATACATATTTTTCCATACCAATATAGCTGGGGTACACAGCCCCTTCCCTGCGGGCTGGATCTGGCCTGCAAATGTGTTCTGACTGGCCTTCTGACCAATGATCATTAATTATATTAAAGAAATTAGTGTTTGCAGCCATCAAGTGGTCTTATAAACTGCAATCTGACCCTTGGCCGAAAAAGGTTGTGTACCTTGCAATATAGTAAACAAATATTATTTCAGCAATGAAACTTTTGGATATAATCTACCTTTCAGGTGCCCCTTCTGTGGTTTCGCTGCACTTTTGGATTCTACATATACCGTGTTCTCGTGTCAGAATTCATCATGTATGAAGGTAGGTATTTCCTATTTATAGCCTGCTTATCCAACAAGCAGAAGGAGGTATGCCATATCCTTGTTATGAGAGTCGTTGTTATCATCTTAACAAATGAACACCTTCATTGTTGAACTTTTTTGTGCTGACAGGATTAAATTTGATGTACTTCTGTCTCCCCCCATTATGATGAAAATGTAAGGATTTATTAAATTAGGAGGGAGGGGGATGACCCTGAGCTTGCTCAATGTGCAACATGGTATAATAGATCTTATAATTTCCATTGGGTCTCCAATTAAAATTATCGATGTGATGTCCAACATTGCTTCCACAGCTTCAAAATCATTTTGTTGGTACTCCCGAATGGTAACTCGTACCTTGAAAATATAATGTCTACTAGTCTCCAAAATGAATGGCCATATTAATTTAAACGATATTCTTCTTATAATACCTTGTTGGTCATAAATGAAAATGGTACTAATGTAAAAATATATGACTGCAATGAAGACTTTTAAAATTTCTTTTGTCACTAGTCCAAAGAATGGATGGTCATTATGACATGGTTTTTACCAAAAGATATCTAATCATGTCTACTATGTCCTAAATGAAAATTGTACCAATGGCTTCAAAACTTCACGGTTAGAAAGATGAAATGGTCTTATCTAAAAGTCCTTAAATTCCTTAAGCCCAGTTTTTAGTGTCAGTCCTTTTTTTGTTTATATATCACAAGTTACACAAGTAAAGTAGTCTTGGTCCACTTAAAATAAATGGATTGGACTTCATCAAAAATATAATCAAATTAAGTAAATAGGGATTCAAATAAGTGATGGTTTTACCAGAATCTAATGTTGTTGTTTTCATTGTTGTAGTGGGTTTAACACCATTTTTCAGCACAGGATATGCTCTACATGATGGTCATTATAAATGGTGGTGGAATAAGTCAATTTCAATTCAATTTGATCCCGTAGTTTCCATCCAATCAGCGTGGTCGCAGTTGATAGGAGACTGTGGGTGCTGCTCGAAAATTGCCCGTGCAGATGAATTCAATTATTTCTTTCCACCATTTTAGGTCCCGCGTGGCATTTTCTCTGGCATGTGCCGAGGTAATGCCGTAATTCGCCAGGTCTTTTTCCACTTGTCTTAGGTGCATTTCTTGAGACCTTCCAGGTTTCCGGTCTGGTGCGCCACAGGGCTCGATACGGTAGACGCCTCTCTTCCATTCGGCAGACATGGCCAAACCAGCGAAGCCTAGCACGTCAAATCAGTGATTCCACTGTCGGTTGGTGAGAGCATCGAGCCCGGATTTCCACGTTTGGGATTCTGTCCAGAAGGTTTACTCCCAATATTCATCTGAGGCAGCACATTTGAAATGCCTCCAGCTTCTTGAGGTCCACGTCTAGGAGGACCCACGTCTCTGCTCCATATAGGATTATTGGTAGGATGAGAGTGCGGTATAGACGCACTTTGGTCACCACCGAGAGGGTCTTTTTTCTCCATATGCACCAAGCTAGTGACCCGAACGCAGACATTGCCAGTCCCAGGCGATGCGAGATGTCAGTGGAGGCCGCTATTGATCTGCTTCGGATTATGGACCCCAGGTGTTTTAATTCCTCTACTTGCTGAAGATAGACTCCGTTAAGGCAGACGGTCACTGGGGTGTTGTCCAATGTCATGACAACTGTTTTGGCAGTGTTGATCTTTAACCCAAATCTGGCAGCTTCATCGGCGATTTCTTGCAGAATTTCTGTTGCTTCGGCTTCGTCCTCAGTGAGAAATGCACTATCGTCCGCGAACATTAGGTCTGTGGCACATTCATCGAACCCTGCCCCAAAAGTGATCCCTCTACGTCCCAGGAATACCTTGCGCATGACACAATCGACCATGATGTTAAAGAGGCTAGGTGAGAGTACGCATTCCTGACGGATGCCCGTTTTCACTGAGAAATCCTTCGTGTTTGCCCCTTGGATTCGAACTTGACTGGTTGACCCGTCATAGGTGTTGGTAAGTAGCCGAATGTATTTTGGCGGGTATCCTTCCGCTTCCAGGACTTTCCACAAGGCCGGGCGATGGACGCTGTCGAACGCTGCGGAGAAATCAATGAACACCATGATTGTGCGTTTTCCACACTGAATTCTTTCCTCGAGGATTTGATGGAGCGTGAAGATCTGGTCTCAGCAGTTTCTTCCAGGTCGAAAACTGGCCTGTTCCTCTCGTGCTGCTTCCTCCCGCCATTTAAGTACCCTTCTATGGATGATCTTCATAAATACTTTGCCAAGTATGGAGAGCAGGCTGATGCCCCGATAGTTCTTACAGTCCGTTTTGTCGCCTTTCTTGAAGATTGGTACAATGATGGCTTTCTTCCATGCTGTTGGTACCGCTTCCGATCGCCATATCAATCTCAGCAGGGCGTGTAAACTTTCGACGATGATCTCTCCGCCGTATTTAAAGGCTTCTGGTGTCACCTCATCAGTGCCCGGTGCCTTGTTGTTCTTCGGGTCTAAGATGGCAGTCCGTATTTCCTTCACAGACGGTTCGGACTCATTGACTAGCGCAGATAACTCGTCCATGGCGTCCACCGATTCCATCGGTCCAGGTGGGGCGTCGTGGTTGAGGAGGGTGCAGAAGAAGTCCTGCCAGCGGTCCAAACGTCCTGTGTTGGAGCTGATGAATTTTCCGGTCTTGTCTTTGATATTGTTCTCAAATGGCCGAGATTTCCCGGCTAGTCGTCGGATGGTTGAGTAAAGGGTTCGGAATTCGTTCCGGTTGGCTGCCACTTCCATATCTTTTGCAAGATTTTCCCAATACACGGCTCTATTTTCCTTCAAATGAACTCTGACCAGTTTGTTGAGGCGTCTATATTCCGGGTTGGTTATTTAAATTGCATTTCTTCCGTTTATCTATGAGAAACAAGGTCTCTTCGGATATCCAGGGTTGAACGTGCCGCTTTGTTGATGGACACACCTCTTTGGTACTGTCTGTAATTGCCTTCACAAGCTCGTTTGCAAGACAATCAACTCCCTCCTGTGATTCATCTGCCTCAAGTACCGACACCTAAGATGCTACTGGCAAGCTTTCTCATGTAGGCACATTAGCTGAGCCCGAGCCCATGTATGTATTCGGAATGGTGAGCGCTTCAGACTACCACACTGCCACTCGAGGCATGGAATCTACTATAAACTTCATATTACCAATGTAGTTCTAAGCTTGTTTTCTGGCAGTTTCCTTGTATATGTTGAACAGAAGAGTTAATGTATAGTTGTATTTGTATTAGGTTCTTTGTTACCAACATTAGCATGTTGAGTTATATGGGGGGGGGGGGGATGGATAATGTATCAGTATGCAAGAGAGGTAAATGAAAAAATTTTTCCATATTTTTGATCAATTTGATCGCACAATTAAACAGCATAATCACGGCACAATCAATCACATTCAGCTACAATAAAGAAACCAAACTAATAATAGTTGTTTCTAAAACAATCTAAAACTTAGATTACGCTATTGCATTTAAAATTCACAATAAAACGAAATATAAATTTAACACTCACCCCTTTGGCTGGAGAAAGAATGACGAGCTATATCTCCTTGGACAAGATACTTTTGACTTGTAATCTTTTTTGAAATATTCTGCCTTATATGTCCTCAAATAGGTGAGCAGAATTCACGGCTAAATTCCCGTGCACCCCGTGATTATAATGTTCCTGACTTCAAGTGATTTGTAGTCAGGCACATGCAAATCGCTACACGTCGCTTACCTTGAAAAACACTTATTCTCCCCAGGTAACGCATGTACGAGGAAACAAAAAAAATGGTGAAATTAGTTTGTATTCAAGAAGAAATAAATTTGATTTTCGCCTAATTCTGTGACAGTCCTCACCTAGAACATTATGTATCAATGTGAGATACAAGATTTCATGTTATTGAGGGCCTCACCTAGGACTATGTATCAATGGGAGATACAAGATATCATGTTATTGAGGGCCTCACCTAGAACTATTTATCAATGGGAGATACAAGGTTCTTTGTTATTGAACTCCCCATCTAGAACCTTTTTTATCAGTATAATGGAAACTTTTGTTTGAGTTTTAAGTCTTGACAAAAATCATAAAAGATTTAAAATCATATACACAAATCTGAAGGTGCAACGAAAATTGAAATGTTTTTTGGAGGTATGATGAAAATATTTCATTTTTGCTATGTACAGTGCATTTGGTTTATTACTACTTTGGTTTAATCAACACAAGATATCCTGAGATCCCTGTATATATGCTTGACAGATCCAACAGATCATTGTATATGCCAAACAGATCTGATAGATTCTGTGATCCTTATATATATGCTTAACAGATCCAACAGATCATGAGATCCATGTATATGTGAGACAGATCCAATAGATCCTGAGATCCTTGTATATTCTTGACAGTTATAATGGATATTGAGATCCATGTATATACCTGACAGATTAATAGATCCTGAGATCCTTGTATATGCCAGACAGATCCAATATATCTTGAGATCCTTGTATATATGCCAGACAGATCTAATAGATCCTGAGAGTTTTGTATATGCCAGACAGATCCCAATAAATCTTGAGATCCTTGTATATATGCCAGATAGATCCAATAGATCCTGAGATCCTTGTATATGCTGTACAGATCCAATAGATCAGGGGTTATGACTGAAACATGCTCTGAGCAACTGGTTATCAGGAATTATTAAATATACTATATATATCAGCTAAACTGCAAAATAAACATCCTTGCAAATTAAAATTTAGAGGTGACTAAATCTAGTTTGCACATTATTTTTGTCTGACAGTCAGTAGAGATACAGCTGGTCCTTATGTTTTCCCCAGTTCAAGACCAAAGAAGTGTGAAGGTTATTTCCTGGACATATTAAAAAAAAAACCTATAATTAAAAATCTTGATAATTGAAGAATTACCATTGGGTCTACTATAGAAATTTTCTTAGTCCCACACACCACATGGCTTGAATTACGTTTGTTCATACGTGATTCCTTTAGAACAAAAAATGTGAAGCCATGGCCTGAAATAATAAAAAAGATACTAGCGGCAACAACCAATGCTGTACTAGTGCCTTCATAAGGACTTGAATCAACCATATGGGCTGGACTAATGCCTTCAAAAGGACTTGAATCAACCATGCTGTACTAGTGCCTTCATAAGGACTTGAATCAACCATACTGTACTAGTGCCTATATAAAGGACTTGAATCAACCATACTATGCTAGTGCCTTCATAGAGGATTTGAATCAACCATGCTGTACTAGTACCTTCATAGAGGACTAGATTCTAGCATGCTGTACTAGTGCCTTCATAGAGGACTAGATTCAAGCATGCTGTACTAGTGCCTTTATAAGGATTTGAATCAACCATACTGTACTAGTGCCTTCATAGAGGACCTGATTCAGCTATGCTGTAATAGTGCCTTCATAGAAGACTTGTTTCAAGCATGCTGTGCTAGTGCCTTCATAGGGGACTTGAATCAAGCATGCTGTACTAGTGCCTTCATAGAGGAATTGTTTCAAGCATGCTGTACTAGTGTCTTCATGGACTTGTGAAATCCATACTGTACTAGTGCCTTCATAGAGGACTAGATTCAACCATACTGTACTAGTACCTTCATAGAGGACATGATTCAGCTATGCTGTAATAGTGCCTTCATAGAGAACTTGATTCAAGCATGCTGTACTAGTGCCTTCATAGAGGACTTGTTTCAAGCATGTTGTAATAGTGCCTTCATAGAGGACTTGTTTCAAGCATGCTGTGCTAGTGCCTTCATAGAGGACTTGAATCAAGGACTTGAATCAAGCATGCTGTACTAGTGCCTTCATAGAGGACTTGTTTCAAGCATGCTGTACTAGTGCCTTCATAGAGGACTTGAATCAAGCATGCTGTACTAGTGCCTTCATAGAGGACTTGAATCAAGCATGCTGTACTAGTGCCTTCATAGAGGACTTGAATCAAGCATGCTGTGCTAGTGCCTTCATAGAGGACTTGAATCAAGCATGCTGTACTAGTGCCTTCATAGAGGACTTGAATCAAGCATGCTGTACTAGTGCCTTCATAGAGGACTTGTTTCAAGCATGCCATGCTAATACCTTCATAGAGGACTTGAATCAAGCATATATAAGAATTTCTACTTTTTTACTTGCAGGCATCCTGTCGTCTCTGCCAGGTAGACTGGTCTGAACATTTTGGGAAGAAGTGCAGTGATATAGAGAAGAAAGATGAGACTGAATTAAGATTGGAGTTGTAAGTAATTTACATAAATATATATTACATAAATATATAAATCTTCTTAAGATAGTGAGAATGTTTTTAGCTGTACTGGTCAGAAGAGTCTTTGTGATGGCCTTTCATGTGTCCATCATCTGTCCATCATCTATCAGTCTGTTTGTTATTGTTACTCCTCCTAAACATCCTGCCATTCATTTTTTCACATTCATTCCATGGCCTAGTTAAACCTAAATGAAAATGGTTCTGCTTAGACACCCAATATGGCTGCCATGGCAACCATCTTGAATTTTTTAATTTTTTTTATTTCTACTCCTTCTGAACATAAGGTTTTCATTGAAAGACTTCCAGTGACGTTTAGTTCGTCCTAAATGAAAATGGTGTCGAACAGACGTCCAATATGGCAGCCATCCTGAAAATCTTATATTTTTTACTCCTGAAGGAAAAGTCATATTTTTCCAGAACACTACTTGCTCATAAATGAAAATGGTGTAAAATGTAAAATATGACTGCAACATTTCAGATATGATTTTCCTCTACATTACATTCAGCCCTAGCTCTGTTATCAGTATCAATGCTGCTATGTCCTAGCAGCACTAAGCGGTGTCTAGCTACTTATGTCCCAGAGAGTCTTTACCTGTTTAGTAAATGTTGTAAACATCATACAAATGCATTTACTCTTACCTTAATTTCTCTTCTTATATCCAATAAAAATCCTTGAAATGTCACCAGTTGTTCCAAATGAATTTGTCTACACAGTGATATATTTTTCCTATTTGTCCAAATCTTTCACAACTTTTTTGTACCCTTTTTACAAAATTAGGTGCAGCATTTTTAGAAATATGCCATTATTGCTATGAGCATCATCTTCTGACAATTCAATCTTAGAAGCTTCTATGTCCGAATTTAAATCTCGCAAAATATCCAACTGCCAACATATCTTTCCTCTGCTGAATGTTCCTCATTTTCACTCTCATTGTTATTAAAAATCACTCATCATTGAATAATAATAATAATAATGAGGACTTTGTATAGCGCCTAATCTTTCGAAGCTCTAAGCGCTTTACACCATCAATAATGATATGACTAAACTACAGAACAACAAATGACAAAAACAATGAAATTGGAAAACATAAAAAACATATAAGATACAAAACATGATTAGGTCGCTAAGATTGTCCCTGCAGTCGAAACAGGTGAGTCTTAAGAGCACTCGTAAAAGGGACCACTGTGTCTTTGTGTCTAATTTCAATGGGCAATTCGTTCCACAAAGCCAGGCCCTGGTGTGCATACAAATGTTGTCCATATGACTTTGTTTTCACCTTGGGAACAATGAGTATACGATTATCAGAAGAAGAGCATAAGGATGTAGCTGGTGTATACACGCAGATGAGGCTGGATAGGTATGTTTCACTGGAGTCTGTCATTGAAACATAGCACAGAGAACAAATTTTGTGTTTGATTCTGTATCGAATTGATAGCCAATGTAGGGTACAGAGCAGTGGTGAGGTGTGCTCTGATCAAGGTACTCTAAAGATGATCCGTGCAGCTGTGTTTTGAACTTTTTGAAGGAGTAAATATTGTGATGAACCAGACAGAATTGAGTTACAATAGTCCAGTCTTGAAAGTACTAATGAACACACAAGTGTTTTAGTGGCATGAACTGAAAGATATTTACGAATGGAACTGAGATATGCAGCCTTGCATATGTTCATGCCATGTTGATGCAATGTCTAGAGTAACGCCTAGGTTCCGTACTGACTGAGAGAATTTAATGTTGGTGTTGCTGATGTTTATTGCCTGTGGTAAAGGATGTGAATGAGAAAGTCTTTGTGTTGTGATTAGAATAGCCTCAGTTTTATCATCATTCATCTGCAGCTTGTTACATGTCATTCATGATTTCACATCAGAAATGCACTTCTCTACTCCATGGATGGTAGCATCAACTTCAGTTGGATGGCTAGACTTGTATATTTGGGTGTCATCAGCATACAAATGGTGCGACACTGGGTGATGAGCTATGACACTTGAGAGTGGCTGAGTATACAGAATGAAGAGAACAGGTCCAAGAACAGATCCCTGTGGAACACCACAACATATGTCAACTGGGCTGGAGTGTATTACATTTGCAGATATAATTTGTGTCCTGTTGACTAAGTAGGCTTTAACCACTGTAAGGCTATATTCTGAATGCCAAATACATGATGGAGATGGTGAAGTAATATATCATAGTCTATTGTGTCAAATGCTGCAGATAAATCTAGGATAGTGAGGACTTTAATCTTTCCACTATCCAAAGGACAGAGAATGTCACTAAATACTTTCAGAAGAGTAGTTTCCGTACTGTGGCAAGGGCAATATGCAGACTGTACATTGCTAAAAAGACTGGTAGTTCTTTAAATCATTATGGTCTAGTGTTGGTTTCTTCAGCAGTGGCTTTACGATGGCAGTTTTGAAAAATGATGGGAATTCCCTGATGAGAGAGATATATTAATAACATCAATTAGTGAAGGCAATATTGGGTCTAAGCACTCAAGCAGCAGTGATGTCGGAAATGGATCAAGTTCACAAGACTTTGGTGCACTTTTCATCATGATTGTCCATACTAAATCAATAGAAACAGGTTCAAATGCTCCTAACGGTTGTCACTGAAATTCTGCATCGTAACTGTATGGTGATGAATCTGTTGAAATTGTGCTGTGAAGCGAATCTCTAATAGTTTGTACTTTGTCATCGAAGAAATTTGCAAATTGGTCTGGTAGGTCTAGTGGAGAGAAGGTTGCTGGAAGTGGTGTACATTTGTTCCTTGACATTAGTTTGTTAGTTATCTCGAAGAGCTCTTTGCAGCTGGAACTCTCCATGATCTTAGTACTGTAGTGGGATGATTTGGCTAAATGGACTATGTTTGTGACGTTCTTCTTAGTGGCTTCGTAGATTTGTTTATGAATAGTGAGTCTGGTGGAAAGCCAAAGCCTCACTGCTTTTCGGCGATGTCTTTTAGCAATGCGAAGCTGGTCCCTAACATTGCTATACCATGGAGAACCCTTTGTTTATTGATACTCTGCATTTGGTGGCTGGGGCATGTTTTTCAAGCAATGAACGCAGGCAGTTATCAAGTTGTTCCTCTTTTGGATGTAAGAAAGTTGTTAGGTTTTCTTGGATGTCATGCATGAATTTGGTTCTATTTATCGTACGGAAGTTTCTCTTAGTAGCAAATAGAGGTGGAGGGTTAGGGACTGATACGTCGAGATGGCATACAATGTAGAGGTGATCCGATGCAAATTCGTGGGATACAAGGGTGGATTGCAGAATATTATCATCAGGTCTATAAAGAAACCAGTCTAAAATGTGACCAAGTTTATGGGTAGGTTGGTTAACTGACTGTTTAAGACTGAAAACATGAATGGAATCTAGGAGCTTTGACATGTATGGTTTACCAAGACAGTCAAAGTGAAAGTTGAAATCTCCAAGAATAATTAGGTTTACCAGGACAGTCAAAGTGAAAGTTGAAATCTCCAAGAATAATTAGGTTGACACCTTGAATGCAGTAAACAAACCGTGATGACAGGAAGGATCTGCCACCGAATGCAGAAACTGGATCATGCATACAGATGTGATCGGGGGCCAAATGAATTAAAGCAGAATTCTCTTTTTCTCTTGACAACAAAAAGTAGATTCTTGTTGTAGTCCACTATTTATTTAGTCTTTATTCTTGTTTTAAAAATCAGTCCATCTGATCCCATTGAGCAGTATAGTATTTGTTGCATATATTATTTAACACGCCATCATTGTAAAGTATTTGTTTCATATATTATTTAACACGCCATCATTGTAAAGTATTTGTTTTATATATTATTTAACACGCCATCATTGTAAAGTATTTGTTTCATATATTATTTAACATGCCATCATTGTAAAGTATTTGTTTCATATATTGTTTAACACGCCATCATTGTAAAGTATTTGTTTCATATATTATTTGACATGCCATCATTGTAAAGTGTTTGTTCCATATATTATTTAACATGCCATCATTGTAAAGTGTTTGTTTCATATATTATTTAACACGCCATCATTGTAAAGTATTTGTTTTATATATTATTTAACACGCCATCATTGTAAAGTATTTGTTTCATATATTATTTAACATGCCATCATTGTAAAGTATTTGTTTCATATATTGTTTAACACGCCATCATTGTAAAGTATTTGTTTCATATATTGTTTAACACGCCATCATTGTAAAGTATTTGTTTCATATATTATTTGACATGCCATCATTGTAAAGTGTTTGTTCCATATATTATTTGACTAGCCATCATTGTAAAGAGTAATCTGACTGATCAAAAGTTTCTACTCATCTAGTTAATCAGTGTTTAGTGGAAACTGATGAAAATCAAAATAACAAGCATGCTTTCGAAAAATAGCACTTCGAGTTTTTGAGAGAGAATTAGGTGCCAAAAAGTTTGGATAAAAGTCTGTAGAAATGTGAATGCTCAAATAAAAATGTGACGGAAATTTAGTTGCTCAGATGGGGTAATATTTGTACTGGTAGTAGGGGTACGAATGGTGTTACTAGTAGGGCTACTAATGGTGTTACTAGTAGGGGTACTAATGGTGTTACTAGTAGGGGTACTAATGATGTTACTAGTAGGGGTACTAATGGTGTTACTAGTAGGGGTACTAATGGTGCTAGTAGTAGGGGTACTAATGGTGTTACTAGTAGGGGTACTAATGGTATTACTAGTAGGGGTACTAATGGTGTTACTAGTAGGGGTACTAATGGTGCTAGTAGTAGGGGTACTAATGGTGTTACTAGTAGGGGTACGTACTAATGGTGTTACTATTAGGGGTACTAATGGTGTTACTAGTAGGGGTACTAATGGTATTACTTGTAGGGGTACTAATGGTGTTACTAGTAGGTGTACTAATGGTGCTAGTAGTAGGGGTACTAATGGTGTTACTAGTCGGGGTACTAATGGTGCTAGTAGTAGGGGTATTAATGGTGCTAGTAGTAGGGGTACTAATGGTGCTAGTAGTAGGGGTACTAATGGTGTTAATAGTAGGTGTACTAATGGTGCTAGTTGTAGGGGTACTAATGGTGCTACTAGTCGGGGTACTAATGGTGTTACTAGTAGGGGTACTAATGGTGCTATTAATAGGGGTACTAATGGTGTTACTAGTAGGGGTACTAATGGTGTTACTAGTAGGGGTACTAATGGTGCTAATAGTAGGTGTACTAATGGTGCTAGTAGTAGGGGTACTAATGGTACTAGTAGTTTGGTAGTAATAGTATTAGAACAGTAGCTTGCACATCCAAAATTAGCTGCATGCAAAGAAATGAATATTAGAAGCACAAATTACAGCCATTACAAGGATATGAAACCCAGGTTGAGAATAAAAAGACAATTGAACTACTAAGTCAAAAATGTTAGTGGTGATGAGAAAGGCTTTCACTGAAAGGTTTATGATAATATCAAGATGGTCAGAAATGAAAATGGTGCTTATCTGATGCCCAACATAACCAATATGGCAGCTCAGATAGCACCATTCTTGAGCATTTCTGGCAGGCAGGCAGCAGCCTTAATATACCCAGTCAGAAAATAACATTCCAATATGGACGCAGAAAGGACATTTTCTAATCAGACGAAAATTCATGTTGACTCTGAAGGAAATGAATTATTATCTTTCAAATGTTGTGGTTGATAATGATGAAAACTATCACAAAGAGTGCAAAAAACATACCTATATCTTCAGTATTTGATATCTGTTAATCCAGTACATTTTTACTTTATCAGTTAATTTATTTTTTCATAGTTAAATTATAATATGTTCAGAATTTAAACTTTGTACACATCTTCAGTTTTGACATTGTATCTTTTTTAGACATACTTCAAACATCATTTTGAAACAAGTCATTCTAGAATGACCCCAAAATAGAAAAACCATAAATTTGACCAGAATGACCCCAAAATAGAAAAACCATAAATTTGACCAGAATCTTTTGTTTGTTAAAAAACATTTAAACTTTATCATGCAAGTATTCTTTGGCAATATACTGTAATCTGATTTATCTACTTAGACATTGCAATTGCGTATTTCATTGACACACATTTGTGACAATAAGATATTAATTTTCTGGATAATATTCAGGAATTATATTTGTTATTGTCATTAATACACAAATTAATCTGCAAAGCAAAAAGTAATACTTTTTGGTGATTTTTTTTTTATTTTAATTTTTTCAATTTTTTTAGGAAAGTTTGCATGTTAACAAAAATAATGATTGAAATCAATGTTCTTAATCACTCTTGGTCAGAGTGACATCCAAAAATGTGTCTTGACCAAATCTAATCATTTGAGATTTTGTGTTCATAGGCACATCAGTCAAATACCAAAATCATATAGCATAATATTTAGATCTACAGCATATTGAAGGAGTTAATAAAAATGATTATTTTCTGCTTGGACACCCAGAAAAATTGCTGTTTGGGAAAATATACCATTGTGTTCTATTTTTGCTTCACACTGAAAACAAAGCCCTTTTGATTTGCTTAAGACACAACCACATGTCCATGACATTTTGAACTATGACACAACCACATGTCCATGACATATTGAACTATGACACAACCACATGTCCATCCCATATTGAACTATGACCTTGGTTCTCAATGTAAGCACATAATAACGAAAGCTGCTTTAAAATGAGAAAAATGGTCATTTATCAAATTTGTCAGACATTTAAAAAAATTGTTTCTGTCCAGATGTAACAAGACGAAGCCATGTAGAATTGAATCTAATGATGCTGAATATAATGATGTGAATGAGATCTGTATTTATTATGTAAATTAATGTACAATGATGTGTCCAACACTGAATATACAAAATGATGTAAATTAATGTACAATGATGTGTCCAACACTGAATATACAAAATGATGTAAATTAATGTACAATGATGTGTCCAACACTGAATATACAAAATGATGTAAATTAATAAACAATGATGAGCCCAACAATGAATATACAAAATGATGTAAATTAATAAACAATGATGAACCCAACAATGAATATACAAAATGATGTAAATTAATGTACAATGATGAGCCCAACAATGAAAATACAAAATGATGTAAATTAATGAACAATGATGAACCCAACAATGAAAATACAAAATGATGTAAATTAATGAACAATGATGAACCCAACAATGAAAATACAAAATGATGTAAATTAATGAACAATGATGAACCCAACAATGAAAATACAAAATGATGTAAATTAATGAACAATGATGAACCCAACAATGAAAATACAAAATGATGTAAATTAATGTACATTGATGAGCCCAACAATGAAAATACAAAATGATGTAAATTAATGAACAATGATGAACCCAACAATGAATATACAAAATGATGTAAATTAATGAACAATGATGAACCCAACAATGAATATACAAAATGATGTAAATTAATGAACAATGATGAACCCAACAATGAATATACAAAATGATGTAAATTAATGAACAATGATGAACCCAACAATGAAAATACAAAATGATGTAAATTAATGAACAATGATGAACCCAACAATGAAAATACAAAATGATGTAAATTAATGTACATTGATGAGCCCAACAATGAAAATACAAAATGATGTAAATTAATGAACAATGATGAACCCAACAATGAATATACAAAATGATGTAAATTAATGAACAATGATGAACCCAACAATGAATATACAAAATGATGTAAATTAATGAACAATGATGAACCCAACAATGAATATACAAAATGATGTAAATTAATGAACAATGATGAGCCCAACAATGAAAATACAAAATGATGTAAATTAATGAACAATGATGAGCCCAACAATGAATATACAAAATGATGTAAATTAATAAACAATGATGAACCCAACAATGAATATACAAAATGATGTAAATTAATGAACAATGATGAACCCAACAATGAATATACAAAATGATGTAAATTAATGAACAATGATGAACCCAACAATGAATATACAAAATGATGTAAATTAATGAACAATGATGAACCCAACAATGAATATACAAAATGATGTAAATTAATGAACAATGATGAACCCAACAATGAATATACAAAATGATGTAAATTAATGAACAATGATGGATGTGTCCAACAATGAAAATACAAAATGATGTAAATTAATGTACATTGATGAACCCAACAATGAAAATACAAAATGATGTAAATTAATGTACAATGATGAACCCAACAATGAAAATACAAAATGATGTAAATTAATGAACAATGATGAACCCAACAATGAAAATACAAAATGATGTAAATTAATGAACAATGATGAACCCAACAATGAATATACAAAATGATGTAAATTAATGAACAATGATGAACCCAACAATGAATATACAAAATGATGTAAATTAATGAACAATGATGAACCCAACAATGAATATACAAAATGATGTAAATTAATGAACAATGATGAACCCAACAATGAATATACAAAATGATGTAAATTAATGAACAATGATGAACCCAACAATGAATATAGAAAATGATGTAAATTAATGAACAATGATGAACCCAACAATGAATATACAAAATGATGTAAATTAATGAACAATGATGTGTCCAACAATGAAAATACAAAATGATGTAAATTAATGAACAATGATGAACCCTACAATGAATATACAAAATGATGTAAATTAATGAACAATGATGAACCCAACAATGAATATACAAAATGATGTAAATTAATGAACAATGATGAACCCAACAATGAATATACAAAATGATGTAAATTAATGTACAATGATGAACCCAACAATGAATATACAAAATGTTGTAAATTAATGAACAATGATGAACCCAACAATGAATATACAAAATGATGTAAATTAATGAACAATGATGAACCCAACAATGAATATACAAAATGATGTAAATTAATGTACAATGATGAACCCAACAATGAATATACAAAATGTTGTAAATTAATGAACAATGATGAACCCAACAATGAATATACAAAATGATGTAAATTAATGAACAATGATGAACCCAACAATGAATATACAAAATGATGTAAATTAATGTACAATGATGAACCCAACAATGAATATACAAAAT
This sequence comes from Unio delphinus, assembly GCA_029339505.1. Classification (NCBI taxonomy): domain Eukaryota; kingdom Metazoa; phylum Mollusca; class Bivalvia; order Unionida; family Unionidae; genus Unio; species Unio delphinus. The sequence goes on along the minus strand of JAQISU010000156.1, from coordinate 3,008,666 downwards.
GTTGTAAATTAATGAACAATGATGAACCCAACAATGAATATACAAAATGATGTAAATTAATGAACAATGATGAACCCAACAATGAATATACAAAATGATGTAAATTAATGAACAATGATGAACCCAACAATGAATATACAAAATGATGTAAATTAATGAACAATGATGAACCCAACAATGAAAATACAAAATGATGTAAATTAATGTACAATGATGAACCCAACAATGAATATACAAAATGATGTAAATTAATGAACAATGATGAACCCAACAATGAATATACAAAATGATGTAAATTAATGAACAATGGTGAACCCAACAATGAATATACAAAATGATGTAAATTAATGAACAATGATGAACCCAACAATGAATATACAAAATGATGTAAATTAATGAACAATGATGAACCCAACAATGAATATACAAAATGTTGTAAATTAATGAACAATGATGAACCCTACAATGAATATACAAAATGATGTAAATTAATGAACAATGATGAACCCAACAATGAATATACAAAATGATGTAAATTAATGAACAATGATGAACCCAACAATGAAAATACAAAATGATGTAAATTAATGAACAATGATGTGTCCAACAATGAATATACAAAATGATGTAAATTAATGAACAATGATGTGTCCAACAATGAATATACAAAATGATGTAAATTAATGAACAATGATGTGTCCAACAATGAATATACAAAATGATGTAAATTAATGAACAATGATGAACCCAACAATGAAAATACAAAATGATGTAAATTAATGAACAATGATGAACCCAACAATGAATATACAAAATGATGTAAATTAATGAACAATGATGAACCCAACAATGAATATACAAAATGATGTAAATTAATGAACAATGATGAACCCAACAATGAATATACAAAATGATGTAAATTAATGAACAATGATGAACCCAACAATGAATATACAAAATGATGTAAATTAATGAACAATGATGAACCCAACAATGAATATACAAAATGATGTAAATTAATGAACAATGATGAACCCAACAATGAATATACAAAATGATGTAAATTAATGAACAATGATGAACCCAACAATGAAAATACAAAATGATGTAAATTAATGAACAATGATGAACCCAACAATGAAAATACAAAATGATGTAAATTAATGAACAATGATGAACCCAACAATGAATATACAAAATGATGTAAATTAATGAACAATGATGTGTCCAACAATGAAAATACAAAATGATGTAAATTAATGAACAATGATGAACCCAACAATGAAAATACAAAATGATGTAAATTAATGAACAATGATGAACCCAACAATGAATATACAAAATGATGTAAATTAATGAACAATGATGAACCCAACAATGAAAATACAAAATGATGTAAATTAATGAACAATGATGAACCCAACAATGAAAATACAAAATGATGTAAATTAATGAACAATGATGAACCCAACAATGAATATACAAAATGATGTAAATTAATGAACAATGATGAACCCAACAATGAAAGTACAAAATGATGTAAATTAATGAACAATGATGAACCCAACAATGAATATACAAAATGATGTAAATTAATGAACAATGATGAACCCAACAATGAATATACAAAATGATGTAAATTAATGTACAATGATGAACCCAACAATGAATATACAAAATGATGTAAATTAATGTACAATGATGAACCCAACAATGAAAATACAAAATGATGTACCGTAAATTAATGAACAATGATGAACCCAGCAATGAATATACAAAATGATGTAAATTAATGAACAATGATGAACCCAACAATGAATATACAAAATGATGTAAATTAATAAACAATGATGAACCCAACAATGAATATACAAAATGATGTAAATTAATAAACAATGATGAACCCAACAATGAATATACAAAATGATGTAAATTAATGTACAATGATAAACCCAACAATGAAAATACAAAATGATGTAAATTAATGAACAATGATGAACCCAGCAATGAATATACAAAATGATGTAAACTAATGTACAATGATGAACCCAACAATGAATATACAAAATGATGTAAATTAATGTACATTGATGAGCCCAACAATGAATATACAAAATGATGTAAATTAATGAACAATGATGAACCCAACAATGAATATACAAAATGATGTAAATTAATGAACATTGATGAGCCCAACAATGAATATACAAAATGATGTAAATTAATGAACAATGATGAACCCAACAATGAATATACAAAATGATGTAAATTAATGAACATTGATGAACCCAACAGTGAATATACAAAATGATGTAAATTAATAAACAATGATGAACCCAACAATGAATATACAAAATGATGTAAATTAATAAACAATGATGAGCCCAACAATGAATATACAAAATGATGTAAATTAATAAACAATGATGAACCCAACAATGAATATACAAAATGATGTAAATTAATGAACAATGATGAACCCAACAATGAATATACAAAATGATGTAAATTAATAAACAATGATGAACCCAACAATGAATATACAAAATGATGTAAATTAATGAACAATGATGAACCCAACAATGAATATACAAAATGATGTAAATTAATGAACAATGATGAACCCAACAATGAATATACAAAATGATGTAAATTAATAAACAATGATGAACCCAACAATGAATATAAAAAATGATGTAAATTAATGAACAATGATGAACCCAACAATGAATATACAAAATGATGTAAATTAATGAACAATGATGGATGTGTCCAACAATGAAAATACAAAATGATGTAAATTAATGTACATTGATGAACCCAACAATGAAAATACAAAATGATGTAAATTAATGTACAATGATGAACCCAACAATGAATATACAAAATGATGTAAATTAATAAACAATGATGAACCCAACAATGAATATACAAAATGATGTAAATTAATGAACATTGATGAACCCAACAATGAATATACAAAATGATGTAAATTAATGAACATTGATGAACCCAACAATGAATATACAAAATGATGTAAATTAATGAACAATGATGAACCCAACAATGAAAATACAAAATGATGTAAATTAATGAACAATGATGAACCCAACAATGAAAATACAAAATGATGTAAATTAATGAACAATGATGAACCCAACAATGAATATACAAAATGATGTAAATTAATGAACAATGATGAACCCAACAATGAATATACAAAATGATGTAAATTAATGAACAATGATGAACCCAACAATGAATATACAAAATGATGTAAATTAATAAACAATGATGAACCCAACAATGAATATACAAAATGATGTAAATTAATGAACAATGATGAACCCAACAATGAAAATACAAAATGATGTAAATTAATGAACAATGATGAACCCAACAATGAATATACAAAATGATGTAAATTAATGAACAATGATGAACCCAACAATGAATATACAAAATGATGTAAATTAATGAACAATGATGAACCCAACAATGAATATACAAAATGATGTAAATTAATGAACAATGATGAACCCAACAATGAATATACAAAATGATGTAAATTAATGTACAATGATGAACCCAACAATGAATATACAAAATGTTGTAAATTAATGAACAATGATGAACCCTACAATGAATATACAAAATGATGTAAATTAATGAACAATGATGAACCCAACAATGACTATACAAAATGATGTAAATTAATGAACAATGATGAACCCAACAATGAATATACAAAATGATGTAAATTAATGTACAATGATGAACCCAACAATGAATATACAAAATGTTGTAAATTAATGAACAATGATGAACCCAACAATGAATATACAAAATGATGTAAATTAATGAACAATGATGAACCCAACAATGAATATACAAAATGATGTAAATTAATGTACAATGATGAACCCAACAATGAATATACAAAATGTTGTAAATTAATGAACAATGATGAACCCAACAATGAATATACAAAATGATGTAAATTAATGAACAATGATGAACCCAACAATGAATATACAAAATGATGTAAATTAATGTACAATGATGAACCCAACAATGAATATACAAAATGATGTAAATTAATGTACAATGATGAACCCAACAATGAAAATACAAAATGATGTACCGTAAATTAATGAACAATGATGAACCCAGCAATGAATATACAAAATGATGTAAATTAATAAACAATGATGAACCCAACAATGAATATACAAAATGATGTAAATTAATAAACAATGATGAACCCAACAATGAATATACAAAATGATGTAAATTAATGTACAATGATGAACCCAACAATGAAAATACAAAATGATGTAAATTAATGAACAATGATGAACCCAGCAATGAATATACAAAATGATGTAAACTAATGTACAATGATGAACCCAACAATGAATATACAAAATGATGTAAATTAATGTACATTGATGAGCCCAACAATGAATATACAAAATGATGTAAATTAATGAACAATGATGAACCCAACAATGAATATACAAAATGATGTAAATTAATGAACATTGATGAGCCCAACAATGAATATACAAAATGATGTAAATTAATGAACAATGATGAACCCAACAATGAATATACAAAATGATGTAAATTAATGAACATTGATGAACCCAACAGTGAATATACAAAATGATGTAAATTAATAAACAATGATGAACCCAACAATGAATATACAAAATGATGTAAATTAATAAACAATGATGAGCCCAACAATGAATATACAAAATGATGTAAATTAATAAACAATGATGAACCCAACAATGAATATACAAAATGATGTAAATTAATGAACAATGATGAACCCAACAATGAATATACAAAATGATGTAAATTAATAAACAATGATGAACCCAACAATGAATATACAAAATGATGTAAATTAATGAACAATGATGAACCCAACAATGAATATACAAAATGATGTAAATTAATGAACAATGATGAACCCAACAATGAATATAGAAAATGATGTAAATTAATGAACAATGATGAACCCAACAATGAATATACAAAATGATGTAAATTAATGAACAATGATGTGTCCAACAATGAAAATACAAAATGATGTAAATTAATGAACAATGATGAACCCAACAATGAATATACAAAATGATGTAAATTAATGAACAATGATGTGTCCAACAATGAATATACAAAATGATGTAAATTAATGAACAATGATGTGTCCAACAATGAATATACAAAATGATGTAAATTAATGAACAATGATGTGTCCAACAATGAATATACAAAATGATGTAAATTAATGAACAATGATGAACCCAACAATGAAAATACAAAATGATGTAAATTAATGAACAATGATGAACCCAACAATGAATATACAAAATGATGTAAATTAATGAACAATGATGAACCCAACAATGAATATACAAAATGATGTAAATTAATGAACAATGATGAACCCAACAATGAATATACAAAATGATGTAAATTAATGAACAATGATGAACCCAACAATGAATATACAAAATGATGTAAATTAATGAACAATGATGAACCCAACAATGAATATACAAAATGATGTAAATTAATGAACAATGATGAACCCAACAATGAAAATACAAAATGATGTAAATTAATGAACAATGATGAACCCAACAATGAAAATACAAAATGATGTAAATTAATGAACAATGATGAACCCAACAATGAATATACAAAATGATGTAAATTAATGAACAATGATGTGTCCAACAATGAAAATACAAAATGATGTAAATTAATGAACAATGATGAACCCAACAATGAAAATACAAAATGATGTAAATTAATGAACAATGATGAACCCAACAATGAATATACAAAATGATGTAAATTAATGAACAATGATGAACCCAACAATGAAAATACAAAATGATGTAAATTAATGAACAATGATGAACCCAACAATGAAAATACAAAATGATGTAAATTAATGAACAATGATGAACCCAACAATGAATATACAAAATGATGTAAATTAATGAACAATGATGAACCCAACAATGAATATACAAAATGATGTAAATTAATGAACAATGATGAACCCAACAATGAATATACAAAATGATGTAAATTAATGAACAATGATGAACCCAACAATGAAAATACAAAATGATGTAAATTAATGAACAATGATGAACCCAACAATGAAAATACAAAATGATGTAAATTAATGAACAATGATGAACCCAGCAATGAAAATACAAAATGATGTAAATTAATGAACAATGATGAACCCAACAATGAAAATACAAAATGATGTAAATTAATGAACAATGATGAACCCAACAATGAAAATACAAAATGATGTAAATTAATGAACAATGATGAACCCAACAATGAAAGTACAAAATGATGTAAATTAATGAACAATGATGAACCCAACAATGAAAGTACAAAATGATGTAAATTAATGAACAATGATGAACCTAACAATGAATATACAAAATGATGTAAATTAATGAACAATGATGAACCCAACAATGAATATACAAAACGATGTAAATTAATGAACAATGATGAACCCAACAATGAATATACAAAACGATGTAAATTAATAAACAATGATGAACCCAACAATGAATATACAAAATGATGTAAATTAATGAACAATGATGAACCCAACAATGAAAATACAAAATGATGTAAATTAATGAACAATGATGAACCCAACAATGAAAGTACAAAATGATGTAAATTAATGAACATTGATGAACCCAACAATGAATATACAAAATGATGTAAATTAATGAACAATGATGAACCCAACAATGAATATACAAAATGATGTAAATTAATGTACAATGATGAACCCAACAATGAATATACAAAATGATGTAAATTAATGTACAATGATGAACCCAACAATGAAAATACAAAATGATGTACCGTAAATTAATGAACAATGATGAACCCAGCAATGAATATACAAAATGATGTAAATTAATAAACAATGATGAACCCAACAATGAATATACAAAATGATGTAAATTAATAAACAATGATGAACCCAACAATGAATATACAAAATGATGTAAATTAATAAACAATGATGAACCCAACAATGAATATACAAAATGATGTAAATTAATGTACAATGATAAACCCAACAATGAAAATACAAAATGATGTAAATTAATGAACAATGATGAACCCAGCAATGAATATACAAAATGATGTAAACTAATGTACAATGATGAACCCAACAATGAATATACAAAATGATGTAAATTAATGTACATTGATGAGCCCAACAATGAATATACAAAATGATGTAAATTAATGAACAATGATGAACCCAACAATGAATATACAAAATGATGTAAATTAATGAACATTGATGAGCCCAACAATGAATATACAAAATGATGTAAATTAATGAACAATGATGAACCCAACAATGAATATACAAAATGATGTAAATTAATGAACATTGATGAACCCAACAGTGAATATACAAAATGATGTAAATTAATAAACAATGATGAACCCAACAATGAATATACAAAATGATGTAAATTAATAAACAATGATGAGCCCAACAATGAATATACAAAATGATGTAAATTAATAAACAATGATGAACCCAACAATGAATATACAAAATGATGTAAATTAATGAACAATGATGAACAATGATGAACCCAACAATGAATATACAAAATGATGTAAATTAATAAACAATGATGAACCCAACAATGAATATACAAAATGATGTAAATTAATGAACAATGATGAACCCAACAATGAATATACAAAATGATGTAAATTAATGAACAATGATGAACCCAACAATGAATATAGAAAATGATGTAAATTAATGAACAATGATGAACCCAACAATGAATATACAAAATGATGTAAATTAATGAACAATGATGTGTCCAACAATGAAAATACAAAATGATGTAAATTAATGAACAATGATGAACCCAACAATGAATATACAAAATGATGTAAATTAATGAACAATGATGTGTCCAACAATGAATATACAAAATGATGTAAATTAATGAACAATGATGTGTCCAACAATGAATATACAAAATGATGTAAATTAATGAACAATGATGAACCCAACAATGAATATACAAAATGATGTAAATTAATGAACAATGATGAACCCAACAATGAATATACAAAATGATGTAAATTAATGAACAATGATGAACCCAACAATGAATATACAAAATGATGTAAATTAATGAACAATGATGTGTCCAACAATGAATATACAAAATGATGTAAATTAATGAACAATGATGTGTCCAACAATGAATATACAAAATGATGTAAATTAATGAACAATGATGTGTCCAACAATGAATATACAAAATGATGTAAATTAATGAACAATGATGAACCCAACAATGAATATACAAAATGATGTAAATTAATGAACAATGATGAACCCAACAATGAATATACAAAATGATGTAAATTAATGAACAATGATGTGTCCAACAATGAATATACAAAATGATGTAAATTAATGAACAATGATGTGTCCAACAATGAAAATACAAAATGATGTAAATTAATGAACATTGATGAGCCCAACAATGAATATACAAAATGATGTAAATTAATGAACAATGATGTGTCCAACAATGAATATACAAAATGATGTAAATTAATGAACAATGATGAACCCAACAATGAATATACAAAATGATGTAAATTAATGAACAATGATGTGTCCAACAATGAATATACAAAATGATGTAAATTAATAAACAATGATGAGCCCAACAATGAATATACAAAATGATGTAAATTAATGAACAATGATGTGTCCAACAATGAATATACAAAATGATGTAAATTAATGAACAATGATGTGTCCAACAATGAATATACAAAATGATGTAAATTAATGAACAATGATGTGTCCAACAATGAATATACAAAATGATGTAAATTAATGAACAATGATGAACCCAACAATGAATATACAAAATGATGTAAATTAATGAACAATGATGTGTCCAACAATGAATATACAAAATGATGTAAATTAATAAACAATGATGAGCCCAACAATGAATATACAAAATGATGTAAATTAATGAACAATGATGTGTCCAACAATGAATATACAAAATGATGTAAATTAATGAACAATGATGTGTCCAACAATGAATATACAAAATGATGTAAATTAATGAACAATGATGTGTCCAACAATGAATATACAAAATGATGTAAATTAATGAACAATGATGACCCCAACAATGAATATACAAAATGATGTAAATTAATGAACAATGATGAACCCAACAATGAATATACAAAATGATGTAAATTAATAAACAATGATGAGCCCAACAATGAATATACAAAATGATGTAAATTAATAAACAATGATGAACCCAACAATGAATATACAAAATGATGTAAATTAATGAACAATGATGAACCCAACAATGAATATACAAAATGATGTAAATTAATAAACAATGATGAACCCAACAATGAATATACAAAATGATGTAAATTAATGAACAATGATGAACCCAACAATGAATATACAAAATGATGTAAATTAATGAACAATGATGAACCCAACAATGAATATACAAAATGATGTAAATTAATGAACAATGATGAACCCAACAATGAATATACAAAATGATGTAAATTAATGAACAATGATGAGCCCAACAATGAATATACAAAATGATGTAAATTAATGAACAATGATGTGTCCAACAATGAAAATACAAAATGATGTAAATTAATGAACAATGATGAACCCAACAATGAATATACAAAATGATGTAAATTAATGAACAATGATGTGTCCAACAATGAATATACAAAATGATGTAAATTAATGAACAATGATGTGTCCAACAATGAATATACAAAATGATGTAAATTAATGAACAATGATGTGTCCAACAATGAATATACAAAATGATGTAAATTAATGAACAATGATGAACCCAACAATGAATATACAAAATGATGTAAATTAATGAACAATGATGAACCCAACAATGAATATACAAAATGATGTAAATTAATGAACAATGATGAACCCAACAATGAATATACAAAATGATGTAAATTAATGACCAATGATGTGTCCAACAATGAATATACAAAATGATGTAAATTAATGAACAATGATGAACCCAACAATGAATATACAAAATGATGTAAATTAATGAACAATGATGTGTCCAACAATGAATATACAAAATGATGTAAATTAATGAACAATGATGAACCCAACAATGAATATACAAAATGATGTAAATTAATGAACAATGATGAACCCAACAATGAATATACAAAATGATGTAAATTAATGAACAATGATGTGTCCAACAATGAATATACAAAATGATGTAAATTAATGAACAATGATGTGTCCAACAATGAAAATACAAAATGATGTAAATTAATGAACATTGATGAGCCCAACAATGAATATACAAAATGATGTAAATTAATGAACAATGATGTGTCCAACAATGAATATACAAAATGATGTAAATTAATGAACAATGATGAACCCAACAATGAATATACAAAATGATGTAAATTAATGAACAATGATGTGTCCAACAATGAATATACAAAATGATGTAAATTAATAAACAATGATGAGCCCAACAATGAATATACAAAATGATGTAAATTAATGAACAATGATGTGTCCAACAATGAATATACAAAATGATGTAAATTAATGAACAATGATGTGTCCAACAATGAATATACAAAATGATGTAAATTAATGAACAATGATGTGTCCAACAATGAATATACAAAATGATGTAAATTAATGAACAATGATGAACCCAACAATGAATATACAAAATGATGTAAATTAATGAACAATGATGAACCCAACAATGAATATACAAAATGATGTAAATTAATGAACAATGATGTGTCCAACAATGAATATACAAAATGATGTAAATTAATAAACAATGATGAGCCCAACAATGAATATACAAAATGATGTAAATTAATGAATAATGATGTGTCCAACAATGAATATACAAAATGATGTAAATTAATGAACAATGATGAACCCAACAATGAATATACAAAATGATGTAAATTAATGAACAATGATGAACCCAACAATGAATATACAAAATGATGTAAATTAATGAACAATGATGAGCCCAACAATGAATATACAAAATGATGTAAATTAATGAACAATGATGTGTCCAACAATGAATATACAAAATGATGTAAATTAATAAACAATGATGAGCCCAACAATGAATATACAAAATGATGTAAATTAATGAACAATGATGTGTCCAACAATGAATATACAAAATGATGTAAATTAATGAACAATGATGTGTCCAACAATGAATATACAAAATGATGTAAATTAATGAACAATGATGTGTCCAACAATGAATATACAAAATGATGTAAATTAATGAACAATGATGACCCCAACAATGAATATACAAAATGATGTAAATTAATGAACAATGATGAACCCAACAATGAATATACAAAATGATGTAAATTAATAAACAATGATGAGCCCAACAATGAATATACAAAATGATGTAAATTAATAAACAATGATGAACCCAACAATGAATATACAAAATGATGTAAATTAATGAACAATGATGAACCCAACAATGAATATACAAAATGATGTAAATTAATAAACAATGATGAACCCAACAATGAATATACAAAATGATGTAAATTAATGAACAATGATGAACCCAACAATGAATATACAAAATTATGTAAATTAATGAACAATGATGAACCCAACAATGAATATACAAAATGATGTAAATTAATGAACAATGATGAACCCAACAATGAATATACAAAATGATGTAAATTAATGAACAATGATGAGCCCAACAATGAATATACAAAATGATGTAAATTAATGAACAATGATGTGTCCAACAATGAAAATACAAAATGATGTAAATTAATGAACAATGATGAACCCAACAATGAATATACAAAATGATGTAAATTAATGAACAATGATGTGTCCAACAATGAATATACAAAATGATGTAAATTAATGAACAATGATGTGTCCAACAATGAATATACAAAATGATGTAAATTAATGAACAATGATGTGTCCAACAATGAATATACAAAATGATGTAAATTAATGAACAATGATGAACCCAACAATGAATATACAAAATGATGTAAATTAATGAACAATGATGAACCCAACAATGAATATACAAAATGATGTAAATTAATGAACAATGATGAACCCAACAATGAATATACAAAATGATGTAAATTAATGACCAATGATGTGTCCAACAATGAATATACAAAATGATGTAAATTAATGAACAATGATGAACCCAACAATGAATATACAAAATGATGTAAATTAATGAACAATGATGTGTCCAACAATGAATATACAAAATGATGTAAATTAATGAACAATGATGAACCCAACAATGAATATACAAAATGATGTAAATTAATGAACAATGATGAACCCAACAATGAATATACAAAATGATGTAAATTAATGAACAATGATGTGTCCAACAATGAATATACAAAATGATGTAAATTAATGAACAATGATGTGTCCAACAATGAAAATACAAAATGATGTAAATTAATGAACATTGATGAGCCCAACAATGAATATACAAAATGATGTAAATTAATGAACAATGATGTGTCCAACAATGAATATACAAAATGATGTAAATTAATGAACAATGATGAACCCAACAATGAATATACAAAATGATGTAAATTAATGAACAATGATGTGTCCAACAATGAATATACAAAATGATGTAAATTAATAAACAATGATGAGCCCAACAATGAATATACAAAATGATGTAAATTAATGAACAATGATGTGTCCAACAATGAATATACAAAATGATGTAAATTAATGAACAATGATGTGTCCAACAATGAATATACAAAATGATGTAAATTAATGAACAATGATGTGTCCAACAATGAATATACAAAATGATGTAAATTAATGAACAATGATGACCCCAACAATGAATATACAAAATGATGTAAATTAATGAACAATGATGAACCCAACAATGAATATACAAAATGATGTAAATTAATGAACAATGATGAACCCAACAATGAATATACAAAATGATGTAAATTAATAAACAATGATGAACCCAACAATGAATATACAAAATGATGTAAATTAATGAACAATGATGAACCCAACAATGAATATACAAAATGATGTAAATTAATGAACAATGATGAACCCAACAATGAATATACAAAATGATGTAAATTAATAAACAATGATGAACCCAACAATGAATATACAAAATGATGTAAATTAATAAACAATGATGAACCCAACAATGAATATACAAAATGATGTAAATTAATGAACAATGATGAACCCAACAATGAATATACAAAATGATGTAAATTAATGAACAATGATGTGTCCAACAATGAATATACAAAATGATGTAAATTAATGAACAATGATGACCCCAACAATGAATATACAAAATGATGTAAATTAATGAACAATGATGTGTCCAACAATGAATATACAAAATGATGTAAATTAATGAACAATGATGTGTCCAACAATGAAAATACAAAATGATGTAAATTAATGAACATTGATGAGCCCAACAATGAATATACAAAATGATGTAAATTAATGAACAATGATGAACCCAACAATGAATATACAAAATGATGTAAATTAATGAACAATGATGTGTCCAACAATGAATATACAAAATGATGTAAATTAATGTACAATGATGAACCCAACAATGAATATACAAAATGATGTAAATTAATAAACAATGATGAACCCAACAATGAATATACAAAATGATGTAAATTAATAAACAATGATGAACCCAACAATGAATATACAAAATGATGTAAATTAATAAACAATGATGAACCCAACAATGAATATACAAAATGATGTAAATTAATGAACAATGATGAGCCCAACAATGAATATACAAAATGATGTAAATTAATAAACAATGATGAACCCAACAATGAATATACAAAATGATGTAAATTAATAAACAATGATGAGCCCAACAATGAATATACAAAATGATGTAAATTAATGAACAATGATGTGTCCAACAATGAATATACAAAATGATGTAAATTAATGAACAATGATGAACCCAACAATGAAAATACAAAATGATGTAAATTAATGAACATTGATGAGCCCAACAATGAATATACAAAATGATGTAAATTAATGAACAATGATGAACCCAACAATGAATATACAAAATGATGTAAATTAATGAACAATGATGTGTCCAACAATGAATATACAAAATGATGTAAATTAATGAACAATGATGTGTCCAACAATGAATATACAAAATGATGTAAATTAATGAACAATGATGAACCCAACAATGAATATACAAAATGATGTAAATTAATGAACAATGATGAACCCAACAATGAAAATACAAAGTGATGTAAATTAATGAACATTGATGAGCCCAACAATGAATATACAAAATGATGTAAATTAATGAACAATGATGAACCCAACAATGAATATACAAAATGATGTAAATTAATGAACAATGATGAACCCAACAATGAATATACAAAATGATGTAAATTAATGAACAATGATGTGTCCAACAATGAAAATACAAAATGATGTAAATTAATGAACAATGATGAACCCAACAATGAATATACAAAATGATGTAAATTAATGTACAATGATGAACCCAACAATGAATATACAAAATGTTGTAAATTAATAAACAATGATGAACCCAACAATGAAAATACAAAATGATGTAAATTAATGAACAATGATGAACCCAACAATGAATATACAAAATGTTGTAAATTAATGAACAATGATGGATGTGTCCAACAATGAAAATACAAAATGATGTAAATTAATGAACAATGATGAACCCAACAATGAATATACAAAATGATGTAAATTAATGTACAATGATGAACCCAACAATGAATATACAAAATGATGTAAATTAATGAACAATGATGAACCCAACAATGAATATACAAAATGATGTAAATTAATGAACAATGATGAACCCAACAATGAAAATACAAAATGATGTAAATTAATGAACAATGATGAACCCAACAATGAAAATACAAAATGATGTAAATTAATGAACAATGATGAACCCAACAATGAATATACAAAATGATGTAAATTAATGAACAATGATGTGTCCAACAATGAATATACAAAATGATGTAAATTAATGAACAATGATGTGTCCAACAATGAATATACAAAATGATGTAAATTAATGAACAATGATGTGTCCAACAATGAATATACAAAATGATGTAAATTAATGAACAATGATGAACCCAACAATGAATATACAAAATGATGTAAATTAATGAACAATGATGAACCCAACAATGAATATACAAAATGATGTAAATTAATGAACAATGATGAACCCAACAATGAATATACAAAATGATGTAAATTAATGACCAATGATGTGTCCAACAATGAATATACAAAATGATGTAAATTAATGAACAATGATGAACCCAACAATGAATATACAAAATGATGTAAATTAATGAACAATGATGTGTCCAACAATGAATATACAAAATGATGTAAATTAATGAACAATGATGAACCCAACAATGAATATACAAAATGATGTAAATTAATGAACAATGATGAACCCAACAATGAATATACAAAATGATGTAAATTAATGAACAATGATGTGTCCAACAATGAATATACAAAATGATGTAAATTAATGAACAATGATGTGTCCAACAATGAAAATACAAAATGATGTAAATTAATGAACATTGATGAGCCCAACAATGAATATACAAAATGATGTAAATTAATGAACAATGATGTGTCCAACAATGAATATACAAAATGATGTAAATTAATGAACAATGATGAACCCAACAATGAATATACAAAATGATGTAAATTAATGAACAATGATGTGTCCAACAATGAATATACAAAATGATGTAAATTAATAAACAATGATGAGCCCAACAATGAATATACAAAATGATGTAAATTAATGAACAATGATGTGTCCAACAATGAATATACAAAATGATGTAAATTAATGAACAATGATGTGTCCAACAATGAATATACAAAATGATGTAAATTAATGAACAATGATGTGTCCAACAATGAATATACAAAATGATGTAAATTAATGAACAATGATGAACCCAACAATGAATATACAAAATGATGTAAATTAATGAACAATGATGAACCCAACAATGAATATACAAAATGATGTAAATTAATGAACAATGATGTGTCCAACAATGAATATACAAAATGATGTAAATTAATAAACAATGATGAGCCCAACAATGAATATACAAAATGATGTAAATTAATGAATAATGATGTGTCCAACAATGAATATACAAAATGATGTAAATTAATGAACAATGATGAACCCAACAATGAATATACAAAATGATGTAAATTAATGAACAATGATGAACCCAACAATGAATATACAAAATGATGTAAATTAATGAACAATGATGAGCCCAACAATGAATATACAAAATGATGTAAATTAATGAACAATGATGTGTCCAACAATGAATATACAAAATGATGTAAATTAATAAACAATGATGAGCCCAACAATGAATATACAAAATGATGTAAATTAATGAACAATGATGTGTCCAACAATGAATATACAAAATGATGTAAATTAATGAACAATGATGTGTCCAACAATGAATATACAAAATGATGTAAATTAATGAACAATGATGAACCCAACAATGAATATACAAAATGATGTAAATTAATGTACAATGATGAACCCAACAATGAATATACAAAATGTTGTAAATTAATAAACAATGATGAACCCAACAATGAAAATACAAAATGATGTAAATTAATGAACAATGATGAACCCAACAATGAATATACAAAATGTTGTAAATTAATGAACAATGATGGATGTGTCCAACAATGAAAATACAAAATGATGTAAATTAATGAACAATGATGAACCCAACAATGAATATACAAAATGATGTAAATTAATGTACAATGATGAACCCAACAATGAATATACAAAATGATGTAAATTAATGAACAATGATGAACCCAACAATGAATATACAAAATGATGTAAATTAATGAACAATGATGAACCCAACAATGAAAATACAAAATGATGTAAATTAATGAACAATGATGAACCCAACAAAGAAAATACAAAATGATGTAAATTAATGAACAATGATGAACCCAACAATGAATATACAAAATGATGTAAATTAATGAACAATGATGTGTCCAACAATGAATATACAAAATGATGTAAATTAATGAACAATGATGTGTCCAACAATGAATATACAAAATGATGTAAATTAATGAACAATGATGTGTCCAACAATGAATATACAAAATGATGTAAATTAATGAACAATGATGAACCCAACAATGAATATACAAAATGATGTAAATTAATGAACAATGATGAACCCAACAATGAATATACAAAATGATGTAAATTAATGAACAATGATGAACCCAACAATGAATATACAAAATGATGTAAATTAATGACCAATGATGTGTCCAACAATGAATATACAAAATGATGTAAATTAATGAACAATGATGAACCCAACAATGAATATACAAAATGATGTAAATTAATGAACAATGATGTGTCCAACAATGAATATACAAAATGATGTAAATTAATGAACAATGATGAACCCAACAATGAATATACAAAATGATGTAAATTAATGAACAATGATGAACCCAACAATGAATATACAAAATGATGTAAATTAATGAACAATGATGTGTCCAACAATGAATATACAAAATGATGTAAATTAATGAACAATGATGTGTCCAACAATGAAAATACAAAATGATGTAAATTAATGAACATTGATGAGCCCAACAATGAATATACAAAATGATGTAAATTAATGAACAATGATGTGTCCAACAATGAATATACAAAATGATGTAAATTAATGAACAATGATGAACCCAACAATGAATATACAAAATGATGTAAATTAATGAACAATGATGTGTCCAACAATGAATATACAAAATGATGTAAATTAATAAACAATGATGAGCCCAACAATGAATATACAAAATGATGTAA
Organism: Unio delphinus; assembly: GCA_029339505.1. NCBI lineage: Eukaryota > Metazoa > Mollusca > Bivalvia > Unionida > Unionidae > Unio > Unio delphinus. The sequence continues at coordinate 2,990,430 of JAQISU010000156.1, read as the reverse complement.
ATTAATGAACAATGATGTGTCCAACAATGAATATACAAAATGATGTAAATTAATGAACAATGATGTGTCCAACAATGAATATACAAAATGATGTAAATTAATGAACAATGATGTGTCCAACAATGAATATACAAAATGATGTAAATTAATGAACAATGATGAACCCAACAATGAATATACAAAATGATGTAAATTAATGAACAATGATGAACCCAACAATGAATATACAAAATGATGTAAATTAATGAACAATGATGTGTCCAACAATGAATATACAAAATGATGTAAATTAATAAACAATGATGAGCCCAACAATGAATATACAAAATGATGTAAATTAATGAATAATGATGTGTCCAACAATGAATATACAAAATGATGTAAATTAATGAACAATGATGAACCCAACAATGAATATACAAAATGATGTAAATTAATGAACAATGATGAACCCAACAATGAATATACAAAATGATGTAAATTAATGAACAATGATGAGCCCAACAATGAATATACAAAATGATGTAAATTAATGAACAATGATGTGTCCAACAATGAATATACAAAATGATGTAAATTAATAAACAATGATGAGCCCAACAATGAATATACAAAATGATGTAAATTAATGAACAATGATGTGTCCAACAATGAATATACAAAATGATGTAAATTAATGAACAATGATGTGTCCAACAATGAATATACAAAATGATGTAAATTAATGAACAATGATGTGTCCAACAATGAATATACAAAATGATGTAAATTAATGAACAATGATGACCCCAACAATGAATATACAAAATGATGTAAATTAATGAACAATGATGAACCCAACAATGAATATACAAAATGATGTAAATTAATAAACAATGATGAGCCCAACAATGAATATACAAAATGATGTAAATTAATAAACAATGATGAACCCAACAATGAATATACAAAATGATGTAAATTAATGAACAATGATGAACCCAACAATGAATATACAAAATGATGTAAATTAATAAACAATGATGAACCCAACAATGAATATACAAAATGATGTAAATTAATGAACAATGATGAACCCAACAATGAATATACAAAATTATGTAAATTAATGAACAATGATGAACCCAACAATGAATATACAAAATGATGTAAATTAATGAACAATGATGAACCCAACAATGAATATACAAAATGATGTAAATTAATGAACAATGATGAGCCCAACAATGAATATACAAAATGATGTAAATTAATGAACAATGATGTGTCCAACAATGAAAATACAAAATGATGTAAATTAATGAACAATGATGAACCCAACAATGAATATACAAAATGATGTAAATTAATGAACAATGATGTGTCCAACAATGAATATACAAAATGATGTAAATTAATGAACAATGATGTGTCCAACAATGAATATACAAAATGATGTAAATTAATGAACAATGATGTGTCCAACAATGAATATACAAAATGATGTAAATTAATGAACAATGATGAACCCAACAATGAATATACAAAATGATGTAAATTAATGAACAATGATGAACCCAACAATGAATATACAAAATGATGTAAATTAATGAACAATGATGAACCCAACAATGAATATACAAAATGATGTAAATTAATGACCAATGATGTGTCCAACAATGAATATACAAAATGATGTAAATTAATGAACAATGATGAACCCAACAATGAATATACAAAATGATGTAAATTAATGAACAATGATGTGTCCAACAATGAATATACAAAATGATGTAAATTAATGAACAATGATGAACCCAACAATGAATATACAAAATGATGTAAATTAATGAACAATGATGAACCCAACAATGAATATACAAAATGATGTAAATTAATGAACAATGATGTGTCCAACAATGAATATACAAAATGATGTAAATTAATGAACAATGATGTGTCCAACAATGAAAATACAAAATGATGTAAATTAATGAACATTGATGAGCCCAACAATGAATATACAAAATGATGTAAATTAATGAACAATGATGTGTCCAACAATGAATATACAAAATGATGTAAATTAATGAACAATGATGAACCCAACAATGAATATACAAAATGATGTAAATTAATGAACAATGATGTGTCCAACAATGAATATACAAAATGATGTAAATTAATAAACAATGATGAGCCCAACAATGAATATACAAAATGATGTAAATTAATGAACAATGATGTGTCCAACAATGAATATACAAAATGATGTAAATTAATGAACAATGATGTGTCCAACAATGAATATACAAAATGATGTAAATTAATGAACAATGATGTGTCCAACAATGAATATACAAAATGATGTAAATTAATGAACAATGATGACCCCAACAATGAATATACAAAATGATGTAAATTAATGAACAATGATGAACCCAACAATGAATATACAAAATGATGTAAATTAATGAACAATGATGAACCCAACAATGAATATACAAAATGATGTAAATTAATAAACAATGATGAACCCAACAATGAATATACAAAATGATGTAAATTAATGAACAATGATGAACCCAACAATGAATATACAAAATGATGTAAATTAATGAACAATGATGAACCCAACAATGAATATACAAAATGATGTAAATTAATAAACAATGATGAACCCAACAATGAATATACAAAATGATGTAAATTAATAAACAATGATGAACCCAACAATGAATATACAAAATGATGTAAATTAATGAACAATGATGAACCCAACAATGAATATACAAAATGATGTAAATTAATGAACAATGATGTGTCCAACAATGAATATACAAAATGATGTAAATTAATGAACAATGATGACCCCAACAATGAATATACAAAATGATGTAAATTAATGAACAATGATGTGTCCAACAATGAATATACAAAATGATGTAAATTAATGAACAATGATGTGTCCAACAATGAAAATACAAAATGATGTAAATTAATGAACATTGATGAGCCCAACAATGAATATACAAAATGATGTAAATTAATGAACAATGATGAACCCAACAATGAATATACAAAATGATGTAAATTAATGAACAATCATGTGTCCAACAATGAATATACAAAATGATGTAAATTAATGTACAATGATGAACCCAACAATGAATATACAAAATGATGTAAATTAATAAACAATGATGAACCCAACAATGAATATACAAAATGATGTAAATTAATAAACAATGATGAACCCAACAATGAATATACAAAATGATGTAAATTAATAAACAATGATGAACCCAACAATGAATATACAAAATGATGTAAATTAATGAACAATGATGAGCCCAACAATGAATATACAAAATGATGTAAATTAATAAACAATGATGAACCCAACAATGAATATACAAAATGATGTAAATTAATAAACAATGATGAGCCCAACAATGAATATACAAAATGATGTAAATTAATGAACAATGATGTGTCCAACAATGAATATACAAAATGATGTAAATTAATGAACAATGATGAACCCAACAATGAAAATACAAAATGATGTAAATTAATGAACATTGATGAGCCCAACAATGAATATACAAAATGATGTAAATTAATGAACAATGATGAACCCAACAATGAATATACAAAATGATGTAAATTAATGAACAATGATGTGTCCAACAATGAATATACAAAATGATGTAAATTAATGAACAATGATGTGTCCAACAATGAATATACAAAATGATGTAAATTAATGAACAATGATGAACCCAACAATGAATATACAAAATGATGTAAATTAATGAACAATGATGAACCCAACAATGAAAATACAAAGTGATGTAAATTAATGAACATTGATGAGCCCAACAATGAATATACAAAATGATGTAAATTAATGAACAATGATGAACCCAACAATGAATATACAAAATGATGTAAATTAATGAACAATGATGAACCCAACAATGAATATACAAAATGATGTAAATTAATGAACAATGATGTGTCCAACAATGAAAATACAAAATGATGTAAATTAATGAACAATGATGAACCCAACAATGAATATACAAAATGATGTAAATTAATGTACAATGATGAACCCAACAATGAATATACAAAATGTTGTAAATTAATAAACAATGATGAACCCAACAATGAAAATACAAAATGATGTAAATTAATGAACAATGATGAACCCAACAATGAATATACAAAATGTTGTAAATTAATGAACAATGATGGATGTGTCCAACAATGAAAATACAAAATGATGTAAATTAATGAACAATGATGAACCCAACAATGAATATACAAAATGATGTAAATTAATGTACAATGATGAACTCAACAATGAATATGCAAAATGTTGTAAATTAATGAACAATGATGAACCCAACAATGAATATACAAAATGTTGTAAATTAATGAACATTGATGAGCCCAACTATGAATATATAAAATGTTGTAAATTAATGAACAATGATGAACCCAACAATGAATATACAAAATGATGTAAATTAATGTACAATGATGAACCCAACAATGAATATACAAAATGTTGTAAATTAATAAACAATGATGAACCCAACAATGAAAATACAAAATGATGTAAATTAATGAACAATGATGAGCCCAACAATGAATATACAAAATGTTGTAAATTAATGAACAATGATGAACCCAACAATGAATATACAAAATGATGTAAATTAATGTACAATGATGAACCCAACAATGAAAATACAAAATGATGTAAATTAATGAACAATGATGAGCCCAACAATGAATATACAAAATGTTGTAAATTAATGAACAATGATGAACCCAACAATGAATATACAAAATGATGTAAATTAATGAACAATGATGAACCCAACAATGAATATACAAAATGTTGTAAATTAATGAACAATGATGAACCCAACAATGAATATACAAAATGATGTAAATTAATGAACAATGATGAACCCAACAATGAATATACAAAATGATGTAAATTAATGAACAATGATGAACCCAACAATGAATATACAAAATGATGTAAATTAATGAACAATGATGAACCCAACAATGAATATACAAAATGATGTAAATTAATGAACAATGATGAACCCAACAATGAATATACAAAATGATGTAAATTAATGAACAATGATGAACCCAACAATGAATATGAATGATGTAAATTAATGAACAATGATGGATGTGTCCAACAATGAAAATACAAAACGATGTAAATTCCTAAATGGACGTAATCAATTTATGGAATTTAAACAAATAATCTTGCATGTCAATGGAATTTATCAGCAGATTTGATTAATATATTAATCTGTCAAAAGATATGATCAGTGTATGGAATTTATCAACATATTTGACTAATATATTAATCTGTCAAAAGATATGATCAGAGTATGGAATTTATCAACAGATATGACTAATATATTAATCTGTCAAAAGATATGATCAGTGAATGGAATTTATCAACATATTTGACTATATTAATCTGTCAGAAGATATGATCAGTGTATGGAATTTATCAACAGATTTGACTAATATGATGATGATAAATTTGAATTATAGTACTGTATCGCCCACCAGCCATCATTTTCCTTTGTCCTGGGTTCTTTGAAGTTGATTCTCTCATGATGTTTTTCCAGTTTTTTATCCAAACTTTTCCTCCTTAAATTGGATGAGTTTTGTGCTGTTTTGAGTTAATAGAATCTACAGCCCATACGCCCCAGCCCTTATAGTTGAGTTGGGGGTCTATATGCCTAAAGTTAGATAAAATTTAATTACAGCCTTGTTCTGCAGGGCCTGATATTCTTGGGCATTTAGACTACCTCATACTGTCTAAATTGGAACCATAATATCGGGAAAGAATTTTATGATAGTCTGGTATCAGACCATCTACTTTTATTTATATTTTGTCTTTCTGACTTTAGAACTTGATAGGTATTTGGTAATTATTATTTACTGTCAATGAGGCTGTACTGAGAGGAAAGTTAGAGAAGGTAATAGTAGTGAGGGTAGGTTCCTATACATATTTTATGGGCTGTTTTAAAAAAAAAAAATATTTGTTATTATTTGTTTGTTTAGTTTTGGCCTTTTACATGGGTTTTGAGTAATTAAACCGTCCTTGAAACCCACATACACTAGGGCGAGCATGAGATCACCAAGGCTCATACACTGAGCAACCAAACCAAAAAATAACCCTAGAAACTAGGGAACCTGAAAAAATTACTCAAAACCCTTAAATAATCAAATCACTTCTGAAAAAATAAAAAGTCAACAAAATAGATGAAAGATAAAGTAATAGGGGTATACAAATCACAACGAATAGATAATGAAGACAGTTAGGGAATAAAAAACACCATGTAAAAGGCCAAAACTAAACAAATACTGTAACAATTAAATCTTTACAACCAAAATATTTTCAAAAAAAGCCATTTGGAAAGGGATATATTTTCTCAGCTACCAGTTGCCATTGTATTTTAAACTATAAATTATGAATATGAATTATATACTAATTTAGTAAAAAATTTCCAGGCAGTAAACTAAACAAAAACGTGTGTACAATTTTAAGAGGCAAGATTTAATACATGCATTGTAAGAAAATATAGGATACACAAGTATATGCACTAATTCTCTCTTACTCACTCTCTTCTTTCACTCAAACAAGCCACTAATCATTATTACCAATATTCTACAACATCAATAGTAAATTACTATACTCTCTCTTTTGGGACTACTCATGGGATAGAATCTGAATGTACAAGACAATGATTCCCAATTGGTGCTAGGCTCATCCCAGGCATTTTTTGAAAATATTTTGGTTGTAAAGATTTAATTGTTACAGTATTTCATAAGATTTGGTGAAAAGAGTACAAGCAATTATTTATGCGTTATACAAACTATTTCAGTGAAGAAAAGATGACATTGGCCAAAATTCGGGTCTGCCATAAGTGTAAAACCAAGTTTACCAAGATCGATGGGTGCAACAAGATGACCTGCCGTTGCGGAGCCAAAATGTGCTACATATGCAGAAAACGTGATGTAAGTGCATCAGTTTTCCCTAGTCACTTTTCTAGATCTGCTGTGGCATAATCTAGGGGCAGATCTGGGTCTACCATATTTCTTCACAAATTAGAACAAATAAAGGCTTTGTTTCAGTTGGGAAGGTATTAAACACAAATTGTTAGTGTAGTAGTAGTAGCAGTTTTTACAGGGTTTAATGCCATTTTTTCAGTACAATGGTCTTCAGTGTAAATGGTGCAGGAAGAACCCAGAATGCCCATGAAAGAACCACCAACACTTGAAAAGTTTCTGACAAGCTTTCTCTCATACCCACATTGGCCATACCTGAGACTCAAACCCACACAGACAGATGTGAGATGGCAGTGATCCATAACAGTGAGTGCTTTAGACCACTCAGGCCCCCTGTTAGTATAGTACACAGAAAGCTGTATTGAATGTGTTTGAGATATCCGCAGATTGTGAGATGTGAAGTGTCATCTGGGATCTCCTGATGTCACATATTTGGGAGATACATCTTTTATAATTAACATAATGTACTGATTGTGATTTATTTTTTTACCTTTAAGAACACCTAATTTTCATAAATCAGGGAAATATAAGTCTGTTCGGGTTACATAGTGGTAGATAAACAAATCACAGCTAATCAGGAAAGCTCACCAATCTCCCAAAGGGTGTGAAAGACAGACTAATGCAAATGAGGCTGCCATTGGCTGGAAAGAGACACGATAGTATCATCAGCACCTGTGCACCCACTATGACCAATTTGACAAGATCAAGGACCAGTTCAGAGATCAAGGACCAGTTCAGAGATCAAGGACCAATTTGTTAAGATCAAGGACCAAGTCAGAGATCGGGGACCAGTTTGATAAAGACCTGGGCTCTGTTATTTAAAAGCACTGAAGGCAGACAAGCATCTTTTGGTCTGAGTATTTAGTTTGATTAAAACTGCGATAATTTTAACTAAAGCAATTCCAGTTACCTACAAATCAGCAGCAGTGTGATGGGAACCAAAGTGGCCACATCATATTTTTATGGGCAAACCCGAATAGAAGTAGGCCAGAATTTTGTTTTATTTGGTGGAAGATTCCGTTTTCTTTTATCCATCTTTCCATCACTTTTAACCCCTGCCGCCACAATAACGTGTCACAGTTTAATTCACTCATCATCTGCAAGGTAAGGCTTACCTTTGATAGCATTTCCTGGTGACACTTTAGAGTGGGCTCGTGACCTGAATTACTGAATAAAGCATTTCTTATTCGTACTGTTGAACAGAAATGGCTTTCATCTTCCCTGCCTGAACCTTTAATTTATTTTAGGTTTGTAGACAGTATGTGAGAAAGTGAAATGGGCATTTGTTGAAATACTTTGCAGCCACTTTGTAACAATTAATGCAAACTGCAAGAATGTTTTGGGAAAATGGGCATCCTTTGGAGACTGTACATGGCTGCAACAAAAACCTTGGTTCCACCAAATATAAACATTATAATTGGTTTGCAGCCATACAGATGGACTGCTGAATGAGAAACATCAGCTACAAACAACATAACACTTCATCGTCAAAGAAGCCAACCTTAAAGAACATGAAGACTGTCCAGTACAAACTAGGAGAGCTGCAAGACTCATGACTGAGCAACAAGGCAGATGAGAATCAGTTCTGCACAGACAGTGATGCTTGAAAGACAGTCTCTTGGCCACAATCATCAGGAACACATCTCCAGTACTGACAACACCACACCGTTCATTGTCAAAGAAAACTTGACTACAAAGGTGGGTGGAACACTTCAACAACATCCTCAGTTGACAATCCTTTATCAGTGAAGAGGCAATGGATCAACCACCTAAACTGGAAATAAACTTGTAGATCTGATTGATACTGAGAAAGCAATTGGCCAGGTGTCCAGTCACTTAGAACATATTTTATACCAGCAGAAGTTTATATGGCAGATAAATTGAATGGACTCCTGTTCAATGTGGATTTCAGTAACTACCCCAGGTGTACAAACCATGCATCCATTATCCAATTATACAGCAGACAATACTGCGAGAAACATCACACATGTCCTTGCTATTGATAGCTGGCAAGATCTGCACCAGCATTTTGCTGAATTGCCTTGTACATCTCATTGGTCATCACATTGGTCATTGCCTCCTTTCTGAGAGTCACTATGGTTTCTTGAAGTGACAAGGCATCCTAGGAAGGAAAAATCTCAAAAAGCAGAATTTGACAACATTCATATGACCTGACAAAAGCCTTTGATGCAGTCAGTTGTTTAGGGCTTCTGAAAGATCTTGGCAAGATATGGTTGTCATGAAAAATCATTGTAATGGTTTGGCAATTCCATGATAGCATGCTGGTTTGTCTTGGTGAGTCCTCTGAACAATTTTCATTTACTAATGGAATCCAGCAAGGCTGTCAACTGCAAAATCAAATACTGGGTATCGGATATTGGGCATGCATCAAATACTGATGCATCAAATACTGGGCATGATTCATACACTGGGCATCAACTACTGGGCATGATTTATACACTGGGCATCAACTACTGGGTATTATTCATACACTGGGCATGATTCATACACTGGGCATCAACTGCTGGGCATGATTCATACACTGGGCATCAACTGCTGGGCATGATTCATACACTGGGCATGATTCATACACTAGCCATCAACTACTGGGCATGATTCATACACTGGGCATCAACTACTGGGCATGATTTATACATTGGGCATCAACTACTGGGCATTATTCATACACTGGGCATGATTCATACACTGGGCATCAACTGCTGGGCATGATTCATACACTGGGCATCAACTGCTGGGCATGATTCATACACTGGCCATCAACTACTGGGCATGATTCATACACTGGGCATCAACTACTGGGCATGATTCATACACTGGGCATCAAATACTGGGCATGATTCAATGGGCATCAACTACTGGGCAGAGAGCAAGTTCTTCTGTCTGAGAAGGCTATGAGCAAGGCTGAAAGTGACTGTTCATGATCTCCAAATTTTGCTGATTGTTCCCTGAATGCAGGATTTGATTGTGACATGTTGATGGGAGTATGTATCATTCTTTAAAGCCAGTGACAATTTTGGTATTGCAGTTAGCATCACATTCCTTTCCAGTTCCCCTTGGATAGCTTTATAAATTCAGTTCTAAATTTAGGTGAGAAACATTATGTGGAATCACTATAGTGAACTTTCACTGTATATGAATTTTTTCTTGTGTTCTTAATTGGTATATGGAATTTGCCAATAAAGCTGAGTTATATCATTTCATGAAATTCTTGGAGTATACATGTGCATATGTACGTTCATTGTATTTTATGTAACACATAAGGAATGTTGTTGGGACACAAAGTTATGTGTGCACTAAATTGTTAGTGTTCATTAATCAAACAGATCAGGAGCAAAAGAAAGGTTTAATAATGGGAACATTGAAAATTAAGTGTCTTGTTTGCCATCGTTACAAACCATAGGAGACAATACATATCACCTGAGGCAGCATGTTCAGAGATTTCAACAATTTTCGTGGGTTCATGTTAAGCAAGGAAATATTTGTACAAGTAAAACGGTGATGGATGAGTGTAATGGATTGTCTCCTGTGGCTTGTACCAACCATTGTTTGCTACCTTGACCTTTTCGAAATGTGTTATAATTTTATTATAATTTTATTTTAGATTGATTACAACCACTTCTGTCGCCATCCCAGGGACCCTGGAATGTCCTGTAATAAATGCCAAAATTGCTCATTGTGGACCAACCCAGATGTAAGTATGCAGCAGATACAGGCGGCTGCTTTTCACTTCCTAATAGTTTTATTTGATAATATTTTCCACAGCCCAGGAAATTCATGTCAGAGCTAGGAAAAATGAAAAACTAAGCAAGTAAAGAGATTTCAGATTTTTGCTGAAAGTACAAAATTACTTGTATACCATTTTAGTATACAAGACTATGTGTATAGAATTGAGGAATTACTACGTTTTTGTTGAAAGTTCCTGAATTGTCTGATTTACTAAATGACAGCAGATCTTGATCATAAAGGTGCATGTATTCAACCAATACTTTTCGTAAGTATGAAGTATATATATCTTTGTTTCTGAGAATTGTTGCCTTTTTTTGTCTTGAGATTCATAGTACCTGCTGGCTTTTGCTTTGGCCAGTGTTATCATTCTGTTGATTTTACCTTCACCATTTCAAATGCCTCACCTTTATTCTACAACTATAGCCAGGATGTGCCATTAAACACTATGCATATATGCATATTGAATGTTATATTAATTATAATTAAACACTATGCATATATTGAATGTTATATTAATTATAATTAAACACTATGCATATATTGAATGTTATATTAATTATAATTAAACACTATGCATATATTGAATGTTATATTAATTATAATTAAACACTATGCACATATTGAATGTTATATTAATTATAATTAAACACTATGCATATATTGAATGTTATATTAATTATAATTAAATACTATGCATATATACATATTGAATGTTATATTAATTATAATAAAACACTATGCATATTTTGAATGTTATATTAATTATAATTAAACACTATGCATATATACATATTGAATGTTATATTAATTATAATTAAACACTATGCATATATTGAATGTTATATTTATTATAATTAAACACTATGCATATTTTGAATGTTATATTAATTATAATTAAACACTATGCATATATACATATTGAATGTTATATTAATTATAATTAAACACTATGCATAAATTGAATGTTATATTAATTATAATTAAACACTATGCATATTTTGAATGTTATATTAATTATAATTAAACACTATGCATATATACATATTGAATGTTATATTAATTATAATTAAACACTATGCATATATTGAATGTTATATTTATTATAATTAAACACTGTGCACATATTGAATGTTATATTAATTATAATTAAACACTATGCATATATTGAATGTTATATTAATTATAATTAAACACTATGCATATATTGAATGTTATATTAATTATAATTATAACACTATGCATATATGCATATTGAATGTTATGTTAATTATAATTAAACACTTGCATATATTGAATGTTATATTAATTATAATTCAACACTATGCATATATTGAATGTTACATTTATTATAATTATAACTATGTATATATGCATATATTAAATGTTATATTAGTTATAATTAAACACTGCATATATTAAATGTTATATTTATTATAATTAAACACTATGCATATATGCATATTAAATGTTATATTTATTATAATTAAACACTATGCATATAGGCATATTGAATGTTATATTAATTATAATTAAACACTATGCATATATTGAATGTTATATTAATTATAATTAAACACTATGCATATATTGAATGTTATATTAATTATAATTAAACACTATGCACATATTGAATGTTATATTAATTATAATTAAACACTATGCATATATTGAATGTTATATTAATTATAATTAAATACTATGCATATATACATATTGAATGTTATATTAATTATAATAAAACACTATGCATATTTTGAATGTTATATTAATTATAATTAAACACTATGCATATATACATATTGAATGTTATATTAATTATAATTAAACACTATGCATATATTGAATGTTATATTTATTATAATTAAACACTATGCATATTTTGAATGTTATATTAATTATAATTAAACACTATGCATATATACATATTGAATGTTATATTAATTATAATTAAACACTATGCATAAATTGAATGTTATATTAATTATAATTAAACACTATGCATATTTTGAATGTTATATTAATTATAATTAAACACTATGCATATATACATATTGAATGTTATATTAATTATAATTAAACACTATGCATATATTGAATGTTATATTTATTATAATTAAACACTGTGCACATATTGAATGTTATATTAATTATAATTAAACACTATGCATATATTGAATGTTATATTAATTATAATTAAACACTATGCATATATTGAATGTTATATTAATTATAATTATAACACTATGCATATATGCATATTGAATGTTATGTTAATTATAATTAAACACTATGCATATTTTGAATGTTATATTAATTATAATTAAACACTATGCATATATACATATTGAATGTTATATTAATTATAATTAAACACTATGCATATATTGAATGTTATATTTATTATAATTAAACACTATGCATATTTTGAATGTTATATTAATTATAATTAAACACTATGCATATATACATATTGAATGTTATATTAATTATAATTAAACACTATGCATAAATTGAATGTTATATTAATTATAATTAAACACTATGCATATTTTGAATGTTATATTAATTATAATTAAACACTATGCATATATACATATTGAATGTTATATTAATTATAATTAAACACTATGCATATATTGAATGTTATATTTATTATAATTAAACACTGTGCACATATTGAATGTTATATTAATTATAATTAAACACTATGCATATATTGAATGTTATATTAATTATAATTAAACACTATGCATATATTGAATGTTATATTAATTATAATTATAACACTATGCATATATGCATATTGAATGTTATGTTAATTATAATTAAACACTTGCATATATTGAATGTTATATTAATTATAATTCAACACTATGCATATATTGAATGTTACATTTATTATAATTATAACTATGTATATATGCATATATTAAATGTTATATTAGTTATAATTAAACACTGCATATATTAAATGTTATATTTATTATAATTAAACACTATGCATATATGCATATTAAATGTTATATTTATTATAATTAAACACTATGCATATAGGCATATTGAATGTTATATTAATTATAATTAAACACTATTGCATATATTGAATGTTACATTTATTATAATTAAACACTATGCATATATGCATATTGAATGTTATATTTATTATAATTAAACACTATGCATATAGGCATATTGAATGTTATATTAATTATAATTAAACACTTGCATATATTGATTGTTATATTAATTATAATTAAACTATGCATATATTGAATGTTATGTTAATTATAATTATAACATTATGCATATATGCATATTGAATGTTATATTAATTATAATTAAACACTTTGCACATATTGAATGTTATATTAATTATAATTAAACACTATGCATATATTGAATGTTATATTAATTATAATTATAACATTATGCATATATACATATTGAATGTTATATTTATTATACTTAAACACTATGCATATATTGAATGTTATATTAATTATAATTAAACACTATGCACATATTGAATGTTATATTAATTATAATTATAACATTATGCATATATACATATTGAATGTTATATTAATTATAATTAAACACTATGCATAAATTGAATGTTATATTAATTATAATTAAACACTATGCATATATACATATTGAATGTTATATTAATTATAATTAAACACTATTGCATATATTGAATGTTATATTTATTATAATTAAACACTATGCATATATTGAATGTTATATTAATTATAATTAAACACTATGCATATATACATATTGAATGTTATATTAATTATAATTAAACACTATGCATAAATTGAATGTTATATTAATTATAATTAAACACTATGCATATTTTGAATGTTATATTAATTATAATTAAACACTATGCATATATACATATTGAATGTTATATTTATTATACTTAAACACTATGCATATATTGAATGTTATATTAATTATAATTAAACACTATGCACATATTGAATGTTATATTAATTATAATTATAACATTATGCATATATACATATTGAATGTTATATTAATTATAATTAAACACTATGCATAAATTGAATGTTATATTAATTATAATTAAACACTATGCATATATACATATTGAATGTTATATTAATTATAATTAAACACTATTGCATATATTGAATGTTATATTTATTATAATTAAACACTATGCATATATTGAATGTTATATTAATTATAATTAAACACTATTGCATATATTGAATGTTATATTAATTATAATTAAACACTATGCATATTTTGAATGTTATATTTATTATAATTAAACACTATGCACATATTGAATGTTATATTAATTATAATTAAACACTATGCATATTTTGAATGTTATATTTATTATAATTAAACACTATGCATATATTGAATGTTATATTAATTATAATTAAACACTATGCACATATTGAATGTTATATTAATTATAATTAAACACTATGCATATATACATATTGAATGTTATATTAATTATAATTAAACACTATTGCATATATTGAATGTTATATTTATTATAATTAAACACTATGCATATATTGAATGTTATATTAATTATAATTAAACACTATTGCATATATTGAATGTTACATTAATTATAATTAAACACTATGCATAAATTGAATGTTATATTAATTATAATTAAACACTATTGCATATATTGAATGTTATATTAATTATAATTAAACACTATTGCATATATTGAATGTTATATTGATTATAATTAAACACTATGCATATTTTGAATGTTATATTTATTATAATTAAACACTATGCACATATTGAATGTTATATTTATTATAATTAAACACTATGCATATATTGAATGTTATATTTATTATAATTAAACACTATGCATATATTGAATGTTATATTAATTATAATTAAACACTATGCACATATTGAATGTTATATTAATTATAATTAAACACTATGCATATATACATATTGAATGTTATATTAATTATAATTAAACACTATTGCATATATTGAATGTTATATTTATTATAATTAAACACTACTGCATATATTGAATGTTACATTTATTATAATGAAACACTATGCATATATACATATTGAATGTTACATTAATTATAATTAAACACTATGCACATATTGAATCTTGTATTAATTATAATTATTATAAATGCTGAAGGGCTTTTTATTCCATCGGATTTTCAGTGATATATACCACATTGAACTTTCTCACTCCATTGCATTTTGTAGCACTAGTTTGAATTGTGCTTCATAGAAATGATTGTGAAAATCAGCAATGTTGTGTTGGAATCAATAATCCTGCCATTTTTTTAAAAAATACTTCTGAAAAACTATGTACCTTTTGGCATTCAGTAACTGAAAATCAGGGATGAAATCAGTTTATTGTCTGTAGGCCCACAAAGTAAATTTCCAGCAGTCAAGCTGAAACTCTGATTTTGAAGGAGTATGGTCCTGTTCAAGGATTCATTAATTTAGTAAATATGCAAAAATATTTATTAATTTATTAATTATGCACAAGGATTTCTTGACTGAGTAATTATGTACAATGATTTTTTAATTTAGTAAATATGCACAAGGATTTATTAATTGAGTAATTATGCACAAGGATGTTTCTCCTTTGAATACGTTCCCCAATCACATTACTTTAGGGATATTAGCCTGCTACCTCGCGAATCCAGCCCTACCAAAAGACGAAAATTCGTCTTTCCTGTCTATGTCATATAGACAAAGGGCAATAACTCTTGCCCATTACCTCCCCTTGCCGCCCGTTAGGTGTCGCTTCTTTAGTTTTTTAGCTTCGCTTGTTGTGTGTAAACACGTACAATTAGACCTCCAATGAATCCAAGCCATCTTAGTGTAAATTCTGACCATCCGAAGTTAAATTTGGAATTACTGTGTTGGATAATCATTCCTCAACAGGTCGTATACATTATTTTACAATATTTTCCGATTTGAGTGACTTTGTCACCTTTTCTAGACTTCGGACCAGGTTGCAACGTGGTCAAAGCACGCTTATGGCGGTACTAGCATGTAATACATGTAGCACTCAATAATTTCGCTTATTCCGTATGTAACGTTTACGATATTAGCGACTAATAACGTGCTGCATTGATAATATGTGCTTTATTTATCTTCTTTGACGTTTCAGTAGACTTCAAAAAAGTCTTTGAACGACCAATTTGCGACTTTAATGGCGGACTTCGTGTTGTAGTCACGAGTTCACGCAACACTTAATCATTTCGCTTCCTACGTTAGTTACGGTTATGGAATAGCGACTTAATAGCGTACTGAATTGTTAATTTGTGCTTTGTTTATCTTCTTTTCCGTTTCAGTAGACTTCATCTCTGAACGACGAGTTGCGACTATTAATGGCGGAATTTCGTGTTGTAGTCACGAGTTCACGCGACACTAAATCATTTCGCTTCCTCCGTTAGTTACGGTTATGGTAATAGCGACTTAATAGCGTGTTGAATTGCTAAATGTGCTTTGTTTATCATCTTTTTCATTTCAGTAGACTTCGTCTTGAACGACCTATTGCAACACGCTCACGGCGATAACTAGTGTGGTCATTAAGAGTTAACATGGCACGGAATAATTTGACTACTCCGTTAATAACGGTTATAGTATTATCGAATTAATAATATGCTGAATTTTTAATTTGTGCTTTGGCGGAATTCATGTTGAAGTCATGAGTTCACGCGACACTAAATCATTTCACTTCCTCCGTTAGTTACGGTTATGGTAATAGCGACTTAATAGCGTGCTGAATTGCTAATTGTGCTTTGTTTATCATCTTTTTCGTTTCAGTAGACTTCGTCTTGAACGAACCATTGCAACACGCTCACGGCGATAACTAGTGTTGTCATTAAGAGTTAACATGGCACGGAATAATTTGACTACTCCGTTAATAACGGTTATAGTATTATTGAATTAATAATATGCTGAATTTTTTAATTTGTGCTTTGTTCTCTTCTTTTGTCGTTTCAGTAAGCAAAGTCGACAACGAAGGCATGAATGGCAAAATGGGTGTTGGCAATGTGGAAATGGAGGAAATTATGTTGACATGGTTTAGGCTGCCCAGTGGGTGTAAATTTCACCGCAGATCCGTACATGGCTTTCGGGCCTGTAAGTCAGGACGCATGGAGTCTATGCTGGATCAATTGGATCCATTTTAATATGCACTTTCGCCGGCCTTCCAGCTGTCAGTCCAGCCGACACCGTCAGTTCAGCCGGCACTTCAGCAGGCAAACCGGCATTAACCGTCCATCCGGCACCGTCCGTTCAGCCCAAATGGCACCGGACAGCCAGCCGACCTTCCAGCTTGCATCAACAGGCACCGGCCGTTCAGCGCAAATGGCACCGGCCGGCCAGCCGACCTTCCAGCCTGCGTCGACAGGCACCGGCCGTCCATACGGCAACGACCGTTCAGCCCAAATGGCACCGGTCGTCCAGCCAACCTTCCAGCCGGCATCAACCTGCACCGGCCGTCCATCCGGCAGCGACCGTTCAGCCCAAATGGCACCGGTCGTCCAGCCGACCTTCCAGCCGGCATCAACCGGCACCGGCCGACCATCCGGCAACGACCGTTAAGCCCAAATGGCACCGGTCTTCCAGCCGGCATCAACCTGCACCTGCTGTACATCGGATTTACGGAGATTATAGTGATGTACCCGTCAGTCAATCTACACTACTGGTTACATATCACTACCATGAAAGAAATGTTATAGATGAATCTCCCTCCAATCAGACCATTCGAGAGGCAGGTGCCGGTCATAGCCGGACCTTCGCCGACATTCCGGCCGACCATATACCAGACAAATTAGTCGGTATTGCCGGTGTACACCTCCTGTCATGTCAAATACGTCACGGTGTGATTTTAAAACAAGGGAGAATTAGTGATATTATCAGAGGTGACGGAATTGAGTTATCTATGCCACTTGGTATGTGCTACCCAGATATGACAGCTTTTACCAGAACAGGTCTTTCAGGCCGACCATCCGCCAGTTCAATCAGCCGGCAGTGCCGGCCGTCCATATGTTCACGGCTTCTCCACAAGGGAGATTTAGTGAAAGTGTCAATTATGACAGAATTGCGTCATCTAAGTCACCTTGTATGCTGTACAGATATGCAAGCTGTACCAGAACCAACATTCCCTCTGAGCGAATGGTAGAAGGGCGCGTAGTGCTGGACGCACTACATAAGCATTATGTAATTGTTATTACCTTACAGTCGGCAACATCCGGCACCGGGCGTCCATCCGGCAATGACCGTTCAGCCCATATGGCACCGGTCATCCAGCAGACCTTCCCGCCGGCACTAACCGGCACCGGGCGATCCGGCAATGACCGTTCAGCCCATATGGCACCGGTCGTCCAGCCAAGCTTTCAGCCGACACTTGCCGGCACTGACCGTTTATCCGGCTCCGGCCGTCCAGCCCAACAGGCACCGGTCGTCCAACCGTATGGAGATTTTAGTCTTATACCAGTCCATCCGACTATACCGCTGTACCAGCACGGGGACTTTTATCATACCGCAATCCGCACAAATCGGATTGACGAAGATTCTAATGATGTTTCCGTCTGTCAATCCGTACTACCGGTTACATATCACTACCATGACACAGATAGTTGGCGAGGAATCTCTCGATCCAACCCGACCATTCGAGCGGTCGGTGCCGGTCATAGCCGGCCCATCGCAGTCATTCAGGCCAAACATATGCCAATCAATTCATTCGGCATTGCCGGCCGTCCATAGGCTAACAGCTCATCCACAAGGGAGAGTGAATGCCTTTATCAGAGATGATGGAATCGAGTCATCTATGCCACCTGGTATGCATTACCCCGATATGGATGCTTTACCAGAGCAAGATTATGTACATAGTGAGTGCGATGAGTCGCAGGCAAATCAGCGGTATGCAGATCCAACTATGGAACGGACTGAGTTCAGCTTCAAAGCCGCAGTGAAGGAAATTTATAAGGTGTTGGCCCCTTCAGAATGCCCTCCACCTCCTGCTGCCATTACCGACTATAAGGTTAGAGCGTCGGTCGATCTGGATGAGGGGGAAGAGACTCTATCCTTCCGCCTCCTTCCCCAGTCGACAAAATTAAGGAAATTAATGACCGTCTGTTGACACGCATAGGGGATCCAGGAATTGCTAAGGTTTTTCTTTTCTGAAAGCCAAGTACCAGCGTCGTTTTCAGGTCGATGGTACAAAACTCACTCCGGTGCGTTCAGTACTGAGGTCCCGGCTCTGGATAAAAATATGGCAGCAGTCCATATGTCTGCTCCATTGTCTTATAAAGTGGACTAAACGGTGTTCAATGCCAAGTCCAAGCTGGTTCGAAATGTAGTCGCTACGTCTTCACTGTTAGATCTAGCCTCCCTAGCCATTTTCAGGATCGCTGATAAATCTGGCAATGAACATGCTTGGGATTCGACGGCCCGGTTAGCTAGGGTTCTTAACAGGGCAGCTCACCATTCCATGGCCAATGCGCTGACTGCTTCTGCCAACCTAGACCTGATACGTCGTGACGCATGTATGAAGGGCACGTCGCTTAAACCCCATCATATGCTGGCTAGATATGACCGACGCACATTTCACGTCCCTATCCCACGAGTTGCGGACATTCTCCGTTGTGCTTGTCGGGACTAGGCTTATCAGTTCCATGTCATACCTTTTGGCCTAAATTTAAGCCCTTGGGCTAGTACCAAGGTTATGGATTACGTCGTCACCCTGTTCCGCTCGACTTCATCTATTGCGTCGGCAGTATATTTGGACGACATCCTCCAGTAACATCTGTCAAGTTCTACTCTGCTCAAAGGCAGAAACGATCTTATATCACTTTACGTCATATAGGCTTTCTCGTGAACTGGATAAAGTCTGATCTGTCCAATCCGGATTTTGGTCCATCTGGGTGTGGAGTTTCTCCCGATCTGAATCTGGTAAGGCTTCTTCGAGTTTGCGATCATCCAGATAATTGCACTTGTAGAGTCCGTTTCCGGCAGGATGCGCATTTTAGCGAGAGAGTTGCAGATCCTCGGATTATTCAATGCGGCAGCAGACTTGATCCCTCTCAGCCGTCCTTTTAGGCGCCCTTTACAAAGGACTTTGCTAGCGTAATTGCGCCATTTTCAAGTCCCTTCGATCCCAGAAAACAGTCATGCTCACGCCAGAGATACGATCATTCTTGAGTCAATGGCACAACCCCTGTAGGCTGTCCACAGGGATTACTCTGGAGATACCCCAAGGGGATAACGGTATGTTCCGCCACTAATACCTACGGTTGGGGTGCCCACCTGTTGCCGGACTTAGATACTGTCAGCGGCACGTGGGTGCCAGAGGCGAGCCCTTTCCACATCAACCTTTCAGAAATAACGGCTGTCATCAATGCCTTTCATTTCGGGCAGGATCAACTCTTATTACAAACTGCCCTCATTATGTCAGACAACATTGTGGTGGTGCCTTGCCTCAAAACAAGGGGACACCAATCACCAGACCTGTGCAATCTGAACTGGCAGTTTCTACATTGGTTCGACAATCTCCACCTCAATGTACAATTCAGACACACAGAATGGTCACTCCATCAATCGGACTTTCTTCCAATCGACACACTTTGGAGACGTCCGATGATTGATCTTTGCAACAAGGTGGAATAGCAAATTCTCCACCTTTCATCTCACAGGTTCCAGACCCAGAAGCTTGGGTCGTGGATGCTCGATCAATCACCTGGGAAGGGTTGTGGTCATTCTCCTACCCTCCCACGGTCTTGGTACTGGAATTAATCCAGAAGTTAAGGGGTCAGAATTGTCAGATGGTTCTGATTACCCTTCTCAGATGGAACAACTACTGGGTCTCCGATCTACTCAATCTAGGCGATAGATCTACCCAGGAAGATTACAGTCAGCACAAGTATTCACAAGCAACCGCGGCCAGGGGTGTTCCACCCCTGTCCGGACCGTCTTTTTGTTCAAGCTTGGCTCTTGTCCAGACAGCCTTGCAAGACAAACAATTTAAATCTTTGATTGCGGAGAGAATCTCGAGAGCAAGAAGGCCCTCTACTCTGAAGGTTTACGAGGGCAAGTGGCATGTTTTCAGAGACTGGTACCATATCATTCACATTGTTCCTCTGAGTGTCACAATCCCTCAACTGGCCAACTTTTTTCTGGCTTTTCAAGGAGAAACATCTGGCTCCAGTTATTCTCAAATGTTACTGCTCCATGATATCAGACACATTCCGCCATTCTGGTACATGTGCTATCAGCCATGACAAAGATTTGTCAGATCTTTTAGACATTTAAAAAAAAAAAAAAAAAAAAAAAATTCAATCGACTTATATCCCTCACCCTGTTTCCAAATGGAATCTGTCCTGGGTTTTAACATGACTCAATTCAGACAGTATTGAGTCTTTAACCCACGATTAGTTAAAGCTACTATCATACAAATTGGGTTTCTTGATAGCCTTAGCTTCAGCATGCAGGGTGAGCGAGTTACATGTCCTTTCTAGTGACCCGAACTCTCTTCCGTTCCGATCAGAGGGTTTGATGGTCCTCTTGACGCAGCCAGGCTTCGTAGTCCAAAATAGATTACCATACATTGGCGATCAACGAGTCGTCATTAGCTCGCTTTCTTTATAGATAAGTCAGGATCAACAGCCATGTAAGATCCTGTTTGAGCACTCTAGCACCATTTCAATGCATAGAGGTGAGTCAGGTCACATACAAGCACCTCTTTTTTTCTGGTGATAGCTGGGATATGAGACATCACCATTCAAGCCCTTGCTTCATGGCTGTAGTGGGTTATACGCTCGGCGTACTCTGAGAATTCGCAAATCAGTCACCTTATAGAAGCTGTTGGCTGACATGCAGAGTCAACCTTCTACAGTTTTATCTTCAAGTTTGTACTCGCAGAGGCAAACATTGATTCTAGTAGGTCCAGTGTTGGGCAGCCCAGACGCCCACCAGACTCATGTACAACAATCAGCACAGCCTATTAGCTTCGCTGGATTCGCCAGATAAATTTTCGTAGGTAAGAAGATTTCAATATCTATCTTCTTTTTCGTATAAAAGGGTCACATATCACGTGACCCTGGGCTGTGTTGCTGATTGAAAATTAGGAGACCGGGTTATCATTCACATGGGGAATCCAACCATCATTCCCTAGAGGATACCCGTGTGGAGGTCGGATGCTCCGCATTCCCTCCTCCTATTACTTATTCTCCTAAAGTAATGTGATTGGGGAACGTATTCAAAGGAGAAAGCAAATTTTGTAGTAAATTATGTTTCTCCAAGAATACTTACCCAATCACATTACTAAGAAACCCTCCCAACCACCCCGCCACGCGAGCATCCTCGTGTTTTATATATCGCTCAGCTTAAAAACTAAAGAAGCGACACCTAACGGGCGGCAAGGGGAGGTAATGGGCAAGAGTTATTGCCCTTTGTCTATATGACATAGACGGGAAAGACGAATTTTCGTCTTTTGGTAGGGCTGGATTCGCGAGGTAGCAGGCTAATATCCCTAAAGTAATGTGATTGGGTAAGTATTCTCGGAGAAACATAATTTACTACAAAATTTGCTATTAATTGATTAATTATGCACATGGATTTATTAATTGAGTAATTATGCACAAGGATGTATTAATTTAATAATTATGCACAAGGATATATTAACCCTTTGAACCCTAATCTCCCCCATATTTTGGCACCCTAACTCGAGCCTCCCCGGCAAATTTTGACAATTTTATAGGGAATCTAGCGAATAACATAACACAGGCCGGTATACCGGCCTGTTGGGTTATGAAGGTAGATAGCGAGGCCGGTATACCGGCCTTTCGGGTATATACACCGTTACAACAGGCCGGTAAACCGGCCTTCGGGTTCAAAGGGTTAAATAATTATGCACAAGGATTTATTAATTTAGTAATTATGCACAAGGATATATTAAATAATTATGCACAAGGATTTATTAATTTAGTAATTATGCACAGGGATATATTAAATAATTATGCACAAGGATTTATTAATTTAATAATTATGCACAAGGATATATTAAATAATTATGCACAAGGATTTATTAATTTAGTAATTATGCACAAGGATATATTAAATAATTATGCACAAGGATTTATTAATTTAGTAATTATGCACAAGAATTTATTAATTTAGTAATTATGCACAAGAATTTATTAATTTAGTAATTATGCACAAGGATATATTAAATAATTATGCACAAGGATTTATTAATTTAATAATTATGCACAAGGATTTATATAAATGAGTAATTATGCACAGTGATATATTAATTTAATAATTATGCACAAGGATTTATTAATTTAGTAATTATGCACAAGAATTTATTAATTTAGTAATTATGCACAAGGATATACTAAATAATTATGCACAAGGATTTATTAATTTAGTAATTATGCACAAGAATTTATTAATTTAGTAATTATGCACAAGAATTTATTAATTTAGTAATTATGCACAACGATATATTTAATAATTATGCACAAGGATTTATTAATTTAGTAATTATGTACAAGGATATATTTAATAATTATGCATGAGGATTTATTAATTTAGTGATTATGCACATGGATTTATTGAGTAATTATGCACAAAGATTTTTAAAATTTATTAATTATTAACAATGCTTTATACACAACAAAACACATGTTCAGTTAAGTTTTTATTGATAATTATACTCTTTGGCTAGGAGGACTATCTGCTGCTACTAATGAAGCCGTTTTGATTCATTCTGTCAGTGAGTGATTCAGTGGCTACTGAATGGCACAACATGGTTGTACAGAGGTCACAGCTGGTCTGTGAAAACTCCCTGACAGAATGTTATGGATAACCCTTGAGTGAAGTTCCTTCAGCGGAAACTGAAGGAGCCCAGCGAAGACTGGGCTGTCCAACGTAGGTTGGGATGACAGCGGCAGCTGTGTGGACTTCACTCAAGGGTTTAGTATGAATACACCATATAGTGCTGACATTAGATTCTTGGGTGAATAACGAAATGGAATGAAGTGAATGCCATAGTGCTGACATTAGATTCTTGGGTGAATAACGAAATGGAATGAAGTGAATGCCCTTTAGGGTAAGCAACATGCAGCAGCAGACATTCCTTTGTCCATGGAACACTGTAGGCGTTGAGGTGGGGATGGCGGCGGGTTTTTCCAACCGAATTAAGCACGCTGTACGCTATCAGCTCCAAAAACCAAAACAACTGAGAACAAAGGACGTGGGTCTGTTCCGATTGGCCGGCAAGTGCTGTATTAATACATCTCATGCATATCAATGCGGACTATTTGCGAGAAAGGTAGTGAGTAGGTCACATATTGCTGTGCATAAACCATGCTTAAGTAAGCACTTAAGCGACAATTTATACACAACAAAACACATGTTCAGTTAAGTTTTTATTGATAATTATACTCTTTGGCTAGGAGGACTATCTGCTGCTACTAATGAAGCCGTTTTGGTTCATTCTGTCAGTGAGTGATTCAGTGGCTACTGAATGGCACAACGTGGTTGTACAGAGGTCACAGCTGGTCTGTGAAAACTCCCTGACAGAATGTTATGGATAACCCTTGAGTGAAGTTCCTTCAGCGGAAACTGAAGGAGCCCAGCGAAGACTGGGCTGTCCAACGTAGGTTGGGATGACAGCGGCAGCTGTGTGGACTTCACTCAAGGGTTTAGTATGAATACACCATATAGTGCTGACATTAGATTCTTGGGTGAATAACGAAAT
Organism: Unio delphinus; assembly: GCA_029339505.1. Lineage (NCBI taxonomy): Eukaryota > Metazoa > Mollusca > Bivalvia > Unionida > Unionidae > Unio > Unio delphinus. The sequence continues at coordinate 2,964,797 of JAQISU010000156.1, read as the reverse complement.
GGAATGAAGTGAATGCCCAAAGAAAACATATCCGCAGCAGATGTTGTCCCCCAAGAATGTAAATAGTGGGGAAGCCTTCAGTGTTCCATGAAGAGAAAAAAAAAAATGACAATCAGCATAGCAACAATAATGTAAAAAAAAAAACGTACACCTGCATATAGAAAAGTCAATGAACGATGATCAAAATGTCAAGAATGTCCCAGAGTGGTGCCGAGTACATCTTGGAATACGGCAAAAATAAACTTGAGAATGGGAATGACGAAGTTATTCCATCCAATTCGGAGAGAAGCTAGATGATCGCATCCATGAAATTGGTTAGAAGAATAACTTGAGAATTTCCAGGAATAAACCACTGAATGCATGTATGGCTATGAAATGATGGAAATGCACAAGTGCCACACGAAGAACACTAGCAAACACACGCGTGCAGAACTCCCATCTAATGGACATGCACAAGTGACAACCAAATAACACTGGTATCACACCACACAATGGATAGACACAAGTGCCACACAAATAACACTGGTATCACACGCGTGCAGAAACTCCGAACACAATGAATATAGAAACACAATGCACGACTATGGAAACTGGAACCCCAGGAAATACATCCATGGTACAGTAGCGTTGAACTAGATCTAAAAACACGATCTCTGTTGAATGCAGCATGATCCTGATCACTGTGTAGTAATATCCGCGACCATTGCCATGGCCCTCTGCGCTGACCTAATAGTACCCGGAGGTGTGCGAATGTATCTTGAGTAACAATCTGAAGACCACCGGCCGAGAACTTTGACCATATGATCTTCCAGATGGGCAGCTGCTGCTGAAGTAGCTGCACCTATTCGGAATGAATGACCACTATACTGGGAAGTGTCGAGTCCCATCTTACGGTAGACAAGTTGCATATGATTAAGGAATACAACTCTTGATAACGCTTGACCTGTGGACGTAATGAAAAGTGGGGCATCGAACCGAGATGATGAACGTCTCCTGAATAGCATGAAAATTGTCAGAGCAGAATATGGACATAGAGCATGACTCGTGGCATGTAACTGAATGGTCACACCCCTCCGGAAAGGGTCAGTTTTTGACGATTTTAGCTTTAAGAAAGCAGTTTCTTATTGGAAATGCACATCGCCCACGCAGAGATGAATGGTTGGATCGAAGAAATCCCTAATAGTGAACTCCCCACATCTGAGAAATCCGAAGGAAGCAACTAGGCAGACAGTCAACAACAACAAATCTGTGTGTGCGTCAAACACTCCTCCTCGCAACACAGTACAAATGCGCTTGTCAGAATATTGTATGTAATAGGCTTCCGTAGTTTTGCCGATGTACCTTGGGTTTTTTTTTTTTTTTTTTTTTTTTTTTTTTGATGGCCTTTAGGATGGTGGCAAGACGTGGCATATTATTTCTGTCTGTCGTGAATGGTGATTGAATACCAGCCTGCATGTACGTGAACCTAATGCCACATAAGTATAATTTTATTGTAGAATGCTTCAAGTTGAGGGCTCTTGCACAATGTGTAACGAAGTATATTAAGGTGTTCTCCGTAATATCTGGCAATAGTTGCATGTGCGAGGCAAAGCCACACATCAGCATGAAGGTCCTAAACACATTGAATGCAGAGTTGTAGGCGATTTGTGTCGCAGGGCTTAAAGCCTGGTTCCATAGCAAGTTTACCTCTTCATCCAGGTCCATAAGACCTCCGAGGGTAGGGGGCATTTGCAGGGTTGTCGATCTGCATCCGGAGCCAGTGCATGAAATTCTGAAATTGAAGGCGGGACAAGGCATCAGCTTTAGTATTGACAATTCCCGGAATGTGTTTGGCAGAAAAATGAAAGTTACAAGTAGCAGCACACCATGTAAGTTTACGCATTAATTTCATTATATGCATACATTTTGATCTCCCCTTTTGAAGTATATTCACTGTGGCCATATTATCACATGTAAATATTATGCGTTTGCCTGTCCTTTCTGAACCCCATACAATGGCAGCCACAACAATAGGATACAACTCTCTGAAGGCCATAGAGAAATCATCCTCCACAGAAAAGATCATTTGAAGATCATCCGACCATGCAGCTGCAAACCAGTGAGTTTTGAAATAACCACCATACCCTACTTTGGATGAAGCATCAGTGCACAATTCAAAATCATCTGCTGTAGTGGACTGATTGTCAAGAAACACAGAAACCCCAGTCCATGAAGCTAAGAAATGGTGCCACATGCATAGCTCTTCTCTGCAATTTGCATCCAAGTGAATATAATGATCTAGTTCCCTAACTTTGGTAGACAGTCGTATGAGATATACAAACGCACGCCCAGGTAGGATAACACGAGTAGCAAAATTGAAATGGCCCAGTAACTGGAGCAATTCTCGCTTGCGGACACTGCGTTTGGTAAGAAATTGATTAATGTAGTTTACAATGCGCTCCACTTTATTATGTGGTAAACGTGCTTGCATTTGCTCTGAGTCTAGAATTATTCCCAAATATTCTATAACTGTACAGGGGCCAATGGTTTTGCTTGGAGCTGTAGGAATCTTCAATCTGTTGAAAATGAGAGTCAACAAAGCCATCGTCCTCTCGCCACATGCAGAAGGAGGAGCTATTGTAAGAAAATCGTCAAGGAGGTGCAAGATGTTGTCAATACCATAATAATGCTTTGCTATCCAACAAATCGCTTGAGACAAAGTATCAAATAATTTTGGACTTGAACGTGATCCAAAAGGGAGGCGAACACAAACATAATAATTTCCTCTCCATTTTACACAGAACAAGTGCCATTGGGAAGGTGCAATGGGAATCTGTTTGAAAGCGTCTGAAATATCAGTTTTACACATGATTGCTCCCTTACCCAAACTCCGAATAATTCTAATAGCATCATCAATTTTTACGTAGCTCAGGGAGCATCTATCCTTGTCGATGAGCTCATTTATACTTGTATGCACATTATTGCCATGGGGGAGGACAGGTCAATGATAAGTCTCTTCTTTTTTGAATATTACCCCTCTGCGATGCCGATAGGACTGACTCTATATTCTTGATATGGTGGAGATGGAAAAGGGCCAAGCATGAAACCCATGGCACATTCCTTTGCCAATAACTGATCCACAATATATGGTTGTTTACGTGCAGAAAGCAAGTTCCTGCACTCTTTTTGAGGCAAGCTAGTTGTTTGCACCATAGTGTCGAAACCGTGTTTCAGACCGGAAGATAAATATCGGACGAAGTTCTGAACTGGATGATGTAGTTCATGTTGCATTCGGTTAATATCAATGGAAGTGGAAGCATATGGCGTGACAGTCTGTCAGATTTGTTTCATCTTATCTGGTGCTGATTTACTAGGGGCATTGATATAGCGTACACCAGTGCTAGGAAAAAATTTTTGTGTATTGTTTGGGCATGCAGTTGCCCCATGCGAATTGGCCCTGCATTGACTGCAGGTATGCAAGAACTGGCAGTTAGTACGATGGCAACCGCGTATGGAATTAAAATGATTACAAAGTTCTTTCCCATCCATCATCTGTCTAGGCCGACCACACTTGTCAATATCTGTTTTTCTCCTGTTGGCAAGATTCACCATGGGCATTGCAGTGCGCGTTGTTTGTGGACAAAATCGGTAGAGTGAGCGACAGAATTGCAGATGTTACACGACTTTGTTTTTCGGCCGCCAATCAACAGCTGAAGAGTTGCCTGATCCCTAATAGCCCAGTTGACTTTTAGTTTGTAGTCGCAAAGTGCAATAGCAGCTTGACTGGAGTAGACATTATGGTAGTCATAGAAAATGTCCCCATACGCATTAGAAATTTTTATAATGTCAGCCTCGTACATATCCAATTCGTGTCGTCTGTTGGGGTAAACTGAACAGATGATACGTTTATATTTCCCGAAAGCCGTTATGAACTCACTTAGACTAAGATGCTTAAGTAATCTGGGATCATACTTCGCGGCCTTGTCGTCCGGATTTGATATATCCAGTTCAAAGTGGGGAAGCAAAAGAGTAGCAAGATTGACGTGCTTACCCCCAAGAATCTGTTTTCTTTGGCTTTCGGACACCGCGTCGATGGCTGGTAGTATTTCTGGCGAAACTCCGTGGGATTGCATCAGCTAATGGAGCGACGTCACAGGCTGGGCTGCTGGCAATGTCGTGAAATGTGTGGAGTCGCTGAAGGAAAACTCCGAAGAAGACGTCTGCTGTCGTGCCAAAATATTGGTGACCGAATTTGTTAAGTCAGCAATAGAACGCTGCATGGAGTGGATAGATGTTATTATACTGTCCGAAGATAACTGGTTTTCGGCCACGTCGGCCATATTTGATGTAGCCCTTACTTCCGGAATACAGGCGCATTATCGATGTATATTTGTCGCAAGGCGTGCTTCGGGAGAACAGATGACACTTTAATACCTATTGATTCCAGTTTCCGCTTCAGATAAAGTGTTGTCCAGTTGTACGGATTGTCCAGATCGTTAGGGACTGACCTTTGTTTTGACGAGCGTGACGCCATTGTTTCTAAACAAAGGAAAATTGCGGATGGTCCAATGAAATGGCAATTAAACACAATAGCTGAATCCCGAAACAGGGAGATATAAACTGGGAATTATATCTCAAGTACGATAAGTATATGTTGCTGAAATGAAGCAAAATGCACAGAGTTTTTTCTAACGAAATAAGTTTTTCCAACTGAATTAAGCACGCTGTACGCTATCAGCTCCAAAAACCAAAACAACTGAGAACAAAGGACGTGGGTCTGTTCCGATTGGCCGGCAAGTGCTGTATTAATACATCTCATGCATATCAATGCGGACTATTTGCGAGAAAGGTAGTGAGTAGGTCACATATTGCTGTGCATAAACCATGCTTAAGTAAGCACTTAAGCGACAAATTATTCATTTAGTAGTTGTGCACGAGGATTTTTTTTATTTAGTAATTATACACAAAGATTTAGCAATTAAGCACAATGATTTATTAATTTAATAATTTCACACAAACGAAAGAACAATTGGATCAGTGGGGTATGATTGGGAAATCGAAACACGACTTGTTTAATTTTTAATGTCACACTCAGTTATACCCATGGCATTAGCTCTAGGACAGTGTTGCTTATGGCTGTGATTGTTGATCTAGCTTTGTGCTGATCACAGCTGTGATCAACCATGACAGTGAATCTAGCTTTGTGCTGGTCACAGCTGTGATCAACCATGACAGTGAATCTAGCTGTATGCTGGTTAATGCTGTAACAGTGGATCTAGCTGTATGCTGGTTAATGCTGTAACAGTGGATCTAGCTGTATGCTGGTTAAAGCTGTAACAGTGGATCTAGGTGTATGCTGGTTAAAGCTGTAACAGTGGATCTAGCTGTATGCTGGTTAAAGCTGTAACAGTGGATCTAGGTCTATAGTACAGTAGGTGAATACTGTTACCATAGTTTTTTTTTTTTGCTCAGTTGAAAAATACCTTTCTCAATTTTGTTTTTTAAACAGGAGGATGATGATCGCGCAGTCAAAGAAATCCAGCTTGAAGCTAGCAAAATAAGGAAAGAGAAAGGTGAAATATAAAAAAAGCTTTGAATAAGTATTGCTACTTTAATTTTCCCTTCATTTTGGTGAATTCTTAATACAGTGATACCTGTTATAATGCAATAAATATGATCTAGTGTTTCATTGTGCTATGCAACATCGTGTCTAGTGCAACAGGTCAGTTCATTTAAGAAATTAGAGACATTTTGTAATCCAAAGCCATTATAGATTGGGGTGGAGGTTGGTGATATAGAAGTGGGCACAATGAATATGCTTTAGCGACATGGTTACCTGCTTAAATCAGTGCATATTAAACAAAAGCTGTATATTTAATATTTGACTTTAAACAGTGAACCATGCATTGGTACATTATATGTATTGATAAATGTACTTGTCATCCAGTCTCATCCATCAAACATTATTTTCTGAATATACAGCTGCTTTGGTGCTTTTATTATCCTTTCTAGATTACCAGGTTTCCTCTCAAGCTCATTGATTAAAACATTTCTTCCATAAAACTTGAGAATTTCACCCATCAACGTTGTTTTATTGTACTCTTTAAAAATGTATTAGTTTAATTATACTTGTGCCTAGAGCTGTACCGATGTCACTTTTTGCCGATTATGCCGATACCACGTATAGCCGATTATCAAAATTGCCGATACCGATTACGAGACCGATTATTTTGCATGTGCATATTTTCTGATTTCCACAACACGAAATTACATAAAGGTAAAATACAGCCTTCATAATTCGCGGGTCGGTCGAGTTTACCAGGGAGACCATATACTATAATGTACAGTACTTACGCAGTGCAAAGTGTGCATAGCGTCACTACAATCCTTTTTTATTCCCAAATATATTAGTTGCAGATTTTGCTTTATTCGTTGTTTTGACCAAAGTGTATTCTTTCAGATAAAATTTCAGCTAATCTGTAATAGTTGTTTCATTTACTACGAATCACCTCTCACGAGTTACTCATTTTCAATATATAAGTGATATTCACAAACAGGAAAGTTTCGCGGTACAATAAATATGTTCTAAATTGAGGCAATGCTTTTGAGTTTATTGCAGACTTTCTATGAGCAAAGGTCGTCGGCTTGCTTTGACAACAACAAATACTCGTGATTGCTGCGGCAACATCAGATAATTGTAAAACATTGATATAGAATTGTTTTATTTGTTTAGCATATGTCGGTGCTTCAAAGGTACAGTAAAACCTGATATGACTTATGAGAGACCGCCCCTTCTGCCAGATGGTGGCTTGGTGAAACACTAACAAAAGAAATAAAAAATAATTTTAAAAAATCCGGAAACGATTCTCACTTTCTAGTATTAAAGACAATGAGTTCGTTCACCTTCCAGGCATTACGGATTATCTGAAAGACAGACGACGTACTCAAACCTACACTGAAGCCCTTTCAAACAATTTCTCACTGGGACATAAGGACTATCGGTGTTTTGTGAGTTTTCATAAAGATAAAGAAAAAACACAAACCTCAAAATTGACTGTGTATATATCCATCATTACTCCCTTTGATGTTAATCTTACTGGCTATTCACATGACTTTGGCACTACAATGGCGGTTAGCGACATGTACTTTAGTCTGGTTTACTGCAGTTTACAAATGTTACCGGACGCTGGAGTTGAAAATTTCACACAACTGGCAGCAAGATAAATTCTTTTTAAATACTTTAATAGAGCAATCTCTTTGTTACAAAAGATTAATTGATGGTTCGATGTGTTTATCTCGATATATGGTTATTCGACTATACAGAAGTGTTAGTTAATGAGCAACTTGTTTGCATACTGCATATATCCCGAACTCTAGTGTTACAAAGGATTAAGTTACGGTCAGTCAAAACGCGACTGTATATACAACTTTTATCAGGAAAAATTGGTTATTTAAAAAAATTATTTGCATCGGCACCGATTATTTTTGCCGATACCCGATTATACCGATTGTGCTAATAATCGGCCCGATTACGCGTACAGGCGATTAATCGGTACAGCTCTACTTGTGCCTTTTGAGCACATTGCTAACTCGCTACCTCAACAATATGAAACACCCGATTCGTGGCTATTCTGGTATTGTTTAATGGTGAAGTACCCAAACAAGTATTGGAAGATAATAATAAGAGTTAAATGATTTGTCTAGTCTGTTTTTATAATTTGTCCCAGGCTTCATATTTTATGTTGTAATAATATCATTTTCGGACGACACAACACAGACAACATGACATGGAACAACTATTATTATGTCTAGTACATTTCCTGGCATAGTTATTAAATTGTAGATATTTTTAATAAGTTGAGCAGATAAGTTTCAACACTTGTTGTCTTGTGTTTTGTGGCAGTAAAGTAATTGAAAAAAATATAATGACCGAATAATGTTGGCAATAAGTTGATATGATTATACTTTTTTTTTTTATGAATCCAAATTTGAAAGAAATGCCTGGATGAATACGCTAAAATTGTATTTTTACATTATTGCAGTCGCGGTTGTATCTTTATTCAAGCATGTTTCAAACAAGAAATGATATATAAGTTATAGTTCTCTCTCTTTAATACTCCCGAAAATGGAAACACAGCATCAGTAAATTTCCACAAATGAAATTAAACCATGAATGAAACCCAAATCTGAATCAATTTTTGAGACTTGGATGAAAAGTTGTGAAATCGTTAAAACTCTTACATGAATGTAATACAGACATGAAGATTTGTCAAATTCTTTGTTTCAGAGTCTGTACAATGTATACAAAAATGAATTGAGTTTGCATTGTAGGTATTTCATTATCTAAGTCATTGTAACTTACTTTGTAGATTAATCCAACTTGGTTTAAGGATACTGATTCAAGGAACAGAATCTGAGATATCTTGTGAGGTTCTGTTCTTTTGCAATTATTTGTTTTCGTTAAAGCAATAAACTACCACAAACTTTGAATTTGGTTAGTGTTTGATTACACTACACCCACTCACCCATTAAGGTGGCTTTTTTGCCTTTTATTTTCCATATCTGTATTACAGTACAATTCATCATTTCCTAGATACATTATATAGTGTTCATATAATAATAATAATAATGAGGACTTTGTATAGCGATTAATCTTTATAAGCTCTAAGCACTTTGCATCTGAAATGATATGACTACAAAAAACAGAAAACAAAAACTAACACCAGGAAATTGGTAAACCCAAAAAAATGCTGAAAATGTTTAAGGTAGGAAACATTAGTAGGTCTTGCAGTAGTTTATTCTTGCAATCGAAAAAGGCGAGTCTTAAGAGCATTCTAATTTCAATGGGGAATTCATTCCACATTGCCGTGTCCTGATATACAAAAGAATGTTGTACATATGACTTCATTTTCATAGTGGGGACAATGAGTATAAGATTGTCAGAAGAGGAGTGTAAGTTTCTTGCTGGTGTATACACATGGGTGAGACTGGATAGGTATGTTGGACTGGATTCAGTGAAACGTTACATATCGTAAAGTCAGTACTTTATATAAGAATTTAATAAATTGTGTATTGTTAACTCCCTGGTTTGAAACTAATTTCTTTTTTTTAAAAATGTGATTGATTTTTTTTTATTAACACAAAACTAAAATTACAATACCAATCTTAGTCTTGACTCATTTAGATATTAATCAAATCTTTCACCTTGCATAAAATAGTTTCAAAACTAATTTTTGGCGCATTACATCATGTGACACAATTTGAGTGAACATTCATGCCATCATCTAAAATTATACCTGGAGTTTATATTTGATCAAATCTACCATGACAAAACATAGACTGTTCATACAGTAGGAGGTTTTATTGATCAAATCTACCATAACAAAACATGGACCATTCATACAGTAGGAATTTATATTGATCTAATTTACCATAACAAAACATGGACCATTCATACAGTAGGAATTTATATTGTTCTAATTTACCATAACAAAACATGGACTAATGCTTACACTAGTTTATGTTGATCAAATTACCATAAATAAGATGTGGGCTGTTCCTGCTGTGAGAACAAATAAAGATTAAATATACCATTTGATTAAATGAATGGTTCAGAACAATTTTATGTCTGGACACTTTGTTTACTGTCATAATCTAAACTTGAATGTCGACTTAGAAATGAATATGTTGCTATTTACTGTCATAATCTAAACTTTAATGTCGACTTAGAAATGAATATGTTGCTATTTACTGTCATAATCTAAACTTTAATGTCGACTTAGAAATGAATATGTTGCTATTTACTGTCATAATCTAAACTTGAATGTCTACTTAGAAATGAATATGTTGCTATTTACTGTCATAATCAAAACTTGAATGTCGACTTAGAAATGAATATGTTGCTATTTACTATCATAATCTAAACTTTAATGTCGACTTAGAAATGAATATGTTGCTATTTACTGTCATAATCAAAACTTGAATGTCGACTTAGAAATGAATATGTTGCTATTTACTGTCATAAACTAAACTTGAATGTCGACTTAGAAATAAATATGTTGCTATTTACTGTCATAATCAAAACTTGAATGTCGACTTAGAAATGAATATGTTGCTATTTACTGTCATAATCTAAACTTTCATGTCGACTTAGAAATGAATATGTTGCTGAAAAATTCTTGATTATCATGTCTACTACAGAGCAGTAATCAATATCTTTTGTAAGTCGGTACATTACTCCATATTACTTTGATTTGCTTTTTCATTTTATATGTAGCTGAGCCACAATCATGGCTCAGAAATAAAAAGTTTCATGGCACCATTGGTTAAAGTCTTTTATTTTTGCTGATGAATTCATGCATGCCAGAAGAGATGATTTCGCCAACAATATGTAACACTTCTTCCAATCAGAAACTAGCATGAAAATAAATGTTTCTGGTATTTTTTTCAGGATTTTTGGAGGAGAAATTGATTGGAGCTCCAGAGGAACCCCCAGTAAAGAAAATAAAGACTAATGAGCTGGAATCCTAAATACATTGAAATTATTTGGATTGCTATGATGTGTTTTTGAAATGTTTCTATTGAGTTCTATTTTAATAGTTCAAATTAGCTGGATTTTTATATCAAGTGCCAAATTCTCTAATAACCCAGTACTACAAAAATCTTGGGTCACTTTTCAAAATGTTTAATAAATAGTTTTCTCACTTTATCAGTTGCAAGTAAAACAATGATCCACAATTAGCATTCAGTTTTTGACTGTAAAGAAAAGGGATGCCTTTCTGTTGACATTGTCATCATCATCATCATTGTTGTCATTATTATCATCTTAGGCATCAAATATTTTCATTTAGCTCAGCCTCACTAACAACTAACATCATTGTTTGTACAGTCCTGAGACTTGAGTATATTTTGTAGTCCTGAGACTTGATGAGTATATTTTTGTACAGTCCTGAGACTTGAGTATATTTTGTAGTCCTGAGACTTGATGAGTATATTTTTGTACAGTCCTGAGACTTGAGTATATTTTGTAGAACTGAGACTTGATGAGTATATTTTTGTACAGTCCTGAGACTTGATGAGTATATTTTGTTTAGAGGGTGCTATTCACCATGGACTAAAGGAGGTCACACTAACCTGCTTTACATGTTCAATGATTTTGTAAGTTTTTCTGTTAGCTTCAGTTTCACTGATGCCTGTTTATAATTCTGAAAAATGATTAATGTGTAACATTATTTGACATCGTGTGTGTGCATGTGTGTGAGTATCTATCTATCTATCTGTCTATCTATCTATCTATCTATCTATCTATCTATCTATCTATCTATCTGTCTGTCTGTCTGTCTGAAATAATTTGTATACATAAAACACGGTCTACTTAACACGTTTTTTTTTTCCATTGGTCAGCAAGGCCAGCTCATATGAAATTCATCTGGCCATGCAGAAAATAAGCTGTCCCTCCCAATTAAATATAAATAACGATATCAGACAATTTAGCTGGCTTCTCAGGTCTACAGTTATCAGTATTGCTGGCCCTCCTATATAAAACTATCCATTAGCTAAATTGAACCCAGTGCAGTCACGATGGGTTCTTCATTATTCATGTAATTTTTCATACATGAAAAAAATAATTATTATTTTCAGTGTATGAAAAATTATATGTAAAATAAATAATAGTCAGTTTGCAATCCTCCCCTGTATGAAAAAAAAAGGATCGTATCTGAACAAGTTCTATGGAACACATGCTACTCTAACGATACAAACATACAAAGTATATTTTCTGTCTCGTTCTGCTCTCATGTAAGATGTATCATATGTTATTATGTTTTAGTCAAATATAAATATCAGCTTCAAGGTCTTACATGTAGGACTAGCAGCAAGATTAAGATGGTTTGAACATGCATTATTTCAGGGTATTATTTATTGATAATTTGTAGGCAGTGAGACGACTGCACATAGTCAAGACATTAAGTGCAACTTGTATTTTTACAGCAGCAACAATTGCATCAAATTGCAATTTTAAAAAATGAACTTGAAATCACGTTTTAGTTGATGCTCATGAACGCACATTCGTGTGTGTGTGTGTGCACCAGAGAGAGAGATGGAAACAAAATTGTCCATGTACAAGACCGTATTTATTCAGGGTTGTTTTTATTTGTAGCTTCTGTTAATAGCAAAAGGACTATTTTGAGTTACCTAACAATTGTGATAATCCACATTAAGACCCTGCTATATTCCATTTTCAATAAAAACACAGCCAAATCAACAATTCATGTTATATTTATGATGTACATTGTCACGACAACCACGTGGCAATGTTATTGACATGGTAATTAAAAATGCTTAGTGGTTGAAACTCGAATGAGGTATAGAATCAAAAGAATAGGTCAGATCTGTGAGGTTGCCAATAGTGAAATGAGACTCTCTTTAGGGAAATGAAAATGTGTCAATGTGCTATTGTCTACACAGAATTTGTTATAAGGCCAAGTGATAATACACATTACTTGCTTTTCAAACTCGCCACAAAAGGTAATAGAAGGGTATGTCGTTGAATAGATTTGCAATAAAATATGAATTATATCCAATTCAAAACAGAACAAACTCTTAAAAGATAGAAATATATACATATATATATACAAATCAATTTAATTGAGTGTGTGACTTTCAAATTTATGATAGAAAATTTATGATAGTTTTTATATTTTTACGTTTGTATGACTATAATGAAACTATAAGACCAGTTGACCAATGGTCTGTGGTCATCACTTTAGCATGTACTGAGATGTAATTTTTGTTGTATAAGAAAACATCAAAGGGCTTCCGAACTTATTTTAAAATACATGTATTTTGTTATGTAGAACTGATTAACAATAATATTTAAAGGTATGTTCTGTGAAGTCCTTTGACCATTTGTTAATAAACACCAGTAGATAAGAGCTTATGTGTCAATCATATTTTCTCAAAAACAATTGATTACATTTTTTTGTAAAAAAAAAATCGCAATACAGCATTATCAATATTTTTTGAAAATGCAAATCTTCTTAGTAGAAATTTTTGTAATAAATTTTTCGAAAAATACAAAGTGATATGTGTGTAAAATGATGTAAATATTTATGACTGATAACTGAATTATGTATAAAAATTAAAGAGTACAAAATATACGTGAAATACGATATTCATCTTGGAAGTTATTGCTTTTCATGATGCAGTGATTAAGGTCAGTTTTGTCTTTGACAATTATTGTATTGGTAAACATCTTAATGGATTTTACTTGTCACAAGTAAATGCACATCAAGCTTTCAGGCTTTAAATAGAAGGCCAAACTTAACGACTAGACTGACCAAATCTGTTTAAAATTGCTGTTGAAAAAAGATGCCAGTGTGTGTTGTCAGACAGAAACATTGTTTGATAGACATCACTTTTTGGAGATAAGGTAGAGAATTTCACATCATCACATGTATAGCATCTGTATAATCCTTTGATAATTAGTGGGCTTGTTTTCATCTCTGGTCAAAACCGCCCAACAGTGGTTATGTTTTCATCCCTTTGAGCAAAATCGCTCAATATTGGGTTTCTTTCCATCACTTTTTATGCAAAATAAATGTCTTTATTTGTATAGCCAAGGGATGTAACGTAGATATCCATAGTCTTGCATTAAAACCACATGCTTATTATACTTAGCTGTACAGTAGATATCTACAGCATCTGGTACTACTGAATGCTTGATCAAAACTCATTTATGTTATCTTGTTCATGTATTACTGTATTCTTGTTTAAATAACAGACAAATCCATTGTTCAAACATGGCTTCACCATTAAATGGTATAAATAGAACCTTAAACAGTTATTCATGGAATGTTTTATTTTATGCTTTGTTAGCACAATTTCTCAGAAACTTTGGACCAAGGCAGATGAAATTGTTGTGCATTGTAAGATTCATAATCAAACAATGAGATTTTATCCGAAAATTTGCAGTGTTTTTTGTACATCTTTGTTGACTAGTTTAGTTTTTGGCTGTGGATTTAGGAAAATATATATTTTACAAAGACATACAATTTTTGGTTTAGTATGTCATTGCATGGTAGTTTTCTGTATTTATGTATAGCTTTTAGTAAAGCATTTGTACCAGATATGCATGGAAGTGTTGCATATTTATGATTTGAAATCTGTTACATATTGTTATCATGTGTTTATTTACTGATTAGAATTCAAGATCTAACTAATACTTTACTATAGGACAGTGTTCTGCAAAGTGTGGTAAACATACCACTTGTAATGCATGAAAGGGTTTAAAGGGGTACATGGTAGAAAATAAATTACTAAAATTTGCACGAAAAAGAAACACTACTGCAACGGGAGGAAGGGTACTACAGTAACACTGGTGTCCCAAAATGGGTATGTGAATGTTTGGGAAATGCTTGTTACATGTTACGAGTTTCAAAAATGTTTTCCTCTGTGTCTTGGCTACTATATACGTTGAATGGTGCAATGATAACTGGCTTGGATAAGTTGCCTATTTGAACATCGCTGATTGGCACCAATTTACAGCGTTATAAGTAATACAGGCATAGTGAAAATACCATACATATTTTGACTTTGTTATTAACAATTAAATAAGTTAGGATTAAATTTATAATTGCAGAGTTGCTAGAAATTTATAAAATTAGTATATTTTCAAGAAAAATGAAGGTTCATTTAGTTTTCTACATTGTAAGATGACTTTACATCTACTTTAATTTTGTACATATTTTCTGTTTTACAAATTTTCACTCCATTCATGCTGCTTTACTTTGGCAGAAAGAATTCATATGTTTGTGCAGAAAAGGGTTGTCACAAATATATAGTGTCAGTCTTCCATGGAATTTCTCACTTTACAGAAAAGATCTTGTGTAGCCTTTACATTTTGGATTCTTCATTAGAACAATCCTGTGTAGTCTATGTATTTTGGATTCTCTATTAGGAAAATCCTGTGTAGTCTATGTGTTTCGGATTCTCCATAGGAAAATTCTGTGTAGTCTATGTGTTTTGGATTCTCCATTAGGAAAATCCTGTGTAGTCTATGTGTTTTTGATTCTCCATTAGGAAAATCCTGTGTAGTCTATGTATTTTGGATTCACCATTATGAAAATCCTGTGTAGTCTATATGTTTTGGATTCTCCATTAGGAATATCCTGTGTAGTCTATGTATTTTGATTCTTCATTAGGTAAACCCCTTGTAATCTATCGGTGTCTGTTTTGCACTAAACGTTTCCATTATGTTACATTGCAAATTGTGATATTAAATATTTACTTCGTTTGTGTTGTCTAGCTCATTGTTGTATTCATGTTTAACACTCTAATATGCCTCAAAACCGCTCCAATGGCCTAGTGGTTAGAGTGTTCATCACGGAAACGGGAGGTCGTGGGTTTGATCCCCTGCAGAGTCATACCAAAGACTTAGAAAAATGGTACTTACAGCTGCCTCACTTGGCGCTCAACTTTAAGAGGTTAGTGTTAGGACTGGTCGGCCTGGTGTCAGGATAATGTGACTGGGTGGGACATCATGCTACATGTCTGCGGCATGATGCCCCAGTGCTAGACATCACTATAAACTGTCTCACTGCTATATGACAGAAAAATTGTTAAAGCTACGTTTAATAGTCCTAAACAAACAAATTTGCTCAGTAGTGTTCACTAATGAAATGGTGCTTCTTGTATTTCATCATTTTCTATTAGGAAAATTCATGCGTAGCCACTATTTATCAGTTTTTCCATAGAAATTTCCATTGAACAATAATCCATTTAAATAGCACCTGCTGCTTGCTTCATTTGGTAATTTAGAGTAAAATAAACACTACACGTAGTTAGATTGATGCCTCAGTCCACTTAATTATCAGAATATCATTCTTAATTTCCAGACTTTGTGCATTGATACATATCTCTTGGATGCTTAAGCACTTTATCCATTTAGTCTTTTTTTTTGTTTTGTGTTGTCAGTTGCAACCTCTTTTTGTCTCCCCCCTCCCCCCAAAAAAACCTTGGTTTATTATCATGTATGTGCAATATTGTTGATAGTTGTGAGTGTTGAGTATGTCACTACTGAAATGGTGCTTGTATTTCATTTTTTTACTTGTAAATTGTCATTAAATATTTCCTTCTCTTGTGTTGTAGTTCATTGTTGTATTTATATTTAGCACTAATACACTTCAAGATGTTCCCATTAAAGGACACCATTTGTCTCGCGTACATGTGCACATTGGTGTGTAGTACCTCTAACGAGTATATGGGAAAAATGATAAAGTTACATCTCCATGGTATCTTGTAATTTAATCAGATGTTATGATGGCTATATAAATCACCAGAAGAAGAAGACTTGTGAAATATATAGATCATTAAAAGTAAATGAATCTACTACAACATATAGACAATTCACAAAATGATAATGCCCAAAATTGTTTTAAAATTGTCACAATATATTTTCTAAAATATCACCAGTGCTGTCTAATATTCTGATGTACAATAGTTATTTTCTTTAATGACAAAGTATTTAGTAATTTATTGACCCCAGAAATGTCAAAGTTGACTCCAGGAGGGTCATTGGAGGAGTGAACCATGGAACAGGGAACATTTTTAAAAATCTGATCAGCGGTTGGATCTTGAACACGTGCAAGGCAAGCTACTCGCTTATGACTCACTCTACATACATACAACATGTATATGGACACAGACATCACTGTACTGAATATGTGACACCAAAGTACTAAATACACACCAACAACAACAATAAACTGTGTTTGACATTTATACAAATTCTAACAATACAATCAAATTAAAATCACACCTCATTCAACTACTTTACCACACAAAACTAAATATGTACATGTGCAGTATTATAGTCCTCTGAAAGAGTGAATCTGACTTAACCTGCACTACTAGGTCAGTGTTAGAAAACGTGGAGAAATTCCAATAATGCAGGACTGGTGTTGTGTATAAATAAGTTTGGCAAATTGCATCACATAGAGATATAACATAGTCACCATAGTGTTATATAAAAGTACCAAAAATAACAAATTATCATGCTAGCTATGAAATACATAACTAAAGAATGATGCCTTTCTTCATCAATGTGAAATAGAAATATCGGCTTTTAATTAATTAGCTTGAAATAATTGAACATAAAGCATACTCTTTTTTTTTTGATTATTTACCGAAGTGAAGTTTGACGCAGGATGTCGGAAAACATTCACTCTTTCGAGGGTACCAACATCCTTCTAAGACAGATCGGGGGCAATATTCTGCCAATCAAGGGTTAAATTGGTTTCTTGTTAAGGGAAACCAAGTGTTCCATGGGAATAACTGAGGATTGGGATCTGGTCTTTTGTCATGCATGGGAAGAGAATTTATATAAATTTTCACTTCAGAATCTAAGTACTGTGGACTGGATAGGGCTTGAGCACAAGGACCTAGGGTTGCTTTTACTGATTGGGGTTTTGTTGTTTAGAACTTGTTTGACCAAGAGAGCTAATGGAAGGTGGAAGGAAGTTAAAGGGAAGCAATAGGTTCATGTAAGGTGTTCACTGTTTTATTTTGCCTTCTTCTAACTGTACCCATTGACTGGTATGTTAGGGTTGGGAATCTCCTTGACTATATAAGGGTGGTGCAACTATCTTAATGAGTACTTAGAGGCTTGAACCTTATGGTCGTAAACATCCTTGTTACATGTAGCTTTTTTCTTGGCCTCATAGCGGCACGTCTGTAAGCATGCTCCTTGCTTGCATCATTGAAGTTTCTGCACGTTAACGGCCAGATCATTGGTACCATCCTTTCTAGGACGGGTATCCAAAATAGACATTGACATACAGCCTGAGATGCCCACAAAACAATAAAAAAAAAATTGGGGCATTATAAGCCTGGACATTTGGTCTAATGAAAGATCCAGTCCAATTTCTTGTCGGCTTCCAGTGTACCAAGGCTTTTTAACGGTTTAGTTGAAATGCTCAGCTGAGCTGTTCCCTTTCGGGTGATATGGAGTAGTACTAGACTTAGCTGCTTCTGCTAGCTTGCATACTTTCTCGTCACTGAATTTTTGAAGTCGCAGTGGAGCCTTTCCGGAAAATAATAAAACTATGAAGTGTTCATACAAGGCCTTGAGGGTGTTTTTCTGGTCGGTCTGGCAGGGAACAGCTTGAGCATACCTTGTAACGAGGTCTGTGATTACCAGAATATGCTCAAAGACATCCTTAGACCTTTCTAGTGATATGTAGCCCATGCAAACCAGCTCCATTCATTCAAGCATGGTTTTTTTTATTACAAGAAAATATTTTTAAAAAATATAGTTATCTCCCTTCAATGCTCTCAAAATTGGAAAACCTCAGTAAATTTCCATTGCAATGCAAACAAATAAAATTGAAAACATTAATGGAAGCAATAAACCCAAGTCTGAATGGATTGCTGGTACTTAGATGAAAAGTGATGAAATAGTATAAATTCAAAAACGAATATAAATGACATGAAGATCTGTCACATAATAAGTTTCAGAGTCTGCACAATGTACATGAAACATTTGAAGGGAAGCAGTAAGTTCATGTGAGTTGGTGTGTTGTCTGTAATGGGATTAACTCGGCAATCTTCATAGGCCTTTCTAGACCCGTGCCAGTAAAAGCGCTAACTTGCAAGCCACAGACACTTTGTGTTGTCCTGATGGCCTATATCATCAAGGATACCTTTTAGGGCCTGATGTCAGTGACTCCGGGGAGGGGTTATGGTGGGCTCTTTGCTTGGTTATTTGCACTTCTCTTGAAGGAGTGCTGCCTTCCCTCGGGCCGAAACCACTTTGCATTAGGTCAACAACTCTGGCTAATGCAGTGTTACTTTCTTGAGCAGACGTCCAACACACTGGTGTGTGATTATTCTGAAGTCTGATCTTTTCAGCTGAACAAGGACAAATCCCAGCAACACCACTGACTCCTCAGCAAAATCCTGTAGTATCCCTCTGAAGCCACCAGTGTCTTATAGAGTTTGCCCGTTTTACACTAGATTGTAAAATCTAAATTAGTCAGGGAGGCTAGCCAACTATTCCTTTTGGCATCTATCTTAGTTGTGGTAGTGATGTAGGTCAAGAGTTTAGAGACTGTTATAACCTCAAACGTATTCAAGACTTAGTAATCATGAAAATCATCTGTGAACGCCCACTATAGTGCCAGAAACACCAGCTTATGATGATTGGTCAAAGACCAAACTATTTACACCCTTGACTTTTATGTATTTTCGAAATACCCCTGATAATTGGTCAAACCACAAGACCAAGCTACCTTTATCCTTTACTTTGACGGTATCGGTACTGCCAATGTGGCGGTTACATTTGTATGGCTGTCATGCCGTTGATTAAATGTATAATTTGAAACCATTAGTGGAGAAAAATCTAATTTTCTAGAACAATATTATTTACATCATCACCGTGGTTAGGATACATAATTAATGAATGTTTTCCTACTTAATGTCCTGTTCCATCCGTGCTTGGGTATCCCTGGGGACAATCATGAGGCAATACAGGATTTCTGTTCATGGAGATTAATCAAGATACGTATGTACTTGATATAAATATTTAATAATTTCTCCCAAGAAAGGTTCAGTCCGATGATAGAGTCATGTGAAGTCGCTTATTTCTTTTTTGTGCAAGAAGTCAAAGATATACTGATGCTGAAGCGAGATTTGTTGTTAGACAGCAGGGTGGTTTAAAAAGCATTTGACCATATGCTGTTTTCAACTTACATTGACATGAAAAGTGGTTGCCGTTCCTCTACTGAAGTAGTTTGCCTTCTGTTTGGTATGTATCTATCTTGCATGTATCTGTCTTTTAGCTTCTGTTTACTTTAGTTTTAGCTCCTAATTATATCTCCCCCCCCCCCCCTTTGAAATATAGCGATGATTGAATTTTGGTTTTTCTTTTAGAAAGACATTTACAAAGGTGATATATCCTCACACCCCACATCGGAAATTGCTTAAATTGTCAGCCACGGTGGGTAACGTAACTTCACGAATACCTGCAGTATTGTGTAGTAGGAGACGGCAACGAACGGTACAGAATAGAACCCCCTGCTATGGACAATTTAAGTTGTTAGTTATGAAGGGTGTGAGATATAATTGTAGTTTACAGAGCCCTTATTTAGAAAATTTATTTATTTGCAAATAAGTTTCATAGTTTTAACTTTTTATTCATGAAAATTCAGCAAAACATTTGCATTACGCAGTTTAGTTAGTCGTTTTCTTAGTATATGAAGGATAAAGTCGTCATTTTTAATTATTAGCAGTATATGAAGGATACAGTCGTCATTTTTATTTATTAGCAGTATATGAAGGATAAAGTCGTCATTTTTATTTATTAGCTGTAGTCGTTGTAGTAGTGCAATGTTCGTAGGTGTTTGATAAATACAAATATAAATATTTAAAATTTTGTTTGGAATAATACATTTCCGTAAGCAATGCTAATTTCGGTACCAAATTACATTAATCTGATAATTATGTAGGTTCGAAATGCTGTGAAATGCCTGAAATCAAGTTCAGTTTTGATTTAAATGCTGTCAAGTGCTTGAAATCAAGTTCAGTTTTGATTGAAAAGCTGTCAAGTGCCTGAAATCAAGTTCAGTTTTGATTTAAATGCTGTCCACTGCCTGAAATCAAGTTCAGTTTTGATTTAAATGCTGTCAAGTGCCTGAAATCAAGTTCAGCTTTGATTTAAATGCTGTCAAATGCCTGAAATCAAGTTCAGTTTTAATTGGAAAGCTGTCAAGTGCCTGAAATTAAGTTCAGTTTTGATTTAAATGCTGCCCACTGCCTGAAATCAAGTTCAGTTTTTATTTAAATGCTGTCAGTTGCCTGAAATCAAGTTCAGTTTTGATTTAAATGCTGTCAAGTGCCTGAAATCATGTTCAATTTTAATTTAAATGCTGTCAAGTGTCTTAAATCAAGTTCAGTTTTGATTTAAACGCTGTCAAGTACTGAAATCAAGTTCAGTTTTGATTTAAATGCTGTCAAGTACTGAAATCAAGTTCAGTTTTGATTTAAATGCTGTCAAGTACTGAAATCAAGTTCATTGTTCATTTAAATGCTGTCAAGTGCCTGAAAATCATGTTGATATAAACGTTATGACCTAATTACAATCCAGTAACTTTTTTAGTTGATGTTCTGAAAAGTCTGTACCCAACATGAAAGCACAATTAAGATAGTTCTTAAATTTCATACAAACGTGTTTCAAAAGCCCCTGTACGTGTTGCCTAGTGTTTCAATTAATCATGAAATCCATTGTCTTTGAATAAGAATAGCGAGTAAATATGTGCGGTTTCCAGTTGCTTAATGCAAATATTGGATACAATAGTCATTTTTTAATGTAAATATTGGATACAATAGTCATTTCTTAATGTAAATATTGATACAACAGTCATTTCCGCATGTAAATATTGGATACAATAATCATTTCTTCACGTACCTATTGGATACAATAGTCATTTCTTCGTGCAAGTATTGTATACAATAGTCATTTCTTCATGTAAATATTGAATACAATAGTCATTTCTTCATGTACATATTGGATACAATAGTCATTTCTGTAGTTAATATTGGATACAGTAGTCATTTCTTCGTGTAAATATTGGGGTATCCCGTCGTTAGCGTGCAGGTCAAAAGTGCGCCGACAAAAGCGCACACCGACAATTGCTCGCAAGACAAAAGCGCGCCATCAAAAGTGCGCAAAGCAGAAATTTTAAAAGTCAATATGTCAAGTAAAAATTATTCATACGTATAAATAATTCATACAATAGAAAATAATCAGGTATTTAAATAAGGTTTACTATTATAAAAATGAGTTACAGTTTATTATGTCTATCACTGTTCAAATTGCAACGTTATGTGTATAATCAATACAAACAAACAAGGCAAAAATTAAAAAAAAAAATAAAATCAATTTCAGTTTCTTATATTTACCACTTTGCAAATTGCAACAACGTTATGTGCGATTCCGCGCAGATATTCGATCAATGGTACGTTGCCGTATGTTGGAACCAAAGCTAGCAGACGTCGATTAAACAGTGATTCAAACTATTTGTTTAATTCTACTCATTATTAAGAGTGTAAACACTTTCATGTCTGTTAAAAAATGATTAAAACTTTTAGTTTATATCTACTAAATATAAAGATTTTACACTCTTTGGTGTGTGCTCACTAGAAAATGGCATATGGAGTTTATCGATCAAGGTATCAAAATGAAAACTATGATTCATTCGAAATGAAACATTTATCAATCAAATTCATAATAACAATTAAATATTATAGTTTATGCTGCGCGCTTTCGACGGCGGGCATTTCACGGGCATATTTCTCTGCGCGATTTTGTCGGTGCGCTTTTGTCGGCGCGCATTTGTCGGCGCGCTTTTGACCTGCGCGCTAACGACGGGGTGCCAAATATTGGATACTATAGTCATTGTTTCGTGTAAGTAGTTTATACAGTAGTTGTTGGTTCATTTAAATATATAATAGTCATTTCTTCATATAAATATTTGATACAATAGTCATTAATTCATGTAAATATTGGATAAATAGTAATTACTTAATATAAATATTGGATACAATAGTCATTACTTAATATAAATATTGGATACAATAGTCATTACTTAATATAAATATTGGATACAATAGTCATTACTTAATATAAATATTGGATAATTCATGCAAAAAGGTATAGCACCTTGCAGTCACATTTACACAACCTTGTTTTCAATGTGTGAGGTGATTGCTTCCAATGCTCTAAAATGTTAACATCTCATAAATGTAGTCATGTTATTGAATCAAGCTGTAACTAACGCAACAATGAAAAACCAAGTTAGACGATATCGATAAACCAAAAATAAATCGCTAATGGAAGTCACCGACGCCGTTTTCCCCTAAGGTAATAACAAAATTAATACCACAATCTTGTTTAATTTTGCTATTTGAGTAATCATTTTTATTAAAAGTACAGTTGTCGTTTTTGTCAATAGAATTAAAGAAAGATGAAAATTGTAAGTTAAATTCCAATCATTAAAAAAAATAATTAGCACACTGTCAGCACTAATGCTAATTTAATTTAATTAATTAGTTTAATTTTATTTTATTTGACACTCGTTATCCATTGAAAAGATTTCTTACTTGGTGGCTAAGACAATTGAAAGTAAATAAACAGACTAACCCCCCCCCCCAGCACCCCCTCCCCCCCCCCCCCCCCCAAAAAAAAAAAGACGTGCACCACTCTTGGAAATGATGTATTTAGTCTGCCAATTGAATTTGTTTTCAAAACGGTATACGTTTGCAGGACTTGCTTAATATTTAGGGTGAAAGACGCCAGAGTTCTTCAGAAAGACTTGCAAATGACAGCGCATTTCTGGTGGCAATATGTTGTTGTTGTGGGTTTTGTTTTACACTGTATGAAGTATCAATTAAACGAAGTATGAACTAAACATGTAAATGACATGTTTCTTCTTTTGGGTCAGCATAATTTACACACCTTCTCTGCATTTCCACATCTTTGTTGAAGGGAAATAAAATCTACATCAGATGTTCCGATATTGTTTTGTTTATAGAAATTGTGCCCCCTTACTTTCGTTTTATTGACATATACACGTATTTTTTTAGAATTTGGTCGCCTGGTTAAAATACATTTCTTCTATATTTTGCAGTGTATCTGCTTACGCCAGTCATTTCTGAAAATGTGACACTTGAGTTCCGCTATTATGAGAGCGAAGATGTCTCCTTTTCGAAGACCGTTGTTTTGGATGGTTCTTACGCCAGCTTGGGACAGTATCCTCACTGGTGTGTGGGGAACATATCTCACTGCCATGGTGGCATTGCAGTTGACCTTTGGATCAATTTCAAAAATGTTTCTGAGAACACACCCGACGTCATAGTCTTCAGCACCGGAGGACATTTGCCGTACTCTAATGGTTGGTATCTCTGGCAAAGGTATGGCCGCGAGTTTGAGTTCGGGATTGCGCTTTACGGGGACAAGTGGAGTGTGACTTTTATTCTTGTCCCCGGTTACTGGTGCCACTTATTTGCATCATGGAAAGCTGAGGAGGGGCTGAAGGTGTACGTTGATGATACTCTCTTAACAAATATACATCCCCAAAAAAGAGACTATGGGGGATTGGAGTTCGATACCTTTCCATATGTGACACTGGGAATCGATGTAAACGGACGCCCGCACACTCCAGACAGTCGGTTTCTCGTCAGAAAACTATTCATATACAACCAAAGCACACCAGATACACAGCCTCCTACTGATGGTAATATATATATATATATATATATATATATATATATATATATATATATATATATATATATATATATATATATATATATGTATATAAATAATCCAATTTAACAAAAAGAAATATTAAATTTTTGTATTTGTATTATTTTCATAAAACTGCTCAATTTATAATATTCATTTGTTTTTTCAAATGGTAATTGAGAAGAACATAGTTTGAAATTGTTAATATTGTTAATATCGGCATTCCATCGAGGGTTTTAAATATGCTTTAGGAACCATGTCACTTTGATTTTTTTGAAATGTTGTTTTTATGTCTTGAAAAAACTTGTGATTTCTCAGTTCTTGATTACCTGTCGTCGTTTAACTGGGTAGTTAACTGTAAAAATATTAAGCCAGCTATTATCCTTTCTTAGTGTGATAGTCAAAGTCAAGTCACTATTTCAGTGACATAAATAAACATGCAAAATAGTATTGGACTAAAATTAAAATTAGGATTCATTCTTAATGATTTATAGGTAAAGCCAGAATGATGACGCAGGTGATTGATTTGTAATAGGATGCCAACACAATCAGCACTGTTGTATTTCAAATCATGATAAATAAACCGTTGTTAGGGAAAGCCTTGAAAGTTTAATTAACTCCATTTGTTGATGATATTGTCGGTCGTATTCATGGCATGTTTGCACGATCAAGATGTATGTTACATACCAGGCCATAAAACAAGAATAGATACAATTGACAATGCACTCCCCCCAAAAAAAACAAAATATTATGAAGAAGTATAAAAAAGTTAATTAAACCCTTACTAGTTTAAAATTAATTAAACATATCAATCAAAGGGTAATTTTGGTCTCCAAGTCTTGTTACTATCATTATTTTCAGGGTTCCCACGCTACCGGGAAATGGAGAAAAAGACTAGAGAAATTATATTTTTTCCCGACGGTGAAAGCTTTCGAATTTTGCAAATATTGACAAAGATCGTGAAAAACCCGGGAATTCGTCCCCATAACTTGGCTCCCGAACAAGTATATAACTGAGTCGTAAATGTACTGATCGCGATTTAAATTTATCCAGTTCTAACCAGAATATCAAGAGGTTGCGGTATGGATCATTTGGGTGCTTGCCATAAAAATATTTGTTGAGAAAATCAAAACGCTCAGTGGATTAAATTCGTCTACATTTGACTTTTTGTTTAACAGACAGCTTGATATCCGTATCTTTTATCATACGGAAGGTATGAAAACCAGTAAAGCATCACAAAAAGGCCAAGATGATGGCTTAAAGCAATGCCGCTTAGCGGATGTGCTAGCAAACTTAAACGTTGTTAATTGAGTTAAGCCTGCATGAAATCGATATGAACATTTTTTTTCTCAGAAATTGCGAGTATTAAAATCTTTATGTCCTGAATCTGCTAAAAGACGATAAAATTATTGAATTTGATATTTAGATTGCTAGTCGCACGAGCGCACATAATCTCACAATCATCATTGGGGGGGGGGGGGGGTAAAAGCATTAAATGAAAGTTGTATACTGGTTGTAATAAAGTAATCAAACGAAAGAGGACAAATTTCTCTATATTTATTCTGAGATCACTTTCTGGGGTTTGTTGTATCACGTGATTTCCTCGTAGACATGTGTTCTCTCATGCATGGAGCATACGAAGCAGGGAACCAGACTACTCTGCTTGATTAATTAGACTTGCTACGTTTTTTGTAGCTGTTCTGGAAATAAATAGGTTAAGAATTATATGTGCTCTCTGTTTTTTTACAAAAGGTGTCAGACTTTAATTTAATATAATTTAAATTTTTAAAATCAACATTTAAAAAGAGATTTTTGTTGATATCACACGAGTATTGGACTTCTGATGTTGTTTGAGATTTGTGAAGTCATGTGATTATTAACGCATAATGGCGAGTACAGGGTCAGGTTTCATCTATGCCGAGTTTCGTCTAGTCTGTCAGCGGATTAAAGACATAGTGAGTATAACACTTTACCATTTTTTGAGAAAATAAATAATTTTTCTATCGATTTCCTGAAGGTGTAAGTCGATATAACATAGTTAATATTTGCCGGTCCTATGGTAAGCTATTTTCAGATTTTTTATATGTAATTGCTCTGAACCCGCACTCCATCCTAAATGTCCAAATTTGATAATGGGGTTGGAATATTCGGAGGTAACCCGGATTAGAAATATTTCGAATCTCTGAGCTGAACATAGGTGCGAAATTATTACACAGTGACATGCAGCTTGACGTGTTGGTATCATATCTTAAATATAACGCAGGAGAAATGGACACTTGTCGTCGTTTTAATCATTTATTAAGAAACGGCAAGAGCCCATGCATTCTATCTGGATGGTCATAATAGGTCCATCTGGGATTCATTAAACTGCTACACTGTACTTAATTTTATAATGGGGTTGGTTGAAATGGATAACTATTATCTGATAGCTCCGTCTGTAGATGATCAGAGATGCTAAGAAGTGTTAAAAGACTTTAATAAAAATTCAATAACGATAAATGAAAATGATGATGATGTTATCGAGTTTCCAAAGCAGTTTGGAGCAGTTTCCAGATCTTCTAGAATATGGAAATTCGATATGTGGCAACCTAATTATTCTTGGAGATTTCAACTTTCACTTTGACTGTCCTGGTAAACCATACATGTCAAAACTCCTAGATTCCATTCATGTTTTCAATCTTAAACAGTCAGTTAACCAACCTACCCATAAACTTGGTCACATTTTAGACTGGTTTCTTTATAGATCTGATCATAATATTCTGAAATCCACCCTTGTATCCCACGAACTTGCATCGGATCACCTCTGCATTGTATCCCATCTCGACGTATCAGTCCCTAACCATCCACCTCTATTTGCTACTAAGAGAAACCACCGTATGATAAATAGAACCAAATTCATGCATGACATCCAAGAAAACCTAACAATTTTCTTACATCTAACAGCGGAACAACTTGATAACTGCCTGCGTTCATTGCTTGAAAAACATGCCCCAGCCACCAAATGCAGAGTATCAATAAAAAAAAAAGTGTTCTCCATGGTATAGCAGTGTTAGGGACCAGCTTCGCACTGCTAAAAGATATCGCCGAAAAGCAGAGAGGCTTTGGCTTTCCACCAGACTCACTATTGATAAACAAATGTACGAAGCCGCTAAGAAGAACGTCACAAACATAGTCCATTTAGCCAAAAAATCCCACTACAGTACTAAGATAACGGAGAGTTCCATATGCAAAGAGCTCATCGAGATAACTAAGAAACTAATGTCAAAGAACAAATATACAACACTTCCATCAACCTTCTCTCCCCATGACCTACCAGATCAATTTGCAAATTTCTTCGATGACAAAGTACAATACATTAGATATTCGCTTGATAGCACAATTTCAACTCATTCGTCACCATACAGTTATGATGCAGCATTTCAGCGACATCCGTAAAGAGCATTTGAACCTGTTTCTATTGATTTAGTACGGACAATCGTGATGAAATGTGCACCAAAGTCTTGTGAACTTGATCCAATTCCGACATCACTGCTGCTTGAGTGCTTAGACCCAATATTGCCTTCACTAACTGATGTTATTAATATCTCTCTCTCATCAGGGGAATTCCCATTATTTTTCAAAACTGTCATCGTAAAGCCACTGCTGAAGAAACCAACACTGGACCATAATGATTTAAAGAACTACCGCCCAGTTTCTAATCTCCCATTCATATAAAAAATCTTAGAAAAGGTTGTTCTAACTCAACTTGTATCTCATTTGAATTCAATGTCTTTTTAGCAATGTATAGTCTGCATATTGCCCTTGCCACAGTACGGAAACTACTCTTCTGAAAGTATTTAGTGACATTCTCTCTGCTTTGGATAGCGGAAAGATTACAGTCCTCACTCTCCTGAATTTATCTGCAGCATTTGACACAATAGACCATGATATATTACTTCACCGTCTCCAGCATGTATTTGGCATTCAGAATATAGCCTTACAGTGGTTCAAGTCCTACTTAGTCAACAGGACACACATTATATCTGCAAATGGAATACACTCCAGCCCAGTTGACATATGTTGTGGTGTTCCACAGGGATCTGTTCTTGGACCTGTTCTCTTCATTCACTCAGCCGCTCTCAAGTATCATAGCTCATCACCCAGTGTCGCACCAATTGTATGTTGATGACACCCAAATATACCAGTCTATCCACCCAACTGAAGTTGATGCTACCATCCATGGAGTAGAGAGGTGCATTTCAGATGTGAAATCATGGATGACATGTAACAAGCTGCAGATGAATGATGATAAAACTGAGGCTATTCTGATCACAACACAAAGACTTTCTTATTCACATCCTTTACCTCAGACAATAAATATCAACAACACCAGCATTAAATTCTCACAGTTAGTACGGAACCTAGGCGTTAATCTAGACAGAACTCTCACATTGCACCATCATTTCATGAACATATGCAAGGCTGCATATCTTGAATTGAGACGCATCAGTTCCATTCGTAAATATCTATCAGTCGATGCCACTAAAACACTTGTGTGTTCATTAGTACTTTTAAGACTGGACTATTGTAGCTCAATTCTGTCTGGTTCATCACAATATTTACTCCAGAAACTTCAAAAAGTTCAAAACACAGCTGCACGGATCATCTTTAGAGTACTTCGATCAGAGCACACCTGACCAATGCTCTGTACCCTACATTGGCTATCAATTCGATACAGAATCAAACAAAAAATTTGTTCTCTGTGCTATGTTTCAATG
This sequence comes from Unio delphinus, assembly GCA_029339505.1. Taxonomy (NCBI): domain Eukaryota; kingdom Metazoa; phylum Mollusca; class Bivalvia; order Unionida; family Unionidae; genus Unio; species Unio delphinus. The sequence continues at coordinate 2,935,763 of JAQISU010000156.1, read as the reverse complement.
ACAGACTCCAGTCCAACATACTTATCCAGCCTCACTCATGTGTATACACCAGCTTGATTCTTACGCTATTCTTCCTATAATCGTATACTCATTGTTCCCAAGGTGAAAACAAAGTCATATGGACAACGTTCGTTTGCACACCAGGGCCCGGCGACGTGGAACGAATTGCACATTGAAATTAGATACAAAGACACAGTGGTCCCTTTTAAGAGTGCTGTTAAGACTCACCTGTTTCGACTGCAGGGACAAACTTAGCGACCTAATCATGTTTTGTATCTTATATGTTTTCAGCATGTCTATATGTTTTCGAATTTCATTGTTTTTGTCATTTGTTGTTCTGTAGTGTAGTCATACCATTATTGATGGTGTAAAGTGCTTAGAGCTTCGAAAGATTAGGCACTATACAAAGTCCTAATTATTATTATTATTTATCACTGACGTCGATGATGCACACACAGTTCGTGGATGACTTTGATGAGTTTATTAATAATTTAGTTGTGTACGATGATCTAATGCTGGATAAACAATTCAATCAATCTATAATATTTCTCGAGGTAGGCATACAAATGCTGATGTAATTTATGTTACTCAGCGGTACACACAAATACAGTGCTAGTGGATAACTGTCATTTTAGCTGTATTTAATGAATTTGATATACTCACACGCTAAGGAATATTCATCAAACTTGGTACAGCGGATATATGGACATAATTAAGTTTAGACATTTATTTAGTCAGGTTCAGTCAACTCCACACGATTTTATAACAATACATTTACATGACCCCATAATATAATAACGAGTCGGTCTTGATAAAAAAAAAATGTTGGATAGCAGGAGCGAGAGCATGACCTCGATAATGGGTCAACGGGTAAACATCACTCGCATACTGTTTTAGATAAATACCAAGACACCAGCTAGTAACAAATCTAACTGAGTGAGACTCTATCGAAAGGTAGGGGCCTTTTTTGGCGTTGATGATGTTATTTATTTGTTTTTTTAAAAGAAACTTTAGTTTAACAAATATAACCTTATAAAAGTTGATCTGTTCGCTGCTGCTACTCACCCATCAGTGGACTGGTTTATAGAACATGAAGACAAGTTGATTTTACAGAAAATTCAGTTCTTGTTTATACAAGAGTATATAATTTTCAAGGTCTTTTGTCAAAATTTAAATCAACCTATTTGTAAATGTCTTTTTTGATGGAGTGTGTTTAAGTAAATCGTCGTCAGGAGTTTGTTTTGCTTGAAAAATCTTGTTTGAGATGTTATTGACACATATAAATTCAGGCTTAAATATTTTTCGTTACAAGATAATGTTCTAATACTTATTGGGTATTGTTTACTTTGTATAACATCTAGAATTGTTTAGAATTAAAAGTTGTAACAACATAGTGTAGGTCAACAAAAGTAAAGTAAGAATTTGTATTCTGTACATTGAAATGGATTTAAATGCCAATTTATGGGAATATAATCAGATTTGTTTCATTTGACCTATTTTGTGGTTTTCTACATGATCATTTTGTCTGACATAAGTTTTGGAAAATCTTGAAAGCGCAACATCTTCAAATTTGGAAAATGCACGTTTTATAATCCAAACTATTCTTTAATTCCATTCAGTAGTGATCATATATTAGCCTTGAAAAGAAATTAATTTCTTCCAGGAAAATACCTGAAAAAGACCCTGAAATGTCTATTTAGAAAAGAGTGGGAACCATATGTAATTAAATGATGATAATAAAAATGGATTTAATGAAAAATACTCTGTAATGTTACCTTATACCCTAAGTGTTAGGTTTCGGGTCATCATGTTTGTATCGATCGTGACGAATGTCGCCAAGAGCAAAACATAGTGGTCACACTGTTAAAAATAGCCTGCTGGGCCAGTTTCTACTTTTAAATACTAGGTTGTAATGGGGGAATTTCGCTTGTTCTCAACAGAGAATCAGACTTATTCTGAGCCGAGATAACTCCATAATGTTAGACGTAAGGACTTTGCAATATTACAGTTCCCATATTTCCGGAAGTAGAATCTTATCATGTTCATCCTATGAATATTTTTACCATATGCTTTACGAAATTGACGCTTTAAATCCGCAAAGATGACGGCCTAATGTTAATTTCCTCTTTTACAACAAGTGACACTCGATTACTGTCGTAAGTTTCATACGTTGCTGGAAGGGAATTATTTGTAACTATATATGGAGTAGCCATATAATGATTATCTTAGCAATGCCAGTCGTATTGTTGAGTTGTTTCCTCTATTCTCAAAATGTTGATAACAGGTGGCTTCAAACGTGAGAGGGTGCTTCCCCAATAACTGCTACCTTAATAATCTTCTTCCGATTTAAATTGCATACTTAAATCGATTGATATTACATTTATCCATGTATTAAAACGTTCATGGGAGAAAAGCGTCCTACTATTCATTTCCTACGTATGGTCCTGTTGATGTTATTCGTTTTAATGTACCGTATTATTTATAATGAAGTAATGTCACGTGGTTGGAAGAGGGTGGAATAGAGGGATATTTACATATTCCTACGTATGATTCTGTTGTTGTTATCAGTTTTAATCATCATCATCATCATCATCATCATCATCATCATCATCATCATCAGTCTCTTGACCTATTGTGGTCGTTGAGGTACTGTGCTGCTAAACATCTGACCAGTTCCCGCCACTTGTCTCGATCATGTGCCAATGCCTGTGTCTCCGCAAAAATTTTCTTGTCCATTCTGTGATGTTGCAGTTCACATTTTGCTCTGTCGACCTCTCCTTCTGCCACCCTGGATGTTGCGCTGCAGTACTGTTGTGGATAGACTGTTGGCTCTAGTGACATGGCCATACCATTTCAGCTTTCTCCTTTTGCCAGTGGTGAGGAGGTCTTTGTAATGGCCTTCTTTGTGCTTGAAGTTGTTACGCACTTCTTCATTTGTGATATGGTCCATGTAAGAGATGCCAAGGATGGTTTGGTATCGTCTCATTTCAAGTGCATGGATTCTTCGTTGTTGTTCTGCTATCAGGGTCCAGGTCTTGCATGAATACAGAAAGATTGAGATGACTTATGCTCTTAATAGTCTGATTTTAGTTTTCAAACAGCTATTCCTGTCTCTCCAGATGGGTCTTAGCTATCATATAGCTGCCATTGTTTGTGCTGGTCGTGAGAAAAATTATTTTCTTGATCTCTCTTCGGTGATTATGAAACCAAGATATTTGAACTGGCCCACTGTTTCGAGTTCATGTCCTCTAGAGAAGAATCATTCATACTTTTTGTCATCATGAGAAAACATATCGGCAATGCCAACAAACAATCAAAGAAATATACAAATAACAACACTATGTAATTTGTTAGAACCCATTACATTTGAATTATTACGTATTGATATATCATCCACGCGAAATTACAAAGGTACTAAGGTAAAGACCTTTAAGGTATACGTACAAGTTAATAAGAATCTTTGCCTTACTTTACGCTTTTAAACTTTAAGCCATGTAAACAAATCTGCAGACAAGCGACACAATCGTACAGAAGTAAACTGAGGTCAATCTGGAAAAAAGTATGAACTATGCTTAATGGAAAATGACTTTCTTCTATTTCAAGTTGACATTTACAATGCCAATGTCAAGTTTTCTTATTCTTTTGCAGTTGATGAACTCCTTTGGCTTGGTTGTCTAGAGGGAAGTTTTGATGGGAGAGAAACTAGGATACTCGAGGTGGAGGAAAAAGAGACATCACTCGTGAAATGCAAAAGTTATTGCTCATCACGCAGCTTCTTTATTACATTAGTGATGGATAAATCGGAGTGCACTTGTGGCGTGCTTGCAGACCTTGGTTTGATGTCTAGTGATAAAAGCACGTGTAGCTCACATGGCAAATGGCAGACTTACGTAGCATCCTGTCTCGTTGTTAACCCTTCAATGGATAGTACCTATGTTCTTAACATCTCTGTTGAGAAGATGAATCCATGGAACTATGTAAAACCCAACGAAACAGTCGTCATTTGGATCAAGCCTAATTTCAAAGTCAACTTACCATATCATGTAGATTTTGGGGATGGGAACACATCATTAATCTCTGGTAATGGAGTTAGCTATTCGTGGAAAACAGCGGGGACATTCAGAATTAACATTTCGACAAACATCGGTCTGGTTTTAGTATCTGCTGAAACAACTTTCAAAATTGAAGACGTGGATGAAGGAACTAATCCAGGTCCTGTAATGATATCTGGTTTCCATGACAAGAAGTCCAAATTTGGGCTAATAGATTTTACCAGGATGGACTACGCCAAGAGCAAATGCAGAGTCATTCTTGATTATACCTTGAATGAGATAGTTCTTCAAGGGCTATTTACGTACGTGCACAACGCAAGCTACAATCAGACATACACTAATTTTGGGCAATACACTCTTCTTTCAGAGTGTACTAATCCTTATGGAACCACGAGTAACACATCACATTTTATTTCGCGTAAATTTGAGACATCTTACCACTTCCATACTCTCGGAACCGATTTCAACACAACTGTCGCTGGTGATGACCAGTTTCTAAATTCTATTACCATTCTTCAAAATGGTGTCTCTATGCCGAAAAACAATACGAATGCAGTGCAGACATACACAGTTTTATCGACAGGTATGTTTTTATCGGAGAATTATATGGCTTATACAGCAAATAATATTATTATCGATAAAAGGATCTTGAACGTACAAAACAGCATTGTTCAACCTTCAATATCATCTGACATTCTAGATGCAGCATGGAATTTGACTACAAATATTACAGTTAGAATACCTGCTGGAAATAACATGCATATTAACATATCTTTTGGCGTTGGTGAAAATCCCATGTACTATATTGATCATGCACCGAACGACATTGCTATTAAGTTCGAGGTTGAGTTCGAATCCCTCGGCTACTACCCTATACATGTTAATGTCTCAAATGACATCAGCACAAATTATACTGAAGACCTGGTTTCAGTTGAGGTTCCAATCGTGAATGTTTCTGTGAAGGCTCAAAACATTAGAGACAATGTGGATCCCGTTGTCTTTGAGATAGAATTAAACACTGGAACCAGAGGACCAATGAAGGTTAATTTTGAAATCAATCATGACAATGGACATTTAGGAATGTACACAAGTTTTAACATGGAATATTCATTTGGCACATATATCCATAAATATTGGTTCAAGGATTGGGGGATATACACAGTATGTGTACGAGCCTACAATCGGATCAGTTCCGTCTCACAATGCCTTCCTGTACAAGTTGGAGAGGAAATCACTTATATTGATCTAAAATCTAACAGCATTCTTCGTGTCACAACTATGCAGTCTGCGGTGTTTAATATCAGATGCCCGAAAGGCTCTGATAAAACATACATAGTTGATTTTGATGACGGATCCATATTCATTTTCACTGACAGATATTTGAAGGAAACGCAAGAGTCTGAGGACTGGGGGATTACAACTGACAAGTATGGGTCACATATATTCACATCACACACTCCAGGCAATGATAATATAGGCAGCTTCAATAAAACCTCTGTGAGAAGAAAGAAAAGGGAAGAAAATGGAACACATGCGATGACTGTGGAGGAGAACCATACTACATCACAAACTTTGTTACACGAGGCATCTATTATTTCAGGTTCAAATAAGAATTTTGTTACTAGCACAACTATGCAACCCATGCCGGGAGACTATGAAGAGCCTGGCAGTACAAACACTAGTACAGCGCGGAGACTTAGAGATGGCTCTGTGGAAGTTACTCACAATTACTTTACTCAAGGAGTCTTCACTGTCAAGACAATGGTAAAGAACTGGTTTAATTCTGCCCAAGACACGTCATGTACAAAGGTAATCGTCAACAATACCGACACGTCAGACTGCCAGGTTCCAGACATTAACGTAGGAAGCCTAGTGTCTTCTTTAGACAATCCTTTGAAAAGGATACGTGCAGCCATGATAAATTTGACCGTTTCTGTGAGCATTACTTGCCAAGCTCCAAGGCAGGCATCTTATGCGTGGAAAGCTGTGAGAATTGTGACGGAAGATCAACACAATATAGAGAGACCGTTTCATGCCGTCTGTGTGGATGAAAACACGTATCCAACACTGCACATTCCAGCTGTGTCATTGGAATTTGGCTTGTATCGCATCACACTGACAGTCGCACCTTTGGGAAGATCCTTACTAGCATCTATGGTAGACTTCTATGTACAAGTTATACCCTCTCCACCTGTTGCCAAATTTAGAGAAGAGGATCAGACATGGTTCTTTCTCTATGGTTCTACTATTGCCGATTTCACACAATCCAGAGATCCTGATTTTGATACCACAGAGGGACTGGAGTTCGATATATTCTGTTTTAGAGATGAGGACCAACACAAAGTAGCAAAGTTACCATTTTCTGAAATAAAATCTGTTTCAATGGTGATGAAAACCACTGTGACTTACAAATATACGACCAAAAACCCACTGGTCTTGTACCAGTACGGTAAATGTTTCTCCGACAAGAAGAATATCACAAGTGAGATACTAGCACCAAAGGGTGTGTTGACTTTCCCATCTGAGTTGTTTGTTTCAGATAGATCTTCTTTCGGTTTCCGTATGTTTGTCACGAAGGAAGGGCGCACTAGTGACGTCATGATGATATTTGAAATCAGGCTTAGTAATGCCACTAATCTTCTAGACCAACTCGATGAGTTGCTGAAGAGTAACGATACATCCGGGGTCTTAAGGGCAGTCGGCTACTTGACTTCCAGTTTGTCAGCTGGTTCGTCGGGAGTAAGTTTAAAACGAGAGATAACATGTAGACGTAAAAATAGACTTGACAAAACTTTAATTGTATTAAGACTAATTTTTAACATCAAAACATGTTTTTACTCCCTAACAGTTACACTGGGGAGAGAAGACAAAATACATTGTCAAACTTTACATCATATTATCATCTATATTTGTTTCCAAAACATTTAGTAAATTATCCTTTGCAACTAAACTAACTACCTGAATTTATTTTTGTTATCTGAAAACTTATAGTACCAATTCTTAATTGGTCTCGATTTTAATTGTAGATGCAGTGTAGTAAATGAATAGCAATTAATGAAGAGTCACATGCAATAATCTGATATTAGTTCTTGCTTGTAAAGTTAACTTCTTGCCAACATATGTTGTTTTTAATTATAATTAGAGTGATTAAAATTGATCGTATTTACACGAAATGTTCGCTTTTATAAAGCTCAAATCTTTTCAACGAATGGAGAACTTTCAAATAACATCGATATGTGAAAATACACCACCATATCGGTATACAGTAGTGCAAGTAAGCCGGTACGGTTAGATAATCCGTTACTAGACTTTTATTGTTGGTACGACAATACCAGAAATACGGGGTGGAGGCCGGTACTATACCGTTAAGAGTTACGATCTACATGCACCACTGGCAGTATATATTGTTTGTTTTTAACGATGATAGGAAAGTTACACGAAATATTCTTTTTTCGTATATTGCAGAATAATACCGGTGATGCCGATGTCAAGGAAGAGAGAACAGGGGTAAATTATACGCGTTTTACTCATTGATAATTTTAATCTATCATTATGACTGGTATTCATTGAGTCAGAGAATTCTTGGAATTTGCTTGGTCATTTAATAAAACGCACTCGAGACAACAAATCTTGAGGTATAACTAAATCTTACTTGCAAATATTAATCAGCATTATTTGAAAGAGTTTATAACATTGGATTTGATTTTGTTTCTACAATCTTAGCATTTTATAATGTGTTAAAATGTGCGATAAGATGTGAAAAACTCGAATATGTTCTACTATGGGAAACATTATGCTAACCCACTGTGAACAACGTGAGTTTTAAAGACATGCCCAGTGTGATCAGATTGGACTATATACCGTATGATACATGTTACTTGCGTTATAAATGAATAACCTTGTTTGTGATTATTTTTAATTTAATTCAGAGCCGAAAAGTCACAAATTTCAGGCCAATAAAATGCACCAATACAGTTTTCAATTGAAATTGTTATTCTTATCTTCAACAATATTAGACTAAACCTCGCACGTTGAATAACTATTATTAGCCAACGATATATTTCGTATGTTTTCTCCATTTTTGAAAGATAAAAGGAAAGTTGTTATCAGCCCTAGATACAGTATCCACGGGGGTACAAGACGTAACCCAATGTGACGGAATGTTGACTTTGGTCGGCGCTCTTACCGAAGACACTACTGAAATAACGGAATCTTCACGGGTATTTAAATTAAAATTACGAAGAAAAATACTTTTATAACATAATGCATTTGTTGTTCGACATGCATATGGCACGTAATATGTGGATTCTATGACGTTTGTAGATATTCAAAATATAATTGTTAAGAAAATTTAGCCATATAAATTTTAATGATAGCCTTACGTTGTTGAGAAGTGAATCTTAGCAAATTACCATTAATAAATAAACGTCAAAGAGGATAGTGGTTATAAGAGAATGCCAGTTCGCTCACTAGTAGTATAATTAATACTGAGACATAAGTAGATAAAACACAGTTAACATAATTAATACTCAGATATACGTAAAAAAACACAGATAACATAATAAATACTCAGACATACGTAGATAAAATACAGGTAGCATAATGAATGTTCAGACATACGTTGATAAAACACAGGTAGCATAATTAATACTCAGACATACGTTGATAAAACACAGGTAACATAATTAATACTCAGATATACGTAGATAAAACACTAGTAGTATAATCAATACTCAGACATACGTATATAAAACACGTACATTCTACATAATTCTGTAGTGTCTTTTATCCATTAAATATGTGCCTCCTCCAAGTTGTTCATTGCTCTCAATGCAATGAAAGCTGCATTTCTAATTGTGTCATACGTTTTGTTCTCGTGCAAATTTGTAATGGTAATTAGTTACGTATGGCGTGGTGTTACTATGATTATATTGTACGTGCGCTACATTATATTCCTTTCATTTGCCTCCAAAAGATTATTATTATTATTATTATTATTATTATTATTATTATTATTATTATTATTGTTCTTGTATTGTTATTGTTATTTTTATTTTTCAGGTAAAAGCTACAAGTGCTATTAATTATTATTATTATTATTATTATTATTATTATTATTATTATTATTGTTCTTGTATTGTTATTGTTATTTTTATTTTTCAGGTAAAAGCTACAAGTGCTATTAAGAATACTGCCAAGGTAACAGAAGAGTTTGTAGACGAACCCTTAGATACAATGACTGACTTAGGACAAAGTAAGTAATTATGCCTCGTTTATTTATTTAAAGTAAGTAATTATGCCTCGTTTATTTATTTAAAATAAGTAATTATGCCTCGTTTATTTATTTAAAGTAAGTAATTATGCCTCGTTTATTTATTTAAACTAAGTAATTATGCCTCGTTTATTTATGTAAAGTAAGTAATTATGCCTCATTTATTTATTTAAAGTAAGTAATTATGCCTCGCTAAATTTATTTAAAGTAAGTAATTATGCCTCGCTAAATTTATTTAAAGTAAGTAATTATGCCTCGTTTATTTATTTAAAGTAAGTAATTATGCCTCGTTTATTTATTTATTTTGGTCTTGGAAACCAGATTAAAATTGGTGTTACCAGATACGTTTAGCATCATACGTTAATTAATTCATACATGTTTGTATCTCAGATAAAAGCAACCCTCAACTTTTCAAGGCGTTAATACATTTTTTCCATCGGAGGTACTTAAATCTTTCCCTTATCGAGCATGCTACAAGTACATTGATATCCAAATAATGAAAGACGAGCATGCCATCGTGCCGTCCGCAACTAAAATTCAATTTGACAGTTTGCATTACTAACTGTAATGAATGAATAATACCGCAACAAACGTTATAGTTTTAATTGTCACGTGTAGATGTATTCATCAGCACAAATACAGCTCTGCATTTTGAATGATGTTCCCAAACTTTGTTCTATCATCGCTTCAGTTACCATTACTTGTCTCGATGAAATATGTTTTCTTATACTTTTGTCTCGTTTCATTTTCGTAGAAGTCGTGGGGGGAATAGCCAATGTCTTGCCAATAGAAGATGCGACAGCGAAACTGGTGGAGCAGCGAATGGAAGTGCGACTTGCTGAGCAACAGGCGGCAGCCGGGGAAGGCCACACGACAGATTATCCGCCAGTTGCAGGTTCAGTGAACATAAATCAAGCCTCAAGTAGTACGATTGCTTTAGGAAATAATTCAAGTTTTGAAGTAACAACTGTCGAGACTGTTCTTCGTACTAATCAAGGGATTTATAATTGGGTAGCTATAGGTTCAAGCGAGTTCCTTGACTCTATCTCATCGGAAGACGACGATTCTACAACAGGTATGATGCAATACAAAGAACTTCTAAACAGATGCCAGCTGAAAGATAGTGATCAGCTGTACAGATTGTACACATACCTCTGTTTCTACGAATCGATATTCACATACGTAATTAAAAACCAGAGCGAAGAGATAATGATAAATAAAGACATTCTGAAGCTACGGAAAGATCAAATATTCTGTTACCTTGCAATCAGCGAGGAGCCTGATGATATAGAGTGGTATCTGAACAGACTGTTCGAACAGGAAAAGCAAAGGAGAGATTTGGAAAGAAAAAATGCGGTGAGTTGCAAAATGCAATAGTGTTAAAGAATTAGCATTATGAAGACGATGATGATGATTATGATAATAATGATGATGATGATAGCAGAGGTCTTGTTCATTTGTTTCTGTTTTGAGTAGGGTAATTATTTATTTCTACCACATTTCACCAGATTTGGCAACAATGTTGTAGCCGGTTTGTAATGGCAAAGAAGAAAATCCGAACAATCTATACCATATTGTTTTTAATAAAATATCTAAAATTTCAGTGAGCACCAAAATACTACTTTCTTTAGATTCTACGTACATTGTGAGACTTCATACTTTCAATCGTTTAAAAACTGCTTTAAAATTTGTCAGTTTCTTGACTCCTGGGTAACGAGCATTCTCGATTTGTCTGCAAGATTAGAATTTACTTTATTTGGCTCATGTCAGCTCTTAACAATTACTTATATCAAAAGAATAGAGAGGAATAGGAGACGTCACATTTTATATAGTTTCATTATATCTCTTTTTGGCTTTTTATGTCAATAAAGAGTTGAATGGGACCTTTAATTGGCTTTCGTATTCTCCAATAAAGAGTTGATTGGGACCTATTAATTGGATTTGTTATTTTCCAATAAAGAGTTGAGAATGGTATGGTCCAGTTAGGAATAGACTGACCCAGTATATATAGGGTCGGTGGCGAGATGAATCCGGATTTTTTCAGTGTATCGTCTACAGAGAAAGAAGTCTAAAGAGGTGGAAAATTAAGAAGATAGTGAGAGGCGGTTATTATAATAAATATCCTAGGTGAGAAGTACCTATGAAGGCTTTCCACGGCTCTAGCAATATTAAAGACGATAAACATAATGATTGTGCTTATCTTCCACGCATAGGCGAGCGCCAAAACTGAAGTGAATTTATAAGGTTCTGATACCAATCATTGAGTAAAGACAGAATGTGATCAGGAACGGAAAAGGCTTGCTTCCAAAGTTACAAAATATTAATGTACCGTTTACACGTCACAGAACATTAATAAGTTTGAACACACCATTTATATTTTCTTATGCACTTATTATACTGTACTTCAGGCAAATTGGTCAAAAGAAAAAAATTAGGAACGTTTGCTTTCTTGTATAAAGATTATCATCTTTGGATTAATGCGGTTGAAGATGCTTCATACGTGACTGACGACTCTATTTATGTTTTTAACAGGACAGGGATGTTAGTCATTTGTTTTTGAATGCAATTGGATCCATATCTAACAGTATCCTTGGTAAGTCTGAGGGAAACCAAACAACGTCATTCCAAGCCAAAGGTATCAAAGTCAGCATGAAGAGAGTGGACAATACAACAGGAGGTAGAAAGAAATAATTTTCAGCATTTTTTACCATTATTTAAGTAATTTACCTCATATTACAACATCCGCCATCTTAATAGGTTTTTGTTATTTTATTCTTTTATTAAATAAGCTTTATAAATGTTTAATATGTTTAAGCAGATTTGTCTGAAGAAAAAAAAAACACCGTAAACATTTATAGTTAAATGGTCCAAAATGTTGAAACTGTATTGTTTTTATTAGTTTCTCAAATCAACATTACGTTTGCAAAAAGCTTTGTTGTAGAGATGTTTTGCATGATAATTGAATTTTATATCAACGATAAAATTATATAACCGATTTTAGATCCGATCTCTTTCGCAAAAGTTCAAGGTCCGTTATATACATTCATTTATTATATAAGCTGATTTGCCCTGATTGCCGATAAGCATGAATCCATATCAATCAATATCAGTTAATCATATTAATTTTGGGTACAACACCTTTAAGTATTTCGTTTAAGACCGTAAATCTCAAAATAAAATCTGATGCTCGCGTACGAGTTATAAATTTCTTTAAAATATTGCGAACTAGACTATATAATTCATAAATTATTAATTATTCTGAATGAATTTATGTTCTGTTCCGTACTAAGTTGGATCATGAATATTCCCTATGTAGCAATAGCTTGGAATAGTGTGATGTTAAATGACATAGTCCAAATTTCTCTAAATTAATTAAAAATAACTCCCAATATATTAATTAGCTCTTTGTAATTCCAGTGCATCATTGAAATAAATAAATTCACTAAAATTAAAACCCACCACATACTAAAAGATGGATTCCACTTTGCATATAAAAAAGGAATGGATAATTCTAATAAAAAGTCTCAAACACAAAATAACGACAACCATGAAGTTAAATTTTTTTTATAACATTCTAAGTTGTCAACAAACTAAGGTATATTACGAAACGTTTAGTAAATAACATATCAAACATTAATTACACCAGGAATTCCTAAGAAGAATTAAAATCAAAGTAACATATTTACCTACTGTTTCGAGCCTACGGTCTTAAAGTAATGGAACGAGCGAAACCTACAAGGTTTGTAAAATTCAACAAGTTTTTTGTATTCCTTAAATACAACATGAAAACTTAAAAAGAACCTACTCGTGACAATATTGTGAACTACTCACAAATAGTTCCTAAATGTTTACCATAAATCCAAATGTATCGTTCTAATTGAATTCCAGTGGCATTCCAAAATAAATTCCAATATTGAATGTATTGATGTGCCTTTAGTCTCAAACGTGCTAATGTGTTAGCGACCTGGATTGTGGCGATGTGCTATGAGTCTTTTTGACGTATCGCAATAATATGACCAAACGTTTGTGTGTGAATTCACTATAATTCCAAATTAATGTTCCAGCTCGATCTTATCATGGATGAACGCTTTGTATTTCTAGTGAATAAAAATTAGAAGAAATAAATCCATTCACATTATAACTGAGAATAATAATACGACTGACTTTGCTTCAAGATGTTAAAACAATAATTTTAGAAAAAGATTATATAACCTTCTATTTAACGTATTTCGCAATTACCATTTTTTGAACATCCCGTCTCACTTGAATGGAATTTTACATTCTAGAAGATCCTGAGGGTAAGAATCTGTATTTTTTACTTCGTGTTCTGGTAAACATGTTTACATTAATAATGATCTGAATTTTTAATCCACAATCATACTGAAAATGTTGTTAACAATATATATGTCCCTAGTCAGATGCACATTAAAATTGAATTTGGACAAGGTCAAATACATAATACACAGAATACACATGAATATAATATCATTTAGAAAAGCCAACAAATAATACTAATTTAATTTAGTATTTAATAAAATAATACTCTCAATGTATAAACTATAATCACAATAAACTCAACTTTGAATTTTGTTTTTCTTTATTAAAAATGAAGGTAAGAAGGTTATGATCACTGAATACATTAACTGGAGAAGGAGCTTAGCCAATATTTAAGACAAACATTCCTTCCCGGTTGGGAATACTTTCTCTGTGTTGTTTAGAAACATAATATACTGTATTATCCAGACCATTTGTATCGTCTTGAATCAAAACTCCACAAAACCTACGTCACTAGCATCAACATATATTTTAAATAATCGATTGAAATTTGGAGTTGAAAGAACTCATTTCTAAGCATAGCTTTAAGAGTCTCTGAATTATTCCAGAAAAATGAAACTTAGTGAATCTTGATGAACAAATTGTTCATGGGTTTAGTAATTATGCGGACATTAGAGGAAAATGTCCCATACTATCCAAGAATGCCCCCAAATTGCATCAGCCAGTTGTTTGGACAACCACAATGAATTTAGAGATAGCCTTGAACTTAACGTCAATAGATTTAACGTGTCTGTGTCGAAAAGGTATGACTTAAATTATATCAATAATACTCCAGGGAGGTAAACCTATAGACCATATAAATAATTCAGATATAGCGCCAATCATTTATGTTGTGCCTGTCCCAAGCGGTGATGATATTTTAAACTATGGCGTGCAATGAAACTGTAGTGACTCGAAAGTCGAAACTATTAAACAAGCCTGACTAGAAAACGTCACACTTGCAGCCGGAATAAAATGGCTAGCTACATTAGTTATTATGTGAGTAGACATTCTTCTTATCAGTTGTTCCAACAGGAATACATAAAATATACCATGACATTGAGATTGTAGATTCTGCATCCATAAATCAGCATCCTTTCGCGATGCATAGTCTCAAGCAGGAATGTTTGTAAAATGATATTAAATATTTCCTGGTGAACGATTTCACAGAACCAAAAAAAGGTAATTGGAGTTCACCTTGTATTCTTGCGCTGAGATTAGGTAATATTGTACGCATGCGTACCGACGATATACAAGTGAACAATGTCAGCAAGAAGATTCATTTAGTTCATCAAAAATCGATTATTGCACCAACATATTGGAAATGCACCATATACACCCAATTTAACCTTTTTAAACGAATCTCTCAATTTCCACTCAAGAAATGAGCAAAATAAATTTTGGCATTCGTAACTCCAGATTGACGTTTACAATACAGGGTGATGTCGTATATTATGACATGTTTGCCTTCAACTTTCCAGCATTTAATAAAGTTTATAACATCCAGTATAGATAATGTTAACGCCTACATCGATGTTGCCGAAATTTACACTGATATCAGGAAAGATCACTTATAAAAACATTCGAAAATTCTTTGATCGTCTGAACGCTGTAAAACTGAAAATTAATATAGGGAAAAGTCAGTTTTGCCGTGGTTGTGTTACAGTTTAGGACATATTGTAGGACACGGGCCAATTAAACAAATAAAATGTAAGGTCAAGACCATGTCTGAATTACCTGTTATATCAGTAAAAGGCAACTAATGTGGTTTTTAGGTATAGCTGGATACTATTGGAAACTGTTTCCTAATTTTTCCATAATTTCGGACTGACAAATTTGTTGAGTAAGAAATTCAAGGTTTATTGGTCTAAACATTTCAGAGATGTTTGATAAATTAAAGGCGATAGTAAAGAGTTCTCTAGTTGTATGAGCTCCAACGTGTAGTGAATCATTTGAAATACCCGTTGATGGGAGTGATGGTGGGCTTGATAGAATATTGATTGAAGAGGACCAAACAAATATGGTGCGGATCATTCAGAGTGAAATATGTCTAAAGAAAAAAACCCAACTAAACTAGCACCAAGGAAGTTATTTTCCAATCGAATGTTTGCTTTGATATTGACTTTGCATCACTTTGTGATGTATGCTAGTTATCTCGATGATTATAATCAGTGATCATGACTCCCCCCACTTCAGTAAGAAAATGAAACTAAACAAAATCAGAAAGTGTTACGATGGAGTTTGATGTGGCAGGAATACAACATTAACAAAAGTCATATCAAGCGAAAGATATAATCAGCAGCAGAGAGGGCGAACAGACCACCCTTTTCGAGCAAAAATAAGGCTTCCAGATAACGTTTTCGAGCAAAATAAGGCTTACAGACCACGTTTTCGAACAAAATATAAGGCTTCCAACGAAATCTCATTTAACCAAAAAAAAAGTCTCCATTTTTGCAAAAACGGAGATTTTACGATTTTTTAATCAATTTTACTCGCAACGATGTGGTCATCACCCTCTCTGCTGCTACAAGTTAACAAAAAATAAGAAATGATTTTAACCGAATATTTGATCCAGTCCTTAGGACTTTACAAACAAACTAATCGCTAACACCTCTTCTTGTAAATCAATCAGATTATTTGACTGGTCGGTAAGTCGGAAATTAATTCTCGTTAACGAATTATTATGGCATCGCATGTAGACAGGATTAATTGGGTTTTCAATAATTAGGAATCCTGGAGGAGCTGTTGGTGCAAATGAATAAAGAATATATCCCTGCTGAGCTTGATTTGATTGCTCTAGATTAATCTGATACCTTCCTTCAATTACATCACATACTAAATTAAGCGCAATCACCGTTGAAATATTCACGTTGAACGGAGCGATATGCCTACCACCACCATCTGGATTATTATTATGTTTGAGGAGGACAGTTGAATCTGATTTTTGTAGCGCTTTGATATCGGTTTTAACAATTCTTGCTAATTCATCAGCGTTGTATTTCGGAAACTTGAAATTACGCAGATTGTCTTCTGTGATATTGTAATCGGTTAGGAATCGTTGTTTATTGTCGCTGTTGTCATTAATTATTGTTTGAATAATTAGTTCATAGATATATTTCATGTCCGATATAAGCTGATTTATTATTTCAACGTGTTTTTGCGATCTTGTTTTCCGTAGTTGTTCTAGATGTGTGTCATATAATTGTTTAATCTCATTAAAATAACCACGGACGTCAGTTAGCGTAAATGAAATAGTAACAGATGAGTCGGTTGTTCTTTTAATGATAAAATCCCATTGCAATGTGTCTTTGTTGGTGAATATAAATCTATCGCCGATTCTTCCTTTTCTTATATCAGATAAATTATCTCGATAACTGGGATTGATTTCATGATATGATTCTACGTCCGTGGTTAAGTCGGTGGTGGATTTTTCCGGTGGTAATTCAGGCCATACTAGTACGGTTCTAATAGAACTTTGATAGATATCTACGACGTATCCTTCTGTGCTTATCTCAATTGCGGATGATAGTGTCGGCTCATGAACTGTTATAGCGATTTTTGACTCTACTCCAGTAATCGATTTTATTCTACGCGCGAATTCATTATTGATTTGTTCGATTTGGTATGACCCTGTTGGTATCGAAACAACTTTCCAGTCTGGAGTCCCGTCATCTTTATTCTTATTCGCAAACACTAAAGAATTATTGGGTTGTTGACCACCAAATGATTTTGATCTGATATTAGGCCAACTGTGATACACTCGTAATTTTGCTAGCGCTATCTCCTTCACGGGGACTGGGCTAGGGAAATTCACACTAAACTCGGGTTCCGTTGATGTTATTGATATCATGCTTGTTTGTACTGGGTTCGTGTTCTCCACTACTCGTTGAAGTAATTCCATCGGTGTTGTCATCGTTGCTATACTGTTGTTGTCGCTCTAATTTTGACACCGCGGAATCATAAATACTGACCATCACTGAGAACTCACAATTTGGTATGGTTGAGATTATTGAGATCATTTTGGTTTTTGGGTTCGTGTTTTCCAATTCCATCGGTGTTGTCATTGTTATTATATTCATGTTGTCGCTCTAATTTCGATATCGCTGAATCAAAAATACTGACCATCGCTGAGAATTCACTATCTGATATAATTGTATTATCGAGTGACGACGATATCATCAGGGATAACTGCGAATATGCGGTTGATGCAATATGAAATTGAATTAAGTAATTCTGCAGTTTACTCTGGCTGCATGATGATATCTTTTTTGCTATCCCGGTTGATATACCCCCGATTGTAGCCACCGCAGAAATGCAAATTGGAACTACGACCGGGGCAATCATTGTAACCGATGCAAGTATTATTCCGGCGCCAGCGAGAACGCTTGACACCGAGTACATAGTAATATCAATTGCGGTGATTCTTCGTCGGTATTTTTTTATTTTTATTTGATACTCCTCAGTGAGGGTTTTGAGTCTATTTTGAAATTCTCTGACCTGATCATAGCGACATTGAGTTGATGAAATCATTGTTATTTTAAAAACGCTAGCGTTTTCAATTGTGTTTTCAAGTTCGCGGAAAGTAATTTCAAATTCGCGGAAAACTCTTTCACGGTGTCGAATCGATATTACGACGATGATGGAATCACTGTTGTTATTTTAAATCAGCTAGTGTTTTCAATTATCCCACCAACGAATCGGTTTTAGGATCTGATGAGGGGACACCGGATACAAATTCTATTATCCAGGGTAGTGACTCCCTAATCACATACTCGTCGGAATTGGTTATAACAATCGGAAATGAGATTGGTATAGCAGGTGGAGGTTTTGGTACTTTATCTAATATATATGTCAGCGTGTTAACACCGCGGATACCTGTGTTGCTGAATTCCAAATCAAATTTACGGTGATGTATTATTGTAAGTCGGTAGCAACCTGGTGCACCAGTATGTTTGTTGCCAACATAAAGATAATTTCTGTTTCCTCGGATCCAATCAAAAGTCCCACTATCAACCGTGTACACGATGTTATTGACGCTTACACTATGTGGAGTTTTTACTTTATCGATAACCGCTTTAATTTCAGCGAGGGTTGGACCTGTCAACGATGTGGTTTCAGAAACAGGTGTTCTCCCCAAAAATCTATCCACGATGGTATTAAGTGTTGTTTGTCTCACCATAAACATATTAATATCTTTGAGAGTCATCGTAGATGTAGCCGGGACACCAAAGAAACTATTAGCGATGTAGGAATTGTGAGTGTGCTTGCCGATAAACTCACTGATTTCAGCGAGAGTCATTCCTGCCACAAGCGGGTTTCCAAAGAACCTACCAACAATGTCATTAGTGGGTTTTTGATCTTCTATTAGTTTAGAAATCTCGAGATAATTTGCCTTGATTTCTGAAGCAGTCATCATCCTTCCAGCTTCCTTGTTAGCGAAGAATGAATTCAACAAGTCTTTAATTTCAGCGAGAGTCATGCCAACCACAAGCGGGGTTCCAAAGAATTTATGTACGTCATTTTTGCGAAAAGTACTATAACCTCGTATATAATCATCCAGCTCACGGCCGTGGGCGGTAATCTTGTTGTCTTGGGTGGTAATCATGCTGTCTTGGGCGGCAATCTTGTTGTCGTGGGCGGCAATCGCGTCGGTGATCGTAGACACAAGTGCGCCTGGTTTAAGTCGTCCGTCGTTGGAATACAGCGCAATAGAGTTTTCAGCGGCGTCGTGCTGCCGTATCAAAATGTCATTCAATGACACATCACTGGATTTCAATTTACCCTGTTTGTCCTGAAATACAACTATTTCGTTCGGGTCAACATTTACTAAATTTAACGTCTCAGCGATTTCATCTTTGATTAGTTTTTTTACATCACCGGTTGCAGTGTCATCGGGTTTGGGTTTCAAAGATCTCCCCCAAATATCAATCATGTTATTGTAAAACTCTTTCTCTCTCTAAAATCGTTTTTGACGACTTCGTTGAAAAATCTTCGATTTTCTCCAGCGATTACTAGTGTATTCATTCACGACAACATGTGGTGGTTTTCCGCTTGGGTTACTCAAGGAGTTAGAAATAGCGTTAAGGACATTTAATACTTCGCTGCCACATATTGGTGGGTCAATCATCGTTTGTGTTGGTAGCGTAGAATACCAAGTCTTCATTGGAAGGGTTTTTATATAACGCATAAACTCTTTTGGTGGGGCTAATCCATATGAATCAAAATAGACAATCCCACGTGGATCAATAGCGTATGCAACCCAGTGAGTTCCGGGTCCGGTGCTGTTATCTAAATTAATGATTCCGGTTTCAACGCTGTTTGGTTGATGTGGTAATTGATCTTTCATAAAGACACCTCTGAAGTTTTTAATCGCGAGTTTTTTTAGCAGCATCGAGTAAATCAAAATTGGACATGGGAACCATCATAGACTCTCCAATTAATAAACCGGTCCTAGTCTTAGACCCTTTCCGCTGTACCACGAATACGGGGTTCCTGGTAGTCTTAGACCCTTTCCCTTTTTTTTTATATCCTTTCCCAGTTGCCTTCTTTAGTGCCATTCCTGCTGCAGTACCAACGGCTCCTAACGCTGCCGCTTTAGCCACCGCTGGGGCAGCCGCTGCAATCAACGCTGGTATCTCAGCTAACAACGGGAATATACCGCCTGTTTTAATCATATTTTTGATAGCAGCCGCAGAAAGAGTAATCTGAACACCCTTTTTTGCTACTAGTGCATCATTGAAATGTTTCACCTGACGAGTTGTCAGCGATGGTTTATTTGCACCACCAGTCATTTGGTTGGGTTTCAACGTGATTGTGGTTCCACATTTTTTAGCTGATTCCGATTGCAATTTTTTTAATTGACCAGGAGTTAACGCAACACTAATATTACTATATGACATTATACATAATTGATTGATTCTAAATCGTTTACAATTTCAATTACATGTTTTCCACTGGTGCATCTACCACTCTCATTCTTCCACCAACACCTTCAAGTAGCATTGATTTGTCGCTGAGAATGACAGCAACCGCTCTATAATCAGCAATAGCACCACGAGTCACATTAGCTCTAAAATGTATATCAACAACAGATTGTCTCATCAAATCGAGATGTTCCAGTGAGAAGTAATAGATTGGATACAGATTTTTAAAATCATATTGTGATATTTGCAAACCAGTATCCACATTTTGATCACGTGCCATAAATGACAACAGACGATGATAAACTCGTGCAATATGATTTTCTGTGTAATTAAGTTGTATATCCTCGGATGGTTCCTGTTGGCCGTTTATTCTCAGTGAGACGTCTTTCACACCTAATTGATCAAATATCATATGACTGAAACGTTGATCGCCAACTCGTGTGTTATCTTGTAACGCAATAAATATATGACGTGGCGCAGAAACGCCTTGTTTTGATGCTAGATTCCACGTGAATAACCCGTTCAGATTTGATTGCTTCACATCTGTACTCACGGTTAGCCAACTCAACAACGACTTTCCTCCTTGGTCCATAAATGATAGTAATCGTTCTTCTGCGGTGATTGCTGGAGTCAACACTGGCATCCACAATGATATTTTTGTTAAATTGACTTTACCGGCATCAGCATTTGGATTTGCATTGTCTGCTGGAATCCTCCAGATTGCGTCACTATCATCACTCTTTCGTACAAGCGATACTGTATGCTTCGCTCCATAAATAACTTTTCGGACGTTTCTACAGAATCCAAATATATGATGCAGTGGAATCGCGCATGAAAATGATTTACGCGCTCCTTGCAACATTGAAATACGTGTTGCAGCTCCTATCGTTGTTTATAATCATATCTTCGGCATCAATATTAGCGGTGCCAGCATTATTCTTTGGTCGTCTTACAACAAATTGTTTTCCTCCAGCGGTATTTGTAGCATCTTTTGCAAACATCATAGAAGGTCCTGCTGATCTTGTATAATCATCGGAATATCTCGCTAACCCGATTATTGTTGTAGCCACATCAACATCGCGATCTATCGCCTCAATTTCTTTTCCATCAATGAGATATTTTGCACTCTCAAATAACGCCATGATACCATTATTGACAAAACCGACTTGAGTACCAGCTGGATACGGTGCTGGTACAGCAGGAGTATCAGCAGCTGTTACAATTTCTCCTTCTACTTCAATAAACGCTTCAGCGGGTAGAAAGTATTTACTGGTATCATGGACTTGAAGATCGATTCTTGCTCGACTATTTGGGTCTATTGCATGATAGGCGTAATATTGATAATCGCGTACAGAATCATCCTTGCCAACTGGGGCGTCTATATCAAACGCTGGATCATGTGACTTTTTGAACATTTTATTCTATTTATCAGAGTCTAAATCGCGATTTTCCATTTCATCGACGTAGTTTTTTAAAGCCACTTCCTGCTATCATATTTGCAATATTGCTTTGGTCGGGGGTTAAAACCATCGACGCTAATTTTTCATCTACTGCGTTATTTATAATTCTACTAACACTTGCAGGCATTTCCGCTGTAGACGGTAACGGTTTTGAAAATCCTTTGGATTTCATCCGTGATTTCACTAATGATGTTAATTTATTCTTCGCAGTTGAAAACGCTTTTCCAGCAAGATCTCCAACAGCACCAATACCCTTATCACGAATAACATCAATTGCTTTCATTCCTAATTGTTTAGCCAACGGCATCACTTTTGGAGCCATTCTCGCAAATAACCCTAAAATGGTATTACCTAAACCATCTCCGTAGTATGCTCTATAAACCGGAAACCGTGAATTAACTACGTAGACGGGGGTTGGTTTATCATGATTGTAGTGTATGATCATTATTTGAAATCAGAAACAATTTTTCAATTGTTATTTATCTAATCAATTGACTTTTCAATTCAGTCACTATGATACCCACTTTCCGCTAACTCGCCAATGAAATCTCGATATGTGCTGATATCCATGATACCACCCTGAAATAATCGTCTACAGATATCAGCTGCTTCATTAATTATTTCTGGAGAGTTATTTCCAGCTCGGAACCCTCCTACAAGAATCTCTAATCGTGATATATCACTGAGAACACTACCAGGACATGAAACACTGGAATCTCTTAATCCACTTCCGCTATAACCCATTGCTACATCCATTTGTTCCATTTCGTCTAAATCGGCTTTTTGTAAATAATCAAGAATATCATCATCATCAGGTGGTAGTTGTTGTTTTTTAGGTGAAAAAGATATTTTCTTTGCAGGTTGCTGTCGCCGCCTTTGCAATTTTTGCGGTTTTTGTTGTTGTTTTTGTTCTTCATATTTTTTATACACGTTACCCACCGCATTGATATATACAATGTATGATGCATTATCGGTATCAATTTGACTTGTTTTAGTTTTGATTTTATAGAATATATCAGCCCAGTGAGTTATATTTCTAACATATTTATGATGTTCTGGTTTCAACATTTTTTTTCTGTTTTCATAAGTCGTAACAACAAGCGCAGGAATTTCTGTTGAATCAGTCTTATCAATTGCTGCTAACCCTTCCTCGTTAAATCTCACGCGTAAATCATCTACTGTTCTTTTTGATTCCATTTTTTGTACAGCCTGTTCTGTTTGTTCAGTTTTCGCTGCTATTTTTTCAAGTTCACCAATAACAGATTTCCCCGTCTCGGGAACATCTCCCCGTATAGCACGCTCTATCTCCTTCGTTGCTGTGGTTACTGGTTTAAACAATTCTTCAGATCCCGCAGCAAAATCAGTCTGAAGACTCTGTCGTTGTTGTAGTTTATTCCGTACAGAGTCACGAATTGGTACAAATCTCCTGATTGCATCCAGTCGTTCACGAGCCAATCGGGTTGTTAATGCTTCATTGACCATTATTTGAAATTAGAAACAATTTTTCAATTGCAAAACAATTTTTCAATCCGACCTAACACCTTCGTGGAAGTGTTATTTCATCCTATAGCAGCTTCTATCATCGGTGGAGAAACGGCACTTTTCATATATAAAATAAAATGTAATGTGCCGTTTCTCCATTTTGAATTTTTTAGTGTATTTGATACCGGACCAACCAGCCATTAACCGTGTATCAATTTTTATTGCTGTGAAATGTTTTTTATTGCTGTGAAATATTTTCACTGATTTTGACATTGTCAATCAAAAAATGCTAAAAAAAAATGAAAATCTCTATGAGGGACGGTCACAATCAAATAATGATAAATGGTCAATCAAAATTGTTCATTTTCTTGAATTAACGCCCGTAGGTTTCTAATTTTAGAATTAACCTCCTTTTTCAATTCGTATTCGTACCCCAATTCTTTTCGTATTCGTTCTACGATGGTATACAACGGAGCGAACACACTTACGTCACTGGAAAATGCGAGAGAGTCCCGAATAGAATTCTGAATTCTCTTGATGAGCGCATACTTCTTTGGTAGCATATACTTGTTAGTGCTAACTCCGTATTCTATATCCTGAAAATCAGACATGATTTGATCAGGATTTAACCCATCTGATAGTTCAATATCCCAACTTTTCAATTTTGAAATCTCGGATAAAATGCTATTCATGTTTTCAGAATTCATTATTCTATAATAATGATATCTTTCTAAATGAAAAATATGACGCATTAGACATAACTAAATTGAACTTTTTGTCCCGTCCTTTTTGAAATAGCCGATCGATAAATCCCCTCTGCAACATATCGTACTGAGGCTCTACAAATATTGAAGTGCCTACCGGCTTCATTCATTGATTGAAATATTTTTTCTTCGTTAGTTATCGTATTCAAAGATTTCACAGGTCTCGCTTTTTTTGAGCATTTTCCAGTCCTTCCAGATGAATTATTTTCACTCTGTGTAACAACTCGTAAATTTGATAAAGAATTGTTCATTGGATTAGAATCAATGTGATCAATGACAGAATCATCCTCGATCAATCCATTAAAACATTCAAATACGAAACGATGATTGAGATATTTCTTCTTTCCAGCGCCAAACCTCAAATATCCATGATTATTCACATCACCAACTGGTTTCTTCAGTCTGCGGTTTCTTACAACACCATCACTAGATGCTTCATAATTTGTGATCACAGGGTGTGGTCTGAATTCTTGGTTCATTCGTATACTAAATACTATTTGTCTACTTCATTGTTTGGTTTAATGATGAATCTTTCGATGTAGTCTTGAGGAGTTCTTATGATTTTGTCAGGGACGTTGTCGCTGACAGTGTCAGGGTCAGAGACT
Organism: Unio delphinus; assembly: GCA_029339505.1. Lineage (NCBI taxonomy): Eukaryota > Metazoa > Mollusca > Bivalvia > Unionida > Unionidae > Unio > Unio delphinus. Next base: position 2,910,891 of record JAQISU010000156.1, on the reverse strand, counting down.
TTATCAGGGTCATAATTTCTGATTGATTGTCCATTTTTTATTCTTTTATCATAATAACGCTTCAACTCCCTGTATCGCTTTCCACCGCAATTCAAACACAACTGAGATTTTCCCCTGACCCCAACCCCACATCGTATGCAGGGTAACGGGCCAAGGCTTCCACGTCGAAAGCTTTGCATATGATACCCACAAAACTCATTTCTGCATGATTTGTTACACGGGGTTACTGATCCAATCATAAGCCACTTGCAGTGATTCATTATATATAAATTCTTCATTTAAATGCTTGTTTTAATTATAGCATGAGGGAATTAAGGAGAACGCCTTCGAAAAATGCTGAATTCAATGCTGATAAGGAGTTTAAGAGATTATTGAAAATTAATCCTAAATTTAATATCGATAGACCCAAAAAACGTCCAAGAGACGGAAACATGAAAGAGTTTAAGAGATTATTGAAGATTAATCCTAAATTTAATCTCGATAAACCAAAAAAAACGTAACAAAATTAATCTCAAACGTCCAAGAGACGGAAACATGAAAGAGTTTAAGAGATTATTAAAAATTAGTCCTAAATTTAATCTCGATAAACCAAAAAAAACGTTTAATAGACCGAAACATGAAAGAGTTTAAGAGATTATTAAAAATTAGTCCTAAATTTAATCTCGATAAACCAAAAAAACGTAACAAAATTAATCCTAAATTTAATCTCGATAAACCCCAAAAAACGTTTAATAGACGGAAACACGAAAGAGTTTAAGAGATTATTAAAAATTAATCCTAAATTTAATCTCGATAAACCAAAAAAAACGTCCAAGAGATTACCCTGGAAAGATGCTCAATTCAATCTCGATATAGTTTCTAATACACCAAAGAATACAATTCTTGATAAAGCCATGATTAGTAAAATCAGAGACTGTTTTAATGAATTCAAGCGTGATGGAGCATCTTATTGTTGGTCAACATTTCGAATTGATGGTGTTGTTGATGCTACCATGACTGATGAAAAAGCAGCAGTGATAATTTCACGTGTTGGGGAAAAAAAGTATTTTTTCCGAATCAAATTCATTATTGAAGTCGATGGCAAATGGATTATTAGGGATAAATTTGAACCAATCCTCAAGAATAAAAAAGCTGTCATTGTGAGTAGAGATTCCAAACCAGGAATTCTAACCGGCATTGACAAACCATACTACGAAAGATCTTATCCCGTAACAGCAATGGTTTATGGGATATATCCGTTAAATGATAAACCCGATATCGCAAAACTAGCTCCTATGAAATATTCTAGTTCACTGAATTGCGTGGCAACACGGGTAATGGAACACTTCACAAATGCATCCCGAGGAAAAAAACTAACTGATCTGCGACGTAGGAAAATAACCGAATGGGAACTGACAGTGAAACAGCATGGTGCAAAGATTTCTGATATAGCTAAATTAGAAGCATTATTAAAATTCCCAATATCAGTAACAACAATAACCGGAGAAGTATTATACGAACCGAAATATCAATCGCGAGGAGCTCCAATACAGATTATTGATCATAACAAACACGTGTGGACACCTGCGGTAACAGTATTTTCACGAGAACGAACCGTGAAATATATCCCCCCGGAATTTTCCGGGGATGTTTTCTATGAAGAGAAATTATTCGATGCTATTCATGCGTTGTGTAAGGATGATCCTGTGTCAGTGTGGTTACTTAGAAGTGATGAAGATCCCGAAATAGGATTCGATCAATTTGTAAGACCAAATGGTGAATTATATCGCGTTGAAGAATTAGATAACAGAATGAGAAAAATCGCTAGTGATTTTTCACCGGAGAGTTTCCATGAAAAACTACTCACGGATAGTTTTACTATTCCATCAGTGGTAGCTCACTTCGCACGAGAGAAAACCTCATGGCGTCCAACACGAAGTGATTTTCTCGAGGATGTTAAATTGAGTTGCGTCAAATTTGGTCATGGAGGACTGTGGAATACGAAATACTCACGTGATGGTATGATTTCAATTGATATATCCGCGTGTTATCCCGGAAGTTTTCTCGGGTATGGGGAATGTGCTGAGTACTTCAAACGATTTGGACACCCCACGCATGAAATGACTCGTGTTGCGATTAATGGACCATTGCCTGATTTTGATTTAACCGGATTCGCTCGTGTGATATCATTTGAATTAGCGTCAGGATTACATCCGTGTAGTTATGTTTGGCTCGGTAGACACCTATCTGAAAAGGCCTGGATGCCAATAGTGCTATTGGGATATATGATTGATTGTGGTATGCTAATATCGTTGATTGTTTCCGAGGCTATTATATGCTATCGAGCTCAGAAAGAAGTTTGGCTACCACAACCCGATCTAGATAGAATAATCAGCGAACAGCGAAAACAATTCCCTGATTTCAATGAAGAACAAATCATGAATCGGTCAAAGAAGTTATTTGAAATTAAAAAAGAACAAGCAAAAGATTTTGGACGAAGAATAATCGGTAAATTTACCCAGGGTGGACGATACGACAATGCAAAATATTCTTCGCGGTTGATCATAGATATCGCTGAATACGATTTTATTGTAACGGATTTAATGAAACAGGGAAAACTTGTATCGCGTAAGGATGCTTTTCTATCCAATGGTGAGAAATTAGGTACGGTTGTTACCTACTGTGATGGATATAATTCCCAGTATACAAATTTAAGATCATCTATGCTAGCCTATGCTTCTATTAATCTATTTTCGATGATAAATAGATTTCCTAATACCGCGGTTAGAGTGGCCACTGATTCGATGTATATACACAATAAGTACAAATCAGCTGTAGCGGCATTCACAGATCCCGAAGAAAATTGGGGGCGTTGGCGATTTAAAAAGGAGATGCTACATGAGTATTGTGAATCGGCAGACGTTGCCATGGATGATAAATATCTTTGTTGTAACCGTATTGAAATTCAATCAGAATTTTCTAATGCACCACCGGTATCTGATCCAGTATGTAGATACAAGACAGTTTATTTAAACGGTTGTGGTGGGTCAGGAAAGACAACTCGTGCAATTGAATTATTTCGTCGGTCAACCATGATTGTGTTAACACCGACTCACAGACTCGCCAGAGAGATGATACAGCGAGGGGTAAATGCCTGTACTTACCATAGTTTCTTTCGATGGAAGGGTGACAAATGGACTCCTGAGCGTATGGGTGATAAATTCATTCCTGAAATCATAATTTGGGATGAAATATGCACAATGTCATTAGATGTATTACAAACATTTCTCGAGTGGTTGTTAAACAAAAACACAAAAGTCGTCATGTGCGGTGATCACGGCCAACCACCACCATTTGTCGGTGCATCTCCACATGAATGGCTAAGGGGTTTTGTAGACTATTATGAAGAAATTACCACTGATTATAGATCACTTGATGAACGATTACGAGAATTCAAAGCGCTAATTAGATTACAACCGGATAGAATCCAATGCGAAATAGCGCGTGAAGTGATTTCAGAAACTCCAATGAATGATTTCTGGGAAACATGGAGACCAAATGATTTGATAATTGCAAGTAGAAAAATAGTCAGGGACACACTTCAGATGAAGTTATTTGAATTACATAAAGAAAAATTTGCAACGCTTCCAGTACCCCTTTGTTATAGGCCATCGGATACACGAAAACAGAATATTGAAGTTGATATTCCAGGACAGAGTGAAAAACAAATTCTCGTATTAAATGATATTGTGCTGGTTGATATCAATGTCGTTGAAGATGCATTGCGTGCTAATAAATCCCCGTGGACGCTAGGATACGCAGCAACAATACATTCTTCACAGGGATTGACTATATCGGATACAATTGTTTGGATGGTGGATAATCACATCGAATGGTCGAATTTAGTCTATCTCGCAGTATCCAGAGTATGAAAAATAAATCAACTTCGAAGAATTGTTTTCGATGATAATGACACCACAATAAATGATATTGATGTTAAAATTATTGATAAAAAACTCTCCGGTTACAAACAACAGGACAAAAAAAAAACAACGAGAATTTGATATTGATGCTGAATTAATAATCACTTTGAAGAAACAACAGAATAATCACTGCGCGAGTTGCAATTGTATAATGCGTTGGCAGTATTCGGATAAGGATCCTCGCCAATTCACCTTAGACAGAAAAATAACAATCTCGGTCATGTCAGAAACAATGTGATGTTGACTTGTCTTGAGTGCAATAGACGCAACGGTGCTAGTTAAGACCATGCGGTGGCAATTGAGTATCCTCGGGAATTACCTGTAGTTGTTGTCGAGTAAAACCCCGCTGAGGGGCAGTTGAATCCAGTTTATAGACTGGAGGTCTACCAGTTGATCGTGTTATACTAGATATCTTGTGTGCAGTAACACTCCAAATAGGATCAGTAGCCCTTTTTCTACCCCCTTCAAGCTCTCCTGGTTCGTATAAGTACCTCACAATGACATTACTACCAAGAATTGGTTCTTTGAAATCTTTTTGTGGTTTTTCAGGTATTGACTTCTTTTTAATCGCGTTGATAGGTTTCATGTTGATTGTTCTAGTAATCTCGTTATTCAGTGCAGTAATCACAGATGGTAATCTTTTAACCCATTCACGGGATCTTTTTTCTTGGATGAATTCTTTTGCGTATTGATATCCAAATAACCGCTCAGCAATCGTCCGATTAAATCGTTCTACAATGGCCTGATCGCGATGTAGCGCAGTATGCCCTCGTCGTATGGTGACATTATGATGTTTCATTGTAGATAACACTGCACCCTGAAATTCCTTGCCATGATCAACCTGCAATAGATTTGGCCAGTGCAGAGGACCTCGTCGATAAATCCTTTCAAATGCAGAAGCGACTTCAGTGGCTGATTTTGTTTTTAACGGTTCTGCTTCTTTGTATCGACTTGCAATATCAACTACGGTTAAAGCGTATTTGTAACCACGATCATGTGGCAGAAATAATATATCAGCCTGATGAACTTCATTAGGAACTGTCACATCAAAATGCGAGAATTGAATTTGTTTAGGCGGTGGTAGATAAATTTGCCATAGTGCCTGTTTGGATAACCAATTAGCCGCAGTGGTTTTTTTCACTTTTGCAGCGCTAGCGAGTTTATGGACTGCTGATTTACCCCTCCAGTATCCTCTTGGGGAATAATAAATTGATTCCATATTATTAATTACCGGCACCTAACATCAATTTACTTTTCATAGCCGATTTTATTAAAAAGGAAGCCAATTTTTCTTTGAAGGATTTATCAGGAATAGCATTTAACGCATGAATTAATTTCACATCTGCTAGATGCCTGTGTTGCAGATTGCTGCTTTTATAAGCAACATCATGAAGGTGACAGGCCTTATCAATGGCGTTTATTGGTTCTTCACCGGGTCGGGACTGATTTTGATCATTGAGTCTGATATCAAGTCTGGTTCCCGGTCCACAGTAGCTATATCCTGGAAGGTGCTTTTCTCCGGGGTACTTTGCCCATGGGGTTCCAGGGAGCTTTGCCAATTTGGCTGCGATATCACCTCCTCGTTTTTTTTTAAAAACATCTCTGAATTGTAAAATCTTTGATTTTGTAGAAACAAATCTAAATTTTTTTGTACCACATGTTGCACATCTACCAGTAAGTGCTGATCTGTTATTTGTAGTTGTAACCGTCGTCACATCATTTGTGCTAGTACGCGTTTTACACTTCACACAATATAGATCCATAATTTATGTATAGAGATATGGATATAATTGATTTTTCGGCGACTAAAACAAGAGAACCAATTAAGCATCATGCAGCGCTACCAAACTCTATCCGGATGATTATAATCGGGCCATCTGGATCCGGTAAAACGCAATTGTTGCTCAATTTAATAATGAGATGGACGAAGTAGGATAAGTTGTATTTAATTGCCCCTAGCGTAGATGATCAACGATGTTATGAAGTGTTAAAGGATTTTAACGAGAATGCATCAGAAATTAAGGGTGAGAACGCCATTGATTTTATAACCGATATCGATGAAGCACCGAGTATTGATGATATTGATGGAGATATTAACAATTTAGTCGTATACGACGATATAATGTTGGATAAACAAAAAAATCCTGCTAGGATCTTTTCCAGAGGCAGGCATAAAAACACTGACGTGATATATGTCACTCAACGCTACACTCAGGTTCCAAAAGTCATCAGAGATAACTGCAATATTCTTGCTGTATTCAACGGAGTTGATACTCATACTCTTAGAAATATTTGGCAGACATGGTGCTCTGATATGGACTTCAATCAATTTCGAGATTTCTTTAGTCATGCTCAGTCGACTCCGCACGGATTCGCAACAATAAATCTACATGATCCTCGGACACGATATCGTATCGGACTGGATCAAATATTCGGTTGAAATCGTAAAAGAATTATTAACCCAGAACTGAAAACTTTAGCAGCAGAGAGGGTGGATGACCACATCGTTGCGAGCAAAATTGATTAAAAAATCGTAAAATCTCCGTTTTTGCAAAAATGGAGACTTTTTTTTTGGTTAAATGAGATTTCGTTGGAAGCCTTATATTTTGTTCGAAAACGTGGTCTGTAAGCCTTATTTTGCTCGAAAACGTTATCTGGAAGCCTTATTTTTGCTCGAAAAGGGTGGTCTGTTCGCCCTCTCTGCTGCTTAATCTAATTGCAGATGTACCTTTAGTTTTTTAAAAGTACCTTATTGCTTATGTATATTTGATGTAAGACATCTTCCTATGTAATTTTAATTATTATACTTATCATATCTATATTTCGAGATAACGTGTTGTTAATATCTGTACTATCTGAATTCTTTCCTTATTGTAGATTCTAATGGTCATTTTGTAAGCAGACTATTACTTAGCTACGTTTTGTTTATGGATATGGAATATATTTTACAGTAATTACTACCTAGTAGGTAAAATATATACTTGGATTAGAGCTCAGGAAATGGTGTATCCCTTCGAGAATCCTTAATTTGCCAGATAAATGACACGTTCGTTGCAAATATTGATGTAAAAGAACGGACCTTGTTTACAACTTAGAATGTTCTGGAAACGATCGTTTGACCTCATCCCTGCCTCTTATTGTGTATTAAATCATTATATTAGGTTCGGTTTTTTTTCTCCATCCGAATTGTTCTTTCCAGTCTTACTATCTCTAGTCTTTTAGTTATGTTTAGTTTTAGTTTTGAAAGGATTTATTTACATAAATTATTCTTTAGATTTTCAAAATGCTCATTAATACGTTCAGACTATTATTAACATATCGAGGTATTCCAGGTTATTTTGAATTTAATTCACGATGATGTAAATTCTTTTAAATTTTCACTTTGTATGAAAAGGAAACAAATTATTTTTATCAAGCTGATAAACTTGTTGGTTTCGATATTTTCTGTTACAACCATCTTTCCCTGTATTTTTTATATCCGCACACTGCTATCTGTCCCCGTATTCTTGATCTTCTGCTGATATTTGTACCTGTATTATTGATATCAGCACACTGCTGTCCGTCCCTGTATTCTTGATCTGATATCTTTACATGCATTATTGATGTCCGCACACTGCAATCTTTCCTTATACTACAGGTGTCCTCACATTGATGTCTGTAAAGGTATTATTGATGTACGTACATCGCTATCTTTCCCCGTATTACTGATTTCCGTACACTGTCTGTCCCCGTATTATTGATGTATATACAATGCACTCCGTCCTTGTATTTTTGATGTACGTACACTGCAATCTATCCTAGCATTTTGGATGTTCGCACATTATCTGTCTGTTGCAGTTAATGGGGAGGCAATGGAGGATGAAGATGGAGGCATTGAAATGCCCTCAGATGTATTAGGATCAACAGGAAATGGGTCGGATGTTGGGCAAACGGTAATCATCATTCCGCCAATCATCACACAACCAATAATACTCAACAAGACATACTCAAACAAACATACCCAATCAAACATAACAAAATAAGGCAAAGCGAAACAAAACTCCATGAAGATCAAATCAAGTTTGTTATTTTGTATCGTCTTTGAGTGTGTACGGTTTCATCAACGCATGATTGATGATAAATATATCCATTCAACGTAATCCAGGGGTGATCAAGTATGGGACACTATACGGCAATGGAAAAATACTTTACAGACCCCCTCCCGTTGTTCACGTATACGGACATGACTTTTCAGACCACCCTGGGCACGTATACCGACAATGTGAATTTAACATAGGGAATATTGGGCCTGTATACGGACAAGGGAAAATGGAGATGGAATAGAAATGGAACAAGTGTGTTGACATCACAGTACTGAAGATTGGTAGCAATGTTACAACAATTGTATGAACAGTTGTGCACCGGGCCGACCTCGGATTCGGACCAAAGAGTGGCACATATACATAGACTTATAGAACACATGCAACATAAAACATAGTCACAAAAAATTCACATACCATTATACAAACGACTAAAGTTGTTGTCTTTAGGCAAGAAAGCAAATTCTTTCAAGGTATATGAGTTTGGCCCTGAAATAGACCTTTGGAGGTTTCATCTTGCTGCTCCTCCTCCCCATCTTCGTCTTCTCCAGCTTTTCCACCATTTCCCGATATTTTTAATGATTCATTTCTTCTTCTTCTTCTTCTTCTTCTTCTTCTTCTTCTTCTTCTTCTTCTTCTTCTTCTTCTTCTTTGCCGTCTCTGGCATCCAGTCAGGAAGTGTCCCAATGCATATAATCTCTCCAGTACCTTCATCAAGGTGTTATTAAGTTTTTCAAACTCCTGTTTTGTCTTTACGTTCTCTTGTTCCCTTTTGATCTCTTGTTCATTTATCTCCTTTGCCCAATATATTTAAATTGTTTCACCTCTACTTCAAACAACTGGAAAGAGGTACTGCAAGGATTCAGTCTCATGCGTATATCCACACCGTTCAACAAATACTTATCCTGCAACATCTTGTCCAAATACAAGCGAACCAACATTTCTAAGCTACTTCCTTACAGGATGTTCTTTCAATGGTCGTTAAAACCCACGTTCCAAGGCAACGGTTTTTATGACAGATTTGACATTGTTTCTTTCCTGAACATACTTGTGCCTTGGCATTATTGGTACACATGTAGAGCGCAATCTCAGGAGTGGACAAGCAATTCTCTACTATGAACCTTGCGTCTTCAAATGTTGTTAGCAGGTAGGGGTGACAAAAATGCGCTGACAAGTTGGGCAATGTACTCGTTGTTGTCCTTCGTCCACATAGGGTTGAGAGGCCAAACAGCCTGACCATTTCAATCCACAATGCTTGTGATGCCCTTGTTTGTTATGGCCATAGTCACATTTCGCACTATGATAACTTTATCCCAGTAATCCAGTGATACTGGTAATGACTTCGAAATATTCATCGTGATGATTGATATAAAGGTACTTCCCGTCTTTGAAACAGCAATTGTCCACCCACGTCTTGAGAATGCACTTTGAAGGTGTATCGTGGAGCTAAGACGTCTTGCAATATTTGCATTTCTGGAATGCCACAGGGTGTGTCTTTGGATAGCCCCGCTTTCTGCAACAGGAGTTCTGCTTCACTTCGTTGTTTGTCCCGGTTTGAATTTTGAATAGTTTTGTCAGACTTATTTCCATACATGCATGTAGTTATAAATCCGTCCGCCACGTTGGCAGTGGCTAAACATATCTGGTCTTGAGCGTTGTTGATTCGGACGAGGCTACGCTTGATGCATCAAAGATCGTCAAGCAAACATACATTTTTGCAACTGGTCCCTTGGAGAAGAGACACGTGGTTAGAGACACGTGGTTCGTGAACAGTGTCGCTTTTCCATCGGTGATGTGAAACTTGTCGTTGGATTGTTGCACGTGTTGAATCTTGTCGATGACTTTGGAAGGTGCCAGTTCTGCTGGGCTACTAAATTCGATTCCAGACAGGGGACTTCAAAGAAACGTGATGAATGGAAAGTCTACAGCGATCGTCTTCTTGGGCTTGACATTGCCGTTTCCAAAGACTCCCACACCACGGTGATGAACTTTTCTGCTTTGTCCAAGTAAAATAGGACTTGAAAACAATCTTTAAACTTCGATGTGTGCGGGTAAGCCGTAGTTACAAATTATTTAGTGGAAAGCTTTTTTCTCTCTCGAGAGTGGTATTAATTTGTGAGAGGCTAATGGTGGTGGACTCTGCTTTGATATCGATTCTCTGGATCTTGATCTGGGCAAACGCATGTCATCTTCAACATCGCTGGTATGACTCTGAGTCACGACTTCAGCTCCTGTGCGAAGCGATATATTACGTCTCTGTCCCTTACTTTCCTCTCCTTTCTTCACTGCATTATGCGATCGTCTTGACTACAATAAACCAAATGACTACATTTTAAACGTCATGGTACTCTATTTATCAATGTCAGACTAGTATATATATACAGTGTCTTCTTTTCCAGTATTCATTTTTTTTCCAAACTAACCACAACGAGGAGGAGCCCACACAGGTGGAAAGTCTCGTCAGAGCTTTGCGAAGTGTCAAACGAAACGTTTTCTTCAGACTCCTCTCCTTTCGCGATAAAAGTCAGAATACTTGCTATATATGTAGGACATTATGCTTCAGAATGTCTAGACCGCGAAACAAACAAACCAGGTTTCATAAGAAACAAAAGGCAATATACCTTTTATCATTGCAAAGAGAAAGGAGTTAGGTCTCCAAACTGCCCTAAGAAACAACATGAACAAGAGGAGGAGACGTGAGATTCCGAACATAAAAATAAAAAATACTGTCCGCAAATTAAGAACACCGGCACGTCCAGATGTAGAAGAAAGAAGACTAGACTAAAATGACTAAAAAGAGAAGAAAAAAATCTGTGACAGTGAAGAAATTTCAAACCGGAGAGTGAACAAAAAACACAAACGAAATCCATGAACTTTTATAGTTGCGATGTTGGATTGTAACATTGGTACCATAGTATACCAGACAAAGAACATGTCTCTTTCTTTTGATTTTGTTAGAATAAGGACCTACACTCATGCACTCACACACGTATATCATGGAGTAGAAAAGGGATTTCGTTAGTTTTGATTGGTTTTGGCAAATTAGTACTACCTCTTTTCGATAAAAGTGTGTGGCCCTGAAAAAGACAGTTGTATGTATGTCTTCATAACAAACACAAAGTCAGGCTCAGTTTTAAATGTTTTAAGCCTTTGCCACGGCCAAGGCCTATTTCTGGACTGGTTCCTGTTGATGACTTCGTAGAAAACACTAGTTTTCGGTTATCTCAGGCGTATTAACGGTGTTTGGCACGGGAAGTCTGATACATTTAGTTGAGACGTTTTAACGCAGACAAAATATAACATAGTACCGTCACCGTTTGACTTACGCTTTTCTACTTCTCTCCTTGACCCATGATTCTTTAATGCTGCGTCTTCTTCCTGTCGTTTCCCTCTTGCTTCTTCTTGCTGTTGCTGTTGAAGGGGGAAAAGTTTGTTCTGCTTCGTTCTGCTGTAATTATTTCCCCACTTATTCTTTCTGTCTCGTTCAAAATCTCTAACCTATGGTAAGGAAGGACAAGGTGGCGAAAGCATTGATACCGGAACAAAGTCTTGCGGAGAAGAGAGAAAATCAACTAAATCCCAATTAAAATCGGTCTGTTCTGGAAGTAGAATTGTGATGACTTTTGTAGCCACTGCTATACATCGCTTCTAATCTCCACGGCCTGTGCACCCCAATTCATGGTCTTCTTAGTTTCGGCCATGAAAGCTGTGACATACATTCAGGCGCTACCGCACATATAGAAGAGAATGTGACGTCATAGACCAATATCTTCCGATTGGAAGTCTGACTCCGCACTGTGACTGAAGTTTGTAACGCGTGCAATCCGTTTCGATCCGCTCTTCCACTACAATTATCAACAGTTCACTGCATTCCTTTCACTTGTTCTCAACACAAGATGTGGACACACGTAGAATTGTCCACTCTGGTATCGTCAACGCTGTTTTGCACAGACTTACCCGCCTATGTGAAATCAATATGGACAATTATCAGGATCACCAATGCAAACCTTTATAAAAATAAAAATTTATGTCGAGAGATAAGGATGCTAGAATAGAGTATTTAACTACGTACCAGACGTCAGAAAAAGTTTGAGGAAGAGAGGACACAAATCCCAAAGGCTCTTTTCAGAGCCACTCATATACCTCGAAAAGATTTGCTTTCTTGCCTCAATACAATTGTTTTAGTCCTTCATATAAATTGTTTATGAATTGTTAGTTATTGTAGTTTGTATGTTGAATGTGTTCTATAAATATATGTATATGCCTCACTCTTTGGTCCCGATTGAAATCAGGCCCGGTGCACACCTGTTCCTACAATTGTTGCAATCTTCAGTACTGTGAAGTCACCACACATGTTCCATTCCTATTGGACTTATACAATAATCCCACTTTCCCTTGGGTGATCTGAAAAGTTTTGTCATTATACGTGCCTAAGGCTGGGGTGTGTGGTCTGTAATGTATTTTCCCATTGTCCGTATAGTGCCCCACCATACCACTGATATGGAATTATCCAAAATGTACGAGACTTCAGCTTTAAGCTCACATTTTCAAGATCCATCACTTTGTTTGACTGTAACTTATTTTATTTTTTTCATTCCAACGACGACATTTTTAGGACTTTCATAAACTGATTCCATCTCTCTCCCAAAATGATGAATTAGAATTTAGTTAGAATTATAGCACTTCATGGAGTTTCAGAAGTCATTCTCCAAGGCTGCTAAAGTTCACCGGCCTAAATGAATAATATCTAATGCTGTGCTTTTAAACCAGAGTTTGAGTTTCATGTAGAAATGGTTTCATTAGTACGGTCCCTAAATATATTTACAGATCTGGCAAACCATTAATGCATGCACTGGCTGATGCCTATTGGTGATTGGTTGCAATTTAAGGGAAAAATGGCTGTCACAGCCATTCTGCGCAAATTTAATGTTAAAAACTTTTTATGATAAAGGAAATAAACAAAGAGAAACGAATTTCCATTCCCCGGGTATTTACCATATCAATGCGGTTTTCGTTTCGTCCCGAAGGACTTCTGCTATCAAATTACGATAGTAAAGTATACAATTAAATGCGACATATAAGACAAGTACTATTTTATCCCAAGCAACACCTCGATATAGATTCCATTTGGTTTTTTCTTCATATATCACTACATTTTACAAGTAGATAGATTAATGTTTTGTGAGCTATTAACTTTATTGAAGATATTAGTTGTGTACTAGCTGCAACGCGAAAATGAAAGATTTCTTATCATAACAGTCAAATCAACTGCTGTGACATGCAGCTATGGAAATGTTTCTCGAGCATCTGTTATAATCAATATGTGTTAATTATAGTTTTTAAACAAACTTCAGGATTTGATTTTACATTCGTTATCATTAAACAAGTATGAAAAGGAAAAATAAATACACTTTAATGAAAATGTTTACTATTCACACACTTTTAATTTAAAATTCTACAGATGATGATCAACAAAAATTCGCCTTTTACTTTCGGATCCAATTCTGGCACCGTGGGAACGAGCGTGGTGACCCTGCAGTACAGTAAACCTGGCAGTTCTGAGAAAGTAAAGGTGGAGAATACGACCACACCAATAACCATATACCTAAAAGGTACGGTAAAAATGGAGAGTGCCAAATGATTGGAATACGTTTCGCTCATGGCAGTATACATTGTCCTTCATCATTACAAAAGAGAAGGCAACCCGATATTTCCCAAACCATGCGTAATATAAGAAGTAAATTATACAAATACACGCACTGCCGAACTGGTTGTAATACTCAAGTAATACTCAAAGTCGGAGTGCCTAACTTGTAATATTCAAGTAAAATTCAAAGGAGGACTGCAAACGTTGTAATACTCAAGTAATACTCAAAGTCGGAGTTCAAAACTGGTTGTAATACTCAAGTAATACTCGAAGGCGGAGTGCCTAACTTGTAATACTCAAGTAATATTCAAAGGAGGACTGCAAACGTTGTAATACTCAAGGCCGGTTTGAAACCAACTACCAAAGTAGTTGCAATACGCAAGTAATACGGAAGGCCTGCTTAAAGGCAGAATGACAAACTAGTTGCAATACACAAGTAATACTCAACAGCGGAGTGCCACACTAGTTGTAATACTCAAGTAATACTCAACGGCGGAGTGCCCAACTGGTTGTAATACTCAAGTAATACTTAAGACCGTATTGAAAGTCGAGTGCAAAACTAGATAATAACCATTGTCATAACTGGAATGCTCCAAGAGCCGCACCGAAGTGAAATGCTGACATAATTTATATTTAATTTTACAAAAACATTTTTCTTTTGGATGGCGTGCGTTAGAAAGTATATTTACTGGGGCCTTCATAGTACAAATAAAATATACTAGACTATGCTGGTGTGCCAGTTATTAAATAAGAAATTTAAAGTTAACCTGGATGAACAAATAAAGCAAATAAGTATATCGTTGAATGGGTGATTAGACACATACGACAACAAGCGGGCCATATGGAGAATGTAAATAAACAAAGGATAAAGGTGGTTGTGCTAAGGAAAGCTTAATACAAGAAGGCTAGTTTGCTATGTATTATCACTGAGAACAAACGAATTGCGTATTTACCATGCGTTACAAGTGGAGCACTAAATTTCACCAATCTAGGTCTTTACTCAGGACCATTAACTATTTTTTTTCGTCGTGTAGGATGTTATATCCGTCTAAATTATGTGTCAGCGATCTATCTAAAGTTCATTCTTGTTAGGGCAACATAGCGTAAGCATATTATTGAATATGTACCAGGGCAACGTTAATTCGAGATCATTAAGGAAGATAAGTTAATGCAACTTATTTCGACATCATTAAGGAAGATAAGTTAGTGCAACCTAATTCAAGATCATTAAGGAAGATAAGATAGTGCAACCCATTAAGAATGATAAGTTAATGTAACCTCATTAAGGAAGCTAAGATAGTGTAACCTCATTAAGGAAGCTAAGATAGTGCAACCTCATTAAGGAAGCTAAGATAGTGCAACCTTATTAAAGAAGGTAAGATAGTACATCCTCGTTAAGGAAGATAAGTTAGTGTAACCTCATTTAGGAAGATGAGTTAGTACAACCTAATTCAAGATCATTAAGGAATATAAGATAGTGCAACCCATTAAGGATGATAAGTTAATGTAACCTCAATAACGAAGATAAATTAGTGCAACCTCAATAAGGAAGCTAAGATAGTGCAACCTCATTAAGGAAGCTAAGATAGTGCAACCTCATTAAGGAAGATAAGTTAGTGTAACCTCATTCAGGAAGGTAAGATAGTACAACCTAATTCGACATCATTAAGGAAGATAAGATAGTGCAACCTCATTAAGGATGATACGTTAGTGTAATCTCATTAAGGAAGCTAAGATAGTGTAACGTGATTAAGGAAGCTAAGATAGTGCAACCTCATTAAGGAAGATAAGCTAATGGAACTTAATTCGACATCATTAAGGAAGATACGTTAGTGTAACGTGATTAAGGAAGCTAAGAAAGTGCAACCTTATTTAGGAAGATAAGTTAGTGTAACCTCATTAAGGAAGATAAGTCAGTGCAACCTAATTCGAGATCATTAAGGGAGATAAGATAGTGCAACTTCATTAAGGATGATAAGTTAGTGTAACCTCATTAAGGAAGATAAGTTAGTGTAACCTCATTCAGGAAGTTAGGATAGTGTAACCTCAGTTAGGAAGATAAGATAGTACAATCTAATTCGAGATCATTAAGGAAGCTAAGAAAGTGCAACATTATTTAGGAAGATAAGTTAGTGTAACCTCATTAAGGAAGATAAGTTAGTAATTCGAGATCATTAAGGAAGATAAGATAGTGCAACAACATTAAGGATGATAAGTTAGTGTAATCTCATTAAGGAAGCTAAGATAATGTGTCCTCATTAAGGAAGCTAAGATAGTGCAACCTCATTAAGGAAGATACGTTAATGCAACCAAATTTAGGAAGCTAAGTTAGTGTAACGTAATTAAGGAAGATAAATTAGTGTAACCTCATTAAAGAAGCTAAGATAGTGCAACCTCATTAAGGAAGATAAGTTAATGTAACCTCATTAAGGAAGGCTAGATAGTACAATCTAATTCGAGATCATTAAGGAAGCTAAGAAAGTGCAACCTTATTTAGGAAGTTAAGTTAGTGTAATCTCATTAAGGAAGATAAGTTAGTGCAACCTAATTCGAGATCATTAAGGGAGATAAGACAGTGCAACCTTATTAAAGATGATAAGTTAGTGTAACCTCATTAAGGAAGATAAGTTAGTGTAACCTCATTCAGGAAGTTAGGATAGTGTAACCTCAATTAGGAAGATAAGATAGTACAATCTAATTCGAGATCATTGAGGAAGCTAAGAAAGTGCAACCTTATTTAGGAAGATAAGTTAGTGTAACCTAATTCGAGATCATTAAGGAAGATAAGGTAGTGCAACCTCATTAAGGATGATAAGTTAGTGTAATCTCATTAAGGAAGCTAAGATAGTGTAACCTCATTAAGGAAGCTAAGATAGTGCAACCTCATTAAGGAAGCTAAGATATTGTAACTTTAGTTAGGAAGGTAAGATAGTGCAACCTCGTTAAGGAAGATAAGTTAGTGTAACCTCATTTAGGAAGATGAGTTAGTACAACCTAATTCGAGATCATTAAGAAAGCTAAGAAAGTGCAACCTTATTAAGGAAGATAAGTTAGTGTCACCTAATTAAGGAAGATAAGTTAATGCAACCTTATTCGAGATCATTAAGGAAGCTAAAATAGTGCAGTCTCGTTAAGGAAGATATGTTAATGCAACTGATTTCGACATCATTAAGGAAGATAAGTTAGTGCAACCTAATTCGAGATCATTAAGGAAGCTAAGATAGTGCAACCTCATTTAGGAAGATAAGTTAATGCAACCAAATTTAGGAAGCTAAGTTAGTGTAACCTAATTAAGGAAGATAAGTTAATGCAACCTCATTAAGGAAGATAAATATGTGTAACATCATTATGGAAGATAAGTTAATGTAACCTAATTCGAGATCAGGGTTCATAACTAAAGTACTCTATTTTGGTCCAATCAAAATTGTATACATACATATTCACTTTTTAATGTGTACTTTTCTTTTCTTATATATGTATTTTATTTTATTCTTTTCTTAAAAAAGGAAATGGAGCTAATGATCCCGAAGCAGGACTGTATACGCTGATGGTCAAACGAGGTGACGTTGCAGGATCGCTGAATTACCACACACTGAATATCACTAACAGCAATACGTCATTGCACGTTATCATACACCCTGAAAATGACAATGAAAAGTTTGAAGTTTTTATCAAATATGAAGACTATCCTAACGACACGTACTACGATTATATGGATGTCATACCACATCAATTAGAAACATTCCCAGACGCTAAAACGGAAACTCAAAGAGATTTGCTACGTCACACGTTTTTTCCGCCGCAGAATGTTACAGCCATGAGTGGTGTGTACAAAATAGGCATTAGCATAAAAGGTATAACTCAGATCAATTTGAATTATTATTATCAACATGTGATGTTTTTGCTCTTGTTGGTTTTATGAGAAATTTAATGAAAGATACTACTTAATGTTACTATTCCAAATAAAACAGAAGCGACTTGCTAAATTAATGTTACCACTACTAATACTACTATCGCTACTGCTACAACTACTAATACCATTATTACACCTACTAGTAATAGTAAAATTGCTATTACTGCTACTGCTATTACTATTGCAACTACTTTACTCTTGCTACTATTATTATTATCACTATTACTACTACTAGTACCATTACTAATGATGCTACTATAGTACTGCTACGGCTACCACCAATACTATTACTACCACCAATATTACTGCTACTAATATTACTACTGCAACTATTACTATTACTAATCCTTTTATTACTATTACTGCTACTTCTACTGCTATTACTACTACTACTACTATTTTTACCATTACTACGACTACTATTGCTACTACTATTACTAATGCGACTACAAATATTAATGCTACTAATACTACTATTATTATTACGACTAATACTGCTACTACCATTACTACTTATACTACTAGTACTACTACCACTTTTATTACTACTACTGCTACTATTATGATTATTTATACTACTATTACTACTGCTATTGCTATTACTACTGCTACTACTACTATTTTTATTTTTACGGTTAATATTGCTACTATTATTACTACTACTACTATTTCACTGATATTATTACTACTTCTATTATTATTACTAGTACGACTACTGCTACTACCATTACTACTGACACTATTAGTACTACTGATAATACTAATTTTACTACTACTACTAATAATAATGCAGTTACTACTATTACTACTGCTTCTACTATTATTACTACTAATACTACTATTATTAATAATAATGCTACTACTATTACTTTTACTACTAGTATTGCTATTAGTAATAATCTACTACTATTACTACTATTATTATTATTTTTTTATTACTGCTACTAATATTATTACTGTTGCTATTAGTACTACTGCAACCACTACCACTACTGCTACTATTCCAACTGCTACTGATATTATTATTGGTAGTGTTACTAATATTACTGCTTATAATACTAGTATAATTGCTAGTATTACCATTGCTACTTATATTATTATTACTGCTACTACTATTACTATTATTACAGCGTTTACTACTATACTACTATTGCTTTTGCTATTAATAATATTATTGCTGCTACTATGGTTGCTACTACTACTAATGCTGCTATGCTATTAACATTGATTCTGCTGCTACTATTATTATTATTACTACTAATATTGTTACTACTGCTACAATTATTACTACTGTTACTAATTTTACTACTACGTATGCACCTATTGATGCTACTGATATTAATGCTTCGATTACTACTACTAATACTGATACTGATGCTGCTACTATAACTAATATTATTACTACATTTGCTACGACACATGTTACTACTATTACTACTATTGCTACTGCTACTATTGTTAATAATGATGCTTCCATTGGTACTACTATTGCTACTACTACTAATGATGCTACAATTGATGATTTTATTAGTACTACTACAACTACTTTACTAATGCTACTACTAATTGTATTGCTACTAATACTACTGATTATACTATTTTTGCTACTTATGCCACGACTATTACTATTGCTACAACTATTTCTTCTGATATTACTGACTATAATAGTACTGCTTTCACTATTACTGCTATTACTGTTACTGCTACTACTGCTGCTAGTACTACTATTGTTAAGACTACAACGCAGACGTAGCCGTCCAGTCGATTTTGCGCCTTGTACTAGCTCCCCGTATAGCAGATCCTTGAGAATGCGGCCTTGGCCCACTTTGGTGATGTGGCCGAGCCAGCGAAGGCGCGTCTCGCTCAGAATGGAGAATACGCTATTCATGTTGGAACGTTCCAGAACCTCTGTGTTGGGTACTTTGTCCTGCCACTGCATATGCAAAAGTCGCTTAAGGCATCTCAGATGGAACCTTTTGAGATTCCTCTCGAGTCTCGCATAGATGGTCAATGTCTCGCTATTGCAGAAGGGTATGCTGAGCATGCATGCCTGGTAGACAGTGAGGCCCATCGTCTCTGTATGATGTCTAGGCTGCATTGTCCGCGAAGAGTAAATCATGGATGAGGACCTCTGTAACTTTTGTCTTAGTATGGGGACGAGCTATGTTGAACAGCTTGCCGTCATCCCTGTAATTATATACACTACTAGAGAAGCATGGAGAATAAAGCCGCATCCTTGGTTCATTCAGCTGCTAACTGGATAGGCCTCCAACGTTGCACCATTTAAGCATACTGTTCTGCGCATGTTTTCGTGGAACGACGTGGCAACAGCGAGCAGTCGTGGAGAAGAGAGAAGATCTTCTGCAGGAGCATATAGTGTCCTCTCATAGTGTAAAGATCATGTCAACAGGGTGACCGGCCGGATCAGAAATAACACTGGGTAGACGCAGAAGGCTAGGCTCTGAAAGCGCGCTAAGGTCTAAGGAGCAGCAGAGAGAGTGAACAGACTTTCTCTAATTGGGGTATATTTTAAGCAAAAATATTCTAAGTCTCCATTTGCCAAACTGACACTTAACAATTTTAGAGCTCTGTTTGTCAAACGGAGCCTTCCTCAAGGGTAAAAAAAAAAGACGCCATTTAGTTGACGTTCACCTCCTCGGCTGCTAATGCGCTAACTAAATATTTGATCAAGTCCGACACGATATCTTGTCCGAGGGTCTGATAAATTTATCGTCACAAATCCGTGTGGGATTGACTGAGCGCGGCTAAAGAAATTTCTAAATCGATTATGATCCATATCACCACCGCACCAAGTTTGCCAAATATTTCTAAGAGTATGAGTATCAACTCCGTTAAATACACACAGCATATTGCAGTTATCTCTGATCACTTTTGGTATTTGAGTGTAACGTTGAGTGATATATATCACATCGGTGTTTTTATGTCTGCCTCTGGAAAATATTCTAGCAGGATTCTTTTGATTATCTAACATGATATCATCATATACGACTAAATTGTTAATACTTCCATCAATATCATCAATGTTCGGTGCCTCTTCGATATCGGTTATAAACTCAATAACACCATCGCCGTTAATTTCTTGCGCGGCATCATTAAAATCCTTTAATACTTCATAACATCGTTGATCGTCTACACTCGGAGCAATCATGTACAATTTATCCCACTTCATCCATCTCGTTATCAAATTAAGTAGCAATTGTGTTTTACCACTTCCAGATGGTCCGATGATAATCGCGCGAATAGAATTTGGTAACATTGCATGGTGTCTAATAGGTTCCCGTCGTCGAGTAGCTGAATAATCAATTACATTCATAACTGTTATATATAAATTATGGATCTATATTGTGTGAAGTGTAGGACGCGTACTGGCACAAATGACTTGACGACGATTACAACGAAAAATAATCGATCAGCGCTTTCTGGTAAATGCGTACAATGTAGTACGAAAAAATTTAGATTTACTTCCACGAAACCTTTAAAAAAAAACGAGGAGGTGATATTGCAGCCAAATTGACAAAACTCCCAGGAACACCGTGGGCAAAGTATCCAGGAGAAAAGCACCTTCCAGGATATAGCTACTGTGGACCGGGAACACGATTAGATATCAGACTTGATGATCAAAATCAGCCCCGACCCGGCGAGTATCCAATAAACGCTATTGATAAGGCGTGTCATGCTCATGATGTCGCTTATAAAAGCAGCAATCTTCAACATAGACATCTCGCAGATGTAAAATTAATTCATGCGTTAAATGCTATTCCTGATAAATCCTTCAAAGAAAAATTGGCTTCGTGGTTGGTAAAATCTGCTATGAAGGGGAAATTGATGTTAGGTGCTGGTAATTGAAAATGCTAGCATTTTAATATGGAATCTATTTATTATTCTCCGAGAGGATACTGGAGAGGTTACGCAGCAATTAATAAACTCGCTAGCGCATCAAAGGTTAAAAAAACTACAGCGGCAAACTGGTTATCTAAACAGGCAATATGGCAAATTTATCTACCAGCGCCTAAACAAATTAACTATTCGCATTTTGATGTTACAACACCTAATGAAGTTCATCAAGCTGATATACTATTTCTGCCGCATGACAACGGTTACAAATACGCGTTAACGTTAGTTGATATTGCAAGTCGATACAAAGAAGCAGAACCGTTAAAAACAAAATCATCTACTGAAGTAGCTTCTGCATTTGAGAGGATTTATCGACGAGGTCCTCTGCGCTGGCCAAATCTGTTACAAGTTGATCCTGGCAAGGAATTTCAAGGTGTTGTTACATCTACGATGAAACATCATAATGTCGCCATCAGACGAGGACACACTGCGCTACATCGCGATCAGGCAATTGTTGAACGGTTTAATAAAACCCTTGCTGAGCGGTTATTCGGATATCAATACGCAAAAGAATTCATCCAGGATAAACGATCCCGTGAATGGGTCAAGAGATTACCAGCTGTGATTACCGCAATCAATAATGAGATTACTAGAACAATTAATATGAAACCTGTCAACGCTATTAAGAAGGCGTCTATCAAAATGGAAATCCAAGGAATTTCACAAAAAGAACCAATTCTTGGTAGTAATGTCATTGTAAGGTACTTATATGAACCAGGAGAGCTTGAGGGTGGTAAAAAAAGAGCTACTGATCCTATTTGGAGTGTCACTACGCATAATATATCCGGTATAACACGATCTACGGGTAGACCTCCAATCTATAGACTGGATTCAACTGCTCCTCAGCGGGGTTTTACACGCGAACAATTACAAGTGATTCCCGAGGATACTCAATTACCACCGCGTGGTCTTAATTAGCACCCAGGGTGCTGTCACCCCGGCGTCTATTACACTCAAGACAGGTCAACATCACATTGTTTCTGACATGACCGAGATTGTTATCTTTTCTATCTACGGTGAATTGGCGAGGATCTTTATCCGACCAATTCCAACTCATTATACAATTACAACTCGCGCAGTGATTGTTCTGTTGTTGCTTTAGTGTCTTAATTAATTCAGCATCAATGTCAAATTCTCTTTTATTTTTTTTATCCTGTTGTTTATAACCAGAGAGTTTTTTTCTGATTATATTATCATCGGTGTGTATATTACTTATTGTATTGTCATTATCGTCAACAACAATTCTTCGAAGTTGGTTTATTCGCCGTACTCTGGATACTGCGAGATAAACTAAATTTGACCACTCAATATGATTATCTACTATCCAAAGAGTTGTATCGGATATAGTCAATCCCTGTGAAGAGTGTATTGTTGCTGCATAACCTAACGTCCATGGGGATTTATCAGCACCTAATGCATCTTTAACGACGCTGATATCAACCAACACAATATCATTTAATACTAAATTCTGCTTTTGTTGTTGTCCAGGAATGTCAACGTCGATATTCTGCTTTCGTGTATCCTTAGGTCTATAACAGAGTGGTACTGGAAGTGTTGCAAATTTTTCTTTATGTAGCGCAAACAACTTCATCTGAAGTGCGTCTCTGACTATTTTTCTACTCGCGATTATTAAATCATTTGGCTTCCACATTTCCCAAAAATCATTCATGGGAGTTTCTGAAATTATTTCACGCGCTATTTCACATTGGATTTTATCCGGTTGTAATCTAATTAGCGCTTTGAATTCTCGTAATTGTTCATCAAGTGATCTATGGTCGGTATTAATCTCTTCATAATAATCTACAAATCCTTTTAGCCATTCATGTGGAGATCCACCAACAAATGGCTGCGGTTGGCCGTGATCCCCGCACATGACGACTTTTGTATTTTTCAATAACAACCATTCAAGAAATATCTGTAATACTGTCAATGATACCGTGCATATTTCATCCCAGATTATTATTTCAGGAATAAATTTATCGCCCATTCGATCAGGAGTCCATGTATCGCCTTTCCATCGAAAGAAGCTGTGATAAGTACAGGCTTTTACCCCCCGCGCTATCATCTCTCTGGCGAGTCTGTGAGTTGGTGTTAACACAATCATGTTAGAAACACTTATGTTTCCACGACGAAATAATTCGATTGCACGAGTTGTCTTTCCTGATCCACCACAGCCGTTTAAATAAACTGTCTTGTATCTACAAATCGGATCGGATACGGGCGGTGCAGTAGAAAATTTTGATTGAATCTCTGAGATATTATGGTTACTTTTCAAGTATTTATCATCCATAGCAACGTCTGCGGATTTACAATACTCATGTAGTGTTTCTTTTTTAAACCTCCAATTCCCCCACGCTTCCTTAGGATCTGTGAATTTAGCTACATCTGATTTGTATTTCTCATGGATATACATCGAATCAGTAGCTACTCTAACCGCGGTATTAGGAAATCTGTTTATCATCGAGAATAGATTAATACAAGAATAGGCTAGCATAGAACTTCTCAATTGTGTGTATTGACAACTTTTTCCATCACAGTAGGTAACAACCGTACCTAATTTCTTACCATTTCGAAGGACATCATCTACCCAAACATTATTAGTTCCGCTCGCAGATTTGTAAGCTTCCTCATCTAATTCCCCTGATAGAAAAGCGTTCTTACGGGTTACAAATTTCCCTTTTTTATTAAATCAGATATTATGAAATTGTATTCTTCATCGTCTATGATTAATCTCGAAGAGTATTTTGCATTATCAAATCTTCCACCTTGAGTGAATTTACCGATTATTTTTCGTCCGAGATCTTTAGCCTCTCTATTACTACCTTCGAATAATTTCTTAGACCAATCTATGATTTGTTCCTCGCTGAAATTCTTCGAATTTCCATCTAGAAATTGTTTTCGTTGTTCGTTAATTATTTTTTCTAGATCAGGTTTTGGTAACCAAACATCTTTCTGAGCGTTATAACAAATAATCGCTTCACTGACAATTAACAATATTAGCATACCACAATCGATCATATATCGCAATAGCACTATTGGCATCCACGCTTTTTCATACATATGTCTACCAAGCCAAAGATAACTACACGGATGTAACCCTGTAGCTAATTCGAATGATATCACACGAGCGAACCCGGTTAAATCAAAATCAGGCAATGGACCATTAATCGCAACACGAGTCATTTCATGTGTGGGATGTCCAAATCGTTTAAAATATTCAGAGCATTCTCCATACCCGAGAAAACTTCCAGGATAACACGCAGATATATCAATTGAAATCATACCATCACGTGAGTATTTCGTATTCCACAGTCCTCCATGACCCAATTCGACGCAACTCAACTTCACGTCCTCCAGAAAATCACTTCGTGTTGGGCGCCATGAATTCTTTTCTCGTGCGAAGTGAGCTACCACTGATGGAATAGTAAAACTATCCGTAAGTAGTTTTTCTGTAGAAATGCTAGTGTTTCCTTCTAAATATTCATTAGCGATTTTTCTCATTCTAGTATCTAATTCTTCAGTTCGATATAATTCACCATTTGGTTTTACAAACTGATCAAATCCTATTTCCGGATCCTCATTACTCCTGAGTAACCATACTGACACAGGGTCGTCTTTGGTTAACGCGTGAATAGCATCAAATAATTTCTCTTCATAGAAATCATCCCTAGAAAATTCTTTAGGGATATATCGAACAGTTCTTTCTCGTGGAAATATATTTACCGCGGGTGTCCACGCGTGTTTGTTATGATCAATAATTTCAATTGGAGCTCCTCGCGATTGATATTTCGGTTCGTATAATACTTCTCCGGTTATTGTCGCTACCGATATTGGAAATTTTAATAATGCTTCTAATTTAGCTATATCGGAAATCATTGCCCCGCGCTGTTTCACTGTCAGTTCCCATTCGGTTATTTTGTTTCTTCGTAGATCAGTTAATTTATTTCCCCGGGATGCATTTTTGAAGTGTTCTATTAACCGTGTTGCTACACAATTAAGTGGCAAAGCCACTGATGATGAAAACATCGGAGCTAGTTTTGTAATATTAGGATTATTATTTATTGGATATAACCCATACACAACTGCTGTTACAGGGTAAGATTTCTCATAGTATGGTTTGTCAATTCCAGTTAGAATTCCTGGTTTGGAATCTCTACTCACAATAACAGTTTTTTTATCCTTAAGGATTGGGTCAAATTTATCTCTGATAATCCATTCACCTTCCTCTTCGATAATGAATTTTATTCTAAAAAAATACCTCCGTAGAAATTGCTTTGCAATTTCACCAAGGTGTGAAAGTATCACAGCTGCTCTTATATCATTCATAGTAGCATCAATTACGGGTATATTGACATCTTCATCAATAATTCGAAATGTCGACCACGTATGAGATGCTCCATCACGCTTAAACTCATTAAAACAGTCGCTGATTTTACTCAATAGTGGTTTATCATCTACTAGACTTTTAGGTATATCAGAGATTCTATCGAGATTAAATCTAACATTTTTCCAAGGCTTAATTTTCGATAATCTCTTGAACTCCTTCATATTATAATTAAAACAAGTATTTAAATAAGAAAATTTTATATAATGAATCATTGCAAATGGCTTATGATTGGATCAAAGACTCCGTGTAACAAATCATGTAGAAATGAATTCTGTGGGTATCATATGCAGAGTGTGAGAAACGGTTCGGAGGGGCCTTTACCATGCTTGCATTGTGGGGTAGGTGTAAGAGGCAAGTCGCAGTTATGCATTAATTGCGGGGGTAAGCGTTATAGAGAGTTAAAACGTTATTATGACAAGCGAAGAATCAAAAATCCTGACGACGTCAATGGCAAAATCATAAAAACTGCTCAAGATTACTTAGGCAGATTTTCCAATGTTATAATTCAGCCAATTAACGAATTAGACAAATAGATATATTATATATACAAATGAGCCAAGAATTTCAAAGACATCCTGTTATTAAAAATTACGAAGCTTCTAGTGATGGTGTTGTTAGACACAGTAAAAATAGGAAATCTGTTGGGCGGGATAATGGTATGGGTTATTTGATATTTAATGCTGGAGGGAAAATGTATCTCAATCACCGTTTCGTTTATGAAGTGTATAATGGATTAATCAAGGATGGTTTTGTTATTGATCATATTGATTCTAATCCCAAGAATAACAAATTGAACAACCTTCAAGCTATTTCTCAATGTGAAAACACAAAACGAGGAAGAACTGGGAAATACCCGAAAAATGCTAGATCCGTAAAGTCAATGGACACTGACAACAAGGAGATGGTATTTCAATCAATGACAGAAGCTGGTAGGTATTTCGATATTTTCCCCCCCCTCGGTACAAAAAGTAGCAGAAGGAATTTATAAGACCGCTTTTTCAAAGCGTTTTAAAAACAAAATTCAGTTTTCTTATGTAGGGAGATAACTCCGTTAGGTATAACGCGTGTGAAATCCATAGGATTTCCACCAATGACAGAGTTACGGATCTTAAACACGGAAATACTAGCGTTGGAAAATCTTCGATTTTTCATTGGTTGTTATAATTAAATAAATCTGAACAAAACACAATCAATTTTGTCTTTTTTCAAGTATTAACAGAACTGTTTTATAAACACGTCGTATTTAAACATTTTTTTTAATGTCTGTTTCAAGTATTATGCGTGTTTTCAACGTTGTCAGTGATCGCTAATAAACAAACAAATAATTACAATCACTACACCTATTTTATATCACCTCGTCGTAATGAGTGTATATATACAAATTCGTTCTTATTATAATTGGGCATTTAGCCGAAATTCAAGTGTAAACAAAACCACACCGTCACACGTGGTATGAACGTTATTATTGACATTCAAAACCAAAGTTTCGATTTTGCGGTTTTGTTTACACTTGAATGTAGAATAGCCCGCGTCATCCATTGTCATTGAAATCAATTCATTGTGTCACCTATAATCTATTGTTGTACCGTCGTCATTGTCATTGAAATCAATTCATTCATTGTTCACCTATAATCTATTGTTGTACCGTCGTCATTGTCATTGAAATCAATTCATTCATTGTTCACCTATAATCTATTGTTATATGTTTGTCGGTTGTAACCGTTGAGCGCTGCTTGATGTATAAAACACCAAGGGGGTTCAAACGGTGAATTGTGCCGTCTTCATTCATTATATATAATCATAATCACCTATAATCGCATTAAGCTTCTGGGTATACTAAGATGATCAACACCTTAGTGTATCCAGAATTCATTTTAAAATACTTTGTATTTGAAATACTTTGTATTTGAAATACTTTGTATTTAAAATACTTTGCATTTAAACAAATATATTTTTATATATATATGAATCTTGAAAATCTCAAATTGATTATTATTGAAATCAACAAGTTGAAGGATGAAAATGTAAAATTATGTTCAGGTTTGGATTGTGATCAAATTATGACCAATTTCGAGGATATACAATTTGCAGAACAGACAGGAAAATATGTCCTATCTAAGAAATATTTTTTAATTAAGAATATCCAAAAGCTTATACGTGAGAGCTTAGTCAATACTGAAGATGTTAATGTCTTCGTACCATTATGTAGCATCGTTGAACGTGTACGTAAGCAATTAGGATTAGAATATGAACAAAAGAGACTTATTAATTGTAAAGTGAGACAATTAAAAATGTTAATGGAAAACTCTGAAGGTGATGAGCCCACGCGTAGAGAGCCTCCTTTGTTTGTATAACCGATACGGTATGAGGAAGTAAAATTGTGTATGTGTAACAACAAGGAAGTATTAAAATGATTTGCATTTTTAGGTTAGTGATTTCTTTCGAAATGATTTGCAATGAAATGCTTTGCATTTGAAAATCCAAAGGATTTTTTAATTTGACAATTAGTGATACTCTTCTAATAATGATAGGACAATCATTAACTACACGGAACACTAAAGAAAGACTTGAAGCTCTTAAGAAAATATTACCCCTTCGTGATAGAATCCGTGAAAAACTTCAACAACGACAATCAATGGCCACCGACTTCACAGAGGATACAGAACAACTCTTCAAACCGGTTGTCAAGGCAACTACAGATGTGAAAACAGCAACTGAACGGGCGATATACGGAGATGTCCCTAAAGAAGGTCCTAGAACAGAGAAGCCTCTTCTCCCTGTGTTGGAGAAAATAGCAAAACGAATTAAACAAACGAAACAAGCTGTACAAATACTTCCAGGTGAAATCGCAGGGGAGATGGAACTACAACGACAGCAAGAACGAGAAGAACGAGAAGAAGAGGAAGAAGAAGAAGAAGAAGAAGGCGCAGTTTCCACTTCTCGTGGTGTTCCCTTTATAGACAAATTCACTCCGACGGGTATAATAGAAATAAAACAATTTCAATTAATGAAACCCAGCAATTATGATGTTTTTGGTGATTTTGCTGTTAAAAGCTATTATTCAAAAAATGATTTTTTGAAGGACGAGTATAAAAAGAGTAAAATATCACGAAATGACTGGGTTAATAATTTGTATAAAATAGTCAGGGGTATTAATCGTTTGAATACGAAAGAGTTGGGATATATAAAATTTAAAGATGGAATTAAACAATATGACATACAACAACAACAACAAGAAGAAGAAGAAAAGCAACAAGAACAACAAGCAAAAACTAAGAAAAAAACTGGAAAGGGATATTCACCTATGGATTTTCACTCTAGTGTTGGAAACTCTAGTGTAACATGTCCTGGTAATATTCTCGGTGATATATCCCGATTAGAAATACTTGTAGGAGGAAAACGAGCCGGAAATAACTCACCAGAAATAATCAATGAAGCTGCTGATATATGTAGGAGATTATTTCAAGGTGGTATCATGGATATTGCAACATATAGAGATTTCATTGAAGAGTTAGCCGAAAATTCTCATGGTTATCATAGCGATTAGATAATTGAAAATGCTTTAGCATTTGGAAACACTAGTGTTAGAAGTATAATACTTCTATATAGAGAATGATCATACACTACAACCATGATAAACCAACTAGTGTCTACGTGGTAAACTCACGATTACCAAAATACCGAGTATATTATGGAGATGGTCTCGGTAATACTATAATGGGATTATTTTCAAGAATGGCTCCAAAAGTGGCTCCATTTGCAAAACAGGCAGCAATGAAAGCAATTGATGTTATCCGAGATAAGGGTATTAACACTGTTGGTGATCTTGCTAGTAAGGCGTTTTCAGCCGCTCGGGATAAACTAACAGCGCTAGTTCGACGACGAAATTTTTCAAAACCTGGAAATGCTAGCATTAGAAACACTAGTGTTTCTGGAATGACTTCACTGCCATCTACTGCAGTAATGCCTACACAGGTTAGTAAAATAATAAATAACGCCATGGATAAAAAACTACAGTCGTTAATGACTAACGCCCAGGATAATATAACAGCAAATATGATAGCCGGAAGTGGGCTTCCGGGAAGTGGTTTTAAGAAGATTCGACAGAAACGTTAGAAATATTTATTTGAACAGGATTTCCAATTATTATAGTTATTGTAGAAACACTAGTGTTTCTAATACTAGCATTAGAAATATTTATGTCAGAATCACTTGTGATTCTATTTATTTGAATAGGATGCTCAGTTGTTATGGTTATTGTAGAAATGCTAGCATTAGAAATATTTGTGTCAGAATCACTTGTATCAGAATCACTTGTGATTCTACTTACGTTATCTTCATTATCAGATATTTTCATCATCATTATTAAAATACACCCAACTAAATAATTTTTTTATATTATAAAATATTTATTTTTTGCTAATTTTGTTAGATTTTTTACTTTTTTTACTCATTTTTCTAGTGTTTTTACTCATTTTTCTAGTGTTTTTATGCAATTCATCGACAAAATTTCATGAAAATCGAGGATGAAAACCCAAGGAATTCATTTAGAGAAAATCGATTTTGATCAGATTTTTTATCATGTGAGGCTAAAAATATGTTGTTTCATCGAATTTTCGATGTTTTTTTTATTGATTTTGTATTGTTTTTTGACTAATCCGTCGACATAATTTCATGAAAATCGATTTTCTCTAAATGAATTCCTGGGGTTTTCAATTCAAAATTCCTTCAGAATTCTTTCAGAATTTTTGATTTAGACCATCGGATATATAATAAAAATGTTCAAACAAAACCCTGATGTTGCATTTGACATGGAAGCCCCAGTGCTTAAAGATACTTCTGTACGCGATTATCAATTTTTTGCTTATCACGCAGTACAACCTGATCTTCGTGGAAGAATTGAACTTCAGGTTCATGATACCAGTAAATACTTTTTACCCGCTGAAGCTTTTATTGAAGTCGAAGGTGAACTCGTACAAAATATTCCACTTAATACAGTATATGGGCCTAATTTACAAGTTGGTTTTGTTAATAATGGTATTATGGCATTATTTGAAAGCGCTAGATATCTCATTGATGGAAAAGAAATCGAATCTATTGAACGTGAAGTTGATGTAGCAACAACAATACTAGGGCTAGCAAGATACTCTGATGACTATACTAGATCAGCGGGTCCATCTATGATGTTCACGAAGGATATTACTGATAATGCTAATGGCGTTCAGTATTCTAGAGTAAAGGCAACACGAGCTACAGCACTTGATCCAGCACCAGCCGGATATGTAAGACCAGATGCTAATTTTGATGTCATAAATACTATTCCAGAGTATAATCTAGGATTTGCAACAAGAATAGCAACATTACAAGGAGATCGTCGACAGTTTTCATGTGCGATTCCGCTCCATCACATATTTGGATTTTGTAGAAACGTCAGAAAAGTTATTTATGGAGTAAAGCATACTGTAGCACTAGTGAGAAAGGGTAATGATAATAATGCAATCTGGAGCGCTGTTGGCGTTGCCGATGGTAAAGTAATTTTAACAAAACTAACATTATGGATGCCAGTGTTGACTCCATCATTGTCAGTAGAACCGCGGTTGCTATCATTTATGGATCAAGGGGGAAAGAGATTATTAAGCTGGTTGACAACGTCCACAGATACCATGGATTCTAATATTGATGGTACATTTACATGGCATTTGGCAACACGACAGGGTGTTTCAGCTCCACGGCATATATTTGTTGCTCTACAGGATATTACGAGATTAAACAATCAAGAAAGAAGTCATATGATATTTGATAAACTTGGGTGTAGTGAAGTCTCGCTGAAAATAAACGGACAACAAGAACCAGCAGAGGATATACAACTTAATTATGAAAATAATCATATTGCACGTGTTTATCATCGATTGCTATCATTTATGGGACGTGATCAAAATGTAGATACTGGTCTACAAATATCACAATTGGATTTTAAAAGTCTGTATCCGATTTATTACTTTTCCCTAGAACATCTTGACTTGATGAAACAGTCCGTAGTTGATATACACTTCCGAGCTCGTGTACATCCTGGTGTTCACCCTGCTGCTCCTCCTCCTGGTGCTGTTGCTGGTGATGTTGTTAATTACAGAGCAGTTGCTGTTATTCTTAGTGATAAATCAATGATACTCGAAGGTGTTGGTGGACGAATGAGACTAGTAGATGCACCAGTGGAAAATCTGTAAGATTTTCTTAATCCAAAATTCTTTAAAAATGACTCGCGATTTAGAATCAATCTATTTTGTATAATGTCGTATAGTAATATCAATGTTACGTTGACACCTGGTCAACTAAAAAAATTACAATCCAAATCAGCTAAGCAATGTGGAACCACAATAACGCTGAAACCTAATCAAATGAATGGCGGAGGGAATAAACTATCGCTGACGAAAACTCAAACTAATCATTTTAATAAAGCGCTGAAAGAAAAAAAAGGAGTTCAGGTTACTCTTTCTACAAGCGCGATTAAAAACATGGAAAAGACTGGTGGTATATTCCCGTTGTTAGGGTTGATTCCAGGGTTGATTGCCGCAGCAGCCCCAGCGGTAGCGAAGGCAGCAGCGTTAGGAGCCATTGGTACCGCAGCAGGAATGGCGTTGAAAAAGGCAACTGGAAAGGGGTATAAAAAAAAAGGAAAGGGTCTAAGACTACCAGGAACCCCGAGTTCATGGTACAGCGGAAAGGGTCTTCGAATTCCAGGAACGATATAGTTCAGGAACCGATGGTTCCCATGTCCAATTTTGATTTAATTGATACCGCTAAAAAATTAAAAATAAAAAATTTCAGAGGGGTTTTTATGAGAGATCAGTTACCGGCACAACCAAATGATGTTGAAACCGGTATTATTAATTTAGATAACAGCTCCGGACCTGGAACTCACTGGGTTGCATACGCGATTGATCCACGTGGGATTATTTATTTTGACTCATATGGATTAGCGCCGCCGAAAGAATTTATGCGTTATATTAAAACCCTTCCAATGAGGACTTGGTATTCTACGTTACCAACACAAACAATGCTTGATCCACCAATATGTGGTAATGAAGTATTAAACGTACTTGATGCTATATCCAAAAGATTTTCGAAACCACCTCATATAGTAGTAAATGAGTATACTAGCGGCAAATCTCCTTAAAAATCTTTAGATTGAAAATCCATCGGATTTAAACGATGAAAATATTTCTATAATAATGATTGATATTTGGGGACGACCTTTATCATCGCTGAAAAAACCTGATAGTGGAGTTGAAACTGTTGATAACAAGGATATTAAAAAATTAATCGAAGATGAAATATCCGAAATATTAAACCTAGCAAATGTTGATCCTGGTGAAATAGTTGTATTTCAAGATCGTCAGGGTAAATTGAAAAGTAGTAATATCTCTCTTAATGATATTTTGGTTAAACAACGAGACGCAGCAGAGGATACTATCGCGTTATTTTCTGATGAGGGTAAACTCAAACCAGGTGTACTTGTTTCAACAATTACGGATAAATTAACAACATACCATAACACGGTGAATTCATTAAAATCGCTTAATGATAAGTATGACGATCATATAGTTGCATTTGATCAGTTTACTGCATTACAAAGAAATATAGTTGACAAAATTGACAAACCCATACTAGAATTTTTTGGAAATCCACCAGTAACCACACCAAAACTCACCACAATAAAAGATTCTATATTGGAACTAGCAACTCTTCAATCCGAATATGAAAAACACACGAAACTATTTATGACGTTTCGTAAAAACCTCATGGACAAGTTTATTGGGAGCCCATTTGATAAAATTGAAATAACACTTCCCGATATTAAAAAATCCATCGATGAACTTAAAACATTCAACAACGCAATAAGGGATGATGCAATGAGAATGATAAGTGTTGTTGAAAAAGTAAAAATTCCTCATAATAAATCTATCATCAACGTAGTATACACGATTCAACACGGATCATATACGTGGACACCTACAAACAATATTTTAACCGTAACCGCAGCAGTCAAGGGTATTTATCGATTAACAATAGTATCACCGACTCAGTTTGAAATATCATCAAGTAGTTCATCTGGAGTCAATAATACGATATCAACGATAATCGACAAGGATACAATTGAACAATTCACGATAACGACTACAGATAAAAATCTAGTCAAGGTTTCAGTAACGTGGTACGTAGAATTCGTAGTGGATTTAAGTAAACAATTAAATTGAAAATAAAATCCTTAAAAATTACTTTGCAATTTTGAATTTCGTAATTGAAAATGCTAACGCTTTTAAAATAAAATGACTCCATCATCGAATCAGTATCGCTATGATCAAGTCAGAGAATTTCAAACTAAACTCAATTCTCTCTGTGAGGAGTATCAAATAAAAATCAAAAAATACAAACGAAGAATAACCACAGTTGATATCACCGTGTACTCGGTGTCAGGAGTAATCACTGCTGCTGGAATAATACTATCTTCGGTTACAATGATTGCTCCGGTCGTAGTTCCAATCGCTATTTCCGCAGTGGCTACAATTGCTGGTATATTAACTGGGATCACAAAAAAACTATCATCGTGTAGCCAGAGTAAACTACATGATTATTTAATTAAATATCATATTGCATCTGCCGGTTACTCGCAATTATCCTCGTTGATATCATCGTCGTTGGATGACACAACAATATCAGATAGCGAATTTTCAACGATGGCTCAATTGTATAAATCAACAATGCTGAAATTAGAGCAGAATAATAATAATAATGTCGTCGCAAGAACTACTTCAACAAATAGTAACAAATACAACACCAGTGAAAACAAGCACGATATCAATAACCTCAACACGTCCCGAATTTAGTGTTAATTTTCCAATTCCTGTTCCCGTGAGCGAGATCGCACTAGCAAAACTACGAGTATATCATAGCTGGCCTAATATTAGATCGGTAGCATTTGGTGGTCAACAACCGAATAATTCCTTGGTATTTGCAAACAAGAATCGTGAAGACGGAACACCAGATTGGCAGGTTGTTTCTATACCAACTGGGTCATATCAAATCGAACAGATCAACGCTGAATTTCAACGAAGAATAAAATCTCTCACTGGAAAAGAATCAAAAATCGCTATAACAGTTCACGAACCAACATTATCATCTGCTATCGAGATAAATACAGAAGGATACGTTGTAGATATTTATCAGAGTTCTATAAGATCAGTGTTAGGATGGCCTGAATTACCACCGGATAACTCGCGAGAAAATTCGAAGGATTTTCCACCCGAACCTAAAAAATCCGATTATATCACCAACAAAATAAAACCCGTTAATGAAGCCAAAAATTATCAAGATTATACCCCTAATAAATTCTTGAATAAAGAAATTTTTGAATCAATTTATGTTCCTCTCATTAACGGAAATTTCACAGTAATGAATAATGATTTTTCACGACTGCTAATATCTATTAAATCCGGCTTTCTCACCAAGGATGAATTTATCAACGTCGTAGAAACGGGTAATAAAATCATCGACGATATGAAAATATTTCACTCGATAATTATTCAAGAAGTATTAAATGAAGAAATCTTACATGATAAGTTTGCGGATCTATATAAGATTAATAAAACGGAGATTAAAGATTTTAAAATCCCTGGATATAATCCGGATAAACTAAAGAAACAACTTGACGATGCTATTAATATTGGGTTCAAAAGAATCCACGATAATTGGAAAAAATCGAAGAATCCTACAGAAAATATTCTGAAATTTAATAATGATCCAGAAGGCGGCGGTAGACATATTGCTCCGAACAATGTGAATATTTCAACGGTGATTGCGCTCAATTTAGTATGTGACGTTATCGAAGGAAATTATCAAATAAATCTCGAACAATCAAATCAAGCTCAGCAAGGATATATTTTATACTCATTTGCACCAACGGCTCCTCCAGGATTTCTAATTATTGAAGACCCAACTAATCTAGTCTATATGCGATGTCATAATAATTTGTTAACGAGAATTAATTTCAAACTCACTGACCAATCTAATAATCTGATTGATTTACGAGGTGAGGTTTTACAAATTAGTTTGTTTGTGAAATCTTAAGGACTTGATCAAATATTTAGTTAGCGCATTAGCAGCCGAGGAGGTGAACGTCAACTAAATGGCGTCTTTTTTTTTTACCCTTGAGGAAGGCTCCGTTTGACAAACAGAGCTCTAAAATTGTTAAGTCTCAGTTTGGCAAATGGAGACTTAGAATATTTTTGCTTAAAATATACCCCAATTAGAGAAAGTCTGTTCACTCTCTCTGCTGCTTAAGGTGACACGGGAGAAATCCTTTCTGATAATTCTGAGGAGGTAGATGCGGCGGTAGTATTTTTAGTCGCTACAGTCTCCTTTGTTCTTGTGCAAAGTGACGATGTTGGCGTCATGCATGGTCAGGGGGATGTGTCTCCTGTTCCAAGCAGAGATAGAGGAGTACTGCAGAGGCTGGATCAGTGTTGATTTCCCGCTTGTGAGGACTTCAGGCGGAATGCCATCGCTTTCAAGAGCATTTCTACAGGCTAGGCAATCGGTGCCTTATCCGAGGTCTTCCAGGTTGGGGGATTCTAGTTCCTCCATGAGGGGCATGTCTATGATAGCGTCAAGAGCGGTGTCGGTGACGATTTTCTGGGTTGCAGACAGTTCTATAAAGTGTTCAACTCATCGTTGCAGCTGTTTCCTTGGTCTGTGATGACCTTGCCAGTCTTAGACTTGGGAGAGAGGTCTTGGAGGTGGGGCGCCTGTCACCTTCTTGATACCCCCATACATGCCTCTTGCATCCTCGGAGTCGACAGCTGTTTGCATACTGGTGCAGAAGTTCAGGCAGCAGGTGTTAGTCCAGAGTCAAGCGGTCTGCTGGGCGTAGTTCCTGGCAGTCCTGATACATTGTAGTGTACTAGGGCTAGGTGCAGCCTTGTATGCCAGGAGAGCTCTCAGCTTCGCCTCAGTCACGGCGTCCATCTCATCACAGTTGGCGTTATAAGAGTTGGCATTTTGTACTCCATCCTCCCTTAAGCAGTGATAGCTGAGTTGTACACAGCGTCAAGGAGGTGGAATTACTTGAAGTCGATGATGTCATCAGGTCTCGCTTTGGTGAGAGCTTCCTGCAGTTTGCTGATGAACTGCTATTTGCTCTGGGTTGCTTGAACATCACGTGTTATTGCGATGGCGAACCTTCTTCTTGTCGCAGTGCATTTTCTTGGGTATTATTCGCACCTTGCTGGCCATGAGGAACGGTCCGTATCGCAGTCGGCACTGTGGTACTCCATGAGGCCTGGAGATGTTGGTCGCACATAGGCTGTGGGAACACCACATCTACAGCGGTCTCAGAACATTCTCGTTGATTTTACCCCTTCCGAGAGAGCAGAGACAGGTGGACCAGGCCTCGTTGTCCGCTCTCACTCTATTATTGACGTCTCTCCAGGTTGAAAGAGGCCTTCAGTGTTGGATATTGTCTGAACCAGAGCCTCACAGAACGTTTCTTTCTCCTCTTGGGTGAAGCAGAGGGTTAGGCCGTACACGCTAAAGAAGTTGGCTGGGTCTGAGGATGTTGACAGCCGGAGGGCAAGGATTCTCTCAGTACCTGATGACGAAGGGTCAATGAAGGCAACTGTGGTATTCTTTGCAGCGAAGGCAACAATGTGCTACCTATGTTTATCACATGGCTTTCCTTTCCAAAAGAAGGTGTTGATGGGTTCCATAAAGTGAACGACGAATGCCGATACAGTTTGGCACCAACGGCGTTATAGGATTTTCCGGACTGACGGTGAAGTCAATGTCAGACGGCTATTTCTGAAGCCACAATTACTACTACTACTACTGATGCTACTACTACTACTACTACTACTACTACTACTACTACTACTACTACTACTACTACTACACATTATTTAATGAGGATTGTTATTCACTAATATTGTGTACGGCTCTCTAAATGGTATACCTATTAACATTATCAAATAAAAATAGCCTAAATAAGATTTATCTGAATAACTCTAAGAAACATTTTATCTGAATAGTTCTACATAACATTTTATCTCAGTAGTACTAAATAACATTTTATCTGAATAGTGCTAATAACATTTTGTCTGAATAATGCTAATAACATTTTATCTGAGAAACTCTAAATAACATTTTGTCTGAATAATGCTAATAACATTTTATCTGAATAGTGCTAAATAACATTTAAATAGTACGAAGTTAAAGAATGTATTTAACTGTATCAGACTAAAGAGAGGCTCAACAATGTTGACTGTTTATAGTATACAAAAGGGAGAAACTAAACTGCGATTTCAAATCAGCATGTTCTTATTAAGATTAACACGTTTACATTGAAAGCATGGATATAACTGCTGAAATCTTATACACGCATTTCAATTTAGCAACCCGTCTGAAAAAGAACTATATACTACATTTATTTGTTTTTTATTAATTACAATTTTTTTAATATTTATTTTCCTTTCCACTAAGAGGGCCAAGTAGACTTTGGAAAGCCGGTGACGTATTTTAACTACACGTTCCAGATGTACACGGCAGGATGTAGGTTCTGGAACGCGCAAAAAGAGGCCTGGGATGCAAGTGGCTGTGTGGTAAGTTGAAGAGAACGTTTATTTTCGATTTCCCCACCCATTCTAGTTGCAAGAATCAGTAATATTTTGCGTGAGCTGTTCTTTTTGAGTGTTGAACTATGCAAGACAAACCCCATTTTGAACCATCCGAT
The DNA here is from genome assembly GCA_029339505.1 of Unio delphinus. NCBI lineage: Eukaryota > Metazoa > Mollusca > Bivalvia > Unionida > Unionidae > Unio > Unio delphinus. The sequence continues at coordinate 2,872,207 of JAQISU010000156.1, read as the reverse complement.
TGCGTATATATTTTCCAATCTGCATAAAACTGAGAAAATAGTAAAGAAAATTATGAGTTAAAGATCAGTTTGAAATGCGAGACGGCCGTGAAGAAAGACTGTGTGAGAGACGGTGATTAATTATTAATTTAATAGGTAGGATTTATTACTCTGAAATTTTCCAAGTTTGCAATGTATTTACGTTGTACATGCAGTCGCTATGTGTCTTCAAGCGCGAATTAGAAGATATAATCTATTGGTTTGGAAATACAATAATTTCCCTAAAAATAAATGCATTTACTTCTATTGAATTCATCAAACCTTCGTATAATATTCAGGTTGGCCCGCTGACGACTTACAATAAGACACAATGTCTATGTACTCATCTGACATCATTTGGGGGCGATTCAGCTGTACCACCAAACAAGATCGACTTCAAGAACGTGTGGGCCAAATTCAAAAATCTCAGTGACAATGCGGCTGTATTTTCAACCGTTGTAGTAGTACTTGGCCTGTACATTATCATCATCATATGGGCAAGACACAAAGATAAACAAGACCTAATCAAGGTAAGAATTTTAAAGGCCAGCATCGAAATCCGGTTGGTATCCATTTAGAGAACGGATCTATTCTACATACGAATTATGACTAGTCGCGTAATGGAATGTAGTTACCCTACTGTCGTAGAAATTGGTCAGTTTCGTTTTGCGTTTAATAGAAGGCCAAAAGCACTCCCACCCCAACCAATGAAGATTGATAATTGGCTATTTAGGTGTTAAGCATCACTGGTCACGTAAAAATGTTCATGGATTTAGCTTTTTTTCTTCTGGATACTAGATATTGCATGATTAACAGGAAAGAATGGTAATATGGGTTCGAATGCTGGCATTAGATGAGGAGGTCTATATGACTTGAGGCACAAGATCATCATAGAGGCGACTTGCCCAGAAACAGTAGAGAGTTATCACAAGTTCGTACAAATGCCTACTTTTATACTTCTACTAGAAACATTGATTTTAAACAATTTAAGATTTTGCTATTGATGAGAACCTCGAGCCAATCTTTATTAGTTTACAAGAATAGCAGCAGGGGGGGGGGGGGGACGAATCGGACATTTGCACCAGACATCATTTGCTCTAAATCTAACAAACATCTCGAGAGAATTAATTCGAATCCTTCTTTTTCAACCAAAAAAAAAAGGATTACTTGCTCGAAACATAAGTTTTTCGCAAAATCATACTCCAAGACCGTTTTCATCGTTTAGTAAAAAAACGGTCTCGTCGCGATGTCATCGCCTTCCCCACCCCTGCTGCTATGGGTTTTTACAATTTCAACCAAATATTTGATCAATTCCTTAGGACTTTACAAACAAACTAATCGCTAACACCTCATCTTGTAGATCAATCAAATTATTTGATTGGTCAGTGAGTCGCAAATTAGTTCTCGTTAACGAATTATTATAGCATCGCATGTAGACAGGATTAATTGGGTTTTCAATAATTAGGAATCCTGGAAGAGCTGTTGGCGCAAACGAATAAAGAATATATCCCTGCTGAGCTTGATTTGATTGCTCTAGATTAATTTGATAGCTTCCTTCGATAGCATCACATGTTAAATTGAGCGCAATCACTGCTGAAATATTCACATTGTGCGGGGCAATATGCCTACCGCCGCCATTTGGGTCATTATTATATTTAAAGATAGTTGAATCTTGTACTTGTAATACCTTGATATTGTTTTTAACAATTTTTTTTAGTTCCTCAGCGTTGTATCGTGGAAACTTGAAATTACGCAGATCGGCTCCTGTGATATTGTAATCGGTTAGCAATCGTTGTTTATTGTCGCTGTTGTCATTAATTATTGTTTGAATAATTAGTTCATTGATATATTCCATGTCAGATACAAGCTGATTTAATATTTCAACGTGTTTTGGCGATTTTGTTTGCCGTAGTTGTTCTAGTTGTGTTTTATGTAATTGATTAATTTCATTAAAATAACCAGTGACGTCATTTAGCGTAAATGAAATAGTAACAGATGAATCCGCTGTTCTTTTAATGATAAAATCCCATTGCAACGTGTTTTTGTTGGTAAATATAAATCTATCGGCGATTTTTCGTTTTATATCAGGTAAATTATCTCGATATATGGGATTGATTTCATGATATGATTGTACGTCTGTGGTTAAGTCGGTGGTGGATTTTTCCGGTGGTTTTTCAGGCCATCCTAACACTGTTCTTAACGAGCTGTTATAGATATCTACAATGCATCCCTCTGTGCTTATTTCGATCGACGACGAGAGCGTCGGTTCATGAACTTTAATAGCTATTTTTGATTCTTTTCCCGTGATTGATTTTATTCTACGCTGAATTTCAGCATCGATTTGCTCAATTTGGTACGACCCAGTTGGTAACGAAACAGTTTCCAACGCTGGAGTACCATCGGGTTTATTCCACAAAAACCGTAACGAGTTATTGGGTTGCTGACCGCCAAATGCAACCGATCTGATATTAGGCCAGCTATTATATACTCGTAATTTTGCCAGCGCGATCTCGCGCGCTGGAATCGGAGAAGGGAAGTTCACACTAAATTGTGGGTTTGTTGATGTTATTGATATCATGCTTGTTCGTATCGGAGTGGTATTCTCCGCGATTCGTTGAAGCAGTTCGAGTGACATTATTGTTAACGCTGTCTTCAATTTCCAATTTCAACATCGCGGAGTTATACAACTGGGTCATCGTGGAAAATTCAACATCGGATATGAACGAATTATCTATCGACAGCGAGATCAACTCGGATAATTTCGAGTACGCGTCAAATACCACCAGGTACCGAGCTGTATAATCACTGAGTTTTCTCTGAGAACACGATGATAACTTTTTAGTTATCGCGGTGGCGACTGCCGCGATTGCTGTTGCCGCGGAGATAGCAATTGGAACTGCAATCGGAGCCATCATGTTCACCGTCGACAAAATAACCCCGGCGCTGGCCATCACAACGGACACCGAGTACACGGTGATGTCGATGATTGCTACGCTGCGTCGGTATTTTTTCATTTTTTCACGATAGCGCTCAGAAAGTGATTTCAAGTTCGCGGAAAATTCTTTCACGGTATCATATCGATATCGATGTGATTGTGATACCTCTGGGACTATTATCGGTTCAATTGATTTCATCGATGTCATTACTATTTTAAACCCGCTAGTGTTTTCAATTATTCGCCATCGTTAAGGGGAATTGCGGGCCTATAGTATAGAGCTTCAGCCGGAACAATCATGTACAAGTTCTAAACACCAAGTTATTTTTGATCTTACGGTGGAGCTATCAACCGCGACGACATTAAAGTCTTGTCCGCGACCCTCGTTAATTAACATCGCGGTGCCACCAGAGTAGGTTTTACCGTCCGCGATCATATTAAATTGATCGATAGAGATCCACGTTAGCCTGTAGATACCATCGACCCATGTTGGCCTGTAGCTAGCGCCCCCCCCCTCCCCGTCGCTGACACCCCAGATACTGATGGACAATGTAGTATAAACGTCTCTTATCCAATCCATGGTTCCATGATTAACCGTATACACGATATTTTTAACGCCCATGTGTGGATGCGGAGTCTTTACCTTTTCAAATTTTTCTTTTAGTCTAAAAATATCGTCGTAAATATCGATAGTTCGCCCTGATTCTGGTAGGATCTATTGTTTTCCCCCTCTTCTCCTTGTTAGAAAAGAATGAAGCCAGAAGGCCGTTGATTCCAAGCCGTGCTTGTTCTTTAATATGCCAGTCGATGTGATGAAGTTTTGTCGTGATATCTTGGGGTTTATTGCCATCAAATAACTGATTAATAATTTCGCTGGTGAGCTTTTGTTCGTCAATAGCTTTTTTAATTTCAGCGAGGGTCGGGTCTGTCAGTTGATGTGGGTCCAAAGAACTTATTAACAATTTCTCTGGTATGCTTTTGTTCGTCAATAGCATTTTTAATTTCAGCGAGGGTCGGGCCTGTCAGAGATGTGGTTTCAGATTCACGTGTTCTCCCCCAAAAATATCCACGATGGTATTAAGTGTTGCTTGTCTCACCATAAACATATTAATATCTTTGAGAGTTGTCATCGTAGATGTAGTCGGGGCACCGAAGAAATTATTAGCAACGTAGGTATTGTGAGTATGCTTGCCAATAAACTCGCTAATTTCAGCGAGGGTTGGGCCTGTCAGAGATGTGGTTTCAGATTCGCGTGTTCTCCCTAAAAATGTATCCACGATGGTATTTAGTGTGGCTTGTCTCACCATAAACATATTAATATCGTTGAGAGTCATCGTAGATGTAGCCGGGACGCAGAAGAAATTATTATCGACGTAGGCATCGTGAGTATGCCTGATAATAAACTCGCTAATTTCAGCGAGAGTCGAGTCTGCCACAAGTGGGGATCCAAAAAACTTACTAACGACATCGTTAGTGGGTTTTTGTACCTTTTCAATATTTTCTATTAGTTTAGAAATATCCGTGTAAATATCGAGATAATTTGCCTTGATTTCATTTTCATTCATCATCCTCCCCGCCTCCTTGTTAAAAAAGAATAAAGATAGAAAGTTTTTAATTTCAGCGAGAGTCATGCCAACCATAAGCGGGGTTCCAAAGAATTTATGTACGACATTTTTGCGAAAAGTCGTATAACCTCGTATATAATCATCCAGATCACGGCCGTGGGTGGCAATTATGCCGTTGAGGGTGGCAATCCTGTTGGTGATCGTAGACACAAGTGTGCCTGGTTTAAGTTGTCCACCGTTGGAATACAGCGCAATAGAATTTTCAGCGGCGTCGCGCTGCCGTATCAAAATGTCATCCGCGGATATATTACTGCTTTTCAATTTACCCTGGCGATCTTGAAATACAACTATTTCGTTCGGGTCAACACTTGCTAAATTTAACGTCTCAGCGATTTCATCTTCAATTATTTTTTTTACATCCTTGATAGAACCCGCAGATGTTTCCGCGATGGGTTTCGACATTGACAGAGATCGTCCCCAAATATCAATCATTATTGTAAAGACTAGTATTTTCAATTTATTGATTCTCTAAAATTACCTTGTAATTTCCCACTCGTGTATTTATTTACAACCAGATGAGGTGGTTTCTGTGACGATGAAATCTCCGCGAGGACATTTAATACTTCACGGCCGCATATTGGTGGATCATTTAATTGTTGTATTGGCAGCGTGGAATAAAAAATCGGAAACTCTTTGAGTTTCATCGGAGAATTTATATACCGCATAAACTCGCTTGGCGGGGCTAATCCATATGAATCAAAGTAGACAATCCCACGCGGATCGATCGCGTATGCAACCCAGTGAGTTCCCGATCCGTTACTGTTATCAAGATTGATGATACCGGTTTCAACGCGTTTAGGTTTTCTCGGTAATTGATCTCTCATCAAAACCCCTCTGAAGTTTTTCATCGCTAGTTTTTTAGCAGCATCAATTAAATCAAAATTGGACATAGGGAGAATTGGGCTTTCAACTAATAAACCGTTTCTGGTATTCTTAGACCATTTCCGCTGTACCATGAATATGGAGTCCCTGGTAGTCTTAAACCCTTTCCCTTTTTTATATTCTTTCCCAGTTGCCTTTTTCAACGCCATCCCTGCCGCGGTACCAACGGCTCCCAACGCAGACGCTTTCGCCACCGCTGGGGCAGCCGGTGCAATCAATGCTGGTATTGCAGCTAACAATGGAAATATACCCCCTGATTTTATCATGTTGGCGACTGCAGCCTTTGAAAATACAATTTGAACCCCTCGCTTATTCTTTAGCGCATCATTGAAATGTTTTATTTGACGATCCGTCAATGATATTTTATGTGTATCGCCGGACATCTTCGCTGGTTTCAACGTTATTATTGTTCCACATTCTTTAGCGGATTTTGATCGCAATTTCTTGACCTGACCATCAGTCAGCTTGACAATAACAACACTATATGGCATTTTATTGTAAAACACATTTATGCATTCAATTGATCTAATTGTGAATCGATTACATATTTTCCACTTGTGCATCAACGATTCTCATTCGTCCATCAACACCTTCTAACAACATTGATTTATCACTGAGAATAACAGCAACCGCTCTATAATTAGCAATAGCGCCACGAAGGACATTAGCTCTGAAGTGTATATCAACGGTTGTTGTTCGCCAACTTAGCAATGATTTGCCACCCGCATCCATAAATGATAGTAGTCGCTGTTCTGTCGTAATTGATGGGGTCATTACTGGCATCCACAAGACCAATTTAGTTAAAATGACTTTACCAGCGTCAGCATCTGGATTTGCAGGATCCGCTGGAATTCTCCAGATTGCATCATCGTCACTACCCTTTCGCACGAGTACTACTGTATGCTTCGCTCCATAAATAACTTTTCGTACATTTCTACAGAATCCAAATATATGATGCAACGGAATCGCATATGAAAACGATCTACGCTGTCCTGCCAACATTGCTATTCGTGTTGCAGCTCCTAGATTGTACTGGAGATCAGTATTTATAATCATATCCTCGATAGCAGCAGGGGCGGGAGGACCAGCACGATCATTTGGTCGTCGTACAATAAATTGAGTGTGTCCAGCAGTGTTTTTATTATCCTTTGCAAACAACATAGACGGACCTGCTGATCTTGTATAATCGTCAGAATATCTTGCTAACCCAATTATTGTTGTAGCCACATCAACATCACGTTCTATAGACTCAATCTCTTTTCCGTCAATGAGATGTCTCGCGGATTCAAATAGCGCCATGATACCATTATTGACTAAGCCGACTTTGGCACCATCTGGATACGGTGCGGGTACAGCAGGAGTATCAGTAAGTCGTACAAGTTCTCCTTCTACTTCGATAAACGCTTAAGCGGGTAGAAAGTATTTGCTGGTATCATGGACTTGAAGTTCAATTCGCGATCGAATATCTGGTTGTATTGCATGATAGGAATAAAATTGATAATCGCGGACAGAATCATCGTTGCATACTTGGGCTTCCATATCTAACGCTGGATCAGCTGTTCTTTTGAACATTATTATTATTCACATCAGTATTTTCAATTGTGAAATTCTTTGTAATCATCGTCGTTTTTGTTTTCGGTTCAAACCACTTCCTGCTATCATGTTTGCGATATCATCTTGGCTACTGTTCGCCAGCGGCGCAGCCACGGATGACGGAGTCACCGAAGCAGCCAACGACGCTAAATTTTCTTCCACTGCGCTATTTATTGCTTTGCTGACACTTGCAGGCATCACTGTTGTAGATGGCAGTACAACTGGTTGCTTTTTTCGTCGTCGCACCAATGATATTATTTTATCTTTCGCGGCAGAAAATGCCTTTCCGGCAAGATTTTCAACAGCGCTGATTCCCTTATCACGAATAATATCAATGGCTTTCATTGATAATTGTTTAGCTAAGGGCGCCACCTTGGGAGCCATTCTTGTAAATAGCCCCGCAATAGTATTGCCGAGACCATCTCCGTAATATGCTCTATAAACAGGCAATCTTGAGTTCACCACGTAGACGCTTACGGGTTTATCATGGTTGTAGTGCATAATCATCTTGTTATAAAACTAGTAGTTTGTGAAACTCAGTTTCCATTGAAACGCTAGCATAGTCAATCGCGTAGCCACCTTCGATTGAAACTCTTTGAGTAATCGCTTTCGATCAATTGCTGTGATAACCATGGGCATCTCTGTGATTTTCAACTAATTCAGCAATGAGTTCTCCATATACATCAATGTCCATGACACCGCCGGCAAATAATCGTCTACAGATATCAGCCGCTTCATTAATTATTTCAACGGAGTTGTTTCAAGCTCGCTCTTTTATCTAAACGGCCAATAATCCGTTTATTCGTTTTATACAACCAATTAGCCCATTCATCTCGGCTTATTTTACTACTTTTATACTCGTCTTTCAAAAAGCCCTTTCTGGAATGAAAGCTTTGGGCGGCAAAATTACCAAAAATCTTATAATGTTCGGGCTTTATTAATTGAAATTGTTCGATTTGTGTTATAGCCCCTTCGGTGAGTATGTCTATAAAGGGAACACCTCTTGGGGTGACATCAACATGTTCTGAATCAGGTGCAGAATCATCAATAACAGCTAATCGTTCATATTCGCGTTGAGTTTTTATATCACTGGATAGCTGTTGTATCCCTGTGCGCGTTTGTTCGGTCTCTGCTGATATCTATTCAAGCGTATCAAGCAGCGGCGCCTTCTCTGCTCGTTCTTTTTCAGGAATATCTCCGTATATCGCTGCTTCAGTTAACTTTTTCACATCTTTGGTCGCACTTGTTATCGGAGTAAACAGTTGTTCACTTGACACAGAAAAGTCAGTTTGCATTCGTTGTCGCTGCTGAAGTTTTTCGCGAAGTCTGTCTCGTACCGGTATAAACTTTTTAATTGCTGCTAGCCGCTCTCGGGCTAATTTAGTTGTAAGCGATTCACCTACCATATATTGTTTGTGAACTGAGTTTTCAAATGTGAAACTATCACAATTAAAAGCTGAGTTATTAAATAATGTATCATCAAGCTAACGTATCCACCTCCGACAGGGTTAAACTGTACGACGCTATCCGCCAGTGTTTCAGAAATAACATCGCAGGGGGTTTCAAAATTGTATTATCTGAGAACGGCGATGAACGATTTTTGTTAACGACGCGGCAACAACAACAACTACGTGAAAATGGAGGCATCGCGGTGATTACTTGCTACCACAGCCAGATCATCCAGTACGCACATAACTGCATGAGCAAGCCCAAACTGCTGAGCATTCTTTCAGGAGAAAATCCTATGTGACAAGTGTAACAAGTGTTACAAAAGAACGCTAAAATTTTTTACTGAAAGCCTATTTTTTATAGTAACGCTCACGTGGTTAGGATACTGGGTTTTCCTCGTTTAACATTTTTCTAAGATCACGAACCTTAGAACTAATTTCAGTTCGTTTTTGATACTCTTGGCCGAGCTTTTGACGTATTGCTTCAACGGTGCTAAATAGCGTTATAAATACATTAATATCGTTACCGTACAAACAAGCATTGATGGACTTTTGAATTCCTTTCACGAGCCTGTACATCTTAGGTAAAACATAACGACCCTTACTAGACTGATACTCAATGTCTTCATATTCCGAGGTAATCCTGTCGCAGTCGAGATCTTTAGATAATACTATCCCTCGATTTTTCAAATTTGAAATTTCATCAATTATAGCATTTACATCTTTGATATCCATTATTTATATAATACATTTTATCTTTAATTTAAAAAAGTAACACTTATTTGGCAATCTCGCTGGCGCCCTATGACGTCAGAGAGACCCAGAGGTTACTATATTAACTTAACTAACCTAATTAAGGACAGCACAACACGCATCTTGGAACTCCTTTGGTGCCTTCGCATCCATGCAAGCCCAAGGGCCCTTGGGCTTGCATACCCACCTTCTTGAATCGTTTCAAATGTATACGAATTTTATTTTATGGCCATTTTTCTTTGACAGAGCCGATTTTTGAATTCCTTCTGCAACAAATCGTATAGAAGACCTAGACATATCGAAATATCTACTGGCTTTATTCATTAACTGAAATTTTTTCTCCTCGTTAGTTAATGTATCAAATGATTTTACGGGTCTCTTTCCAACTGATTTAAAAGTACCAATTTCTGCTTTTTTTATATATTTTGACTCTGTGAGATAGCTTGGAGATTCGAAAGAGAATTATTGGCCTTGTTATTATTGATATGATCAATCACAAAACCATCTTTGATCAATCCGTTGTGACATTCATATACTATTCTGTGACTGAGATATTTTTTCTTCCCGGCACCAAATATTAAATACCCTCTATTATTTACCTGTCCAACCGGTTTCTTTAATCTGCAATTTCTAACAATACCATTACAAGATGCTTCATAATTAACAAGCACTGGGTGAGGTCTGAAATCTTGGCTCATTTGTATAATAATAATATTTGTCTAATTTATTATTTGCTTTAATTATAAGTCTATCAATGTAGTCTTGAGGGGATTTTATGATTTTGTCGCTGACGGAGTCATCAGTAGGATCAATGACTGCATTTTTTTTTCGTTTGTCATAATAGTGTTTTAGTCCCCTGTAACGTTTGCCGCCACAACTGAGACACAACTGCGATTTTCCCCTTACCCCCACCCCAAATCGGAGGCACGGAAGGGGGCCAAAACTTCCTCGCCGAACGCTTTGTAAATGATACCCACAGAATTCGCTTCTGCATGATTTGTTACACGGGGTTGTTGATCCAATCATTAGCCACTTGCAGTGATTCATTATACTATATTTTTCTATTTAAATAATTGTTTTAATTATAACATGTCGGAGTTCGAGAGATTATCAGCAATTAAGCATTATAAAAACGTTAAATTTAATCTCGATAGAACCCTCAAAGATGTGCCAAAACGGGTAATAACGAATAGAGCCCTGATAAATAAAATACGCGATTGTATTAATGAATTCAAACACGACGGTGCATCTCATAGCTGGTCAACATTTCGAATTGATGGCGTTGTTGATGCCACCATGAACGACAGCAACGCAGCGTTAGTGTTATCACAACTTGGCAACAAAAAGTATTTTTTCAGAGTGAAATTCATTATCCGTGTAGAATCAGGCGGTTGGATTATACGAGACAAATTTGAACCGATTCTCAAAGACAAGAAAACAGTCGTTGTTAGCTGTGATTCTAAGCCGGGTCTGTTAACTGGAATTGACAAACCTTACTATGAACGAGCATATCCTGAAACAGCAGTTATGTATGGGATATATCCGTTAAATGAAAAAACCGATATAGGAAAACTTAAACCAATGAAACAGTCGTCGCCGGCGACTTCATCGTCAGTGGCTTTGCCACTCAATTGTGTAGCAGCACGAATAACAGAACATTTTACAAATGCATCCCGAGGGAACAAACTTACCGATCTACGGCGTAGCAAAATAGCTCAATGGGAGTTAACGGTGAAAGACCGCGGAGCGACTATTAGCGACATAGCAAAATTAGAAACGTCGCTGAGATTTCCAATAACCGTTACAACGATAACCGGAGTAGTTTTATACGAATCAAAATATAAATCAAAGGGAGCTCCAATCAAAATTATTGATCATAACGAACACGCATGGACGTCCGCGGTCACAATATTTCCACGAAACAGAACAATAAAGTATATACCTGACGAATTCTTACAAGAAGAATTCTCCAGGGATGGTTTTCTCGTTGAAGAGAAACTATTCGATGCTATTGCGCATTTGAGTAAAAACGACCCCGTGTCGGTGTGGTTACTTCGCAGCACTGAAAACGACACAGATACCTTTGACAAATTTGTAAGACCAAACGGCGAATTATACCGCACTGATGCATTTCACAACAAAATAAAAAAAACAGCTAGCGGATTTTTAACGGCGTGTGGCGAAGGAAACAACAGTGGCGAAGCCGCCAGTGATGAAATTATCAACGACAAACAATTATTGACAAACTGTTTTACAATCCCGTCGGTTGCAGCTCATTTTGCAAGAATCAAAAACGCTTGGAAACCAACACGCGTAGAATTCTTGCCAGGCATTGAGGCTATTTGTTTAGAATTTAATCATGCCGGTTTATGGAATAACAAATACGACAGTGATAATATCATTTCAGTTGATATGGTTGCTTGTTACCCAGCGAGTTTTCTTGGTTATGGAGAGTGTACTGACTATTTTAAACGATTTGGACACCCCGTACATGAAATGACTCGTGTTGCAATTATTGGGCCGCTGCCTGATTTTGATTTAACTGGATTCGCTCGTGTAGTATCATTTGATTTCGCAGCAGGACTTCATCGCTGTTGTTATATTTGGATTGGTAGACACATGTTTGAAAAGAAGTGGCTGCCAATAGCGTTATTACGATTCATGATTGATACAAAAATGTTAATTTCGCTGACGGTCAGTGAAGCAATTATATCATATCGGAAACAAATCAATGTCTGGTTACCAACACCGGAACGTCTTGATAGTATAATTGAGGAATCCAGAAAACATATTGATGCCAACGAAGAATATATCATTGAGTGGTCCAAACGGATATTTAATCATCGAAACATCGAAGCAAAAGATCTCGGTAGAAGAATAATCAGAAAATTCACTCAGGGAAGAAAAACGATATTGTTCACGGCTGATTATGGATAACACCGAATACGACTTTGTAATCGCGGATGCAGTATCCAAAAAATATATGATGATCGTAAAGACGCTTTCTTGTCCGATGGAACAAAATTGGGTACAGTCGTTACTTACAGCGACAGTTACAGATCCCCGTATACACATTTGAGGTCGTCGATGCTGGGGTATGCTTGTATTAATTTATTTTCAATGATAAATAGATTTCCTGACACTGCGGTTAGAGTTGCCGTTGATTCATTTTACATTAACAGCAAGTACAGTTGCGCAGTTGCTGAATTCACTAATTCGGATGAAAGCTGGGGATCATGGAGAATTAAAAAAGAAATGCTGCGTGAGTATTCTGAATAAGCAGACGTTGAAATTAAAAGTAATTACTTACGCGGTGATAATTTATCAGAGCGTTCTAATTCACCACCGATATCCAATCCAATTTGTAGATATAAAACAGTTTATTTAAACGGCTGTGGCGGGTCAGGAAAGACGACTCGCGCGATTGAATTATATCAAGGTTGAGCAAATATGATTGTGCTAACACCAACACACAGACTTGCCAGAGAGATGAAACAACGAGGGGTGAATGCTTGCACTTATCATAGTTTTTTTTCGATACAACGGCGACAAATGGACCCCTGAACGAATGGGCGAAAAATTCATCCCTGCGGTTATTATTTGGGATGAGATATGTACGGTTTCGTTACATGTATTAAAAATGTTTCTTGATTGGTTGCTGCAAAAGAATACAACGGTAATAATGTGTGGAGATCATGGCCAACCACCACCATTTGTCGGCGCGGGTCCACATGGTTGGTTAAGCGAGTACGTGGATTATTATGGAGAAATTGATAGCGATTACAGGTCGCTCGATAAACAATTAAGTGAGGTCAAAAAATTAATTAGGCTGAAACCCGACAGAATCCAATGTGAAATAATCAGGGAAATAATTCCTGAAACTCCCATGGAGGAATTTTATAACACATGGAGACCAAACGATTTGTAGTTGCTAGCAGAAAAATAGAGACGCAATACAAAAAAAATTGTTTGAGCTTCACAAAGAAAAATTCTCAACCAGCCCAGTGCCGCTGTGTTATAGACCCTTTGATACACGGCGACAGAATATTGAAGTTGAAATTCCAGGACAAAACAAAAGACAAACACTAGTGTTAAACGATATTGTCCTGGTTGATATCAGTGCTGTCGAAAACGCATTGCGCGCTGATAAATCGCCATGGACACTGGGTTATGTAACAACAATATATTCCTCGCAGAGATTAACCATCGCGGATACAATTGTTTGGATAGTCGATAATCGCATTGAGTGGTCAAATTTAGTCTATCTTGCAGTGTCTAGAGTACGGCGAATAAATCAACTTCGAAGAATTGTTTTCGATGATGACACCACAATGGATGATGCTAGCATCGTTGATGTTAAAATTATTGAAAAAAAACTTTCCGGTTACAAACAACAAGACAAAAAAAAAAAACAACGAGAATTTGACATTGATGCTGAATTAATAATTACGCTGAAGCAACAACAGAATAATCACTGTGCGAGTTGCAATTGTATAATGCGTTGGCAGTATTCGGATAAAGATCCTCGCCAATTTACCGTAGACAGAAAAAATAACAGTCTCGGTCATGTCAGAAACAATGTAATGTTGACTTGTCTTGAGTGCAACAGACGCAACGGCGCTAGTTAAGACCATGCGGTGGCAATTGAGTATCGTCCGAAATCACTTGTAATTGTTCGCGTGTAAAACCCTGCTGAGGGGCAGTTGAATCCAATTTATAGATTGGAGGTCTACCAGTTGATCGTGTTATAGTAGATATGCTATGCGTAGTGACACTCCAAATAGGATCAGTAGCCCTTTTTTACCACCTTCGAGTTTTCCTGGCTCATATAAATATCTTACGGCGACATTGCTGAGAATTGGCTGAGAAACGCTATCTCGCTGTGGCTGTGGTATATACTTATTTTTATTGCGTTGTTAGGTTTCATATTGATTGCTCTGGTAATCTCGTTATTTAGCGCTACAACTACCCCTGGTTACCTTTTGACCCATTCGCGGGATCGCTTTTCTTGGATGAATTCTTTTGCGTATTAATATCCAAATAACCGCTCAGCAAGAGTTCGATTAAATCGTTCTACAATTGCCTGATCGCGATGTAGTGCAGTATGCCCCCGTCTGATGGTGATATTGTGATGTTTCATCGCTGATAAAACAGCGCCTTGAAATTCCTTGCCAGGATCAACTTGTAACAGATTTGGCTAGCGTAGTGGGCCTCGTCGATAAATACTTTCAAAAGCAGAAGCAACTTCAGGTGATGATCTTGTTTTTAGCGGTTCTGCTTGTTTGTATCGACTCGCAGCATCAACTATTGTTAGCGCGTATTTGTAACCGTTGTCATGTGGTAAAAACAATAAATCAGCTTGATGAACCTCATTGGGTCCGGTAACATCAAAATGCGAGAAATTGATTTGTTTAGGACGCGGTAGATAAATTTGCCATATAGCCTGTTTGGATAACCAATTAGCTGCAGTGGCCTTTTTCACTTTAGCGGCGTTGGCGAGTTTATTGATTGCAGCGTTACCCCTCCAGTAGGGTGCATCAAACGCCCCAATGTCAACCAATTATGATGTCCCTAGTTTTAGAAGATTCCTTTGGTCATAAAAGAATTTCTGCCAATTTTTGTCTAATTCCAACATTGTTTAAGGGGTCCACCTCAATTAGCAAGATTTGCATTATGAAGCATTATATTGCGATATTGATTTAGCTGAATGTTATTTGCTGTTGACCTCTTTACTTATTTAATATTTTACAATGGTATTGAAACTGATTAAATAACTATTCTTTGCTTGTTTATTCAAGTTGTTTGTGAAGTCTGCAATTTTTGAAAGTGAGTTTTTACAAAATATTTCAATTTTATCTAATTTTGTATTAAACCTTTTTTTTTTATTGAACTTATATTATACTTTCATGTTGTCGCAATTCTATAGCCTGTTTTACAAATGTTATATGCAAACTGTATTAGTCCTTACAGGGCTGTTAGATGTAGCACATGTTGACTGTTAAGTGTTAATCACTATTGTTATATTCATGTTGTTGCCAGACGCCAGTTGAATAATGGAAGGCAGTGAAGAGAGTACCGTTCTAGGTCTGCAATCAACTCCTCGTTCGGCTACCCTGTCCCAGTAAACTCCTACAACAAGACACTCATCTACAATATTCGGTCATGGCAGCAAGATAACGGCAGAAGACTCAACAATTACTGGTTCGCGTCTGCCTACATGTCTGCAAGTCTTGCGGTGTTTGATGCATCATCTAGCTGATGGTGCGCATGAAAACTGTACCAGATGGGAAGCAGC
This sequence comes from Unio delphinus, assembly GCA_029339505.1. NCBI lineage: Eukaryota > Metazoa > Mollusca > Bivalvia > Unionida > Unionidae > Unio > Unio delphinus. The sequence continues at coordinate 2,856,658 of JAQISU010000156.1, read as the reverse complement.
TAAAATTGTCCTGTCAAAGGTATCTGTGTTTTATGAGAAAGCCCATATTCCGATGATTACAGAACGCAGGGCATGCGAACGATTAATTAAACTGCTTGACGACAATGCTAAAAGTGAGAGCAATTCCAATCAACCGCCGATCAGCCCCGAACTCCCTGAACAAGCTAAAAAAGATGGAAGAAATGCTAGCTCAGACATTCCCATTGTGGCCTGTAAATGCAGAACAACTCATCAAAAATCCAGAAGATGTCGCTTTCCTGCAGTCAATGAAGACCGACCGTCTGGCAACATTCGGACCACGTGACAAAGTCCTTGCAGCCAAAGTCCAGCGTCACGAACAAAGGGACAACATGTAAGCACGGCGGCGCGAGAGAATGCAGAGTCACCTGAAGTCGATGACTGCACCTAAAATACTCCATAACAGCGACAGTAGCAGCAGTGATGAGGATGTTGTTAGTGATGGAGAAGTTGGCTCATTGGCTGCTGGTCCATCCATCACACCAAGAACTTCGAGAAGTCACAAGCAAACTGCTCGCACAGGAACACCTGCTTTCATCCCTCACGACATCATTCAACGACCCAAACTTGTTCAACTAGCTACACGTCTGAAGTTGACTCGAGTGCAACAAGCTGCATACACGGAGGCATTAGTGGCAGAGGCAGGTGGTGATACTTCAAAGATATCCACATCATACTCAACCGCAGGCAAGTCCAGGCGTCAGATAGGAAGATTGATAACAGAGAATTGTAAGGATCAATGAATCCCGTCAAAATTGGTATCACTGCATTAGGACTCAAAGCTGATGCCATCACTGTCGAACCAGAATATCACAGAAGAACGTCTCACTGTCGTCGTCGGAAATGCCACAGAATTGAAGAATTTGCTGAGCTGTGCACAGTGTTCCTTGATGGAGAAACTGAAGATCATCCTGTAACCTTCAAGCGACCAGGAGCCTTACACAAAGCCAGATGGATGGTTAAACTCATCTATTCGATTAAGATATGCCTGTTTGAGCTGTAAATTCAACAACTACCACGTAACACTATTACTACACCGCATCAAATTCCAAAGGTGAGGGCGATTGTGAACTTCGCAACATTGGTGGATGACGTGCAATTCAGCAGTAAATGCGCCGTGGAACGACCTGCAGTTGTACAAGTCTTTATCGCAGTACAAGGTCGTGAATCCAGATGTCTCTCAGAGTGCACTGCGTGCCTTCAAACTGCATCTCTAGTACCTGACTGCAGAGATGATTCTTCTTGCTCTATGGAGCAGTAAGGTGCCTGACGCTGAACGGCGAGCCCTTGCAGACAGTCTGCTGGCTGTTAAACCAGAAACGGCCCTCTTGGCACCACAGAACCGGTTTGGAACAGGCTTTGGCAAGCCAAAGTTTCCAGCAACTGTTACTCTGACCACAACTCTTGCTGATTTTGCTAGTATTGATTCCTGGTACACATTCACTCTTCTTCAGCTGAACGCTGAGTTCAGGACTGAAGAAGTTGCGAACTGGCCAAATTCTGCTGCGTACCAAGCTTCTCTCGGCAACCTTCAATCGCTGAACGTTGTCAATGACTGTGCTGAGAGAGGTGTTAAGCTCAGCTCAGATTTCTTGGCATCAGCAAAGGGTGAAGAACATTACCAGAACGTGCTGCAAGTTGTTGAGAAGGACCGTAAAGAACTGCCCAACTTGCGAAAACGCAAAGGACATAGCGACTAACTGAAGAATCTACCAAATAACTACCATTGACTTTAAAACATTGCTGAATGTAGAATATATTTAACTATATTTACCATTTTAAACATTGAACAAATCATTTAGAAAAATGTTGAAAACAACATATACTGTCTGAATTCATTGCGATTGTCTCCGATGAGTTGAAAAATGTTAAAAGATGTAGTGAATGATTAATTTGTTATATAATAAATACTTCTAACACCCGTTGTATAAATTTAGCATCATACTATTGAATATAATCAGATAAAAACTGAGCATGTACTATTGCAATATCTATATACAACTCTGCATGCAATATTATATAACATAATGACATGTTTAAAATGAGTGGAAAAACTGGAAATATGCGCGAAATGGCGAGTGTTCGATATTTTGACAAAAATTCATTTGAATGGTGGACCACCTAAATGTACTTCAAACTTCACCAAACTTTGCCATAAATTTTCTTTTTTTATATAAAAAAAAAACTAGACAAGGGACAAAATGATCCATTGAAGTTTAAAAGACTATGGGGCGTTTGATGCACCCTACCCTCCAGTATCCCCTCGGAGAATAATAAATAGATTCCATATTATTAATTACCATCGCCCATCATCAATTTGCCTTTCAGAGCTGATTTTACCAACCATGAAGCCAACTTTTCTTTGAAAGATTTTTTTTAGTAATAGCATTTAACGCATGAATTAATTTCACATCTGCGAGATGCCTGTGTTGCAGATTGCTGCTTTTATATGCAACATCATGAGCATGACACGCCTTATCAATAGCGTTTATCGGATACTCGCCGGGTCGGGGTTGATTTTGATCATCAAGTCTGATATCTAATCGTGTTCCGGGGCCACAGTAGCTATATCCTGGAAGGTGCTTTTCTCCTGGATACTTTGCCCACGGTGTTCCAGGGAGTTTTGCTAACTTGGCTGCAATATCACCTCCTCTTTTTTTAAATCATCAGAAATGCTAGCATTTCCTGCAGATCTCATAGAAACAAATTTAACTTTTATTATACCACATGTTGCACACCTACCAGTAAGTGCTGATCTGTTATATCTAGTTGTAATTGTCGTCACATCATTTGTGCCAGTATGCGTTTTACACTTCACACAATATAGATCCATAATTTATGTACAGAGATATGAATATAATTGATTTTCAGCGACTAAAAATAGAGAACCAGTTAAGCATCATGCAGCGCTACCAAACTCTATCCGCGCAATTATAATCGGGCCATCTGGATCCGGCAAGACGCAATTGTTGCTCAATTTAATAGTGAGATGGATGAAGTGGAATAAGTTATATTTAGTTGCTCCTAGCGTAGATGATCAACGATGCTATGAAGTGTTAAAGGATTTTAAGGAGAATGCATCAGAGATTGCCGGCAAGGGCATTATTGAATTTATAACCAATATTGACGAGGCACCATCCGTGGATGACCTTGATGGGAGCATTAACAATTTAGTCGTATACGACGATGTGATGTTAGACAATCAAAAAAACCCAGCTAGAATATTTTCCCGAGGCATGCACAAAAACACTGACGTGATATATGTCACTCAACGATACACTCAGATTCCAAAAGTGATCAGAGATAACTGTAATATTCTTGCTGTATTCAACGGCGTTGATACATATACGCTACGAAATATTTGGCAGACATGGTGTTCTGATATGGACTTCAATCAATTTAAAAATTTCTTTAGTAACGCTCAGTCAACCCTGCATGGATTTATAACAATAAATTTATATGATCCTCGGACACGATATCGTATCGGACTCGATCAAATATTTGGTTGAAATAAATTATTAACCCATAGCAGCAGGGGGGGGGGGGCGATGACATCACGACGAGACCGTATTTTGACCAAACGATGAAAACGGTCTTGGATTATGATTTGCGAAAAACTTATGTTTCGAGCAAGTAATCCTTTTTTTTGGTTGAAAAAGAAGGATTCGAATTAATTCTCTCAAGATGTTTGTTAGATTTAGAGCAAATGATGTCTGGAGCAAATGTCCGATTTACCCCCCCCCCCCCCGCTGCTAGAATGAAATTACAAACATAAAATAATGTCAGTGAAAATATTTTAGTTGTTGAGCGTGAAGCCCGTGCAGCTAGTGAAATTGCGCACATTGAAAAATGGACAGAATTACAACACGTGATTACAAGTTTATTAACCTTCAACGTCACTATAAATACATATGGGCTTTATGTAGTGAATACCCAATATTGTTAATCAGGATTGTGTGGTGATTATGCATGCTTAGCTTCCCTCTTATACTTAATTTTCACCTCAAAGTTATATATCTAGTTGATCACTACTGGAGAAAACAGCTCTGTGTGTGTGTGTCTGTGTGTGTGTGTGTGTGTGTGTGTGGTTGAGAGAGAGAGAGAGAGAGAGAGAGAGAGAGAGAGAGAGAGAGAGAGAGAGAGAGAGCAGCAGCAGCAGAGAGGGTGAATCCTACAACATTTTTTGTTTTTATTTTTGATTATACCCCTCCAAATAACACTAGACCCTTCTCGCGAAATAACTAGAAAAAAAATGACAGTGAACATGGGATTCGCATTCGCGTTTTCGTTGATGTCGCAACGTCGTTGTCACTCACCCTCTCTGCTGCTAAGGTTTACGGTGATTTTAACCGAATATTTTATCAAGTCCGATACGATATCGTGTCCTAAGGTCTGCTAAATTTATTGTCACAAATCCGTGTGGTTTTGACTGAGCGTGACTAAAGAAATTTCTAAATTGATTATGATTCATATCACCGCTGCACCAGGTCTGATGAATATTTCGTAGCGTATGAGTATCAACGCCGTTAAATACACACAACACATTGCAGTTATCTCTGATCACTTTTGGTATCTGAGTGTATCGTTGAGTGACATAGATCACATCAGTGTTTTTATGCCTGCCTCGGGAAAATATTCTAGCAGGATTTTTTTGATTATCTAACATGATATCATCGTATACCACTAAATTGTTAATACTTCCATCAATAGCATCAATGCTCGGGGCTTCCTCTATATCAGTAATAAACTCAATAAAATCTTCATCGATTTGAAATTCTTTTGCTTTCTCGTTAAAATCCTTTAGCACTTCATAGCATCGCTGATCGTCTACACTCGGGGCTATTAAATACAATTTGTTCCATTTCATCCATCTGGTTATCAAATTAAGTAGCAGTTGTGTCTTTCCGCTTCCAGATGGTCCGATTATAATCATTCTAATTGAATTCGGCAACATTTCATGATGTTTAATAGGTTCCCGTCGTCGGGTAGCTGAATAATCAATTATATTCATGCCGTTATATATAAATTATGGATCTATATTGTGTGAAGTGTAAAAAACGTACTGGCACAGATGACTTGACGACGATTACAACTAAAAATAACCGATCAGCGCTTTCTGGTAAATGCGTACAATGTAGTACAAAGAAATTTAGATTTGTTTCTAAACCCAAGGAACTCAAGGAACCTTTAAAAAGAAACGAGGAGGTGATATCGCAGCCAAGCTAACTAAACTCCCTGGAACCCCATGGGCAAAATACCCTGGAGAAAAGCACCTTCCAGGATATAGCTACTGTGGACCGGGAACAAGACTTGATATCAGACTCAATGATCAAAATCAGCCCCGACCCGGTGAGGAACCAATAAACGCTATTGATAAGGCCTGTCACCTTCATGATGTATCTTATAAAAGCAGTAATCTGCAGCACAGGCATCTAGCAGATGTGAAATTAATTCATGCGTTAAATGCTATTTCTGATAAATCTTTCAAAGAAAAATTGGCTTCCTTTTTGATAAAATCGGCTATGAAAAGTAAATTGATGTTAGGTGCTGGTAATTAATAACAACATGGAATCTATTTATTATTCCCCAAGAGGATACTGGAGGGGTAAATCAGCAATCCATAAACTCGCTAGCGCTGCAAAAGTGAAAAAGGCCACTGCGGCTCATTGGTTATCCAAACAGGCACTATGGCAAATTTATCTACCACCGTTTAAACAAATTCAATTCTCGCATTTTGATGTGACAGTTCCTAATGAAGTTCATCAGGCTGATATATTATTTCTGCCACATGATCGTGGTTACAAATACGCATTAACCGTAGTTGATATTGCAAGTCGATACAAAGAAGCAGAACCGTTAAAAACAAAATCAGCCACTGAAGTGGCTTCTGCATTTGAAAGGATTTATCGAAGGGGTCCTCTGCACTGGCCAAATCTATTACAAATTGATCCTGGCAAAGAATTTCAGGGTGCAGTGTTATCAATAATGAAAAATCATAAAGTCACTATCAGACGAGGACATACTGCGCTACATCGTGATCAGGCAATTGTAGAACGGTTTAATAAAACCCTTGCTGAACGGTTATTTGGATATCAATACGCAAAAGAATTCATCCAAGAAAAAAGATCCCGTGAATGGGTTAAAAGGTTACCAGCTATGATTACTGCACTGAATAACGAGATTACTAGAACCATCAACATGAAACCTATCAATGCGATTAAAAAGAAGTCAATACCTGAAATGGAAATTCAAAAAGATTTTAGCGTTTCCCAACCAATTCTTGGTAGTAATGTCATTGTGAGGTACTTATACGAACCAGGAGAGCTTGAGGGTGGCACAAAAAGGGCTACTGATCCTATTTGGAGTGTTACTGCACACAAGATATCTAGTATAACACGATCTACGGGTAGACTTCCAATCTATAAACTGGATTCAACTGCCCCTCAACAGAGTTTTACTAGACAACAATTACAAGTGATACCTGAGGATACTCAATTACCACCGCATGGGCTTAACTAGCACCCTTGCGTCTATTGCACTCAAGACAAGTCAACATCACATTATTTCTGACATGACCGAGATTGTTATTTTTTCTGTCAACAGTGAATTGGCGAGGATCCTTATCCGAATACTGCCAACGCATTATACAATTGCAACTTGCGCAGTGATTATTTTGTTGTTGCTTCAAAGTGATTATTAATTCAGCATCAATATCAAATTCTCGTTGTTTTTTTTTTGTCTTGTTGTTTGTAACCGGAGAGTTTTTTATCAATAATATCATTATCATCGCCAATGATTTCATCACCGCCAATGATTTCATCATCGAAGACAATTCTTCGAAGTTGATTTATTTTTCGTACTCTAGACACTGCGAGATAGACTAAATTCGACCATTCTATGCGATTATCTACCATCCAAACAATTGTATCCGATATAGTCAATCCCTGTGAAGAGTGTATTGTTGCTGCATAACCTAGCGTCCACGGGGATTTATTAGCACGCAATGCATCTTCAACGACATTGATATCAACCAGCACAATATCATTTAATACGAGAATCTTCTTTTCACGCCCTGACTCTGTCAGGCCTGGAATATCAACTTCGATGTTCTGTTTTCGTGTATCCGATGGCCTATAACAGAGGGGCACTGGAAGTGTTGCAAATTTTTGTTTATGCAATTCAAATAACTTCATCTGAAGTGTGTCCCTGACTATTTTTCTACTTGCAATGATTAAATCATTTGGTCTCCACGCTTCCCAAAACTCATTCATGGGAGTTTCCGAAATTATTTCACGGGCTATTTCACACTGGATTTTATCCGGTTGTAATCTAATTAGTTTCTTAAATTCTTTTAATTCATTATCAAGTGATCTATGATCGGTATCAATTTCTTCATAATAGTCTACAAAACCCTTTAGCCATTCATGGGGGGATGCACCGACAAATGGTGGTGGTTGCCCGTGATCACCGCACATGACGACTTTTGTATTCTTCAATAACAACCACTCAAGAAATATTTTTAAGACATCTTCGGACACTGTGTCTATTTCATCCCACATGATGAATTCAGGAATAAATTTCTCTCCCATGCGCTCAGGAGTCCATTTATCTCCCTTCCATCGGAAAAAGCTGTGATAAGTGCAGGCATTTACCCCTCTCTGTATCATTTCTCTTGCAAGTCTATGAGTTGGTGTTAGCACAATCATGTTTGGATTGGAAACACGAAATAACTCAATTACCCGGGTTGTTTTTCCTGACCCGCCACAACCGTTTAAATAAACTGTTTTATACAGGCATATTGGATCAGAAATCGGTGGTGCACTAGAAAATTCTGAACACTGATTGCTTTCTAAGTAATTATTTTCAATGGTAACATCTGCTGATGGAATATAATCATGAAGCATTTCTTTCTTAATTCTCCATGACCCCCAATTCTCGTTGCCAGTAGCCTTAAAATCAGCCATTTTGCTATTTATGTAAAATGAGTCAGTAGCAACTCTAACTGCGGTGGTAGGAAATCTATTGATCATTGAAAATAAATTAATAGAAGCATAACCAAGCATAGAAGCTCTCAAATGTGTGTACTGCGGATTGTATCCATCAGTGTAAGTAACAATTGTACCCAATTTGGTTCCATCGGACATAAATGCGTCCTTACGATTGACATATAGGCCCCTATTCGTTAAATCCGTGATTACAAAATCGTATTCAGCATTGTCTATAATCAATCGTGAAGAATATCTCGTATTATCATCTTTGCCACCTTGGGTAAATTTACCGATTATTCTTCGTCCAAGGTCTTTTGCTTCATTGTTTCTGATTTCAAATAACTGTTGGGACCAATCCATGATTTGTTGTTCACTGAAATTTGGAAACAGTTTTCGCTCTTCGCTAATTATTTTTTCTAGATCAGGTTGTGGTAACCAGACTGATTTCTGTGCTCGATAGGATATAATTGCTTCACTGACAATTAATGATTTTAACATCTTACAATCAAGCATATACCGTAATAACACTATTGGCATCCAGTGTTTTTCAGACATGTGTTTACCAATCCAAAGACAACTACACGGATGAAGTCCTTCAGCCATTTCAAATGATACTACACAAGCGAATCCGGTTAAATCGAAATGTGGCAGTGGTCCATTAATAGCAACACGGGTCATTTCGTGTGTAGGGTGTCCAAATCGTTTGAAATATTTCTCACACCCTCCATACCCAAGAAAACTTCCTGGATAACACGCAATCATATCAACTGAAATAACGGTATCAGCGGTGTATTTTGTGTTCCATAATCCTCCATGGCTGTATTCAAGACAGGACAATTTGACATCTGATAAGAACTCACTTCGGGTTGGTTTCCACGCGTTTTTCTTTCTAGCAAAATGTGCTGCAATGGCTGGTACTGTAAAACAGTTTGCTAATAATTGATCGTTGTCTTCCTCCAGAGAAAACTCACTAGCTAGTTGTTTCATTTGATTATGCAGCTCTTCAGTACGGTATAATTCTCCGTTGGGCCTTACAAACTGATCAAATCTACATTCTTCGTCTGAAGTACTATGAAATAGCCACACTGACACAGGATCGTTTTTACTCAAATGGTAAATAGCATCAAATAATTTCTGCTCTGAAAAAAACTCTTCGGTTTGGGATAGATATTTTACGGTTCTATCCCGTGGGAATATTGTTACTGCAGATGACCACGCGTGTTCGTTATGATCAATAATCTGTATTGGGGTTCCATTTTTATTATATTTCGATTCGTATAATACTTCACCGGTGATTGTCCTTACCGATATTGGAAATCTCAATGATGTTTCTAATTTGGCTATATCTTGAATTGTTGCCCCATGCTGTTTCACTGTCAGTTCCCATTCGGTTATTTTTTTTCGTCTTAGATCAGTTAGTTTATTTCCCCGGGACGCATTTGTGAAGTGTTCCATTATTCGTGCTGCTACACAATTGAGCCCTGTCGAATATTTCATGGGTGCTAGTTTTGCAATATCAGGTTTGTCATTGAGCGGATATATCCCGTAAACAACTGCTGTGACAGGATAAGATCTTTCGTAGTAGGGTTTGTCAATTCCAGTCAAAATTCCTGGTTTTGAATCCTGAGTCACAGTGACAGTTTTTTTTGTCCTTAAGAATAGGCTCGTATTTGTCCCTAATGATCCATTTTCCATTATCACGGATAAGGAAATTTATTCGAAAAAAATTTCTTTCTTCCCCAAGACGTGAGATTATCACTGCTGCTTTTTCATCATTCATGGTAGCGTCAACAACACCATCAATTCGAAATGTTGACCAACAATGAGCTTCCCCATCACGCTTGAATTCATTAAAACAGTCTCTGATTTTACTAATCAAGGTTCTATCAAGAATTTTATTCTTTGGTGTATCAGAAACTCTATCAAGATTGAATTGAACACTTTTCCAGGGCTTAATTTTCGATAATCTCTCGAACTCCTCCATACTATAATTAAAACAAGCATTTAAATGAAAGATTTAAGTATAATGAATCATTGCAAATGGCTTATGATTGGATCAGTGACACCGTGTAACAAATCATGCAGAAATGAATTCTGTTGGTATCATATGCAAAGCTTTCGTCGTGGAAGCCTTGGTCCGTTACCCTGTATTCGATGTGGGGTTGGGGTTAGGGGAAGGTCGCAATTATGTCTTAGGTGTGGCGGCAAACGATACAGGGAACTAAAACGCTATTATGACAAACGAATAAAAAATGGACAATCAATCAGAAATTATGAACCTGACACTGACAAAGTCAGCGACAAAATCATAAAATCCCCTCAAGACTACATTGAAAGATTCTCCAGTGATGTTATTAATGAATTAGACAAACAATAGTTAGTATACAAATGAACCAAGGGACTTATCTCCCTCAGCGGCTGGGTATTGTTTTATAAGAAAAGAAATATTTTCTTTTTTTTTAGTGTTTAAGTCAAATATTCTGTCTCATTTAAATACCGTGAAACACCATTAATAAGTAATTTAAGAAAATAAAATAACACCCTGTGGATTGCTGTATTAAGTTACCTTGTGTATACTTTCTCCCTTAAATTGTGTTAACTTGTTTTATGGGTTATTGCGATTCAGCGGCTGGGCATTGTTTTGTAAGAAAAGAAATGTTTTCAAACAATTATATTCTTTGTTTTAGTGTTTAAGTCAAATATGCTGTCTCATTTAAATACTGTGAAACACCATTAATAAGTAATTCAAGAAAATAAAATAGCATACCTTGCGGATTGCTGTATTAAGTCCCTTTATATACTATATGAATATTTATAACATATATATGTTAAAAAACGTTATTCTTTATGGACGTGAACAGTGGTCTAACGGTATCGTGTTTGGCTTGTAAACCCAGACAATTATTCTTCACATGTTCGCGCCCCATAGCAGACAAATTGTCTGATGGTGAAACGGTGGATGTTTTTTTTTTTTTTCTATTTAATTGAGGGGAGGGAGGGCAACCCCTCTGTGTGCATTCACATAACATGCAAACCCATGCTATCAAATTGACGGTAGCGGTGGGTTGTCGGTTTTTGACAACTTACGCAACCATGAATTTGATTTCATGGGTTGCATGTTGAATGTAAACACATACAATGCCCTAAAATAAATAACATCCATGGATGTAATTAGCTCTCCATCACATTTGGGTAGCCCCGTATGGTGTTCAAAATGAATTACCGGCCAAAAAAAGGTTCGTGGATGCACATTGGGTAACCCCAGAATGAATTATCGGCTAAAAGAAACGGTCATAGGGTCATATCTCAAAGAGCAAAAACATTCTGATATAAAACAGAAACAGAAAAATGCTCTAACAAAGGAACCCTATGAAAGACACAAAGGCCTAATAGGGGACCCAATGAATGCAAATAGAACCACAGCGGCCTATATCAAGGGGGTCAAATGACTGATAACCGCTCATCATGGTTGATATTTATTTTTGTCTGCATTTATATTTATATATACAGAATTAATTTTTAAAAATATATTTATATATACAGAATTAATTTTAAAAAAGATATTTATATATACAGAATTATTTTAAAAAAGATATTTATATATACAGACTGAATTTTAAAAAAGATATTTATATATACAGAATTAATTTTAAAAAAGATATTTATATATACAGAATTATTTTAAAAAAGATATTTATATATACAGACTGAATTTTAAAAAAGATATTTATATATACAGACTGAATTTTAAAAAAGATATTTATATATACAGAATTAATTTTAAAAAATATATTTATATATACAGACTGAATTTTAAAAAAGATATTTATATATACAGAATTAATTTTAAAAAAGATATTTATATATACAGACTGAATTTTGAAAATATTAACGGCTCTTTTATTTTTGAAAAATGAATTAGAAATATGTATTATCATATATGAATTCTGAAATTATGAATAGCATCATAGTTGAAATTGCAAAATTGAAAAATCAGAATATTAAATTGTCAGATGGGTTAAATCCTGATCAAATCAAGTCGGATTTTCAGGATATAGAATACGGAGTTAGCACTAACAAGTATATGTTACCAAAGAAATATGCACTCATCAAAAAAATTCAAAATTCTATTCGAGACTCTCTTGCATTTTCCAGTGAAGTAGATGTGTTTGTTCCGTTATATACTATCGTGGAAGGAATACGAAAAGAATTGGGTAACGAATATGAATTGAAAAAGGAAGTTAATTCTAAAATGAGAAACTTACGAGCGTTAATTCAAGAAAATGAACTATTTTGATTGACCGACCCTCAAAAGATTTTGTCAGACAGTAAAATCTCCTTGTGATTTTCATTTTTTTTTGTCATTTTTTGATTGAATCAGTGAAAATATTTCACACTGCGAAAATAAAATAGAATCCTAACAGCTTTGAAAGTTCTTTTAAGAACTTTTCCCAATGGAAATCGACTACTTGACCCTACGAGGTTTTTTGATGAAAATCGATGAAAAATGACCAAACATCACTGAAAACAGGCAAAAATTGATGAAAAATGGCTAAAAATCATCAAAAATGAGTTTTAACAGCTTTTCCTTATGGAAAATCCCATGTAAAATCGACTACTTGACTGTAAAATCTCTTGAGATTTTCAACTGAAAACCACCAAAATGGCACCAAAACAGGCAAAATCAATGGATAAAAAATAAAAATATTTCACAGCAATAAAAAATTGGACCGTTAAGGATGGAATCATCGATGGGAAAAATTGTTTTACAATTGAAAAATGGTTTCTGATTTCAAATAATGGTCAATGAAGCATTAACAACCCGATTGGCTCGTGAACGACTGGATGCAATTAAGAAATTTATACCAATTCGTGACTCTGTAAGAAATAAACTGCAACAACGACAGAGTTTACAAACTGATTTTGCTCTGGGGTCTGAAGAATTGTTTAAACCAGTAACCACAGCAACGAAGGGGGTAGAGCGTGCTTTACTGGGAGATGGTCCCGAGACGGGGAAATCTGTTATTGGTGAGCTTGAAAAACTAGCAGCGAAAACTGAACAAACAAAACAAATAGAATCAAAAAGAACAGTAGATGATTTACGCGTGAGATTTAACGAGGAAGGGTTAGCAGAAATTGATAAGACTGATCCAGCAGAAATTCCTGCGCTTGTTGTTACGTCTTATGAAAACAGAAAAAAATGGTTGAAACCAGATCATCATAAGTTTGTTAAGAATTTCGCTCATTGGGCTGATATATTTTATAAAATCAAAACTAAAAAAGTCAAATTAAGACAGATAGTGCATCATACATCGAATATATCGATGCGGTGAGTCTAGTGTATAATCAATACGAAGAGTTTAAACAACCAAAATTGCAAAAGCGGCGACAGCAGCCTGCAAAGAAAATATCTTTCTCTCCTAAAAAACAACAACTACCACCTGATGATGATGATGATGATGATTATTTACAAGAAACGGGTTTAGAAAAACTAGATGAAGCAGCTGGTTATAGCGGAAGTGGACTGCAAAATCCAAGGATTGGAAACACTTGTCTTGATAGTGTTATCAATGATATATCACGATTAGATGTTCTTGTAGGAGGATTCCGAGCTGGAAATAACTCTCCAGAAATAATTAATGAAGCAGCTGATATCTGTAGACGGTTATTTGCCGGCGGTATCATGGATATCAAAACATATCGAGATTTCATTGACGAGTTAGCAAATGGGTATCATAGTGATTAAATAACAATTGAAAACACTATTGTTTTTATAATAATGATCATCCATTACAATCATGATAAACCAACCCTCGTCTATGTAGTTAATTCACGGTTTCCAGTTTATAAAGCATACTATGGAGATGGCCTCGGCAATACCATTTTAGGATTCTTTTCAAGAATGGCCCCAAAAGTGATGCCGTTAGCTAAACAATTATCAATGAAAGCCATTGATGTTATTCGTGATAAGGGTATTGGTGCTGTTGGAGATCTTGCCGGGAAAGCGTTTTCAACTGGGAAGGATAAAATAACATCATTAGTGAGGCGAAAAAAGAAATCGTTACCGTCTACAGCAGAAATGCCTGCAAGTGTTAGTAAAATAATAAATAACGCAGTAGATGAAAAACTAGCGTCGATGGTAAATCAAGGGGACCAAAGCAATATTGCAAATATGATAGCGGGAAGTGGCTTTAAAAAACCACGTCGATGAAATCCTATGGATTTTCACGCTAGCGTTTTTCACGATGAAAATCACGATTTAGACTCTGATAAATAGAATAAAATGTTCAAAAAATCACATGATCCGGCGTTTGATATAGACGCCCCAGTGCGTAAAGATGATTCTGTACGCGATTATCAATATTACGCCTATCATGCCATAAACTCAAATAGTCGAGCAAGAATTGATCTTCAAGTCCATGATACCAGTAAATACTTTTTACCCTGTGAAGCATTTATTGAAGTAGAAGGAGAAATTGTAACAGCTGCTGATACTACTGCTGTACCAGCACCGTATCCAGCTGGTACTCAAGTCGGTTTTGTCAATAATGGTATTATGGCGCTATTTGAGAGTGCTAGATATCTCATTGATGGAAAAGAAATTGAGTCCATAGATCGTGATGTTGATGTGGCTACAACAATAATCGGGTTAGCGAGATATTCCGATGATTATACAAGATCAGCAGGACCTTCTATGATGTTTGCAAAAGATGCTAAGAATACCGCTGGAGGAAATCAATTTATTATAAGACGACCAAATGATCGTGCTGCTCCTCCTGCTCCTGCTGGTATCGAGAATATGATTATAAACAACGACATTAATTTCAATCTAGGAGCCGCAACACGAAACGCAATGTTGCAAGGAGAGCGTAAATCATTTTCATGCACGATTCCACTGCATCACATATTTGGATTCTGTAGAAACGTCAGAAAAGTTATCTACGGGGCGAAGCATACTGTATCGCTTGTACGAAAAAGTGATGATAATGATGCAATTTGGAGGATTCCAGCAAATGCTGCAGCCCCCAATGATGATGCCGGTAGAGTCGATTTAACAAAAATATCATTGTGGATGCCAGTGTTGACTCCAGCAATCACCGCAGAAGGACGATTACTATCATTTATGGACCAAGGAGGAAAGTCGTTGTTGAGTTGGCTAACCGTGAGTACAGATGTGAAACAATCAAATATCAACGGGTTATTCACTTGGAACCTAGCATCAAAACAAGGCGTTTCTGCGCCACGTCATATATTTATTGCGTTACAGGATAACGCACGAGTTGGCAATCAACTCTCCAGTCATATGATATTTGATCAATTAGGTGTGAAAGACGTCTCACTGAGAATAAACGGCCAGCAGGAACCATCTGAGGATATACAACTTAATTACACAGAAAATCATATTGCACGAGTTTATCGTCGTCTGTTGTCATTTATGGCACGTGATCAAAATGTGGATACCGGTTTGCAAATATCACAATGGGATTTCAAAAGCCTCTATCCGATCTATTACTTCTCACTGGAACATCTCGATTTGACAAGACAGTCAGTTGTTGATATACACTTTAGAGCTAATGTGACTCGTGGTGCTATTGCTGATTATAGAGCGGTTGCTGTCATTCTCAGTGATAAATCAATGCTACTCGAAGGTGTTGGTGGAAGAATGAGAGTGGTAGATGCCCCAGTAGAAAATCTTTGAACGATTTTTCTCGATTTTTCATTGAATTAGAATCAATCAATTATATATAATGTCATATAGTGTTATTAGTGTTACGTTAACTCCTGGTCAAATCAAAAAATTGCAATCAGAATCGGCTAAAAAATGTGGAACCACAATCACGTTGAAACCTAATCAAATGACTGGTGGTGCAAATAAACTGTCGCTGACAACTCGTCAGGTGAAACATTTCAATGATGCTTTCAAGGATAAAAAAGGGGTTCAGATTACTCTTTCTGCGGCTGCTATCAAAAATATGATTAAAACAGGCGGTATATTTCCATTGTTAGCTGCAATACCAGCATTGATTGCAGCAGCAGCCCTAGCGGTGGCTAAAGCGGCAGCGTTAGGAGCCGTTGGTACTGCAGCAGGAATGGCGTTGAAAAAGGCAGCTGGACAAGGATATAAAAAAAAGAGACGATCCGTTCACGGATTGGGTCTAAGACTACCAGGAACCCCGTATTCATGGTACAGCGGAAAGGGTCTAAGACTACCAGGAACCCCGTATTCATGGTACAGCGGGAGATCCGTTCACGGATCAGGCTTGAGACTACCAGGAACGGTTTATTAATTCAGAAATCTTCGATTTCCGAACCTATGGTTCCCAAATCTTCGATGGTTCCCATGTCCAATTTTGATTTAATGGATGCGGCTAAAAAACTAGTGATTAAAAATTTCAGAGGTGTTTTTATGAAAGATCAATTACCACATCAACCAAACAAAACTGAAACAGGTATTATTAATCTCGATAACAGCACCGGACCTGGAACTCACTGGGTTGCATACGCTATTGATCCACGTGGGATTGTCTATTTTGATTCATATGGATTAGCCCCACCAAAAGAGTTTATGCGTTACATAAAACAATTTCCAATGAAGACTTGGTATTCTACGCTACCAACACAACAAATCAATGACCCACCAATATGCGGCAGTGAAGTATTAAATGTCCTTGACGCTATTTCTAACTCCTTGGGTAACCCAAGGGGGAAACCACCTCATATTGTCGTAAATGACTACACCAGCAATCGCTTTTTAGAGAGAGAAAGAGTTTTACAATAACATGATTGATATTTGGGGGAGATCTTTGAAACCCAAACCCGATGGCACTGCAACCCCTGATTCTATCAAGGATATAACAAAACAAATTAAAGATGAAATCGCTGAGACGTTGAATTTAGAAAGTGTTGAACCCAATGAAATAGTTGTATTTCAAGATCGCCAAGGTAAATTGAAATCTAGTAATATTTCTCTGGATGATATTTTAGTTAAACAACAAAACGCAATCGAGAACACCGTTGCGTTATTTCCCGATCAGGGTAAATTGAAAACCAGTAATATTTCTCTGGATGATATTTTAGTTAAACAACAAAACGCAATCGAGAACACCGTTGCGTTATTTTCCGATCAGGGTAAACTCAAACCGGGTGTACTCGTTTCGACGATTACAGATCGATTAAAAATTCTCAACGATGAGTTAAACAATTCTGTGGTTGTACTAACAACACTTGAATCTAGAATTGAAGAACACATAAAACAGTTTACCGCATTTCGTAGAAATATCATTGATAAATTTATTGGAACTACATTCGATAAAATTGAACTAAAACTCCCGGATATTAAAAAATCCATCGATGAGACGAAAAACTTCATCGAAGCCGTCAAAGGTGATTTTTCGAGGATGATAACAGTCATTGAAAAAACAAAAATTCCTCATGAGAAAACCAACAACATAGTATATACAATCCAACACGGATCATTTGAGTGGTCACCTACAAACAACAAATTAGATATCACTGCAACCGTTAAGGGTATTTATCGATTAACACTAGTAACACCATTGTCTCAATTTAATATTTCATCGTCCAGTTCATCTGGGGTCAATAATACGATTTCAACGATCATCGACAAGAATACAACTGAAAAGTTTACAATTACATCTACTGATAAAGATTTGGTTAGGGTCTCAACAACGTGGTATGTGGAATTCGTAGCGGATTTAAGTAAATCGTAATTGAAAACGCTAGCGTTGTTAAAATAAAAAATGATTTCATCATCGCAATATCGCTATGATCAAGTCAGAGAGTATCAAACTAGACTCAAAACCCTGTCTGAGGAGTATGCAATGAAAATTAAAAAATATCGCAGGAGAATTACCGCAATTGATGTTACTGTGTATTCAGTGAGTGGTGTAATCACCGGAGCCGGTATTGTACTGTCTTCAGTGACAATGATTGCCCCGATAGCTGTTCCAATTTGCATTTCTGCGGCAACAACAATCGCTGGAATTATTTCAATAATCACAAAAAAAATATCCTCATGCAGCCAACGGAAACTACAAGACTACATAATTCAATTTCATGTTGTGTCCACTGCATACTCGCAATTATCCTCATTGATATCGTCATCGCTCGATGATACAATTATATCAGAGAGTGAGTTTTCAGCGATGGTAGATATATATGATTCTGCGATGTCAAAATTAGAAGTACAAAAACATGAGTATAATAACAATGACAACACAGATGGAATTACTTCAACAAATAGTGGAGAACACAAACCCAGTACAAACAAGCATGATCTCAATAACCTCAACGAATCCAGAATTCAGTGTGAATTTCCCCTCTCCGGTCCCAGTGAAGGAGATAGCGCTAGCAAAATTACGAGTATACCACAGTTGGCCAAATATTAGGTCAAAATCATTTGGTGGTCAACAACCCAATAATTCCCTGGTATTTGCAAATAAGAATAAACCCGACGGTACCCCAGACTGGAATGTTGTTTCCATACCAACCGGATCATATCAAATTGAACAAATCAATGATGAATTCGCGCGTAGAATAAAATCGATCACTGGAGTAGAGTCAAAAATAGCTATAACAGTTCATGTGCCGACACTATCATCTGCCATTGAAATAAGCACAGAAGGATACGTCGTAGATATCTATCAGAGTTCTATTAGAACCGTACTAGGATGGCCTGAATTACCACCCGGGGGAAAAACCGTTGATTTACCAGAACCCAAAAAAACCGATTATATCACAGACAGGATAAAATCTGATAATCCAGTAAAAAGCTATAAAAGATACAACGAATTGATAGTTTTCACTGCAGTGAAAAAATTCAACAACCCAATATATCACACAACTCGACAAGAGAAAATCACTGAAAACTTCACAGCGATGAATAATGATTTTTCATTGTTGTTAATATCTCTTAAATCCGGTTCTCTCACCCGAGATGAATTTATCAGCGTCGTAGAAACAGGCAACAAAATCATCAATGACATGGAAACATTTCATTTGCAAATCATTCAAGTGGTATTAGGTGACAGTAATCCTATAACGAGAACAGAATTTGCAACGAAGTATAATATACGCGTAGAAGATATTCATGCGTTCAAACTACCAGGGTATAATATCTTAGAACTACAAAAATCTCTCAGTGATGCCATCGATGAAGGTTTTAAAATAATTCATGATACGTGGAAAAAAACAACATCACAGGAAATAAAAATCCTCAAACATAATAATGACCCAGATGGTGGTGGCAGGCATATTGCTCCGTTCAATGTGAATATTTCAACGGTGATTGCGCTCAATTTAGTGTGTGATGTGATCGAAGGAAGCTATCAAATTAATCTAGAACGATCAAATCAAGCTCAGCAAGGATATATTCTTTATTCATTTGCACCAACAGCTCCTCCAGGGTTTTTAATAATTGAGTCCCCGGTGAATCCAGTCTATATGCGATGTCATAATAATTCATTAACCAGAATTAATTTCAAACTCACTGACCAGTCTAATAATCTGATTGATTTACAAGAGGAGGTTTTACAAATTAGTCTGTTTGTGAAATCCTAAGGGGATTTTCGTCGTAGTAAGGACTTGATCAAATATTCGGTTAAAATCACCATAAACCTTAGCAGCAGAGAGGGTGAGTGACAACGACGTTGCGACATCAACGAAAACGCGAATGCGAATCCCATGTTCACTGTCATTTTTTTTCTAGTTATTTCGCGAGAAGGGTCTAGTGTTATTTGGAGGGGTATAATCAAAATTAAAAACAAAAAATGTTGTAGGATTCACCCTCTCTGCTGCTGAGAGAGAATAGTCGGGTTGGGACTAGTCGCAAATACCCAAGTGAATTTGTGGAAATAAGGCAACATCAATTTTCCGACAAGAAAACTTTGAAAATAAATTATATCAAATCACAGGACAATATACAATTCCCAGCCTAATTACTAGTAGCTGAAGAAATTTCGAAATCCATGTACCCCGAGTGATAAATAGTTATCTGTCGTAGTAGATTTAAGGGTGCGCTTACGAGGGTTATTTGAATATTTCGTCATAACTTTATATAGAATGATCAGCAATTGCACCTGTAGCACTATGGACAGATGCAGCTATATACGAATGAGAAAACATAGGTAAATAACAGCTATATACGAATGAGCAAACATAGGTAAATGACAGCTATATACGAATGAGCAAGCATAGGTAAATGACAGCTATATACGAATGAGCAAACATAGGTAAATGACACCTATATACGAATGAGCAAACATAGGTAAATGACACCTATATACGAATGAGCAAACATAGGTAAATGACACCTATATACGAATGAGCAAACATAGGTAAATGACACCTATATACGAATGAGCAAACTAAGTAAATGACAGCTATATACGAATGAGCAAACATAGGTAAATGACAGCTATATACGAATGAGCAAACATAGGTAAATGACAGCTATATACGAATGAGCAAACATAGGTAAATGACAGCTATATACGAATGAGCAAACATAGGTAAATGACAGCTATATACGAATGAGCAAAAATAGGTATGCTATGCTCATCAGACACAGTGGAATATATTTATATTCCCACGGGCATTATTTCGTAAGACGTTGATTGATTCTATTATCACGGGCATTATTTCGGCAGCAGTCGATTGATTCGATTATCACGGGCCCTTGATAATCATCAGCTGGAGAATTATTTAATCAACTGCTAATGATAATATAATAGATCATCTGGTGACGTATTATCATTAGCAGTTGATTAAATAATTCTCCAGCTGATGATTGATAGATTGAAGAATCATAACATACTCAGAAAGGTATGTGCGAGATAGGTCAAACACATGATAACGTATGGTTGTAGAAGAAATTCAGAAAGGTATGTGCAGGATAGGACCAACACATAATAAAGTATGATTTTTAGAAGATACTCGGAACGGTTTGTGCAAGATAAGTCAGATTGATAGTATTGTGAATTAAGTTCCAAATAATTCGAAAGGTTTTATCAGAAGACCAAAGGTATAAAGTTTTAATTGAATTCCAGTGGTATTTCAAATACATGTCAATATTAAATGTGACGATGTGTATGTAACCTCTAATGTGCTAATATACCATTGGTGTGGATTGTAGCGATATGTTAAGAATATTTTGATGTGTCACAATAATGTAATCCAAATATGTTCTTGTCTGAATTAACTGTAATTCCAAATTAATCTTCCATTTCAAGACTATTATTGATGAGCACTTTGTATTTCCAGTGAATAACAGTTTGAAAAATAAATCCACCCCATTTAGAAAGATAATATAGATTCTGGTTTAAGATGTTAAGGCAAGAATGAATCAATGTTAGGTAAACAAAATCATATAGGTCTGCTATTTGACATAAGTCTCAATTACAAGTTTCTGACAATACCCTGTCACTTAATGGAAATTCCATTCGAGAAGTATCTGAGGTTAGAATCAAGACTGTCTTTTAACTTAAATTCAAGTAAAAGTGCTTACATTAACAGTGATCTGAATATTAAATTCCGTCAAAGAGAAATATTAGCTATGCATTATATTGTTTACAAACTAAATGTCCATGTCAGATACACAGTGAACTTGATTTTCGTCTTGATCAAGTACTAAACATAAATGTATGTAGCATAATGTAATTAAAAAAGCCACCAACTAATACAAATGAAATATAGATAACACTAACTGCTCAATGTTCTGTGGGGTACTGGTTCAAGACAACAGTTATGGTACTTCAAGGCTGTCTCTTGTCACCCACGCTTTTCAACATCTACTTAGAGCATATCACGAGCGAAGACCTGGAAAACCACCGTTGGACAGTCAGCATTGGATGGCGTAGCATCACCAACCTACGATTTGCAGACGACATTGATGGGCTGGCAGGCAGAGAAGATGAGCTTGCCATCTTAGTGAATAACCTGGATGAAACATGTTCCAGATTTGACATGGATATAAGCGCCGAAAAGACAAAACTGATGACAAATAGTGGCAAACAAATCTCAACCACGATCTAAGTCAGAGGACAGGAACTAGAAACTGTGGACCAATCCAAATATCTGTTTTTCCATAATCACTGACGAGGGATCAAGAGCAGAAACTTTGTCACGAGCAGCACAAACAACGGCAGCAATGTCAAAGTTAAAACTCATCTGGAGAGACAAGACTATCTGTCTGAATACTAAAATCAGACTATTGAGGGCACTAGTCATCTCAATCTTTTTTGTGTTCACGTGAGGCCTGGACCCTGACAGCATAATTACAACGAAGAATCCAGGCACTTGAAATGAGATGACAGAACCATCTTTGGCATCTCTTACATGGACCACATCGCATCTGAAGAAGTGCGTAACACCATCAGACACAAAGTAGGTCATTATGAAGACCTCCTCACCACTGTCAAAAAGAGAAAGCTGAAATGGTACGGCCATGTCACTAGAGCTAACAGCCTATCCACAATAGTATTGCAGGGCAGTGTCCAAGGTGGCAGAAGGAGAGGTAGACAGAGAAAAGGGTGGACTGACAACATCACAGAATGGACCAGGAAAAGTTTTGCAGAGACACAGGCATTGGCACATGATCCAGACAAGTAGAGGGAACTTGTCAGATGTTTAGCAGCACAGCGCCTTAATGACCGTACTAGGTCAAGAGACTGCTGCTGCTGCTGCTGCTGCTGATGATGATGATATTGACAGTGCGTTTTAATTACTTTTCTTTACTCCGCTACCGTTTCTTTATACGCTACATAGCCAATGTTTTAATTAATTGTGTGTACTCAGCAACCGTGATTCTTGCACACAAAACATATCTGTCTGAAAACTGATTATGTATGGATAGTGTTGTTTACATATTTCAAATATGTATCGTAGTGAAGTATCAAGAAATTGCCACAAATATTATCCTGTTTATTTCCAATTAATAAACTGAGACCATTATTTGTAATGCTTATATTCGGACCAATATTTCAAGAATGCCATTTCAACCTGAAATTCGCTATTTTATATTGTATTGTGACATGTAATGTAAATACATTAACTATGGTACTCTAAAATGCACCAACGTATGTCCTGACATATTCGTTATAAGACAGACCTGTTCATTTCTTTCTTTGGGTCAATCTCCGCGTTAGGTATTTTAAAATGTCTATCATCAAAGCAGGTCATAAAAAGGATAGTGGCCTGCAACGTTCCAAACACACAGTCAACGAGTTACTAAGCAATGATCTATTTAAGTTCTGAGATTTTTCGGAATTTTTAATACATGATTCTTCATAACTTACCGATGTGGCCTTAAAATATAGAATTACGATTTAATCCTGATAGGGAAAAAGTTTTCTGCCATCAACTAACTTCAGACTAAATGCAATGGGAATCCCGCTCACTTTTATATAAGCGGTGCTTTTCCTAATCGGTGAGTGCTCTAGAGACACTCGTAAAAGATAAAAGGTCAACCACCAGTGATAAGCGATATTATCTATTAACATTAAAACACAAGAAAATCGAAACAAAAATGATTGTAGGCATCGCATTTATTAATTTTGATTATGGTTTCAATGAAATGTGGTTAAATCTCAACGCACCTCTTAATATGGCTGATTATTACCATAAAAGATAGGTTTTAACATGGCTGATTATTACCATAAAAGATAGGTTTTAATATGGCTGATTATTACCATAAAAGATAGGTTTTAATATGGTTGATTATTACCCTAAAAGATAGGTTTTAATATGGCTGATTATTACCATAAAAGATAGGTTTACAATGTCTGATTATTACCATAAAAGATAGGTTTTAATATGGCTGATTATTACCATGAAAGATAGGTTTTAATATGGCTAATTATTATGGCACTTTACTAGTAATTAATAATATCTTTTGATTGGTCATATTATATTCGCTATCACAATGGTCACCACAGATTGCCTATTATATATTAGCAATGGTAACGACCACCGTATATTGGTGGTCATTGCATACAGTGGCGTAGCGAGGGGAGGGGGCAGGGGGGACGGGGGGAGGGGGGGCATTCGCACCGGGCGCCGGTGGACAGGGGACGCCAAATGGGCGCCCAAATGGTCCCAATTTTTTGGATATTATTGTTTCTAAATAGGCTAATAATGTTTTATAGGGAATTTAGCCTAGGCTATACTTTTTCCTAGCAATTAAATTGTAATAGTTTAATAATTATATTATGAATGATAATGGTTTTGTTTCATTTTGGAAACAAGGTACATAACTGCGCAACAGGGGCAGTCGGGGGCGCAAATTTGGGTGTTTTGCCCTGGGCGCCAAATATCCTGGCTACGCCACTGATTGCATATTATCTCTCAAAAAGACCACCATATGATTGGTCATAATATACTTGTAATCCCCAAATTACTAAAGATTGGTCAATGTATAACACTAAGACCACACTATATTGGTTATTAAATAATAACAATCATAACGACCACCATAGATTGGTAGATTTATGTACCACCATAGATTGGTAGATTTATGTAGACCAGTTATTTACATAACGACCACCATAGATTGGTAGATTTATGTACCACCATAGATTGGTAGATTTATGTACCACCATAGATTGGTAGATTTATGTACCACCATAGATTGGTAGATTTATGTAGACCAGTTATTTACATAACGACCACCATAGATTGGTAGATTTATGTACCACCATAGATTGGTAGATTTATGTACCACCATAGATTGGTAGATTTATGTAGACCAGTTATTTAAATAACGACCACCATAGATTGGTAGATTTATGTAGACCAGTTATTTAAATAACGACCACCATAGATTGGTAGATTTATGTACGTTTGTAAAGAACGTTTTTTTAGACCAGTTATTTACATAAGTTATTTAGAAATGTTATTTAGAAGAGTTATTTATATAAGTTATTTAGAAATGTTATTTAGAAGAGTTATTTATATAAGTTATTTAGAAATGATATTTAGAAGAGTTATTTATATAAGTTATTTAGAAATGTTATTTAGAAGAGTTATTTATATAAGTTATTTAGAAATGTTATTTTGAAGAGTTATTTACATATGTTATTTAGAAATGTTATTTAGAAGAGTTATTTATATAAGTTATTTAGAAATGTTATTTAGAAGAGTTATTTATATAAGTTATTTAGAAATGTTATTTAGAAGAGTTATTTACATATGTTATTTAGAAATGATATTTAGAAGAGTTATTTATATAAGTTAGTTAGAAATGTTATTTAAAAGAGTTTTTTTATATAAGTTATTTAGAAATGTTATTTAGAAGAGTTATTTATATAAGTTATTTAGAAATGTTATTTAGAAGAGTTATTTACATATGTTATTTAGAAATGATATTTAGAAGAGTTATTTATATAAGTTAGTTAGAAATGTTATTTAAAAGAGTTTTTTTATATAAGTTATTTAGAAATGTTATTTAGAAGAGTTATTTATATAAGTTAGTTAGACACATTATTTATGTTATTTAGAACTATTATGTACATACGTTTTTTGCCACTGCGTTATTGTTGAAAATTGTAATCATGGCAATGAAAAGTAAGAGAAATTCCAGTTGCATTACTCAATAGAAAAGATAAGTGCAGTTCTAACGTGTAATTATAACTAAATCTCTAATTTATTGAAGAAAGATTCCAAAGAGGACTTGCTTTCTTTTCATGTATATAGACTGAGTTTTTCCTATAATTGAAACAAGATTCAGGCGATAATCGACTCAGTTTGAACAATAGGAAGGCATATTTGTGGTTCCTTCGTTCGAAACTCTCTTATGAAAAAAACGATACTGTCGAATGTTTACTTAGATATCTTGTAAAACTTCTATGATCAAATATTTTAGTGGGATAACTAAGTTAAATTATTTTGTCGTATATTCTTCTTTTTGCAAAAATTGCGATTCTTTGCAAAGTTATTGGGTCGTAAACCGTTTGTATTTTTTCCTGTCACAACGACCCGTACAATGTATCTGAAATTTATTCAGTAAAAATATTTTTCTTATGTTAAATACTTATTCTCAACTTAAAGTGGAGAGCTAGCCTTTTGTTTTCGTATGTAAATACGTATTCTCAACTTGAAGTGTGGAGCTAGCCTTTTATTTTCGTATGTCAAATAAGTATTCTCAACTTGAAGTGGGGAGCTAGCCTTTTGTTTTTGCATGTTAAATACGTATTCTCAACTTAAAGTGGGGAGCTAGCCTTTTGGAGGATAATCTGCCCACGGACAACTACCATTACCAAGTCACTGTGCAGACAGGTGTACGAAAGAATGCGGGCACTGAGTCCAATATTAGCTTCATCATCTCTGGAGAGCAGATGGATACTGGAGTCAGGAGACTCTTTGATGGAAAGAGAAAGGTATTAATTAATTTAATGAAATATATTTGATTAAAATGTATTATTTAATGAAATAGATTTGATTAAAATGTATTATTTAATTCAAAAGGTTTGATTAAAATGCATTATTTAATGAAATAGATATGATTAAAATGTATTATTTAATGAAATAGATTTGATTAAAATGTATTATTTAATTCAAAAGGTTTGATTAAAATGTATTATTTAATGAAATAGATATGATTAAAATGTATTATTTAATGAAATAGATTTGATTAAAAGATATTATTTAATTAAATAGATTTGATTAAAAGTTATTTTTTAATTAAATAGATTTGATGAAAAGGTATTATTTAATTAGATAGATTTGATTGAAAGGTATTATTTAACTAAATATATTTGAGTAAATGGTTTCATTTATTTAAATAGATTTGATTAAAAGAGTGACAAATTTTGCTCTCATTACTTATTTTCTGTTTTCCACAAAAATAATTTCCTTAAGTGGTTTTTTTGTGCAAAAAAGTTCATGTTTATTAAAAATGTTATTTCTTAAATGAATGAGGAAATATTTTCAACCCATCATTTTGATAAATATTTTAATACCATTCCAACAATTTTTGTTTTAAACAATGATTGATTTGTTTGTTTGTTAGAATTTTTACCGTAGCTTTAACAATTTTTCAGTCATATCTGCAGTGAGGCAGTTTATAGTGATGTCAAGCACCGGGGCATCATGCCGCAGACATCTAGCATGATGTCCCACCCAGTCACATTATCCTGACACCAGGCCGAACATTCCTAACACTAACCTCTTAACCTCAAGGGAGGCAGTTGTTAGTACCAGTTTTTGTATGACTCTGCTGGGGATCGAACCCACGACCTACCGCTTCCGCAGCGGACGTTCTAACCACCAGACCACTGGAGCGGTTAACAATGATCGAAGACAAATATTCTGATTGTCAAACCACGTGTAATTGTTCATAAGTAATTTTTATTTTCAAGCGGTAGAATCGTTAACCCATCTCGTAACAGATTTCTTGGGAAGCAAATGTGGGTTCTTGAGTTTTATCCTAGAAACTTTTTATGCATTTTTGTCTACATGGAAGTGTCTTCAATATATTATTTTTAAAAAATGATAATTTGTTTTTAGAGATTTGAGACTGGTTCCATCATGAACTTTATTATGAGTACAGAGCGCTGTCTTGGGCCCCTAAATTTCCTTAGGATATGGCACGACAACACCGGCAACGGAAAATTGCGATCATGGTATCTGGATCAGATACAACTTACAGATTTACAGACTGGAGAGAGGTACAGTAGCACTTCATTACATAGCTTTGGTATTCTTTCAAGGATTTTGGGATTAAAGTCGGTGGATAGAATCAACATAACAGAGGCAATTACCAGAATGGACGTGGTACTAATTGCTATAAATAATCTTTAAATTGTTGAGTTCATTTTTTAATTACACGAACAATCTTTACGGTACTCCGTTTGACTGTATTTCTTATTTAACCCGAGAAAACAATGCAGCGGATGTTAATGAATTCAATGAGATTTCATCTGCAGATCTGCACATGTATCTAAAATTACAAACATTAAAAACTGAAAACTAATTGTATATACGTATTTATCGAGCCGAATAATCCTTACCGACACAAATCAAGTAAAATCTAAACTGATTTAAATGCAAATACTTTTGTCTTTATTGTTTGCATTTTTGAGAATGTATACTAAATTTATTTTGTGTTAGGATAAATATTAAGATTGTTTTCAGCAACACTTTTAATGTTTTCTCCACTTCAATGGGAACGGCAAGTGTTAAGAGCAGGTTTATATCAGTTATTGTAACATGTGATGTAGTTCAAGTAATCTACGGCATGCAATGGTTGATATGCTACAGATGAATGTAGACAACATTGATCAGCCTTGATATACGACTAATACAAACAACATTGATCTGCAATCTACGACTAATACAAACAACATTGATCAGCCTTAATATACGACTAATACAAACAACATTGATCTGCAATCTACGTCTACTACAGATAACATTGATCTTTTTTAATCTACGGCCAATACAAACAACACTGATCGATCTTAACATACGTCTAATTACAAACAACATTGATCGATCTTAATATAGGACTAGTACAAATATCATTGATATGACGTGATATAGGACTAATACAAATAATATTGATATGACGTAATATAGGACTAATAAATATTATTGATATGACGTAATATAGGACTAATAAATACTATTGATATGACTTGATATGACGTAATATAGGACTAATAAATATTATTGATATGACGTAATATAGGACTAATAAATATTATTGATATGACGTAATATAGGACTAATAAATATTATTGATATGACTTGAAATGACGTAATATAGGACTTATAAATATTATTGATATGACGTAATATAGGACTAATACAAATAACATTTATATGACGTAATATAGGACTAATACAAATAACATTAATATGACGTAATATAGGACTAATAAATATTATTGATATGACGTAATATAAGACTAATAAATATTATAAATATGACGTAATATAGGACTAATACAAATAACATTGATATGACGTAATATAGGACTAATACAAATAACATTTATATGACGTAATATAGGACTAATACAAATAACATTGATATGACGTAATATAGGACTAATACAAATAACATTGATATGACGTAATATAGGACTAATACAAATAACATTGATATGACGTAATATAGGACTAATACAAATAACATTTATATGACGTAATATAGGACTAATACAAATAACATTTATATGACGTAATATAGGACTAATACAAAGAACATTGATATGACGTAATATAGGACTAATACAAATAGCAATGATATGACGTAATATAAAACTAATAAAAAAGCAGTGATTGGTCCTAATATAGGACGAATATAAACCTCATTAATCGGCCTTACAATATCTTTAATACAAACCGCATTTGTCGGCCTTAATAGGACTGATGCAAACAACATTGATCGGCCTTGTTATTGTTATGATACAAAGTGAATATTTAAAAGTAATGGTCAAGTAATGCTCACATCCTATGGAAATATTTATTCGGAACATACTATACGTTTTGACGATATAGAACGTTTAGTATTATTTGGAGTTGACTTTTCAATACTCTAAACTCCTTTTACATTTTCACATTGTATTATAGGGACAGAAATTACTTCTTGAAGTTTTCTAAACTTTATGGTTTTGTATTATTTTCATAATTGATATAAAACACAATTCACATGGAAAGGTATTTTTAAATTTTTAAATTCATCCAGAATAAATCAAAGAAAGTAAAAGGTCTTTTAAAAAGAAAACAGTCTACATTCAATTAAAAGAAAACAAGATATATTCAATTAACATATGCAAATTGTTTATTTGAGTATAGGTAATGAACATTACCAATCTGACCCATCCTCTCAGCATGGAATAATATAATCTATTTATTTTTGACAAATTTAGATACTTTTTCATTGCTGATCGCTGGCTTGCAGTGGAAGAGGATGACGGTATGGTTGACAGAATAGTCCCCGTGGTAGGCATCGAAGATCTCGTCGCATTTAAACAGCTCTTCTCGTCGTCCGTCCGTAAAAAGTTGACCAACGATCACCTGTGGTTCTCCGTATTCTCTCGCCCAACCCGTAGTTCATTCACTAGGGTGCAACGTATCTCCTGTTGCGTTTCTCTGTTGTACCTGACAATGATAACTAACGCAATGTTCTTCAAAAGCGAAGATAACATTAAGAACGTGCAGGCCATCAAGTTTGGTCCCTTCTCATTCACGATTCAACAAGTAAGTACTAATGCACGATACAATACAAATTTTAATACATACGTTGATATTGTTGGGTGATGTTGTTTTGAAGGTATTTGCTGGTGATGATGATATTGTCAACGACAAGGGCACTGATTGTGATAATAATGATGGCAGTTAGTTGTATAAATAAAATATTTATGAAGATAACCTTTACTTACATTTCCATCAATTAAAAAGGACGATACGATTTTAAATGATTTCGTTAAAATATTACCACATATTTTATCAGAAACCCGAACGATATTAATAAGTCTCAGACCCCTTTTTCTGCGATAAAATAATCAATGCGTTCCGAGGAAGGCATTTTAAAATTCAATTATGAGAAACAGAGAACGAACGAACACACACACACACACACACACACACACACACACACACACACACACACACACACACACTAATAATATATTACTGAAGCTAAAAAAATTCGATTATCGTTTCATTATTCCTGTTGCGCGCTAATTTGTTGCGGAAAATATTTGCTTTGTTTTGTTATATTATCCACCCCTCCCACCCCCTAAAAAAAATCAACCCATATTTCTGTTTAGATTATTATGTCTGACAGAAACAGGCAGATAGATGTTAAGTGAAGGAGGCGTACAATTGCCTAGAATAGAGATTTGTCCATTCTCTGCAATATCTAACAAAATTTCTATCCATTATAATATAGTAATGCAATATTTTAACTAATAAATACTCAAAATATAGGAGGAAATAACGGATAGCGTGAAGAGGGAAGATTACATTTCGCGCGATTGGCTGAAATGATTTCAAACATTTTTGAGAATATAGCATTTCGACACTTATCACACGGAGAAAATACTAAAGCGGTTCTCACAATCTGCATTTCATTACAGCTGTATATAAGCTTCATCAGTACCATAATCGTATTTCCGCCAAGCTTCGTCCTGATCACGCTTTTCCGGAAAAGCAGACGAAGAGAGAACACTGTTTTTCAAAGGCATCAGCGGATGCCAAAGAGAGGTAAATGGAAGAATATTGCGAATGGGTCTCAAGCCTGGGGAAAGGCACCCCAAAAGAGCAAATTCCAGCAACTAAAGGAAACTGTCACGGAAATGTTCAACTTTAAACAGCGGGCGAAATATGGCACGTATGAAGAAGAAAATCTTCCCGGGGAAATTCCACAGGCGACCATTGCGGGAGACCCTAATGCTAAAAAGAAAAAACCTAAGAAGAAAAAAAATACAAAGACTTTGCCGTTCTGGTGTAACTACATTGCATGGGGACGTAAGTATTGCCTTGTCTATTTTTATCTTATTACATCTTCATATTAAATATTGACACAGTACTGGACTATTAATCCAATCAATATGATTCTGATATATTGAACAGTGAATTTATTTTAAATTACTTTTCACAGGCCCCTAGCTGATTAAGTGATTTCAGAATTTTAAACATGAATTGGTGAAAAGGTGATTTGTTATTACTTTTCAAAATTCGTTTTCCTTACAGTACTTACACTGTATTGTGGTATTATACACATTTGAGTGCATTTTGTAAAACATGGACCGCTCCCGTGGCCTTGTGATTAGGATATCAGCCTTGGATGCGGGAGGTCGCGAGTTCGAACCCCGGGCGAGTCATACCGAAGCCATTAAAATGGTACTAACAGCTGCCTCGCTTGGAACGCAGAAGTAATAGGTTTGTGTAAAGATTGGTCAGCCTGGCATCAGGATAATGTAACTAGGTGGGACATCATGCTACATGTCTGCGGCATGATATCCCAGTGTGGGTATGTGAGAAAGCTTGCCAGTAGCTTCTCGTGGGTCGATGGTTCTTTTCGGGGGTTTTCCCCGGGTTATTCCTCCACCATTAGTACTGGCCGCCACGTATAGCCGATCGTGTGCTGAAAAATGGCGTTAAACCCTAATACAACAACACACAAATGAAAATTGAACATAATGATAAAACTGATCCTGCTTCAAGATATTAAGACAATAATTAGTAATTTTTCAGGTAAACAAAATTATAAAAGGTAAGACATATAAAAAAATAACCAGGACGAGGGTCAGAGGTTATAGAACATTCCAAGTTATCATAAAGATAGGTAAATTATTTGTTACGTTTTTAGGCTCCTTATAAACGTGATAAAAAAGAAGTAAAAACAAGCTTTGAAAAAATTGAACAAATAATTTATTTCCCTTGAAAAACAACTTAAAATGATAAAATGGGTCAATCATCTAGAACAATTTTAGTTTGTAACAATTGCTACATGTTGTTTGTCACATACTCCAGGTATGGTCTCGATTTCACTTTGACTCTCTGAGAAAGAATAAAAAAATGAAAAGATGTCGTTTACTTTAACTCTTACTTGTTCTGAATCAAGGCCAGGAACTATTTCAGCATTAGATACAATTTTTTTATTATTAGGTGTTTACGAAATACAGTCAGGTCAAACAGAACTGAGCTGAAGTTATGTACATTGTTAAATCAAGCAAATGAAGTTGCATTACAATAGCATTACATGGAGTAAAAATATTAAAACCTACAAACAAACAATTAAATTCAATCAAATATTAATTAAATCAAATATACATAACATATTAAACATATTTAAGTTTTAATAAAGAACAGTCATATATCCTTATGTGTGTTTCTAATTATACCATGCCACACAGTATCTGATTGTAGATTCGCACCCATCCCCTCTTTGACTTGTTATATCGATTCCCCTTTCTTTATCCTCAATTTTAATTTAATCGTATTAAAATGAATTTCAGTCGGGTAAAGAAAATTACTCCAGATTACCAGTAGGCATTTATAATGAAAACATTAACGCACGATGTTGTATGTTGCAGTCTGTTTCCTCTCCATCACTGCGCCGGCATTTTTCACAATTCTCTACAGCATGGAATGGGGAGCAGAAAAGGCCAACCAATGGCTGACAACCTTCCTACTCTCCTTCTTCCAGTCAGTCATTGTGGTACAACCAATCAAGGTATAACGATTTTTCTGTACTGACTTTCTTTCTCCTGTGTGTGCGTGCGTGCGTGCGTGCGTGTGTGTGTGTGTGTGTGTGTGTGTCAACAAGACAACACTTTTCGCAGCCAATTTGTGATCAGTATTTGCACTGATTTAGTTTACTTAAAACAATGCGTGAATCAGCTAGTGTTGAAAAGATCGCTTTTATCTTTATTATAGTTATTACATACAAATGTAACTTTCTCTAAATAAAGCAGCGTGTCAATAAATCAAATGGTACATACCAATAAGTAAGAAAGGCACATACCAATAAGTAAGATGGTACATACCTATAAGTAAGATGGTACATACCAATAAGTATTATGGTACATACATACCAGTAAGAATGTAAGAATGTAAATGCTTATAAATGAGATGGTACATACCAATAAGTAATATACCAATAAGTATTATGATACATACCAATAAGTAATAATGTAAGAATGTAAATGCCTACAAGTAAGATGTTACATACCAATAAATAAGATGGTAAATACCAAAAAATATAGTACATACAAATAAGTAAGATGGTACTTATCAATACGTAGGATGGCACATACCAATAAGTAAGATGGTACATACCAATAAGTAAGATGGTATATATCCATAAGTAAGATGGTACTTATCAATAAGTAGGATGGTATATATATCAATAAGTAAGACGGTACATACCAATGACTAAGATGGTACATACCAATAAATAAGATGGTAAATACCAAAAAATATAGTACATACCAATAAGTAAGATGGTACTTATCAATAAGTAGGATGGTATATATCAATAAGTAAGACGGTACATACCAATAACTAAGATGGTACGTGCCAATACATAAGATCGTATTAACCAATAAGGAAGATGGTACATGACAATGCGTAAAATGGTATATGCCAATAAGGAAGATGGTATGTACCAATGACAGTATGATGAGTAAAATGGTAAATGTCAATAAGAAAATTGATACATGACAGTATGATGAATAAAATGGTACGTACCAATACGTAAAACTGTCTTTGTGTTATGCATATTTAATTTGTATTGTTTGTTGGCTTCTCTTACATGGATATACATTGGTATTTAACATATAATCCTTAATAAACGCCAATAATCAATACAAATTAAATATACATAGAACACAGAGTATATATAGATATGTGTGTGTGTGTGTGTGTGTGTGTGTCTGTGTGTGTGTGTACACTATTACATCAACAGCTTTTCTTTACTTTTGTGATTAGAACTATTCTCAGAAGCACGGTAGTGAAATATAGTTTTTATTATTTGCATTTACATTTATACTTTATTTGGAAATCTTTCAAAGATTGGGGAAAAACAACGGGAACAAGATTCTGCTATTATTGATAGGTACTAAGGGACGGTGCAATCAAATTGATTAAGGCAAATAAAATACACCATGAGTAGAGTTATTGAAATTAATTTGCAAGGTGCCCCGAGTGATCAAATAGTCTAAAATGCTCTCCGTTACGGATCACTGTCATCTCACCTCTGTCTGCGTGGGTTCCAGTCTCAGATTCGGTCAATGTGGGTATGTGAGAAAGCGTTTTTTTTCTTCCCCCGAGTTCTTCTTCCACCATTAATACTGGCCGCCATGTATAGCCTATCGTGTGCTGAAAAATGGCGTTAAACACAGTAACAACAAAAACTTAATTTGGTGATTCTGGTCCTAGAAGGCATTCGCAACGAACGACTCGCCTGAATTCCTGTCTGAAATTAATACTAAACACGGTAATGTATGTAGACAGAATATTAAAGGAACCTGTATGTAAACAGAGCGGTAAAGGGAAATAAGTCCATGTATGTAAACAGAGCGGTAAATGGAAATAGGTCCCTGTATGTAAACAGAGCGGTAAAGGGAAAGAAGTCCCTGTATGTAAACAGAGCGGTAAAGGGAAAGAAGTCCATGTATGTAAACAGAGCGGTAAAGGGAAAGAAGTCCATGTATGTACACAGAGCGGTAAAGGGTATTAAGCCCCTGTATATAAACAGAGCGGTAAAGGGAAAGAAGTCCATGTATGTAAACAGAGCGGTAAAGGGAAATAAGTCCCTGTATGTAAACAGAGCGGTAAAGGGAAAGAAGTCCATGTATGTAAACAGAGCGGTAAAGGGAAAGAAGTCCCTGTATGTAAACAGAGCGGTAAAGGGAAAGAAGTCCCTGTATGTAAACAGAGCGGTAAAGGGAAAGAAGTCCATGTATGTAAACAGAGGGGTAAAGGGAAAGAAGTCCATGTATGTACACAGAGCGGTAAAGGGTATTAAGTCCCTGTATATAAATAGAACGAATAGGAGAAATAAGTCCCAATATGTGTTAGGTAAAGTTTGTTGGATTTATCATAACCTTCTCATTTCCTGCTATGAGAAGGGATTACTCATAAGTTAAGGAATGTCCATGTCTCGGTTAAAGAGAGAAGAAATTCCCCTTAGCTTTTATGAATTTACTTTTCCACCGTATTTATGAAAAATGTTTGTTTCATAATCTATTAGCAATGCTGTGTTTTATGGAAGGAGACGGAAAGAGAGGAGAATAAATCAGTCTCTCTCAAAAAGAAGGTTCATCACTCATTACGGTGTAGATACGGTTACATCTTGGGGAGTGTGGTAATGCGAGAGGTCCGTGGATGCTGTAATGATACAAGTCCTCTTTGAGTTCCGACGAAACGGCTGTTAATTAAAATACTCAGTAAATAACACTACATTCAAATATCAATCTACATAAACTTAAATTGCAGATAAAAGAGATACATATAAAACTACGATATTCCATCACTTACCAACTTCATATATTTGTATGATTTCTACATTTTTGAATATAATACATATAAATAAATATGGAATTAATTCACGATAGATAAACAATCTAAAATTCAATATTTCAGACTAATACTGCAATAATTTAGTAGAAATATATTTTACTGAATTTAATCGAAAATGCCAACATATTAAAATCTACCATTTAAAGAGTACATTATTTCTCAATTGACTATTAACGAGTATGAAGTTGGTAGCGAACGTCGTATTTTACTATAATAAAGAATACAAATACAATTATATATAAGTTCTACAACAATAAAAATTTCCAATACATTATATTAAAGAATATTAAATAAATATTATAATAATCTAATTCTAGATTAACAGCTTAACACGAAAAATTCCTATACTGTATAGAAATTTGTATGTAGACAGTATCTTACCTGTAATGATACAAGTCTTCTTTGAGTTCCGACGAAATGACTTGTGAGGTTTCATTGTATCCCACAAGTAAGCGATGGTGGCTAAGTACTTATTAGTCAGTCAATTAGCTACATCAGCCTTCTTAATTAATCACGAAGTATCTCTAATATTTATTTTTCTGGAAACTCCAGAACATACCGAGGGTACATTTACTGACCCAAAGATCCAAGATAATTCGTTCTGAGATTTCTCCATGGTTTATAATTTCTACGTAATGCATAATTTATAATGCTTGTATCAACTAATTGAAACGGACAGTCAGTTTATGTACTGCTTGTATTTGTCCATTACCTCTAGTGCACTTTTTCGGACCCAAAAATTGAAGATAGTTCCTTCTGCGACTATCTTATGGTGTATAATTCTACCTAGTTTTTAATTTGCACTGCTGATATCCTATGATTGAAACGGACAATCAGTGTATGTACTGCTACTCTCTGGCTATATCTCATTCGATTATACAGATAACCAACACATGTAGTTACTAAATGTCTAGAAGGCATATCAGTTTATTTTACCGAATCACTTAAATAAACCAAAAGTAGCTGTTCGTGTTCGATGATTTATTTTAGAGTCACAATACTGTTCTTTTAAGACAAATTTCTTAAACAACTAACTTGATAAATCGGTCCGGTGCTAGAGAGTTTTGCCTTAGCTCACGTGGGCCTAATCTTCATATAATGGTATATAGTTGTAACACATAAAATTAAAATAAATCAATCTTAATATAGTTTAGTAGGTCTACAGGTCTGCAAAACGGGCCCATATTAGATACTACTACTACTACTACTACTACTACTACTACTACTACTACTACTACTACTACACATCCTGTGCTGTCACTATTAATACTCCTTTTACTACTGAATCTACTACCATTACTAGTACTAATGTTATTAGTAATATTGCCATTACTAGTACTAATGTTATTAGTAATATTGCCATTACTAGTACTAATGTTATTAGTAATATTGCCATTACTAGTACTAATGTTATTAGTAATATTGCCATTACTAGTACTAATGTTATTAGTAATATTGCCATTACTAGTACTAATGTTATTAGTAATATTGCCGCCGCTTTCTATTGGTACTACTATTACTACCACTAGACTTTTGGATATGTAAAAGGTCATTTTCATATGCGACCTGTTTTCTTTCTTTACAGGTGTTATGCCTCGTGGCGTTCATCGCCTGTGTACTGAAGAAGCCAGACATTGAAGAAGAGGAGGATACAGTACAAGACTTGAGTGCAGCAATATCAGCTCATGAGGACGAAATTCTCACGAGAGCTGAATCCCAAACAGCAGGTATGTCTTTCCTTATACTTTAAAAATACGATAATCTCATTATGGTAATGTTGGTTACACGTAAAAATGCCCCCATTAACATATTCCTATTAATGCACCGCATGTACATATTTACCCTATATTGCACAAGTGAAGAGTTCTGTTCACTGTACAGGAAGTTATTGGGTGAGAAAAACAATCTACGTTGGGGTTTGCACCGAGACAAAGAAATCTCAATCGCGGGTTACATTGAATCTCTCCATGAGGCTACGTCTCGTGGATAGACAAATAATGTAACACCTTCACCAAGATTTCCTCGTCTCGGTCTCGACGTCAGCATTCATTATATTAGTCATTGTGGCCAGTGTTGTGTGTGGTGAGTAGTACCTTTCAAGATAAATTTACGGTATTCACTAATCAAGTTTCATCATTACATACACCAGTATCCAGGAAACAGCCTTAGTGCAAAAAAAGTGTAATTAATGTCCCTGAACCGACTGGAAAAAGCATCATGTTTACGCTTGTATAAAAAACATCCTCGTTTTAAAAGGTATTCCTCATGTATTGCCTATTCTGCGCATGCCTGACAAAATTATAAACGAAATCATTAAGCGGCGTTGTATGAGTCTCACACTGACCTGAAAATACTCGACTATATCTTTAAAAATATTTATTTTCTAGTTTCCCTGATAGTGACATAATAGGGCCACGCCCACGAAGAAATATTGTACTTTGTGTATCCTGTCTAATCCTTTCATCCCAGGCTTGATCTTAATTTCATACATGAAAGGGTATTTGTTTGACGATCCATGTGTGGTAGTTTTTCCTAGCATGTCCCGTTGTTTCCCCTCAAGTACCACCTAACTCCAACACTTGAGCGCGGAATCTGTATAAGTTTTTAAACTATTAGAACATTATGTAGAGTTGACGCAACCGCTTACCATAAGTTCCCATTTGAATTATTCTTTCAGACATAGTTAATAGACGAAAGCTAGCTAATGCAGAGATTAAGCCGCCTGACCTGGAAGCTCTGGGAGTAGCTAGAAGAAATCGTCTAAAGGAGATTCAGATGGAAACGGTCATCAAGGAGATTGCTGTCTATCTCTTCTTTGTAATAATTCTTTTCTTCTTGTCCTACCACCAACGTGATTCGGACTCCTTCATCTACTCTGAGAACCTCCAGTCGGTTTTACGGAATGGTTTTGAATCCGTAAGTGTCAATAACTTAATCAAACACTTAATGCCTTTTTTTAATGTAGCTGACTAGCATCGTTTTGAATTCTACAGGTACAAAACTGTCCCGTTGATATAGAATTTTCCTCATTTAACACATCATGACCGTAAAGGTGGTCATCGTGAAAATCTTTTTATCACAACGAATTACGAAGGCATTTTTATTAGGAAAGAAATAAGAAATTGTCCACACACATACACACACACACACACACACACACACACACACACACACACACACACACACACACACACACATACACACACACGCACGCACGCACGCACACACACACACACACGCGCGCACAACATTCTTACATACATACACACTAAAAACACTCACTCACAAGACAGATACTATAAATATAAAGAAGTAAATACAAAAAGGCTGGTATTGGATTTCCTTGCCATGGGAAAGAAATGAGAATAACATGAAATTAGAATTTATCGAGCTATGGCCATGTCCGACATTGCATAAATGATTTGAAAACTGACAGTAATATCGCAAACTATTAGAAGGGGATTGCAATCAGTGAGAGTTGCCAAGTGCTTCCTAGAGTATTAAATATACACAGAATCATTACCAATTGTCAACGACAACGGCGGAAAGGGTGAAAAAACCTTTGGTTGGACCGTCATTTTGAAAAAAGTATTAAAAACAATGAAAATAAAAAAGACAAGGTCAATAACGTCAAACTGAAGTCTATAACTGACCGAGTGTTTCTCTAACTGGGTTGGTTTACGTTTGTTTAACTTTTGTCATTAGTGTCTTTTCAAATTTTGTATGTTTTGTTTACCCACTCGGACGTTTCATTGAGGTCGCACCTTTTATGTTTGAGTATTTCAAACATTATACTATCAGACTAGCTGCTATTTGTTAAGGGAATATTGTTTTAAGGTCTACATGATATCGCGATATCGTTATTAATCCGTGTTGCGTAGTTATCGCGACCAGGGATTGTGTAAATGTATCTTTATAAATCCGTGTGGGGTAGTGATCGCGACCCGGGATTGTGAAAATGTATCGTGATAAATCCGTGTGGGGTAATTATAGCAACCCGGGATTGTGTAAATGTATCGTTTCAAATCCAAGTGGGGTAATTATCGCAACCCGGGATTGTGTAAATGTATCATTAAAAATCTGTGTGGGGTAGTCATCGCGACCCGGGATTGTGTAAATGTATCGTTATTAATCCGTGTAGGGTAGTTATCGCAACCCGGGATTGTGTAAATGTATCGTTATAAATCCGTGTGGCGTAGTTATAGCGACCCGGAATTGTGTAAATGTATCGTTATAAATCCGTGTGGGGTAATTATCGTAAACCGGGATTGTGTATATGTATCGTTATAAATCTCTGTGGGGTAGTTATCGCAACCCGGGATTGTCTAAATGCATCGTTTAAAATCTTTGTGGGATAGTCAACGCGAACCGGGATTGTGTAAATGTATCGTTTTAAATCCGTGTGGGGTAGTGATTGTGACGCGGGATTGTGAAAATTAATCGTTATAAATCCGTGTGGGGTACTTATCGCAACCCGGGATTGTGCAAATTTATCGATTTAAATCCGTGTGGGGTAATTATCGCAACCCGGGATTGTGCAAATGTATCGTTAAAAATCTGTGTGGGGTAGTCATCGCGACCCGGGATTGTGTAACTGTATCGTTATTAATACGTGTAGGGTAGTTATCGCAACCAGGGATTGTGTAAATGTATCGTTATAAATCAATAAGGGGTAGTTATCGCGACCCGGAGTTGTGTAAATGTATGTTTATAAATCCTTGCGGGGTAGTTATAAGGACCTGGAATTGTGAAAATGTATCGTTATAAATCCGTGTGGGGTAATTATCGCAACAGGGGATTGTGTAAATGTATCGTTATTAATCCCTGTTGGGTAGTTATCGCTCCCGGAATTGTGTAAATGTACCGTTATAAATCCGTGTAGGGTAGTTATCGCAACCCGGGATTGTGTAAATGTATCGTTATAAATCCGTGTGGAGTAGTTATAGCGACCCAGAATTGTGTAAATATATCGTTATAAATCCGAGTGGGGTAATTTTTTTATCGCGACCCGGGATTGTGTAAATGTATCGTTATAAATCCGTGTGGGGTGGTTATCGCTCCCGGAATTGTGTAAATGTATCGTTATAAATCCGTGTACGGTAGTTATCGCAACCCGGGATTGTATAAATGTATCGCTATAAATCCGTGTGGGGTAGTGATCTCGACCCGGGATTGTGTAAATGTATATTTATAAATCCGTGTGGGGTAATTATCGCGACCCGGGATTGTGTAAATGTAAAATGTATCGATATAAATCCGTGTGGGGTAGTTATCGCGACCCGGAATTGTGTAAATGTATCTTTATAAATCCGTGTGGGATAATTATCGCAACCCGGGATTGTGTAAATGTATCGTTATAAATCCGTGCAGGGTAGTTATCGCACCCGGAATTGTGTAAATGTATCGTTATAAATCCGTGTAGGGTAGTTATATGCCAAACGGAATTGTGTAACTGTATCGTTATAAGTCCGTGTGGTGTAATTATAGCGACCCAGAATTGTGTAAATGTATCGTTATAAATCCATGTTCCGTGTGAGGTAGTTATCGCGACCCGGAATTGTGAAAATGTATCGTTATAAATGCGTCTGGGGTAATTATCGCAACCCGGGATTGTGTAATGTATCGTTTTAAATCCGTGTGGGGTAATTATCGCAACCCGGGATTGTGGAAATGAATCTTAAAAATCTATGTGGGGTAGTCATCGCGAACCGGGATTGTGTAAATGTATCGTTATAAATCCCTTTGGGGTAGTGATCGCGACCCGGGATTGTGAAAATGTATCGTTATAAATCCGTGTGGGGTAGTCATCGCGACCCGGGATTGTGTAAAACTATCGTTATTAATCCCTGTAGGGTAGTTATCGCTACAAGGGATTGTGTAAATGTATCGTTATAAATCCGTAAGGGGTAGTTATCGCGAACCGGAATTGTGTAAATGTATGTTTATAAATCCGTGTGGAGTAGTTATAGGGACCTCGAATTGTGAAAATGTATCGTTATAAAACCGTGTGGGGTAATTATCGCAACCGTGGATTGTGCAAATGTATCGTTATTAATAAGTGTAGGGTAGTTATCGCAACCCGGGATTGTGTAAATGTATCGTTATAAATCCGTGTGGGGTAGATATAGCGACCCAGAATTGTGTAAATGTATCGTTATAAATCCGTGCTCCGTGTGGTGTATGGTGTACTTATCGCGACCCGGAATTGTGAAAATGTATTCGTTATAAATCCGTGTGGGGTAATTATCGCAAACCGGGATTGTGTAAATATATCGTTATAAATCCGTGTGGGCAATTTTTTTTATCGCGACCCGAGATTGTGTAAATGTATCATTATAAATCCGTGTGGGGTAGTTATCGCTTCCGGAATTGTGTAAATGTATCGCTATTAATCCGTGTAGGGTAGTTATCGCAACCCGGGATTGTGTAAATGTATCGCTATAAATCCGTGTGTGGTAGTGATCGCGATCCGGGATTGTGTAAATGTATCGTTTTAAATCCATGTGGGTTAGTCATCGCGACCCGAAATTATGTAAATGTATCGTTAAAAATCCGTCTGGGGTGCTTATCGCGACAAGGAATTGTGTAAATGTATCTTTATAAATCGGTGTGGGGTAATTATCGCGACCCGGGATTGTGTAAATGTATCGTTTTAAGTATGTGTGTGGTAGTTATCGCGACACGGGATTGTGTAAATGTATCGTTATAAATCCGTGTAGGGTATTTATCGCGACCCGGAATTGTGTAAATGTATTTTTATAAATCCGTGTGGGGTAGTTATCGCGATCCGGAATTGTGTGAATGTATCTTTATAAATCCGTGTGGAGTAATTATTGCGACCCAGGATTGTGTAAATGTATCGTTATAAATCCGTGTGGGGTGATTATCGCAACCGGGGACTGTGTAAATGTATCGTTAAAAATCCGTGTGGCGTAATTATTGCAACCCGGGATTGTGTAAATGTATCGTTTTAAATCCGTGTGGGGTACTTATCGCAAGATGGGATTGTGTAAATGTATCGATAAATATCTGTGTGGAGTAGTAATCGAGATCCAGGATTATGTAAATGTATCGTAATTAATCCGTGTAGGGTAGTTATCGCAACCCGGGATTGTGTAAATGTATCGTTATAGATCCGTAAGGGGTATTTATCGCGGCCCGGAATTGTGTAGATGTATGTTTATAAATCCGTGTGGGGTAGCTATAGGGACCTGGAATTGTGAAAATGTATCGTCATAAATCCGTGTGGGGTAATTATCGCAACCCGGGATTGTGTAAATGTATCGTTAAAAATCTGTGTGGTGTAGTCATCGCGTCCCGGGATTGTGTAAATGTATCGCTATAAATCCGTGTAGGATAGCTATCGCTCCCGGAATCGTGTAAATGTATCGTTGTAATTCCGTATGGGGTAGTTATAGCGACCCAGAATTATGAAAATGTAACTTTATAAATCCGAGTGGGGAAATTGTCGCGAAACGGGATTGTGTAAATGTATCGTTTTAAATCCGTGTTCGGTAGTTATCGCGACCCGTGAATGTGTTTATATGTATCGTTTTTAATGCATGTGCTGTAGTTATCGCTACCCGGGATTGTGAAAATGTATCGTTATAAATCCGTGTGGGGTAATTATCGCAACCCGGGATTGTGTAAATATATCGTTATAAATCCGTGTGGGGTAATTATCACAACCCGGGATTGTGTAAATGTATCGTTATAAATCCGTGTAGGGTAGATATCGCACCCGGAATTGTGTAAATGAATCGTTATAAATCCGTGTGGGGTAGTTATCGCCAAACGGGATTTTGTAAATGTATCGTTATAAGTCCGTGTGGTGTAGTTATAGCGACCCAGAATTGTGTAAATGTATCGTTATAAATCCTTGTTCCGTGTGAGGTAGTTATCGCGACCCGGAAATGTGAAAATGTATCGTTAAAAATCCTTGTGGGGTAATTATCGCAACACGGGATTGTGGAAATGTATCGTTTTAAATCGCTGTGGGGTAATTATCGCAACCCGGGATTGTGGAAATGTATCTTAAAAATCTGTGTGGGGTAGTCATCGCGACCCGGGATTGTGTAAATGTATCGTTATAAATCCGTAAGGGGTAGATATCGCGACCCGGAATTGTGTAAATGTATGTTTATAAATCAATGTGATGTAGTTATAGGGACCTGGAATTGTGAAAATGTATCGTTATAAATCGGTGTGGGGTAATTATCGCAACCGTGGATTGTGTAAATATATCGTTATTAATAAGTGTAGGGTAGTTACCGCAACCCGGGATTGTGTAAATGTATCGCTATAAATCCGTGTGGGGTAGTTATAGCGACCCAGAATTGTGTAAATGTATCGTTATAAATTCGTGCTCCGTGTGGGGTACTTATCGCGACCCGGAATTGTGAAAATGTATCGTTATAAATCCGTGTGAGGTAATTATCGCAATTTGGGATTGTGGAAATGTATCGCTATTAATCCGTGTAGGGTAGTTATCGCAACCCGGGATTGTGTAAATGTATCGCTATATATCCGTGTGTGGTAGTGATCGCGACCCGGGATTGTGTAAATGTATCGTTTTAAATCCATGTGAGTTAGTCATCGCGACCCGGAATTGTGTAAATGTATCGTTATAATTCCGTCTGGGGTACTTATTGCGACA
Organism: Unio delphinus; assembly: GCA_029339505.1. NCBI lineage: Eukaryota > Metazoa > Mollusca > Bivalvia > Unionida > Unionidae > Unio > Unio delphinus. The sequence goes on along the minus strand of JAQISU010000156.1, from coordinate 2,811,943 downwards.
AGGAATTGTGTAAATGTATCTTTATAAATCCGTGTGCGGTAATTATCGCGACCCGGGATTGTGTAAATGTATCGTTTTAAATCCGTGTGCGGTAGTTATCGCGACACGGAATTGTGTAAATGTATCTTTATAAATCCGTGTGCGGTAATTATCGCGACCCGGGATTGTGTAAATGTATCGTTTTAAATCCGTGTATGGTAGTTATCGCGACCCGGAATTGTGTAAATGTATCTTTATAAATCCGTGTGCGGTAGTTATCGCGATTCGGAATTGTGTGAATGTATCTTTATAAATCCGTGTGGAGTAATTATCGCGACCCGGGATTGTGTAAATGTATCGTTATAAATCTGTGTGGGGTAATTATCGCGACCCGGAATTGTGTAAATGTATCTTTATAAATCCGTGTGGGGTAATTATTTCTACCCGGGATTGTGTAAATATATCGTTATAAATCCGTGTTGGGTAGTTATCGCAACCCGAGATTGTGTAAATGTATCGTTACAAGTCCATTTGGGGTAGTTATAGCGACCCAGAATGGGGTAATTATCGCTACCCGGGATTGTGTAAATGTATCGTTTTAAATCCGTCTGCGGTAGTTATCGCGAAACCCGATTGTGTAAATGTATCGTTATAAATCCGTGTGAGGTACTTATCGCGACCCGGAATTGTGTAAATATATCTTTATAAATCCGTGTTTGGTAGTTTTCGCGACCCGGAATTGTGTAAATTTATCTTTATAAATCCGTGTGGGGTAATTATCTCGACTCGGGATTGTGTAAATGTATCGTTATAAATGCGTGTGCGGTAGTTATCGCGACCCGGAATTGTGTAAATTTATCTTTAAAAATCCGTTGGGTAATTATCGTAACTGGGGATTGTATAAATGTATCGTTATAAATACGTATGGGGTAATTATCGCAACCCAGGATTGTGTAAATATATCGCTATAAATCCGTGTAGGGTAGTTATCGCAACCCGGGATTGTGTAAAAGTATCGTTATAAATCCGTGTGGGGTAGTTATAGCGACACAGAATTGTGTAAATGTATCGTTATAAATCCATGTGGGGTAATTATCGCTACCCGGGATTGTGTTATTGTATTGTTATAAATCCGTGTGTGGTAGTTATCGCTCCCGGAATGGTGTAAATGTATCGCTATAAATCCGTGTAGGGTAGTTGTCGCATCCCGGGATTGTGTAAATGTATCGTTATAAATCCGTCTGGGGTTGTGATCGCGACCCGGAATTGTGTAAAAGTATCTTTATAAATCCTTGTGGGTTAATTATCGCGACCCAGGATTGTGTAAATAAATCTTTATAAATCCGTGTGCGGTAGTGATCGCGATCCGGAATTGTATGAAAGTATCTTTATAAATCCGTGTGGAGTAATTATCGCGACCTGGGATTGTGAAAATGTATCGTTATAAATCTGTGTGGGGTAATTATCGCGACCAGGAATTGTGTAAATGTATCTTTATAAATCCGTGTGGGGTAATTATTTCAACCCGGGATTTTGTAAATATATCGTTATAAATCCGTGTAGGGTAGTTATCGCAACCCGGGATTGTGTAAATGTATCGTTACAAGTCCGTTTGGGGTAGTTATAGCGACCCAGAATGGTTTAATTATCGCGACCCGGGATTGTGTAAATGTATCGTTTTAAATCCGTCTGCGGTAGTTATCGCGAAAACCGATTGTGTAAATGTATCGTTATAAATCCGTGTGAGATACTTATCGCAACCCGGAGTCGTGTAAATATATCTTTATAAATCCGTGTTTGGTAGTTTTCGCGACCCGGAATTGTGTAAATTTATCTTTATAAATCCGTGTGGGGTAATTATCTCGACCCGGGATTGTGTAAATGTATCGTTATAAATACGTGTGCCTTAGTTATCGCGACCCGGAATTGTGTAAATTTATCTTTAAAAATCCGTTGGGTAATTATCGCAACTGGGGATTGTATAAATGTATCGTTATAAATACGTATGGGGTAATTATCGCAACCCAGGATTGTGTAAATATATCGCTATAAATCCGTGTATGGTAGTTATCGCAACCCGGGATTGTGTAAATGTATCGTTATAAATCCGTGTGGGGTAGTTATAGCGACACAGAATTGTGTAAATGTATCGTTATAAATCCATGTGGGGTAATTATCGCTACCCGGGATTGTGTTATTGTATTGTTATAAATCCGTGTGTGGTAGTTATCGCTCCCGGAATGGTGTAAATGTATCGCTATAAATCCGTGTAGGGTAGTTGTCGCATACCGGGATTGTGTAAATGTATTGTTATAAATCCGTCTGGGGTTGTGATCGCGACCCGGAATTGTGTAAAATTATCTTTATAAATCCTTGTGGGTTAATTATCGCGACCCAGGATTGTGTAAATGTATCGTTTGAAATCCGTTTGCTGTAGTTATCGCGACCCGGGATTGTGCAAATGTATCGTTATAAATCCGTGTGCGGTTCTTATCGCGACCCGGAATTGTGTAAATGTATCTTTATAAATCCGTGGGGTAATTATCGCAACTGGGGATTGTGTAAATGTATCGTTATAAATCCGTGTGGGGTAATTACCTCAACCCAGGATTGTATAAATATATCGTTATAAATCCGTGTAAGGTAGTTATCGCAACCCGGCATTGTGTAATTGTATCGTTATAAATCCGTGTGGGATTATTATCGCTACCCGGGATTGTGTAAATGTATCGTTTTAAATCCGTGTAGGGTAGTTATCGCAACCCGTGATTGTGTAAATGTATCGTTATACATCCATGTGGGGTAGTTATAGCGACCCAGAATTGTGTAAATGTATCGTTATAAATCCGTGTTCCGTGTGGGGTAGTTATCGTGACCCGGAATTGTGAAAATGTATCGTTATAAATCCGTGTGGGTAACTTATCGCGACCCGGAATTGTGTAAATGTATTATTATAAATCCGTGCGGGGTAAATTTCGCGACCCGAGATTGTGTAAATGTATCGTTTTAAATCCGTCAGCGGTAGTTATCGCGACCCGGAATTATGTAAATGTATCGTTAAAAATCCGTGTTTGGTAGTTATCGTGACCCGAAATTGTGTAAATTTATCTTTATAAATCCGTATGGGGTAATTATCGCGACCCGGGATTGTGTAAATGTATCGTTATAAATGCGTGTGCGGTAGTTATCGCGACCCGGAATTGTGTAAATTTATTTTTAAAAATCCTTTGGGTAATTATCGCAACTGGGGATTGTATAAATGTATCGTGATAAATACGTATGGGGTAATTATCGCAACCAAGGATTGTGTAAATATATCGCTATAAATCCGTGTAGGGTAGGTATCGTAACCCGGGATTGTGTAAATGTATCGTTATAAATCCATGTGGGGTAATTATCGCTACCCGGGATTGTGTTAATGTATCGTTATAAATCCGTGTGTGGTAGTTATCGCTCCCGGAATTGTGTAAATGTATCGCTATAAATCCGTTTAGGTTAGTTGTCGCATCCCGGGATTGTGGAAATGTATCGTTATAAATCCGTCTGGGGTAGTGATCGCGACCCGGAATTGTGTAAAAGTATCTTTATAAATCCTTGTGGGTTAATTATCGCGACCCAGGATTGTGTAAATGTATCGTTTGAAATCCGTTTGCTGTTGTTATCGCGACCCGGGATTGTGTAAATGTATCGTTTTAAATCCGTGTGCGGTAGTTATCGCGACCCGGAATTGTGTAAATGTATGTTTATAATTCCGTGTGGGGTAGCTATAGGGACCTGGAATTTTGAAAATATATCGTTATAAATCCGTGTGACGTAATTATCGCAACCCGGAATTGTGTAAATGTATCGTTTTAAATCCATTTGGGGTAATTATCGCAACCCGGGATTGTGTAAATGTATCGTTATAAATCCGTGTGGGGTAGTGATCGCGACCCGGAATTGTGTAAATGTATCGTTTTAAATCAATGTGAGGTAGTTGTCGCGACCAGGGATTGTGTAAATGTATCGTTTTAAATTTATGTGGGGTAATTATCGCAACCGGGAATTCTGTACATGTATCGTTATAAATCCGTGTGTGGTAGTTATAGCGACATGAAATTTCGAAAATGTATCGTTTTATGTCCGTGTGGCGTAATTATCGCAACCCGTGATTGTGTAAATGTATCGTTATAAATCCGTGTGGGGTAATGATCGCAACCCGTGATTGTGTAAATGTATCGTTAAAATTCTGTGTGGGGTAGTCATCGCGACCCGGGATTGTGTAAATGTATCTTCTTCGTGCAGGGTAGTAATCGCAGCCCGTGATTGTGTAAATGTATCGTTATAAATCCGTAAGGTTTAGTTATCGCGACCCGGAATTGTATAAATGTATGTTTATAATTCCGTATGGGGTAGCTATTGGGACCTGGAATTGTGAAAATATATCGTAATAAATCCGTTTGGGGTAATTATCGCAACCGGGGATTGTGTAAATGTATCGTTATAAATCCTGGTGGGGTAATTATCGGAACCCGGGATTGTGTAAATGTATCATTTTAAATACGTGTGGGGTAATTACAACCCGGGATTGTGTAAATTTTTCGTTAAAAATCTGTGTGGGGTAGTCATCGCGACCCGGGATTGTATAAATGTATCGTTATAAATCCGTGTAGGGTAGTTATCGCTCCCGGAATTATGTAAATGTACCGTTATAATCCATGTAGGTTAGATATCGCAACCCGGGATTATGTAAATGTATCATTATAAATCCGTGTGGGGTAGTTATAGCGACCCAGAATTGTGTAAATGAATCTTTATAAATCCGTGTGGGGTAATTATCGCGATCCGGGATTGTGTAAATGTATCGTTTTAAATCCGTTCGAGGTAGTTATCGCGACCCGGGATTGTGTAAATGTATCGTTATAGATCCGTGCGCGGCAGTTATCGCGACCCGGAATTGTGTAAATGTATCTTTATAAATCCGTGTGGGGTAATTATCGCGACCCGGGATTGTGTAAATGTATCTTTTTAAATCCGTGTGCGGTAGTTATTGCGACCAGGGATTGAGTAAATTTATCGTTTTAAATGCGTGTGTGGTAGTTATCGCAACCCGGGATTGTGTAAATGTATCGTTATAAATCCGTGTGGGGTAGTTATAGCGACACAGAATTGTGTAAATGTATCGTTATAAATCCGTGTGGGGTAGTGATCGCGACCCGGGATTGTGTAAATGTATTGTTTTAAATCCATATGGGTTAGTCATCTCGACCCGGGATTGTGTAAATGTTTCTTTATAAATCCGTGTGCGGTAGTTATCGCGACTTGGAATTGTGTAAATATATCTTTATAAATCCGTGTTTTTTGTTATCGTGACCCGGAATTGTGTAAATGCATCGTTATAAAGCCGTGAGGGGTAGTAATCGCGACCCGGGATTGTGTAAATGTATCGTTTTAAATCCGTGTGGGGTAATTATCGCAACCGAGGACTCTGTAGATTTATCGTTATAAATCCGTGTGGGGTAGTTATAGCGACCCAGAATTGTGTAAATGTATCGTTATGAATCCGTGTTCCGTGTATGGTTGTTATCGCGACCCGGAAATGTGAAAATGTATCGTTATAAGTCCGTGTGTGGTAATTATCGCAACCCGGGATTGTCTAAATGTATCGTTATAAATCCGTGTGGGGTAATTATCGCAATCCGGGATTGTGTAAATGTATCGTTAAAAATCTGTGTGGGGTAGTCATCGCGACCCGGGATTGTGTAAATGTATCTTTATTAATCAGTGTAGGGTAGTTTTCGCAGCCCGGGATTGTGTAAATGTATCATTATAAATCCGTAAGTGGTAGTTATCGCGACCCGGAATTGTGTAAATGTATGTTTATAATTCCGTGTGGGGTAGCTATAGGGACCTGGAATTGTGATAATATATCGTTATAAATCCGTGTGGGGTAATTATCGCAACCAGGGATTATGTAAATGTATCGTTATAAATCCGTGTAGGGTAGTTATCGCTCCCAGAATTGTCTAAATGTATCGTTATAAATCTGTGTAGGGTAGTTATCGCAACCCGGGATTGTGTAAATGTGCCGTTATAAAGCCGTGTGGGGAAGTTATAGCGACCCAGAATTGTGTAAATATATCTTTATAAATCCGTGTTGGGTAATTATCGCGACCCGGGATTGTGTAAATGTATCGTTTTAAATCCGTTTGCGGTAGTTATGGCGACCCGGAATTGTGTAAAAATATCGTTATGAATCCGTGTGGGGTAATTATCGCGACCCGGGATTGTGTAAATGTATCGTTTTAAATCCGTGTGCGGTAGTTATTGCGACCCGGGATTGTGTAAATGTATCGTTATAAATCCGTGTGGGGTAGTTTTCGCGACCCGGGATTGTGTAAATGTATCGTTATAAATCCGTGTAGGGTAGTGATCGCGACCCGGGATTGTGTAAATGTATCGTTTTAAATCCGCGTGGGGTCATTATCGCTACCCGGGATTGTGTAAATGTATCGTTTTAAATCCATGTGGGGTAGTCATCACGACCTGGAATTGTGTAAATATATCGCAGATGTATCATTGAAAAATAAAGATTTACAACATCGACATATTGCAGATGTAGCATATAAAAATAAGGATTTACAACAACGACATATTGCTGATGTAGCATATTAAAATAAAGATTTACAATATCGACATATTACAGATGTGAAGTTGATTTACAAGTTAAATTCCATAAAAAGTAGATCCTTCAAATAATCATTAACTAACTGGTTGATAATATATGCGATTGAATGTAAACTAGTGCTAAGGCTTGGTAATTATTCAACCAATAATTATTAAAATGGAATCGATTTATTATAGCCCTAGAGGATATTGGAGGGGTAGAGCAGCGATTAGTAAACTTACTGATGCAGCAAATTTCACACGTTATGTTGCTGCAAATTGGTTAGCACGACAGGCAATATGGCAGATTTATCTACCACCTTCAAAAAATTAAGTACGCACTTTTTGATGTTAGTGGTCCTAATGAAGTTCATAAGGCGGATATTTTATTTTAATAGCATGATACTATTAAAATTAGTAGACGTCAATCACGCACATACAAATAAGCAATTTGTTACAAGTTTTTATGATTGTATTGTCATTGTTGATAACAATACGCCGGTTCAAGCGACAAAAAAATCATTAATGGCTCTGTTTATGTTTCTGCGGAAACTCAAGAACGTGTTTACGTGAGCAGTTTGATTAGATTTAGGATCGATTACATCATTATTGATTGTTGTTAACGAGTTTGTAATTGGGGAGATTTTGTCGTCGACGTATTTATTCATTGCAACGTCATTGCTTGATTCTATTTCACCAAGACCGGTAATTTTTTTATTAGTCATATTGATAGAACCCGTCATATTATCAACACATTTGTATACTCGATTGCAAATATTATCTAATATGTGTGACATAATAATACCGGGCTTAATTTGTCCATTACTATAAAAGAAACAACTATGCCGTTTTTGGTTACGTTATTAATTCTGACGATAATAACGTGTAATGAAAGATTACTCGCTTTTAATCTTCCTTGTTTATCTTGAAATAGAACAACTTCATTTAGATCTACCTCTGCAAGTTGTAATAATTTGGATATATTATAATTGTAATAATTGTAATAATTTGGATATATTATGACTATTGGTTTTATTTAAATTTTCTGTGATATTCGTCAGTTGTTTGTTTTTGTTTGATCTTCCATAAATATCTACCATTATAATTTTTAGTACATGTAAAACTTTATGGGGTGGTTTGGTTAAGAAAGATACATTATCGAGTACAGCAATTACTTCATGGCCATAAATTGGCGGATCAGTTATTGTTTGTGTTGGTAATGTTGAATACCAGATCGGAGTTTGAAGTCCACCGACATATTTAAAAACATATTTTGGTGGTGCCTGTCCATACTAATCAAAATAAACAATTCCACGTGGATCAATCGCGTAAGCAACCCAAGGAATACCTGAACCATAACCTTTATTGAGATTAATGATACCGGTTGCAACATTCTTAACCGATCACGCAAAAAGCACATCTAAAGCGTTTATTTTTTAATTTGGCAGCAGCATTAATTAAATCATAACTATACAATCGAAGAAGACTTGTTGCGTCTTACTAGGTATTCTCTTGAAAAGTATTATAACTTTTCCGTATCGTGAAGCCGGCAATTTTAGATGACCTGGTTCAGGCATATTAGACGTTTCTGGACGTCTTCCGTGTTATTAGGTCATTGATCCCTATAGACTTTAAACGTATAAAAATCGTTGTCCAGCGACTTTCCTTAATGCCATTCTGGCAATACAGCGACGTTCCTTAATGCCATTCTGGCAATAGCGCATAGTGCAATCTTTCTTTGCAACAGCTGGAGCAGAAGCGTCAATAAACGTTGGTATAGCTGCATGAAGTGGAAATGTTACACCTTTTCTGTTGAATCATTAATGGATATCTGAGAAAGGTGACGTTGGACGACTGTATTTATTTATAAAGCTTTGTTGAAATGTCTGAGCTGGGTTTGGATAAATAATAATTTATTTGTACCGTCTCTAATTTGCTTTCTTCAATGTTATTCTTTCGGCATTTACTTGCAGGATTTGATTGTAATTTGTTTTACCTGACCAGAAATCAGGCTGACATTAACATGATCATAAGACATTTATAAATACATATCTGATTTAAAATGATTTTACATATTTTCTACTTGGGCATCAACCATTCTCATTCGTCCACCAACACCTTTAAGTAACATCGATTTATCACTGAGTATAACAGCGATTGCTCCATAATTACAATCAGGAGGGAAACCACATACTCGAGCTCGAAAATGTATTTCAACAACAGATTTTCTAATTAAATCAAGGTGTTCTAGCGAGCAATAAGAAATCGGATAAAAAGTGTAAAATACCAGTATCTATATTCTGATCACGTCCAATAAAATGTCATAAACAATGATATTTACTTGCTACATAATTGTGGTCAAAATTAAATTAAATTTCTTTTGATGACTCTCGTCGGCCGTTTCACGCAATCTCAGAAACGCTAAGGAGATCAAAGTCATATATTTGTTTATTTGACTAATCGTATTGCATCTTGACAGGCAATGAAAATATTCATTACGCCGTCGACAGTCGATCAGCCATTTTATGGTGTACTCAAGGGATTTATAGTAGCGCGTCTGCCGTCGTTGAAAAGTCAATCGTCCATGGTTGATTTCTAGTCTACAATCGAAAATGTTTCTACAATGAATGATCTTTATTCGATCGTAAGTACTAATGTAGTGTACAATGATGTGACGATTAAATACCACGTAAACGCCGCGAGAATATTTTCCCGACGATGTCATAGAAGCACATACGCAATTTATGTTACTCAACGATATACACACTTGTCTTGTCTAATGTAATTCGAGATCACTGTACGATGTTCATTATATTTCGATGCATTGAAGCGAATGGTGTCGTTACATTCATTAGACTTATGTTTAAAACCGGAGAAGAAAACAAAAATGCCAGATGAGTGTGATGATGGACGCGACAATGCTCCCCAAGATCCATTAAATATTAGCCGTTATAAAGATGCATGAGAACGTGTCAGAGATTTGTTTATGTTGCGAGATGCTGGCCAAACGAGTGAAACGCACAGCGAATTTCGAACATATGTTTGCACCACTGATCAAAGCAAAATCTTGAAACTATGAAACAACTGAAGAAATTTGTGAAAACAGCTAACACAATGTTCGGGACAGAAGAATAACCTGGTCCATTTGTTAGGACTGTCCAAACTATTGTTGTAGAATGCGCGCCCTGTGTGCCAAGTGGTCCAAGAAGATGCGGCAGAGGAAATAGCACCACACAAACGCAAGTCACGAACACCTCACATACAGCCTAATACGTTAAACCATTTTTTTGCTAACGTTTTTGCGCGTTAATCGTAGTTGGCTTAATATTCGGACACTCCTTTTGGAGACTTCGCTGCTAATAACTCGGTTTAGGTTTCAGGAGAGAATTCGACCGCCTGGAACGCTGTTGAACCTTCTCTGAGAACGTACAAGATCGTATCATTCATTCAATGAAGGGAAGCGTCGGAGGGACACTTTTATGACTAAGCCCATTCCAAAATGAACATACGCGCACACTACCTTATCTTAACCATCTGATTTTTATATCCAATTGATAGGCTTGATGTTGTGCAATCATCTTTAAGAACGGTTCTTGGATGACTTTAAGATATTAATAGGATTTCAGAAGGTAAACGAATTCTACGTGCATGACCTCACAGTGCCAATTACAAAATCGCTCCAGATGTAGTCAGAATTACAACGACTCAGGATAGTCTCCCTTGTGATGCTATCTGCGCTAGTTATGAAGCTTCATCATTATCAACGTAAGAGTTGCAATCTTATATATTGTTTGGGTTTGCCGTCTCTGATTTTCCTGTGATCAGATATCGATTAATCCTTTACTTGTGTATCTTCATTGCAATAATTATCGGTTGGTGAACCTTTATTTTATGATTATCGTTCAGGACAGGCATTTGCTAATATCTGCGTTGCGAGACCTTGACGCTGCAGTACACTAAAGATTATCCTGCTCGAATATAATGACAGTCGTTGAGTGTTGTTAACGCGAGAAACATAGTTTTCGTAACATATTACAGAGTTGCCCAAGGTGATGTTTTTCAGGGAATGTTCACACTAGCACAGATGGTACTCGAGACCTTATCTTCTCTCGCTGTTTTATAGCTAATTGAGATACAATGCGAGTTACTGATAGTATCAAAAATGTTGTTGAAAAACATAAGATTGAAGGTGCTTCAGTCAATTCGGGATCTTCTATTAGGTCCGAACATTACCCAAATAAAGTATCGAAATGCTTATGCCTCATCCATAGTTGATTCATTTGTCATTTCCGTGAAGGATTGTAAACATGGAAAGGGGCCGTAACATAATAACATTATTCCTAATCCAAAAAATTTAAAAACTAATGGGATGCTAATGGTATTTTAGTCGAAATGGTTAAAAGTAAAAGTTGGAATTATTTTCATGGCGATAACAATTATTAAATAAAGTGACGTAGACTTTAAGACTTTTATTATTTATTTTTCTACGACGTATTCATCTAAAGTTTTGAAAGTAAATCAAAATTTGTCCCTGTTTGTTGATAGATTGAAACGGTGAGCCAGTACTGGGACTGGCTGGAAACAACACTGCTGCCAGCTTTGTACGTGTCAACCTACTACAACGGGGCAAATATTGAAGCTTGGTGGGATAAAATGTGCATATCGGACTTGGAGGCCAGGAGAATCGGAATTGCACGACTCAGACAAATGAGAATACAAAATGGTAATTTTTCTTGTCAATAGCCATTGGTCTTCTTTTCGTTTTAGTTTGGGAATATATATCCATTATCGACATTATGAATTTAAATTAATACATTTCATGTCAGTATTAGCTATTTTGATCAATATCAAGAATCAAGATTCTTTGTCACAGAATGTAGCTATCATCTATTTCAGTCCATATTATTAAATTGAGGAATACAATAATGACTTCATTCTATCGTTCCGCATCAAAAATAGTTTATATGTAAAAGAAAAATCATCTCTCTCTTACGAATACGGTTACCATCCATGACACCATGATAGAATGTAAAACAAAACTCATCTCTCTCTCTTACGAATATGGTTACCACCTTTGACACCATGATATAATGTAAAACAAAACTCATCTCTCTCTTACGAATACGGTTACCACCCTTGACACCATGATAGAATGATGTAAAACAAAACTCATCTCTCTCTTACGAATACGGTTACCACCACTGACACCATGATAGAATGTAAAACAAAACTCATCTCTCTCTCTCTCTTACGAATACGGTTACCACCTTTGACACCATGATAGAATGTAAAACAAAACTCATCTCTCTCTCTTACGAATACGGTTACCACCCTTGACACCATGATAGAATGATGTAAAACAAAACTCATCTTACGAATACGGTTACCACCACTGACACCATGATAGAATGTAAAACAAAACTCATATCTCTATCTCTTACGAATACGGTTACCACCTTTTACACCATGATAGAATGTAAAACAAAACTCATATCTCTCTGTCTTACGAATACGGTTACCACCTTTGACACCATGATAGAATGTAAAACAAAACTCATCTTTCTCTCTTATTAATACAGTTACCATCCTTCACACCATGAAATATTCCCTGGGTGCAAAGTGAGCCACATTATAGTTGTTACATAGTAAAGAATGAACAGCCTCGTTTCCGTTTCAGATTCCTGCATTGTTCAGCCAATCATGGGTCATCTATGGCACGAATGTCGCGATGACTATAACTGGATGGATGACGATACCAAACCGTATCTTCCAGGCTGGCAGACGCCAACCGAAGATCAAGCTGTTCATTTGGACATGCTGGATGAAGTAAATCCGTGGGTATATCAAAGCGCCTTGAAACTAAAGAACGCGCCGTACGTTGCAACGGTTCAAACATACAAAGGCGGTGGCTATGTGTTTAACTTTGAGAGAAGTTACAGAAGAACGATACGCAACGTGACGAGACTTCGTTCCGAGGGCTGGCTAGACTTGAACACAAGAGCAGTCTTTCTGGAGTTTAGCGTATTCAATCCAAACATGAACTTGTTTGCATCCATAATAATGGTCCAGGAGTTTACAGCCATAGGAGGAGCAATTCCTAGATCAGAGTTCAAGGTATTTTTTTATAGTTGTTGAGGGAGAAAATGGTCGCAGTTAAAATTTATTGACTAAAAAACGAGCATTTAATTCCAGTGTCTGTTCAAGAACATGCTATCCTGCGGTATAATATTTAAGCAACACTGATAATTACAAAGCTGTGTCTTCATTGATAATTACAAAGCTATGTCTTCATTGATAATTACAAAGCTGTGTGTCTTCATTGATAATTACAAAGCTATGTCTTCATTGATAATTACAAAGCTATGTCTTCATTGATAATTACAAAGCTATGTGTCTTCATTGATAATTACAAAGATGTGTCTTTCTGGGTTATTTGCTTGAAGAGTTTGCCTGTAAAGTACACTGAAGTCTTGAGGGACAAAGATGGCTGTCTGTAAGGATTTAGGGATTGCGATGGCTGTCTATTGATATTATGATGACTGTCTGTAAGGATTTAGGGATTGCGATGGCTGTCTATTAATATTTAGAAGACTGTCTGTAAGGATTTAGGGATTGCGATGGCTGTCTATTAATATTTAGAAGACTGTCGTAAGGATTTAGGGATTGCGATGGCTGTCTATTAATATTTAGATGACTGTCTGTAAGGATTTAGGGATTTAGCTGGCTGTATTTAGTCATCATCATCATCATCATCTTTATTTCCTTCCATGGATGATTACATGATATAAGAATAAATCATCAGAATACAATCATTAAATAAGTATTAAACAATAGATAAGTATTTAAAAAAGTAAAAGAAAAAGAAAGAGGAACAACAAATCGACTAATAATAATAATCATTTACACATTCTTACACTATATCAGTCACAGTGTTCGTCAACTGCATAAGTTCCGAGTTTATGTACCTGATTTGCAGAAGATAGCTGCACACTGCACAACAAAGTATGTTGCGTACAAGACGAATAGCTTGTAGCTTTCTTTGTTGATTACTCCTGATGGTAACTTTTTGCCTAGACGATATTGTAATTGCAGCTCATCTTCGGCACTAAACAACATAATGTGCAGGCTCAGTGGAAACTTATCCGTAAGTAAATCCCAGAATGAGTTTCTAAAATTCGACATATAAGGACTACTAACACAACAATGAAGTATCAAGTCTGTATAAGCACTCCCACATCTAATACACATATCGAGCTGTGAGGAACAGCAGCCCATAGTTTAGCTACATATGTAAATACCTTAGTGTGTTGTCTGGTATTAGCCGACTGCCACACTGAGGCAGGTCGTAAGTATTCATGTATCGAAGAGAATCTATCAAAATCTGCTTGATTAGACATACGAACTCTCCAGAGGCTATTTTCGAGACCAACCATTTTTCACCTTACAATTTCATTCCAATTTTGTTCATCTGGAATTTCAGAATGATGCAAATATTCAGTTAGATACTCAAGCAAGTCAAACTTCTTTGAAATATAATATAAATTTGAAATTAACCCGTAGCTTGATATGCATCCGCTCAAAATGAAGTAAAATAACGCAACGTTAAACACACGTTTAGTATGTATATTGTTAGGCATCAAACACAATCTATGTAAAAACATCAAGTTTCTTCTATCAATTTCGGACTGCGCTGATGTCCATCCTAGCATTCCCAGGGCGATGTCTGATCTTGTATGTGTTGGAAAAACTTGTAAATGTTTGGCAAAATACCTCAGAATTTTATCCAATAAAGCAAGGTCAATTTTTGAAATGTTAGACCATAATTCACTTCCATAAAACATTGATCGAAAAATTATCTTTCTAATTGCATTTGCAGCAACCAAAGGATTTAAACCATTCGGTCTAATGCAAATACCAAACAGACCGTGAAAAGATTTTTGTCCTTTATTGCATGCAACGAGTATTGCGTCATGCGACGTCAGCTTTGAGTTAATCCGGTGACCCAGGTGTGAAGCCGAATCAGTAACCGGCAAACATGACGGGCCAAGATACCATTTCATATTGAAATAATTCTTGTATTGCGGACCGAAAATGATAATGTATTACTTTGTGACACTAAGCTCGAATCGCCACTTATTACTGTAGTCATATGCTATATCTAAAAGCTTTTGTAGATTGATAGGATATATAGCCAAAAGTGAAATATCATCAGCTAGAGTTGGATTTCCCATAGCTAGGGATCCAATCGTTGCTCCAAATTCACTATTTTCTAACTGTAACAGCAAGTCATTTATAAATGTTATGTACATCAAGGTTGACAAAACACCACCTTGTCTCACTCCTTGGCCAATTGAGAACCAGTCTGAAAATTGCCCATTGACAAGTACTTTACTCTGTTAATTTGTGAACATGTTAAAAAATATCAAAAGGGATTTACCCGTAATTCCCAACATGAATAATTTAAAAAGCAGTCCTTTGTGCCACACGGTATCAAATGCCTTTTTTGTATCAAAAAACGCAGCGAAAACCTGTGATCCCATGTTTACATTATATTGTATTGATTGCAACAGCACAAAACTCGCTGTTGTGCAGCCTAAAGTTTTGGGTAACCATGTTGTTGTGAACTGGGTATACTAGAATTTGTATCATTGAGCCAAGTTACCAAACGTTCATGAATAATTTGACAATCTCATTACTTAGAAAGTCTCACATCTGACTTGAATTAACATTTACTGTCACAGGAATTTGTAAAGCCTTTCCGATATGTCAGTCTACCTTACATAGGAGTTCTTGTGTAATTACCTAAATCCACTGGAAGCGACATCAATTCATGTCTGATATAATAAAGGGCTTTACAACAAACATAAATAAAATAATGGAAATATATATATGCAAGACTAATTTTACAACTATGTGTATTTGTGAGTTATTTATCTTTCAGTTGAAAATATAGTTCTGTAAAATGTTGATACCTACAAATGATTTTATTATGTAAACGAGAGTCGGCATGTTCTCGAGCTAGTTTAGATATCGCCATTTCTCATCAGCGCTTAAATGTCTGACGTTCCACGGTGCTACTTTGGCAGAATCAATAAAGACATCCGAGGCATCCTTTTCATCCATAATCCCATACCATATTGAGACTACAGAAATATCGTCATAACAACGATGCTTATGCTCCAGATAAAGACATGAGAGTAACGATAGAGTAAGCGCGATAAGGAAATTAAAAGTGAAAAGCATGAAAAAAAATGTTTGGAATTTGTTGAAGCCAGAACAAATGAATGAGGTTGAATGCGATGGCGAAGTTAGTATAAACGTCATATAAAGACAATCGTAACCAGTAGTTAATGAGTACGCATGCAAGGTCATTCACTTACTTGAGTTTTTGTTGCTCTGTACTTAATACCACATTTCATCACGTGGCACGCAATATTTGCGACTAACATAACTGGTCGATGACCAACCCGATAAAAGCATGTTTTAAACCTCATACCCACAGGAAGCTTTATGACATAATAACATTGGACGAGAGCGATTGAAACCCATGCGGGCAGTGGTGAGATAGCAGTGATCAGTAAAGGCAATTGATTTAGACCACGCGGGACCTTTACCTTCGTTGCATGGAATATGTGCGATGAATATACTTGATTCGACATTTACGAACGTGCGTCCAAGGCCAACACTAGTACAGCAGGCTTACAAAAAACCAAGGCCACAAAAGATCGACCTGATGGACGATATTCCTCAAATAATTTGACAAAGAAATTGCAGAGCAAGAACGCCGTGAGTGAGCTGCAACCAATTAAAACTACCAATACATGCAAAGATGAACACGAGGATTTCACTCAGGAGCACAAATCCAGCTATCTTGGAAAACTTGTTTTTGCAAAGGTGGAGTGGTTCTTATGCAGAGTGATGCATTAATTGGCTTGTTTACACATTAATTTATTTTATCAGAGCTATTTGTAGAGCTATTTATTATTAACACCACGATCATAGATGAATCGGTTCTAGACAAGAATAATCTCACTGGATCACAAGAACTAGAAACTTACTAATCATTCGATGCATGCATCGTATAATTGAATTAAATTTGTCTTTTCAGTTGTATAAAATAGCTAACTTGAAACAGACTATGCTCCATATGATCGTTCGGCACTATTTTATAAAGGTCATTCTATCTGTTAAATTAAGAATACAGTCTGACACATCAAATATAGAAAGCTTAATCGTACTTGAGTCATTGGTAACAACATCAGCAATACACATGTATTTCGCATCGAAAGAATATCGCAGGCGGCTTAAGAGTTCAAGTTTTCGATTGTAATGTGAATATGCTATTTTGTTTTTGCGATATGTGCCGTTGTTCCAATCACTTGTGGAATAATTTAAACCTTTGTGGATGTATATGTAATAGCGCCATGTATGCAAGTAAGTGAACAGACGAAGCCAAACGTAACTGCATACTTCACGCGAAAGCATCATCAATCCAATTGGTTACCTAGAGTGCATTCTGTCTTGATTGGTTAGTATGGATATGATAGAATTAACAGAGGTGGTGAGACATCTGACCAGCTACTGACACGGTTCAAGGACAACAACGTTAGTAGAATGTATGGATTTATTATATGATGTTGCCGAAAACAATTGCTGTCCAAATCCACAAGAGGCTGATTATAGCACGTTTTTGGCTTAGCAAGGACAAAGATAGTCTCTGTATGGATCAGTGTGTACAGTTGGCGTGATTAAAGACCACTTATAATTATATGTACCTGGTAATTTTAAAAAGAAGTTGGTCCATCGCCAGTCGAAAGTAAAGGTCTATAATTCTCATGCCGAAAATATATTCATCATAACGTGGTGGTAGCACTTCAGGATGTCAGGAAACATTTTAGTACTGACCAGCAGATGCGGTAGTTTAGCAGGAAGAAATTCCGCTGAGCCGAACGTGACAATCATTGAAATGATAAAGACCTAGATATATATAGTATCCAATTTGCCATAGAAGACAGTCATAATAGCTGTCTTGTAAGATATGCAGATGATTTGTAAGGCCATGCAAACCCAAAGGATCAATTTGGTGAACAGCCTACCTAGCTTGACAGGGATATTAATTTCATATTGAAAGCTATATTTAGGGAATCTGACGCAGAAAGTCTTTCATAACTCCAGACCCAGCACCATCAAGATGAACGTGTATTTTGTGTACCGGAGGACTGGCAGTGGTGACAGCGAAGCTTTGCGTTTTAAGATCAGAGGCATTGCAGAAGCATCATCTTCATACTTGAACGAGGACACGATCTTAGACGCGCTCTTCTGCAAGCCCGTCCGTAAGCAGGGTATTACAATACTAGCAATTACATGATCGGCGCTAAATAAGCAAATTAAATAAACCGCTAGGTCGTCTGAATGCTTGCAGAAAAGGCCGCCATCGCAGCGTTCCGTGTATAGTCGAGATCATTATCTCCAGGTTTCTCAGCGTCATATGCAAAAAAAAAATGGATGTCATGCAGAATAGTATAGAACACACATTAAAGTCGTCAGCGGGCTGCGGCTACTTGGTCGGTACATTTACTGCACATGGGAAGCTGTAATAACATAAAAGAAGACACCAAAACCAAACAATGACCCACCAACCGTTAAACAAGCTTCAAGACGGAATTAAATAGATGGTGACACCCATACAGCCACCAAGTAGTCGAGGTTTGACGTCAGCATGAACGGAATGCTCGAGATGAACGAAATTAGGATGTTAAATATGCACTATTCTGATGATAATACGGATACTACATCGTCATCTTTTGGTATTTATGTAAATTGTTTAGCTCAAACATGGATGGTATTCATGATGTCACCTACACAATGACTGGACACCTCAATAACAGTGACCACCAAGTCATTAATCTGGTGGACCATGCAAACGGTCAGCAGAAGATTTATGTTGACGGTTTTACCTATGCCATATATTCAGTACGAATAACTTGCTAAACACTAAAGTTGATTAAGGACAGTTATCTTGGAAATGAAAGGCGACAGTAGGGGAAGCATCAGACATGCAAACTATTTCATCGTAACAAAAGATTTTTACACTATTCATCTGGTACAAATAGAGGCTATTAATCCCAAGTCATAATCTATCTGAAACTGAATAATGGGCGCGGGTCTCTCTATCAGAATGATACGATCGCATTTCACGAACAATTATTCTCAGTGATAAAATAATCAGAACTGTCTACCATGTAGCTATACCAACGACGATATTACCATACGACATGCATATTTCATACAACTGTTTTGGCGTTCCAATATGAATGTTGTATCTAAGACGGTTGTATATATTGGATACCAAAATTCTATATGAATGCTAATAGGTACATCATATTGTAAATATCAGCGTTTCTGATCGTACAACGTCCTACTCTTCAAACTGTACACTTTTCTGTACATGCAAGATATCAAACTGGTCTTCACGTTGTAAGCTACTGATTTTCTGTACATGTAGATATCAACCTGGTCTTCACGTTGTAAGTTACTGACTTTCTGCACATGTAAGATATGAACCTGGTCTTCTCGTTGTAAGTTACTGATTTCTGTACCAACCGCTAACGTGGTTTTTGAACAGTAAATCTCATAGATGTACATTTTTAACCTGAAAGCCACGATGGGTTTTATAAACCCCAAACGTTTAGTTTGGTAGCACTTTGTCCAACACCACTTAAGACATCCCCTTTCGACATACGAAATTTCTCTGATCCAGGTAACGCCTTCTGACATACGAATTCGTCCTGATCAGGAAGTTTTAAAACTCGTGTCTTTCCAATTCTTAATTCCAAAATTACCACTTCGGTTGTCAACCCCCTCTCCTTCATCACCCAAAAATGATATTAATATTTGTCGTACAAATCTCGTCATCCCCATTGTAGCCCACGTCTCCTTAAGACTGTGTGAGTTTATGACATTAAATCCGTCGTGCCTCTTGTGTTATCCATCATCCAATTAAAAGATAGTAAGAATCGCTTGTTACATTAGAAACAATATTTGACCTGACCTTGATTTAACTTGGAATACAGCATTATGTTATCAAAATGTCATATTATTAGACAATGAACACGATTCAATATCAAGACGTTTGAATACGGCAATCGTGTATCCAAGTAGCGGATATTATTATATTTCTGGTCGATTTCTAATCAGCTTGGAGTGGAGTTATCTCACTAAAATATCGGAAGCTTTCAAACATGGGGGAGATCAATACATAATTTGCTTCTGATTGGTTTATATCGTTCCTGACTGTAAGGCACATTTCCGGTATGGTTTTGCTTAGTCATGAACTAAAGACGTGTATCAACATGCTTTAAAGCAGGCCTGACAGTGAGCAAGATCCTCTTTTGCCCATGCGTCTGATTGAGATTGCTACCACCCTTTGTGATTTGTTTTTACAATGGGCACAACTTTGTAAAATGGCATTTGTTATCATGAAGTTTTTGAATGATTACAACTATGAGCTAGATCCACGCATATCAACGAGGTTATCTGACATATGATGTGTCTGATCTGATTTGTATCATATGTATTACATAGGTTTTATTATCAAGATGTCATATGAGTGGAAGTATGAGCGAGATATACGCTTAATACTGGGATAATCTTGCACCTGATTTGCTGAGCTCGCTTATCATTCCATAGACTATGTGATCAGACTCAGTATGTAGGCTAATAGTATTAAGGCTTTGTTTTAGGTGTGGCCTTGCACTTTAATAAGATAATTTTGAACTTTTAGCATTCGAACAACTGCACGTTTTATTGGACTTAGGTTAAATCTTTGCAAATATGGTTAGATCATCAAGATCGCGGCCGAATTTGGCTATAACGAACATTTAAGTATCTTAAAAAGTAATTTTGTGTGGGATTGGCTGACAAAATGCATATTATAAGCAATCTTGTATCTGATTGGGCAATATTTATGCATATTATGAAACAATCATGTATCTGATTGGCTGAGTTTGTTTACCACAATGAAGATCGAATATTCTTTGGATAATGCCTCAGTTTGGTAAGGGAGCCGCAGGATTATTTGTTACACCCCACCCAGACAGCTTCCGAAAGACAATTAAGTTCCATTTTCTTACAATCATGTAGCAATAAAATGTTAAACATACATTTAAAACCATTGAAACAAAGCCTATCCAGTCGGTTACTGGCTGACGACCCAAGTCTACATCAACAATATAGTTATACTCTACTAAGCCCTCAGCTACATCGAAATACCTCCAAAACGGTTTTATTTATTCGGACTCAATTTTCAAACTAAACGTCTGGCAAAACTCTAAATTGGTCAACCCGGATCTTTCAGGGACGTTACTAATACTAAGTTAATTCTATAAAATCTGCTATTACCCTTGTACTAAAGGTAATGAGAGAGAGAGAGAGAGAGAGAGAGAGAGAGAGAGAGAGAGAGAGAGAGAGAGAGAGAGAGAGAGAGAGAGAGAGAGACATCATGGTAAAGAAACAACAAACTAAGTAACCTTAACTGTTTTGTAGTCACTCGTTTCGAATGGCAGATTAAATACTTTGATTTTAAATAATATACATTTCAGGGAGATTAAATACTCTGATTTTAAATAATA
This sequence comes from Unio delphinus, assembly GCA_029339505.1. Classification (NCBI taxonomy): domain Eukaryota; kingdom Metazoa; phylum Mollusca; class Bivalvia; order Unionida; family Unionidae; genus Unio; species Unio delphinus. Next base: position 2,790,689 of record JAQISU010000156.1, on the reverse strand, counting down.
TACATTTCAGGGAGATTAAATACTCTGATTTTAAATAATATACATTTCAGGGAGATTAAATACTATGATTTTAAATAGTATACATTTCAGGGAGATTAAATACTATGATTTTAAATAATATACATTTCAGGCAGATTAAATACTTTGATTTTAAATAGTATACATTTCAGGCAGATTAAATACTATGATTTTAAATAATATACATTTCAGGCAGATTAAATACTATGATTTTAAATAATATACATTTCAGGGAGATTAAATACTATGATTTTAAATAGTATACATTTCAGGGAGATTAAATACTATGATTTTAAATAATATACATTTCAGGCAGATTAAATACTTTGATTTTAAATAGTATACATTTCAGGCAGATTAAATACTCTGATTTTAAATATTATACATTTCAGGGAGATTAAATACTCTGATTTTAAATAATATACATTTCAGGGAGATTAAATACTCTGATTTTAAATAATATACATTTCAGGCAGATTAAATACTATGATTTTAAATAGTATACATTTCAGGCAGATTAAATACTTTGATTTTAAATAATATACATTTCAGGGAGATTAAATACTATGATTTTAATAGTATACATTTCAGGGAGATTAAATACTCTGATTTTAAATAATATACATTTCAGGCAGATTAAATACTATGATTTCAAATAGTATACATTTCAGGCAGATTAAATACTTTGATTTTAAATAATATACATTTCAGGGAGATTAAATACTTTGATTTTAAATAGTATACATTTCAGGCAGATTAAATACTTTGATTTTAAATAGTATACATTTCAGGCAGATTAAATACTTTGATTTTAAATAATATACATTTCAGGCAGATTAAATACTTTGATTTTAAATAGTATACATTTCAGGCAGATTAAATACTATGATTTTAAATAGTATACATTTCAGGCAGATTAAATACTTTGATTTTAAATAGTATACATTTCAGGCAGATTAAATACTTTGATTTTAAATAGTATACATTTCAGGCAGATTAAATACTTTGATTTTAAATAATATACATTTCAGGGAGATTAAATACTATGATTTTAAATAGTATACATTTCAGGCATATTAAATACTATGATTTTAAATAGTATACATTTCAGGCAGATTAAATACTTTGATTTTAAATAGTATACATTTCAGGCAGATTAAATACTATGATTTTAAATAGTATACATTTCAGGCAGATTAAATACTTTGATTTTAAATAGTATACATTTCAGGCAGATTAAATACTTTGATTTTAAATAATATACATTTCAGGCAGATTAAATACTATGATTTTAAATAGTATACATTTCAGGCAGATTAAATACTATGATTTTAAATAGTATACATTTCATGCAGATTAAATACTATGATTTTAATAGTATACATTTCAGGCAGATTAAATACTATGATTTTAAATAGTATACATTTCAGGCAGATTAAATACTTTGATTTTAAATAGTATACATTTCAGGGAGATTAAATACTATGATTTTAAATAATATACATTTCAGGCAGATTAAATACTTTGATTTTAAATAGTATACATTTCAGGCAGATTAAATACTATGATTTTAAATAATATACATTTCAGGGAGATTAAATACTCTGATTTTAAATAATATACATTTCAGGGAGATTAAATACTCTGATTTTAAATAGTATACATTTCAGGCAGATTAAATACTCTGATTTTAAATAGTATACATTTCAGGCAGATTAAATACTTTGATTTTAAATAATATACATTTCAGGGAGATTAAATACTCTGATTTTAAATAGTATACATTTCAGGCAGATTAAATACTTTGATTTTAAATAATATACATTTCAGGGAGATTAAATACTATGATTTTAAATAGTATACATTTCAGGGAGATTAAATACTCTGATTTTAAATAGTATACATTTCAGGCAGATTAAATACTATGATTTTAATAGTATACATTTCAGGCAGATTAAATACTTTGATTTTAATAGTATACATTTCAGGCAGATTAAATACTATGATTTTAAATAGTATACATTTCAGGCAGATTAAATACTATGATTTTAAATAGTATACATTTCAGGCAGATTAAATACTATGATTTTAATAGTATACATTTCAGGGAGATTAAATACTATGATTTTAAATAGTATACATTTCAGGCAGATTAAATACTTTGATTTTAATAGTATACATTTCAGGCAGATTAAATACTATGATTTTAATAGTATACATTTCAGGGAGATTAAATACTATGATTTTAAATAGTATACATTTCAGGCAGATTAAATACTTTGATTTTAATAGTATACATTTCAGGGAGATTAAATACTATGATTTTAAATAGTATACATTTCAGGCAGATATGTGGAATTGAAATAGTATACATTTCAGGCAGATTAAATACTATGATTTTAAATAGTATACATTTCAGGCAGATTAAATACTATGATTTTAAATAAGCAGCAGAGGGGACGAATCCTACAACGTTTGCGACAAAATCGATTTAAACCATCAAAACGGCAAATAGAGCCTTTCTACGAAATCTCATGTTTTAACCAAAAAAAAAAAGAAAGTCTCCATTTGGCAAACGGAGACTTAGCGATTTTTCAATCATCGGGGGTCGCAACCATGTTGACATCTCCCCCCTCAGCTGCTATGGGTTAACAATCATTTATGATGAAAATCCTACAACTTTTTCCAGGCGTCGATTTGCCAATCCAAGGCTTCCTCAAAAATGCTTTATAGAAGCCTCCTTTCGGCAAAACAGAACTAAAAAAATATCGACGCGGGTTATTGTCGCCATGTGCTGCTGCATCACGCATTGAAGATTTGTAACCGAATATTTGATCAAGTCCTTTACAAACAGCCTAATTTGTAACGTTTCGTCTTGTAGATCAATCAAATTATTGGACTGATCAGTGAGTCTGAAATTAATTCTCGTTAACGAATTATTATGACATCGCATATAGACGGGATTAGTTGGATCCTCAACTATTAAAAATCCTGGAGGAGCTGTTGGTGCAAATGAAAAAAGAATATATCCTTGTTGGGCTTGATTTGATTGCTCAAGATTAATTTGATAGCTCCTTCGATAGCATCACATACTAAATTGAGCGCAATCACTGAAGAAATATTTACATTGTGCGGGGCAATATGCCTGCCGCCTCCGTCTGGGTCATTGTTATGTGTCGGGATTTTTATTTCCGGTGATGTTATTTTTTTCCATGCGTCATGGATTTTTTTGAAACCTTCATCGATAGCATCATTGAGAAATTTTTGTAGTTCTAAGATATTATATCCGTGTAGTTTGAATGTGGGAATATCTTCTACACGTATATTATACTTCGTTGCAAATTCTGTTCTTGTTTTAGGATTATCGTCACCTAATACCTCTCGAATGATTTGCAAATGAAATATTTCCATGTCATTGATGATTTTCTTACATGTTTCAATGACGCTGATACATTCATCTCGGTAAGAGTACCGGATTTAAGAAATATTAACAACAGTGAAAAATCGTCATTGAACGCTGTGAAATTTTCAGTGATTTTATCCTGTCGAGTTGTATAATATCTAATACCGCGACCTTCTATTACTCCAGTGAAAAAATTCAATTTATTGTAACCGCTATAGCTTTTTATTGGATTATCAGATTTTATCCTGTCGGTGATATCATCAGATTTTTGTGGTTCAGGTGGTATATTAACTAGTTTCTGTCGAAGTCGTATTTCAGGCCATCCTAACACTGTTCTTATTGAGCTGTTATAAATATCTACAACGTATCCCTCAGTGCTTATTTTAATCGTGGATGATAACGTCGGTTGATGAACTTTAATAGCTATTTTTGATTCTTTTCACGTGATTGATTTTATTCTACGTTGCAATTCAGCATCAATTTGTTCAATTTGGTACGACCCAGTTGGCATGGAAAGAATGTTCCAGTCTGGGGTGCCATCGGGTTTATTCTTATACGAGAACACCAACGAATTATTGGGTTGCTGACCGCCAAATACAACCGATCTGATATTAGGCCAACTATGGTATACTCGTAATTTAGCTAGCGCTATCTCTTTCACAGGAACCGGAGAAGGGAAATTCACACTGAATTCAGGGTTTGTTGATGTTATTGATATCATGCTTGTTTTCACCGGAGTGTTTTTTTCTGCTATTCGTTGAAGTAGTTGAAACTCTTCGAGTTTTAGTGACATTATTATTATCATTGTTTATAATTTCTAATTTTGATACTGCGGAATCGTAAATACGTACCATCGCGGAGAACTCGTCTTCAGTAATTAATGAGTCATCAATCGATGATGATATCAACGAGGACAATTGCGAATAACCGTAAGATGCTATTTGATGTTTTACTGTATACACGTTAAGTTTCCCCTGAGAACATGATGATAATTTTTTAGTAATTGCATTTGCAACCCCAGCTATTGTTGTCACCGCGGATATACAAATTGGAACAGCAACCGGAGCTATCATTGTCACTGAAGACAGTATAATACCAACTCCGGCCATTACACCAAATACCGAATACACTGTAACGTTAATGACTGTAATTCTCCTACGATATTTTTTATTTTCATTGCATACTCCTCAGCGAGTGTTTTGAGTTTCATTGAAAATTCTTTGACCGTATCATAGCGATATTTCGATGATGAAATCATTGGTGATGTCATCGTTATTGGAAATGTCATCGTTGAATTAATCTTCTACAGGTATATTTGTTATAAATTCTATCACATATGTTATTGGTAATCTAACTCTAACAACTCGAAAAGACGATAATATAAAAATAGTCCAAGTGGAATTTGCATCAGTTCGCTGTGTTATTGTATTTACAGCGGTTTGATCATCACCGACACCACCATAATTATCTCTAATATTAAAATTACCCCCGGCAATTGTAGTTAACGTAAATCGATAGATGCCTTTTACAGTTGGAGTAAAATCTATTCAATTATTAGTGTCTTTGACCCAATCGAGAGTTCCGTACCGAACCACATACACGACATTACGGATATTTTCTGCGGAGTGTGGAATTTTTATCTTGTCGAGTCGTTCGATCATTTTAGGAAAATCATCTTTGACGGCATCAACTGTTGTTTTACTATCCTCGATAGATTTTTTAACATCAGCGATTTCATTAAGTTTTTTGATTATTTTCGAATATGTAGTTGACACGTTTTCGGATGTTGTTGTTGTAAAAAATTTATCAGTGAGGTCATTAATGACCTTTTGATCATCAATAAACGAATTAATATTCGCAAGGGGTGGCGTAACTACCATTGGAGACCCAAAGAACTTATGAATGACAATTTTGCAAAATTGGTTATAATTTTTCACATGATCGTCAAATTCTTTATCGTAGTTGGCAAGTGTATTTGTGATCGTAGATATAAGTGCGCCCGGTTTGAGTTTTCCATCGTTGGAATACAACGCTATTGTGTTTTCAGCAACATCGAATTGTCGTGTTAAAATGTCATCCAATGACACATTACTGGTTTTCAATTTGCCCTGGCGATCTTGAAATACAACTATTTCCCCGGGGTCAACACTTGCTAAATTCAACGTCTCAGCGATTTCATCTTCAATTATTTTTTTTACATCCTTGATAGAATACGCAGATGTTTCCCCTGTTGGTTTCCATATTGAAATAGAACGTCCCCAAATATCAATCATTATTGTTAGCGCAACTTGTGTTTTCAATTTATGGATTTTCTAAAAACCTCCCACTGGTATATTCGTTCACAACCACATGTGGTAGTTTCCACGGAAATCCAAAGTATTTTAATGATATCTCCGTGAGGACATTTAATACTTCACGGCCGCATATTGGTGGATCATTTAATTTTTGTGTTGGCAGCGTGGAATAAAAAATCGGAATTGAGCGATTTGATATATACCGCATAAACTCTTTTGGTGGGGCTAACCCATATGAATCGAAATAAACAATCCCACGTGCATCAATCGCGCATGCAACCCAGTGAGTTCCCTCACCGTTGGAGTTATCAAGATTGATGATACCGGTTTCAACGTTATTTGGTTTTCTTGGTAATTGATCTCTCATAAAAACCCTCTGAAGTTTTTTATCGCTAGTTTTTTAGCAGCATCAATTAAATCAAAATTGGACATGGGAACAATTGGGTTTTCAACTAATAAACCGTTCCTGGGATTCTCAGACTCTTTCCACTGTACCATGAATACGGAGTTCCTGATAGTCTTAGACTCTTTCCCTTTTTTTATAACCCTGTCCAGTTGCCTTTTTTAGTGCCATCCCTGCCGCGGTACCAACGGCCCCCAACGCAGCCGCTTTCGCCACCGCTGGGGCAGCCGCTGCAATCTATGCTGGTATTGCAGCTAACAATGGAAATATACCACCTGATTTTATCATGTTGGTGACTGCAGCCTTTGAAAATACAATTTGAACCCCTCGCTTATTCTTTAGCGCATCATTGAAATGTTTTATTTGACGATCCGTCAATGATATTTTATGTGTACCGCCGGACATCTGCGCTGGTTTCAACGTTATTGTGGTTCCGCATTCTTTAGCGGATTTTGATTTTACAGTCTTGACCTGACCATCAGTCAACTTGACACTAACAACACTATATGGCATTTTATTGTAAAACACATTATGCTTTCAATTGATCTAATTGTGAAATCGTAAACGATTTTCACGATTTCAACAAGGATTTTTCAATCAAAGATTTTCCACTGGTGCATCAATAAGTCTCATTCGTCCGCCAACTCCTTCTAACAATATTGATCTATCACTGAGAATGACAGCAACCGCTCTGTAATTTGGGATAAGGATAACATCCATCGCCGCATTAGTTGGGCGTTTCACACGAGCTCGAAAATGTATATCAACAATGGATTGTCTTGTGAAATCAAGATGTTCAAGTGAAAAGTAATAAATCGGATAGAGGCTTTAAAAATCAAGTTGCGATATTTGTAAACCAGTAGCAACATTTTGATCACGACCCGTATATGACAGCATTCTATGATACACACGTGCGATGTGGTTGCTATTGTAATGAATCTGTATATCCTCAGATGGTTCCTGTTGTCCGTTTATTCTCAGCGAAACCTCCTCGACCCCTAATTGCTTAAATATCATATGGCTGGATAGTTGACGACCTAATCGTTCCCTATTCTGCAGCGCTATAAATATATGACGTGGAGCTGAAACGCCTTGTTTTGATGCTAAATGCCAAGTAAATGTACCATCTATATTATCCTCTTTGGCATCAGTCGTTGTCGTTAGCCAACTTAGCAATGATTTGCCACCCGCATCCATAAATGAGAGTAGCCGCTCTTCTGCGGTAATTGATGGAGTTAACACTGGCATCCACAATACCAATTTAGTTAAAACAACTTTACCATCATCGACACTATTAGCACAACAGATTGCATCATTGTCATTACCCTTTCGCACTAACGCTACTGTATGCTTCGCTCCATAGGTGACTTTTCTGACGTTTCTACAGAATCCGAAAATATGATGCAACGGAATTGCACATGAAAACTGACGGCGTTGCCCTTGCAATGCCCCCTTTCGTGTTGCAAACCCTAAATTGAAACGTTCATTGACTCTTTTTATAATGTCGAATTCAGCGGCTGGTCTTGCTTCGCGGTCTAGATTAGCTGCGAGTTGTTGATCGGCTTCTGCAGTAGCCTGCGCTGTTCATACTTTAATGTACTGAAGGTGGTCAGCGTTATCAGAGGTATCCTTTGCAAACATCATAGACGGACCAGCCGACCTTGTATAGTCATCGGAATATCTTGCTAGCTCGATTATTGTTGTTGCAACATCAGCCTCACGGTCTATCGATTCAATTTATTTTCCATCAGTGAGATATCTTGCACTTTCAAATGACGCAATGATGCCGTTGTTGACAAACCCAACTCGGATATTTGCATTATCTGCATATGGTGTATCAGCTGCAACATTTGTTACAAGTTCTCCTTCTGCTTCAATAAATGCTTCACACGGCAAAAAGTATGTACTGGTATCTTGAACTTGAAGTTCAATTCGCGATCGAGTTGGGTTGTATTGCATGATAGGAATAGTATTGATAATTGCGGACGGAATCGTCCTTGCGCACTGGGGCATCCATGTCAAACGCTGGATCAGCTTGTTGTTTAAACATTTTATTATAAAAACACTAGTGTTTTCAATTGTGAAACTCTTTGTAATCATCATCGTCGTTGAAAATTCTTCGAATTTCTTTTTTGTTTCAAACCACTTCCCGCTATTGCGTTCATGATAGCGCTATTTTGTACATCAAGTGATGGAGTCACCGGTGTAGCCGCCATTGACGCTAGTTTTTCTTCCACTGCATTATTTATTGCTTTGCTGACACTTGCAGGCATCTCTGTTGTAGATGGCAGCACACTGGTTGCTTTTTTCGTCGTCGCACTAATGATGTTATTTTATCTTTCGCTGCAGAAAATGCCTTTCCGGCAATATTTCCAACAGCGCTAATACCCTTATCACGAATAACATCAAAGGCTTTCATTTGTTTAACTAGCGGCGCCACTTTTGGGGCCATTCTTGTAAATAACCCCGCAATGGTATTGCCAAAACCATCTCCGTAATATGCTCTATAAACAGGCAATCGTGAGTTTACCACATACACGCTTGTTGGTTTATCATGGTTGTTGTGTATGATCATCTTGTTATAAAAACACTAGTGTTTTCAATTGCTAGCAATTTCTAAATACTAGTGTGAAACTCCTTGAGTAAAAATGGAAAATTTCTTTGAAATTTTCACCTATGGATTTGAAACTCTTCGAGTGAAAAATCTTCGATTTGAAACTTTTCGAGTTTAATCGTTGTAAACATCATGGTGGTCAAACCATCGACTAATTCATCAATGAGTTCTCGATATACATCAATGTCCATGATACTGCTGGCAAATAATCGTCTGCAGGTATCAGCTGCTTCATTAATTATTTCAACGGAGTTGTTTCCGTCTCGTTTTCCACCCACAAGTACCTCTAACCGTGATACATCACTGAGAATATTACCAGGGCATGTCACGGTTGAGTTCAAAATCGAAGATTTTTCACTCGAAGAGTTTCCATCATTGACCAGAAAAACACTTTCCACTCCTATATCCAGCTGCTTTGTCTTCTTCTAAATCATCTTCGGGCTGATCAGACTCCACTGTTTCCGAATCCGGTTGTTGTTTAGCAGGTGAAAAAGATATTTTTTTGGCAGGTTGTTGTCGCCACCGCTGCAGTCCTTGTGATTTTTGTTTTTCATATTCATTATACACTGTACTCACCATTTTGAGATATTCAATATATGACGTATTGTCCTTGTCAACTCTACTTGTGTTAGTTTTAATTTTGTAAAATATATCAGCCCAATGTTGTATACCTCTTACATACTTGTGTTGTTCTGGTTTTAACATTTTTTTTCTGTTTTCATACGTCGTAACAACAAGTACAGGAAACTCTGCTGGGTCAGTCTTATCAATTTTTGCTAACCCTTCTTCGTTAAATCGCGCGCGTAATTCATCTACTATTTCATCAGTAGTCTTTTTCGGACCAGGTGGTTTTTTTGTAACAGCGCTGATGTTTTTTCAGTTTTCGCTGCTATCTTTTCAAGCACACCAAGAACAGGAACTTCTCGTCGCGCTCATTCCTCAGGGATATCTCCGTATATCGCACTCTCTGTTGCCGTTTTTACATCTTTGGTTACGCTCGTTATTGGGGCAAACAGATGTTCACTTGAAACAGAAAAGTCAGTTTGCAGTTCTTGTCGTCGTTGAAGTTTACCACATAATCGGTCTCTGAAAACTTCTTAATGGCTGCCAGTCTTTCTCGTGCCAATTTAGTAGTTAATGCTGTTGCGGTCATTATTGTAAAAACCCACTGAATTTTCAAATGCGAAATCGTAAACGATTTCAATTGCAAGTAATTTATGAAATCGTGAAAATCGCATTTGACTTTACCAGAGAAAAAAATGAATCCACCCGTAGATAAATTCTATTGTGCGTGTATTTACTTCCATAGGAATTCCATTCATAACGTGTGTGTGTGTTATCATTCACGATAGCGTGAGGGTCTATATGGGATTCTTCAATCAGCCGTTTAATGTTACGAACTTTAGAGGCTATCTCGGATCTAATCTGGTACTGTTACCCTAATTTCTGTCTAATTGATTCAACGATACTGAATAACTGTATGAATACATTAACGTCCTTACGATACAACGAGGCATTAATTGATTTTTGTATTCGCTTTATCAGCGAATACATCTTGAGTAAAACGTAACGACCTCGTTTTGATTGATCATCGATATGCTCAAATTCAGACATAATGCGTTCAGTGTCTAGATTTTCCGATAATACAATTCCGCGATTTTTCAAATTTGAAATTTCAGCAATTATATTATTTACATCTTGGATATCCATTATTATTATAATGTATTTTATCTCCAATTTGAAAAATGAAAACCCTATTGGCAATCTCGCTGGCGTCCAATGACGTCAGAGAGACCCAGAGGTTACTTTATTAACTTAATTAAGGACAGCACATACATGAAAACCCCATTTGGAAACCCCTTTCGCATCAAATAACGTGAAAGAGACCCAGAGGTTACTTTATTAACTTAATTAAGGACAGCACATACATGAAAACCCCATTTGGCAATCTCGCTGGCGTCTTATGACGTCAGAGAGACACAGAGGTTACTTTATTAACTTAATTAACTTAATTAAGGACAGCACATACATGAAAATCCCATTAGGAAACCCCTTTCGCGTCAAAAAACGTGAAAGAGACCCAGAGGTTACATATATCAACACATCTTTGGAACTCCTTGGTTGCCTTCACATCCAAGTAAGTCCAAGGGGGCCCGAAACATAAATCTCTGGCGGGACAAATGTCATATTAGACCGCCCAGAAGATATGCTTGGGGGACGACAATATAATGCCGGTAATCTCCATCGAGTGTTTGGCAGATTGTAGGCATACATATTAATTAACTTAATTAACTTAATTAAGGATGAATTATATACAATGATGATATATGATATATGATACAATGATGATGACGGGACAGCACTAGACGATACAAACATGAAACGACGGGGCAGATTTTCTACGGCCATCCGACCGATCAAAAGCAACCCATGAAATCAACCCGGTTGCATGATTGACAAAAGACAACCACGCCCCGTGTCAACGGCGTGGGTTAGTTTTGATCGGTCGGATTGGCTTTTGAAAGCCCAAGCTTAATACCTTTCATATGGTATATAAGGTGACTAATACAGCAGCGTCAATCCACAGGATGTGTTATTTTATTTCCTTGAATACTTGTCAATGGTGTTTCACAACAATTAAATGAGACTGAATATTTTAATAAAACACTAAAAAAATACAGCTGTTAGCTAACAGCATGTATTTCATTAGTTTTCCTACAAAAACAGATAATTGATTATCTCCGTTGAGAATCATGAAAATTATAACAGCCAATCAAAATCGGTGACACAGAAGGGAGATAACTATTTTATAGGCAGTAAACTTATCTAAACGAGTTATCTCCCTTATAACCAAATAGTATAAAACACGATTAGATATACGCAAACTTAATGCTGCATGGGACGCTTCGTAGTTTGGAATCGCGGGTGTGTGGTCGGAATTCTTGGTTCATTTATATACTATTGTTTGTCTAATTTATTATTTGCTTTAATTATAAGTCTCTGTATGTAATCTTGAGGGGTTTCTATAATTTTGTCATCGTTGGGGTCAATGACGGTATTTTTTATTCGCTTGTCGTAATAGTGCTTTAGCTCCCTGTATCGTTTACCACCACAACTGAGACATAATTGTGATTTTCCCCTTACCCCCACCCCACATCGGAGGCACGGGAGGGAGCCAAAGGAACTGTTGCGAACGCTTTGTAAATGATACCCACATAATTCGCTTCTGCATGATTTGTTACACGGGGTTGTTGATCCAATCATAAGCCATTTGCAGTGATTCATTATATATAAATTTTTTTATTTAAATACTTGTTTTAATTATATGACTGTGGAATTCGAGAGATTATCAGCAATTAAGCCCTACAAAAATATTAAATTCAATCTCGATAGAACCCTCAAAGATGTGCCAAAACGGGCAATAAATGATAACAGCTTGATAAAAACAATTCATGACTGTGCTATTGAATTCAAGCGTGATGGAGCATCTCATAGCTGGTCAACATTTCGAATTGATGGTGTTGTTGATGCCACCATGAACGACGAAAACGCAGCTACGATAATATCACAACTTGACAGCAAAAAAAGTATTTTTTTAGAGTGAAATTCATTATCGCAGAATCAACCGGTTGGATTATACGAGACAAATTTGAACCAATTCTCAAATACAAGAAAACAGTCGTTGTTAGCCGTGATTCTAAGCCGGGTCTGTTAACTGGAATTGACAAACCATACTATGAACGAGCATACCCTGAAACAGCAGTTGTTTATGGGATATATCCGTTAAATGAAAAACCTGATATAGGAAAACTAAAACCAATGAAGCAGTCAACGAGGATAAATTGTGCAGCAGAACGAATAACAGCATTTTACAAATGCATCCCGAGGGAACAAACTAACTGATTTACGGCGTAGCAAAATAGCTCAATGGGGTTTAACAGTCAAAGAGCGCGGAGCAACTATTAGTGATATAGCGAAATTAGAAACATCACTGAGATTTCCAATAACCGTTATGACGATAACCGGAAAAGTATTATACGAATCAAAATATAACAAAATGTAGCCCCAATTAAAATTATTGATCATAACGAACACGCATGGACAATATTTCAACGGAACAGAACAATAAAGTATATACCCTCGGAATTCTTGGGAGAAGATTTGTCCAGGGAAGGTTTTCTCGTTGAAGAGAAACTATTCGATGGTATTGCGCATTTGAGTAAACACGACCCCGTATCAGTGTGGTTACTTCGCAGCGCTGAAAATCAAACGGATATTTTTGATCAGTTTGTAAGACCAAATGGTGAATTATACCGCACTGAAGCGTTTCACAACAAGATGAAAAAACAGCTAGTGGGTTTTTAACAAGTGGCGAAGCCACCGATGAACAATTATTGACAGACTGTTTTACAATTCCGTCGGTTGCAGCTCATTTTGAAAGAAAGAAAAATACATGGAAACCAACACGAACTGAATTCTTGCCAGATATTGAGGCTAGTTGCCTCGAATTTTATCATGGTGGGTTATACAATAACAAATACGACCGTGAAAGTGTCATTTCAGTTGATATGGTTGCTTGTTATCCAGCGAGTTTTCTTGGTTATGGAGAGTGTACTGAGTATTTTAAAGGATTTGGACGCCCCGTACATGAAATGACTCGTGTTGCGATTAATTGACCTCTACCTGATTTTGATTTGACCGGTTTTGCTCGTGTAGTATCATTTGAATTTGTTGCAGGACTTCATCGCGCTTGTTATATTTGGATTGGTAGACACATGTCTGAAAAGAAGTGGCTGCCAATAGCGTTATTACGGTTCATGATTGATACAAAAATGTTAATTTCGTTGACAGTCAGTGAAGCAATTATATCATATCAGAAACAAACTAATGTCTGGTTACCAGAACCAGAAAGTCTTGATAGTATAATTGACGAATCCAGAAAACATATTCAGGCAGATGAAAAATATACCATTGAGTGGTCCAAACGGGTATTTAATCAACGAAATAACGAAGCAAAAGATCTCGGGAGAAGAATAATTGGAAAATTCACTCAGGGAGGGAAAAAATGTGACTATAAAAGATATTCTTCACGGTTGATTATAGATAGTACCGAATATGACTTTGTAATTGCAGATGCAGTATCTAAAAACATATATGTTGATCGTAAGGATGCTTTCTTGTCCGATGGAACAAAATTGGGTACAATTGTTACTTACAACGATGGACACAGTTCTCCGTATTCACATTTGAGGTCGTCTATGCTGGGTTATGCTTGTATCAATTTGTTTTCTGATCCAATTTGTAGATATAAAACAGTTTATTTAAACGGTTGTGGCGGGTCGGGAAAGACGACTCGTGCGATTGAATTATATCGTTTGAAAAATCCTACGGATATCACAAACAGTATCATGCTGACACCAACCCATAGATTAGCGCGAGAGATTAAACAACGAAACGTTGTTGCTTGCACTTATCACAGCTTTTTTCGATACAAGGGCGATGAATGGACCCCTGAAAGAATGGGTGAGAAATTCATTCCTGAAATCATTATTTGGGATGAGATATGTACGGTTTCGGTAGATGTATGAAAAATGTTTCTTGATTGGTTACTGCGCGCGAATACAAAAGTGATAATGTGTGGAGATTAGGGCCAACCACCACCATTTGTTGGCAAGGGTCCACATGATTGGTTAATAGGGTTTGTTGACTATTATGAAGAAATTGATACTGACTATAGAGCACTTGATGAACAATTACGCGAGGTCAAAAAATTAATTAGATTACAACCGGATAGAATCCAATGTGAAATAGTCAGAGAAATTATTCCTGAAACTCCCATGGAGGAATTTTGGGAAGCATGGAGACCAAATGATTTTGTAGTGGCAAGTAGAAAGATAGTCAGAGACACACTTCAGCGAAAGTTGTTTGAATTACACAAAGAAAAAGTTCCAACACTTCCAGTTCCGTTGTGTTATAGACCCTCAAGTACACGAAAGAAAATATTGAAGTTGAAATTCCAGGGCGGTTGAAAGAGTCAGGAACAGAAAAAACAAACACTAGTGTTAAATGATATTGTGTTGGTTGATATCAGTGCTGTCGAAGACGCATTGCGTGCTGATAAATCGCCATGGACGCTAGGTTACGTAACGACGATACATTCCTCGCAGGGATTAACCATCACGGATACAATTGTTTGGATAGTCGATAATCGCATTGAGTGGTCAAATTTAGTCTATCTTGCAGTGTCTAGAGTACGGCGAATAAATCAACTTCGAAGAATTGTTTTCGATGATGACACCACAATGGATGATGCTAGCATCGTTGATGTTAAAATTATTGATAAAAAACTCTCCGGTTACAAACAACAAGACAAAAAAAAGCAACGAGAATTTGACATTGATGCTGAATTAATAATTACACTAAGGCAACAACAGAATAATCACTGCGCGATTTGCAATTGTATAATGAGTTGGCAGTATTCGGATAAAGATCCTCGCCTATTTACCGTAGACAGAAAAAAATAACAGTCTCGGTCATGTCAGAAACAATGTGATGTTGACTTGTCTTGAGTGCAACAGACGCAACGGCGCTAGTTAAGACCATGTGGTGGCAATTGTGTATCGTCAGGAATCACTTGTAGTTGTTCGCGTGTAAAACCCCGCTGAGGGGCAGTTGAATCCAATTTATAGATTGCTGGTCTACCAGTTGATCGTGTTATAGTAGATATTTTATGCGCAGTGACACTCCAAATAGGATCAGTAGCTCTTTTTGTGCCACCTTCGAGCTCTCCTGGTTCATATAAATATCTCACGGTGACATTGCCAAGAATTGGCTGGGAAACGCTAGCGTTTCGTGGTTGTGGTATATAGTTTTTTTGATTGCGTTGTTAGGTTTCATATTGATTGTCCGAGTAATCTCGTTATTTAGCGCTGCAACTACTCCTGGTAGCCTTTTGACCCATTCACGAGATCTTTTATCCTGAATGAATTCTTTTGCGTATTGATATCCAAATAACCGCTCAGCAAGAGTCCGATTGAATCGTTCAACAATTGCCTGATCGCGATGTAGTGCAGTATGTCCTCGTCGTATTGTGACATTGTGATGTTTCATTGTAGATGTAACCACACCTTGAAATTCCTTGCCAGGATCAACTTGTAATAGATTTGGCCAGCGTAGTGGGCCTCGTCGATAAATTCTTTCAATTGCAGAAGCTACTTCAGTGGCCGACTTTGTTTTTAGTGGCTCTGCTTGTTTGTATCGACTCGCAACATCAACTACGGTTAGCGCGTATTTATAACCGTCGTCATGCGGCAAAAATAATAAATCAGCTTGATGAACTTTATTGGGTACGATTTCATCAAAATGTGAAAATATGATTTGTTTAGGACGCGGTAAATAAATTTGCCATATAGCCTGTTTGGATAACCAATTAGCCGCAGTGGTCTTTTTTACTTTTGCGGCGTTTGCGAGTTTACTGATTGCTGCTTTACCTTTCCACTATCCTCTCGGAGAACAATAAATAGATTCCATATTATTAATTAGCAGCACCTAACATCAATTTGCCTTTCATAGCTGCTTTTACCAACCATGAAGCCAACTTTTCTTTTGAAGGATTTATCAGGAATAGCATTTAACGCGTGAAGTAATTTTACATCCGCTAGATGTCTGTGTTGCAGATTGCTGCTTTTATATGCAACATCATGAGCATGACACGCCTTATCAATAGCAATTATTGGTTCTTCACCACGTCGAGGTTGATTTTGATCATCAAGTCTGATATCTAATCGTGTTCCGGGGCCACAGTAGCTATATCCTGGAAGGTGCTTTTCTCCTGGATACTTTGCCCACGGTGTTCCAGGGAGTTTTGCTAACTTGGCTGCAATATCACCTCCTCTTTTTTTAAATCACCAGAAATGCTAGCATTTCCTGCAGATCTCATAGAAACAAATTTAACTTTTTTTATACCACATGTTGCACACCAACCAGTAAGTGCTGATCTGTTATTTTTAGTTGTAATCGTCGTCACATCATTTGTGCTAGTACGCGTTTTACACTTCACACAATATAGATCCATAATTTATGTATAGAGATATGAATGTAATTGATTTTTCAGCGACTAAAACAAGAGAACCAGTTAAGCATCATGCAGCGCTACCAAACTCTATCCGCGCAATTATAATTGGACCATCTGGATCCGGCAAGACGCAATTGTTACTCAATTTAATAATGAGATGGATGAAGTGGGATAAGTTGTATTTAGTTGCTCCTAGTGTAGATGATCAGCGATGCTACGAAGTGTTAAAAGACTTTCAACGAAAATGCATCAGAAATTAAAGGTGAAAACATCATTGATTTTATAACTGATATTGACGAGGCACAGTCCGTAAATGACCTTGACGGGAGCATTACCAATTTAGTTGTATACGATGATGTAATGTTAGACAATCAAAAAAAAAACCAGCTAGAATATTTTCCCGGGGCGTCACAAAAACACTGATGTGATATATGTCACTCAGCGATATACTCAAATACCAAAAGTTATCAGAGATAACTGTAATATTCTTGCTGTATTCAACGGCGTTGATACACATACGCTACGAAATATTTGGCAGAGATGGTGTTCCGATATGAACTTAAATCAATTCCGAAATTTCTTTAGTCATGCTCAGTCGGTCCCACACGGATTTATAACAATAAATTTACATGACCCTCGAACACGATATCGTATCGGACTTGATCAAATATTCGGTTAAAAATCTTCGATGCGTGATGCAGCAGCAAATGGCGACAATAAGCCGCGTCGATATTTTTTTAGTTCTGTTTTGCCGAATGGAGGCTTCTATAAAGCATTTTCGAGGAAGCTTTGGATTGGCAAATCGGCGCCTGGAAAAAGTTGTAGGATTTTCATCATAAATGATTGTTAACCCATAGCAGCAGAGGGGGGCGATGACAACATCGTTGCGACCCCCGATGATTGAAAAATCGCTCAGTCTCCGTTTGCCAAATGGAGACTTTCTTTTTGTTTTGGTTAAAACATGAGATTTCGTAGAAAGGCTCTATTTGCCGTTTTGACGGTTTAAATCGATTTTGTCGCAAAATTTGTAGGATTCGCCCCCTCTGCTGCTAAATAGTATACATTTCAGGCAGATTAAATACTATGATTTTAATAGTATACATTTCAGGCAGATTAAATACTATGATTCTAATAGTATACATTTCAGGCAGATTAAATACTATGATTTTAAATAGTATACATTTCAGGCAGATTAAATACTATGATTTTAAATAATATACATTTCAGGGAGATATGTGGAATTGAAATAGTATAAAGTGCGCATTAATCATAATACACACTACATCATTGAGGTGTCATTTCTGAATCCTTGTCGGCATTTAAATAAACATACCTTTGAAATAAAACATAATAGCTGAGCACTACCTTTGCCTATTATGTATTGCCACTTCAAGATATGACTGAATCTTTTATATTTAAATATCACCTTGATAGGTCCATAAACGAAAACAATACGTTGACAGATGAAAATCGTTACATCATAAAGAGGTAATTCACTGAATTTTTTAAATTTAAATATCACCTTGATAGGTCCATAATATAAAACAAATCGTTGACAGATGAAAATCTCTTACATAATACAAAGGTACACACTGAATCTTTTCAATTTAAATATCACCTTAATAGGTCCATAATCGAAAACAATACGTTGACAGATGAGAATCGTTACATCATACAGAGGTAATTCACTAAATCTTTTCACTGAATCTGTTCAATTTAAATATCACCTTGATAGGTCCGTTATTGAAAACAAATCGTTGACAGATGAAAATCTCTTACATAATACAAAGGTACACACTGATTCTTTTCAATTTAAATATCACCTTGATAGGCAGGGGCCTCTAGTTGCCGAGTGATCTAAAGCGCTTTCCGTTACGAATCATTGCATTCTCACCTCTGTCTGCGTGGGTTCTAGTCTAACATTTGGCTAATGTAGTTATGTGAGAAAGCTTGACAGTAGCTTCTCGTGGGTCGGTGGTTCTTTCCGAGGGTTTTCCCAGGTTCTTCCTCCACCAATAATACTGGCCGTCATGTATAGCCTTTTGTGTACTGAAAAAAGGCGTTAAACCCTACAACACCAACAACCTTGATTGGCCCATAATAGAAAACAAATCGTTGACAGATGAAAATCGCTTAAATAATACAAAGGTACACACTGAATCTGTTCAGTTTAAATATCACCTTGATAGGCCCATAATAGAAAACAAATCGTTGACAGATGAAAATCGTTACATAATACAAAGGTAACAACACTCGCTTAACGTCTCTTTCTAAGTGTTCAAGATTTGGTTCCAGCAAGTGCAAAGTGACAGTAGCAGCCCATGGAAGCCATTGTTTCCTTCATGTTTTGTGTTTGCTCCACGTCATTGGTCATATTTGCATAACATGGGCCACATCAGATCCATACGAGCCACATCAATTACACATTTTCTGTCCAGAATACTTGATATAATTTGTAACAAGTTTTCTTTCATTATCAACGTTAATTGATAAAGTTACAGAAAGAGATGGATACAAGTTTACTGAAGGAATAGCCATCACTGAGTCTTAGCAATGCTAATAAAACGAAATACACTTTTCTTTTCAGATTTTCCGACTACATAGTTATATCGGCGCATATGGTGTTATCGTCATCATCTTCGAAGTCATCTACTGCTGTTTCACTTTGTACTTCTTTTACCGTTGCATCACAAAAGTGAAGAAAGAAAAATGCATGTACTTCTTTCGCTTCTGGAACATACTAGAATTTGTACTAATGGTGTTTGCAGTCTGCGTGATCGCCATGTCTGCATTTAAGCATATACTCACTGAGATATCCTTAAATGCGTTGAAGAAATCTGCTAAAGGTAAGTTGTGTCTTTATTATTTTTTAATAAACAATGTTACTCGATATATTTTTGATTTTAAACGTTATATTTAGCCTATTATACATACATAAAAGCTTGCATAAAGCGACTGCCTATTCAGCATAATAGAATTTCCATATTTGTAAAACTAGAAATCGATCGTACCGAATGACTTGACCAGCATTATAAATTGTATATGGATAGCGTTTACACTACACATATTTGTTGCCTTTGAATTCTATGCAATTTTGCACTGTTAATCGTAACGTATTATTATGTTTCCAAAATCTATGATTTACTCTATATTTGCAGCGGAATTTGTGAATTTTCAATCCATGGCAATGTATGACGAATTATATGGTTATATGGTGGCCTTCGTTGTGTTTCTGGCATCGGTGCAGTTTCTGAAACTCCTGCAATTCAATGCCAAGATCAACATGCTAGGCGAGACCGTCAAGCTTGCAACCAAGGACCTAAAAGTCTTTTCCCTGGCCTTCCTCCTCTACTTTCTGGCCTTTACGCTGACTGGGTATCTCCTCTTTGGGCAGAACTTAACAGCGTACACCGGGTTCATTCAGTCTGCTGAGTCCATATTTGCCTTCACTTTAGGCACCTTCGATTTTGAGGGTATGCAGGGTGCACAGAAGATCTTTGGACCCATTTTCTTTTTCTTGTTCGTCTTTATCGTGTATGTTGGTCTGATGAGCATCTTTCTCACCATTATCGGCGACGCATTCAATGAGGTAAGGGAGAGGACCAAAGAAAAGGAAAACGAATACGAGTTGATGGATTTCCTATGGAATCGAGCGAAGGCGCTTCTTGGTGTAAAGTGAGAGAGAGTCATCATCACCTATTTATTGTTGTTATAGACCCTATATTGCAAAGCACGAAACTGAAAATTAGCATTTTAGTGTTATCTGCTAATTGTGTTATAAATAACTTGTCGCATTTCGGTGTCAAAGTATATGTATGAAAACACGAAGACAAATAACTAATAGGAAAGACAGTATTTATTTTAAGACAGCAATTTATAAAAATGTTAGGTAATTACAGAAAAATTATTTTTTCACTTCATCTCCTTCCACATTGGATGTTTTTGTTATTACTTTTATCTAGTATACGCGTTAATGAGATAGATGATCGCTATTCCTGATAGCGTATGCGTTACACTTCTTATAAAATGACTTTTCTACCATGTTCAGAATAAAAGAAAGCTTCTGAATCAGCACTTTTACTTAATGATCAGAAATGTATGCTGCACCATGTCTTTTGAATCAATGTCATGCTTCGGCTTTATATCTGTGGTTTATTATGATACAAAATTATGATAGAAAATAAATCAATCAGCACCCAATTATATAAACTTATTTTATGTTTCTCATACCGCCCAAACTTAATGGTTGATGACTGTGATACTTTTGTACTATTACTTTCTCTCTCAATGTTGTTTCATGCCGGATGTCAGTTTTTATGAGGCATTCTGTAACAGTATCATGCATGACGTTCCATTAATAAGGTACTGTAACAATATCATGCATGACGTTCCATTATTAAGGTACTGTAACAGTATCATGCATGACGTTCCATTAATAAGGTACTGTAACAGTATCATACATGACGTTCCATTAATAAGGTACTGTAACAGTATCATGCATGACGTTCCATTAATAATGTACTGTAACAGTATCATGCATGACGTTCCATTAATAAGGTACTGTAACAGTATCATGCATGACGTTCCATTAATAAGGTACTGTAACAGTATCATGCATGACGTTCCATTAATAAGGTACTTTAACAGTATCATGCATGACGTTCCATTAATAAGGTACTGTAACAGTATCATACATGACGTTCCATTAATAAGGTACTGTAACAGTATCATGCATGACGTTCCATTAATAAGGTACTGTAACAGTATCATGCATGACGTTCCATTAATAAGGTACTGTAACAGTATCATGCATGACGTTCCATTAATGAGGTACTGTAACAGTATCATGCATGACGTTCCATTAATAAGGTACTGTAACAGTATCATGAATCACGTTCCATTAATAAGGTACTGTAACAGTATCATGCATGACGTTCCATTAATAAGGTACTGTAACAGTATCATGCATGACGTGCTATTAATAAGGTACTGTAACATTAGAATGCAAAAAAGTGCATTGGTGATTATTTTCGTAGTGTTATAAACTGGAATACTAGTACATTAGTGCTTTTTCAGTAGTGTTTAAGTGGGAATAACAGTGCAATAATGCCAGAGACTGAAATGGTTGAATTTCTTATGGTGGTTACCTGTTTTTGCTGCTACGATTTTATTTGCTTGAACTATACGAATTAGTATACTGTTGCACACTATTTATTTAATCGCCACTAAAGTACTTTGTGCCGCTGACCATGTAGTTTGCACAGCATAGCCGATAATTCTTCCAAATGATTTTGGACACTCTTAATTGTCTTCACTGATTGGAAATGTATTCATGCGTAATGAAAAACTATGATGACTAGGATAAATAAGTTTATCAACAAACATCGACACGGAATAACGTGACAATATATTACTGTATGGAAAAATAACGCTAACCTTTACATGCATTTATCGGCTGAGAGAAATCCTAGCAAAAACAATTGAGCAATTCAGAATAACGAAATACTACAATTAATAAACTTATAAGTGATAGTCATTCTAGAGATGATTTTCCCATTTGTGTTTCCTCTTAGCTGATATAAACAGGCTTAGAAGGAATATTTTCTACAAGAATGTTAGAAATAACTCCAAATTTATACGTACGATTGCGTAATTATTTAAAGTTAACTAATTCAGACGTCAGGGTTAGAGATAACTCGAAATTTGAACGTGGGATTGAGTAATTATCTAATGTTAACTACTTCAGACGTCAGGGTTAGAGATTACTCGAAGTTTGAACGTGGGATTGAGTAATTATCTAAAGTTAACGACTTTAGACGTCAGGTTTAGAGATAATTCCAAATTCGAACGTACGATTGAGTAATTATCTAATGTTAACGATTTCAGACGTCAGGTTTAGAGTTAACTCCATTTTTGAACGTTAAAGTGTACAGTGATCTAATTCAGCTAAAACAAATTGACATTCTTTCTGGACCATGTACATTTGACTTTTTTATACTATAAACATATGTCATGTCGGGCATATGGATTGCGAGTGACTCATCGGGTACATGGATTGCAGGTGAATCGTCGAAGATATGGATTGTGGGTGATTCGTCGAATATATGGATTGCGCGTGATTCTTCGAAGATATGGATTGCGGGTGACTCGTCGAAGATATGGATTGCGGGTGACTCGTCGGACGAATATAGATTATGTTTTTTGTTCATCAGAAGGTCATGCATCATATTTTAATCTTTATGAATTTAAGGACATAACATAGTGCATTTTTAACATGATGTATTTGTATAACAGACCCATGTCCAAATTCTCTTGTTATGAAAGTTTACTTGAGTTAGCTTCAGAAATTAATTTGTTAATTTAACTGTAAAACAGGATTTTCATAAAGCTTTTATTAGCTTAACTGTATGTTTAACATTTACAGCAGTTTATAGAATATTGAAGAGACATTCAATACATTCTACGGATGAATTTCAACTTGCTCTGTCGTCAGCTCTACGGCTGCATTTCAACTAGCTCTGTCATCAGCTCTATAGATGCATTTCAACTAACTCTGTAGTCAGCTTTATCATTAGCAGCAGAGAGGGTGAGCCGGACAACATTTTTAGACATGTATTCACTGAAATCACGCTTAAAATCAATGAAACCAATGACATCAGACCCCAAAGTCAATGACATCAGGTCCCAAATATGTGTGTGTTTCATGGATTAGGTCCAAAAAAAAAATTATGAAAAAATCAATGAAATTAATGAAATCCTCCATCGATTTTTTGGGAAAAAGGGACTACAACATCGTTGTCACTTACCCTCTCTGCTGCTATGGGTTAACCGAATATTTGATCCAGTCCGATACGATATCGTGTTCGAGGGTCATGTAAATTTATTGTTACAAATCCGTGTGGGGCAGACTGAGCATGACTAAAGAAATTTCTAAATTGATTGAAGTCCATATCAGAACACCATGTCTGCCAAATATTTCGTAGCGTATGTGTATCAACGCCGTTGAATACAGCAAGCATATTACAGTTATCTCTAATCACTTTTGGAATCTGAGTGTAGCGTTGAGTGACATAGATCACATCCGTGTTTTTATGCCTGCCTCTGGAAAATATTCTAGCAGGATTTTTTTGATTATCTAACATGACATCATCGTATACAACTAAATTGTTGATACTTCCATCGAGGTCATTCACGGATGGTGCCTCGTCAATATCGGTTATAAATTCAATAACATCCTCGCCGGCAATCTCTGAAGCGTTTTCATTAAAATCTTTTAGCACTTCATAGCATCGTTGGTCGTCTACGCTAGGGGCAATTAAATACAACTTATCCCACTTCATCCATCTCATTATTAAATTGAGCAACAATTGCGTTTTACTGGATCCAGATGGCCCGATTATAATTGCGCGGATAGAGTTTGGTAGCGCTGCATGATGCTTCACTGGTTCTCTTGTTTTAGTCGCTGAAAAATCAATTATATTCATATCTCTATACATAAATTATGGATCTATATTGCGTGAAGTGTAAGGCGCGTACTGGCACAGATGACTTGACGACGATTACAACTAAAAATAACCGATCAGCGCTTTCTGGTAAATGCGTACAGTGTAGTACAAAGAAATTTAGATTTGTTTGTAAACCCAAGGAACCCAAGGAACCCAAGGAACCTTTAAAAAAAAACGAGGAGGTGATATCGCTGCCAAATTAGCAAAACTCCCTGGAACCCCATGGGCAAAATACCCCGGAGAAAAACACCTTCCAGGGTATAGTTATTGTGGACCGGGAACAAGACTTGATATCAGACTCAATGATCAAAATCAGCCCCGACCCGGTGAGGAACCAATAAACGCTATTGATAAGGCCTGTCACCTTCATGATGTATCTTATAAAAGCAGTAATCTGCAGCACAGGCATCTAGCAGATGTGAAATTAATTCATGCGTTGAATTCTATCACTGATAAATCCTTCAAAGAAAAATTGGCTTCATTTTTGATAAAATCGGCTATGAAAAGTAAATTGATGTTAGGTGCTGGTAATTAATAACAACATGGAATCTATTTATTATTCCCCAAGAGGATACTGGAAGGGTAACGCTGCAATCAGTAAACTCGCTAGCGCCGCAAAAGTGAAAAAAACCACTGCGGCTCATTGGTTATCCAAACAGGCACTATGGCAAATTTATCTACCACCGCCTAAACAAATTCAATTCTCGCATTTTGATGTAACCGGACCCAATGAAGTTCATCAGGCTGATCTATTATTTCTGCCACATGATCGTGGTTACAAATATGCGTTAACTGTAGTTGATATTGCAAGTCGATACAAAGAAGCAGAACCGTTAAAAACAAAATCGGCCACTGAAGTCGCTTCTGCATTTGAAAGGATTTATGGAAGGAGCCCTCTGCACTGGCCAAATCTGTTACAAGTTGACCCGGGCAAGGAATTTCAGGGTGCAGTGTTATCTACAATGAAATATCACAATGTCGCTATCAGACGAGGGCATACTGCACTGCATCGTGATCAGGCCATTGTAGAACGATTTAATCGGATTCTTGCTGAACGGTTATTTGGATATCAATACGCAAAAGAATTCATCCAAGAAAAAAGATCCCGTGAATGGGTTAAGAGATTACCAGGTGTAGTTACCGCACTGAATAACGAGATTACTAGAACCATCAACATGAAACCTATCAACGCGATTAAAAAGAAGTCGATACCTGAAAAACCACAAAAAGATTTCAAAGAACCAATTCTTGGTAGTAATGTCATTGTGAGGTATTTATATGAACCAGGAGAGCTTGAGGGTGGTACAAAAAGGGCTACTGATCCTATTTGGAGCGTCACTACGCATAAGATATCTAGTATAACACGATCTACGGGTAGACTTCCAATCTATAAACTGGATTCAACTGCCCCTCAACGGGGTTTTACTAGACAACAATTACAAGTGATACCTGAGGATACTCAATTACCACCGCATGGGCTTAACTAGCACCCTTGCGTCTATTGCACTCAAGACAAGTCAACATCACATTATTTCTGACATGACCGAGATTGTTATTTTTTCTGTCTACGGTGAATTGGCGAGGATCCTTATCCGAATACTGCCAACGCATTATACAATTGCAACTCGCGCAGTGATTATTCTGTTGTTTCTTCAAAGTGATTATTAATTCAGCATCAATATCAAATTCTCGTTGTTTTTTTTTGTCCTGTTGTTTGTAACCGGATAGTTTTTTATCAATAATATCATCTATTGTGGTCTCATTATCATCACCAATGATTCCATCGTCGCCAATGATTTCATCATCGCCTGACTCTGTCAGGACAATTCTTCGAAGTTGATTTATTTTTCGTACTCTAGACACTGCGAGATAGACTAAATTCGACCATTCTATGCGATTATCTACCATCCAAAGAGTTGTATCCGATATAGTCAATCCCTGTGAAGAGTGTATCGTCGCTGCATAACCTAGCGTCCACGGGGATTTATTAGCACGCAATGCATCTTCAACAGCATTGATATCAACCAGCACAATATCATTTAATACTAAATTCTGTTTTTCACTTTGTCCTGGAATATCAACTTCGATGTTCTGTTTTCGCGTATCCGATGGCCTATAACAAAGAGGCACTGGAAGTGTTGCAAATTTTTGTTTATGCAATTCAAATAACTTCATCTGAAGTGTGTCTCTGACTATTTTTCTACTTGCAATGATTAAATCATTTGGTCTCCACATTTCCCAAAACTCATTCATGGGAGTTTCCGAAATTATTTCACGGGTTATTTCACATTGGATTCTATCCGGTTGTAATCTAATTAGTTTCTTCAATTCTTTTAATTTTTCATCAAGTGATCTATGATCGGTATCAATTTCTTCATAATAGTCTACAAAACCCTTTAGCCATTCATGGGGGGATGCATCGACAAATGGTGGTGGTTGCCCGTGATCACCGCACATGACGACTTTTGTATTTTTCAATAACAACCACTCAAGAAATATTTTTAAGACATCTTCGGACACTGTGTCTATTTCATCCCAAATGATAATTTCAGGAATAAATTTCTCTCCCATGCGCTCAGGAGTCCATTTATCTCCCTTCCATCGGAAAAAGCTGTGATAAGTGCAAGCATTTACCCCTCTCTGTATCATTTCTCTTGCAAGTCTATGAGTTGGTGTTAGTACAATCATGTTAGAAACGCTAGCGTTTCCACGACGAAATAACTCAATTGCCCGGGTTGTTTTTCCTGACCCACCACAGCCGTTTAAATAAACTGTTTTATACAGGCATATTGGATCAGAAATCGGTGGTGCACTAGAAAATTCTGAACACTGATTGCTTTCTAAGTAATTATTTTCAATGGTAACATCTGCTGATGGAATATAATCATGAATCATTTCTTTCTTAATTCTCCATGATCCCCATTTCTCGTTGCCAGTAGCCTTAAAATCAGCCATTTTGCTATTTATGTAAAATGAGTCAGTAGCAACTCTAACTGCGGTGGTAGGAAATCTATTGATCATTGAAAACAGATTGATAGAATCATAACCGAGCATAGAAGCTCTTAAGTGTGTGTACTGCGGATGGTATCCATCATTGTAGGTAACAATTGTACCCAATTTGGTTCCATCGGACATAAATGCGTCCTTACGATTGACATATAGGCCCTTATTCGTTAAATCCGCCATTACAAAATCGTATTCAGCGTTGTCTATAATCAATCGTGAAGAATATTTCGTATTATCATCTTTGCCACCTTGGGTAAATTTACCGATTATTCTTCGTCCAAGATTTTTTGCTTCATTGTTTCTGATTTCAATTAACTGTCTGGACCAATCCATGATTTGTTGTTCATTAAAATCAGGAAACAGTTTTCGCTCTTCGCTAATTATTTTTTCTAGATCAGGTTGTGGTAACCAGACTGATTTCTGTGCCCGATAGGATATAATTGCTTCACTGACAATTAATGATTTTAACATCTTACAATCAAGCATATACCGTAACAACACTATTGGCATCCAGTGCTTTTCAGACATGTGTTTACCAATCCAAAGATAACTACACGGATGAAGTCCTTCAGCCATTTCAAATGATACTACACAAGCGAATCCGGTTAAATCGAAATGTGGCAGTGGTCCAATTAATAGCAACACGGGTCATTTCGTGTGTAGGGTGTCCAAATCGTTTGAAATATTTCTCACACTCTCCATACCCAAGAAAACTTCCTGGATAACATGCAATCATATCAACTGAAATAACGGTATCAGCGGTGTATTTTGTGTTCCATAATCCTCCATGGCTGTATTCAAGACAGGACAATTTGACATCTGATAAGAACTCACTTCGGGTTGGTTTCCACGCGTTTTTCTTTCTAGCAAAATGTGCTGCAATGGATGGTACTGTAAAACAGTTTGCTAATAATTGATCGTCTTCTTCTCCGTCCTCAGAAAACTCACTAGCTAGTTGTTTCATTTGATTCTGCAGTTCTTCAGTACGGTATAATTCTCCGTTAGGCCTTACAAACTGATCAAATCTGCATTCCTCGTCTGAATTACTATGAAATAGCCACGCTGACACAGGATCGTTTTTACTCAAATGGTAAATAGCATCAAATAATTTCTGCTCTGAAAAAAACTCTTCGGTTTGGGATAGATATTTTACGGTTCTATCCCGTGGAAATATTGTTACTGCAGATGACCACGCGTGCGCGTTATGATCAATAATTTCAATGGGGTTTCCTTTTTTTGATTGATATTTCGGTTCTTTTAATACTTCACCGGTGATTGTTCTTACCGATATTGGAAATCTTAATGATGTTTCTAATTTGGCTATATCCTGAATTGTTGCTCCATGCTCTTTTACCGTGAACTCCCACTCGGTTATTTTTTTTCGTCTTAGATCAGTGAGTTTATTCCCCCGGGATGCATTTGTGAAGTGTTCTATTATTCGTTCTGCTACACAATTGAGCCCTGTCGAATATTTCATGGGTGCTAGTTTTGAAATATCAGGTTTTTCATTGAGCGGATAGATCCCGTAAACAACTGCTGTGACAGGATAAGATCTTTCGTAGTAAGGTTTATCAATTCCGGTCAAAATTCCCGGTTTGGAATCCTGATTCACGGTGACAGTTTTTTTGCCCCTGAGAATGGGTTCAAATTTATCCCTAATAATCCATTTGTCATCTTCACGGATAACGAATTTGATTCGGAAAAAATGACTTTTTTCCCCAACACGTGAAATGATCACTGCTGCCTTTTCATCATTCATGGTAGCGTCAACAACACCATCAATTCGAAATGTTGACCAGCAATAAGATGCTCCATCACGCTTGAATTCATTAAAACAGTCTCTGATGGGTTTATCAAGAATTTTATTCTTGGGTGTATTAGAAACTATATCAAGATTGAATTGAGCATCCTTCCATGATGATCTCATGTTTCCGTCTCTTGGACGTTTGTTACGTTTTTTGGGTCTATCGCGATTAAATCTAGGATTGATTTTTAATAATCTCTTAAACTCTTTCATGTTTCCGTCTATTGTGCGTTTGTTACGCTTTTTGGGTCTATCGATATTAAATTTAGGATTGATTTTCAATAATCTCTTAAACTCTTTCATGTTTCCGTCTCTTGGACGTTTGTTACGTTTGTTTACGTCTATTGGACGTTTTTTGGGTTTATCGAGATTAAATCTAGGATTGATTTTTAATAATCTCTTAAACTCTTTCATGTTTCCGTCTCTTGGACGTTTTTGACGTTTTTTTGGTCTATCGAGATTAAATCTAGGATTGATTTTCAATAATCTCTTGAACTCTCTATCGGCATTGAATTTAGCATTTTTCGAAGTCAATCTCTTGAACTCCTTCATGCTATATAAAAAACAAACATTTAAATGAAAGTTTTATGTATAATGAATCACTGCAAATGGCTCATGATGGGAAATGTAACCCCGTGTAACAAATCATGTAGAAAAAATGAATACTGTAGGTATCATATGCAAAGTTTTCGACGTGGAAGTCTTGGTCCGTTACCCTGTATTCGATGTGGGGTTGGGGTTAAGGGAAGATCACAATTGTGTAGTGATTGTGGTGGTAAGCGATATAGGGAATTGAAGCGTTATTATGATAAAAGAATAAAAAATGGACAATCTATCAGAAATTATGACCCTGAAAAGGCCCTTGACCCTGACAACATCAAGGATAAAATCATAAGAACCCCGCAAGACTATATCGAAAGATTTTCCAGTGATGTAATTATTGAACCAAACACTGAATTAGACAAACAATAGAATAGTATATATGGACCAAGAATTCAGACCACATCCAGTGATTACAAAATATGAAGCATCCAGTGATGGTACTGTCAGAAACCGTAGACTAAAGAAACCGGTCGGTGTTGTGAATAATCAAGGGTATTTGAAGTTTACTGTTGGAAAGAAAAATTATCTCATTCATCGTTTCGTATTTGAATGTTTTAATGGATTGATCAAAGATGGTTTTGTTATTTATCACAAGGATTCTAATCCAAAGAATAATTCTGTATCAAATCTGCAGGCTATCACACTGAGTGAGAATTCCAAACGAGGAAGAGCTGGCACTTGCAAAACGGTTTGGAAGAGACCTGTGACATCTTTGAATACAACAACTAATGAAGAAAAAATATTTCAATCATTATATGAAGCCGGTAAATTTTTCGATATTTGTGGACCGTCAGTACGAAAAGTTGCAGAGGGGGTTTATCGATCGGCTATTTCAAAAAAGACGGGGCAAAAAGTTCAATTTAGTTATGTCTAATGCGTCATAATTTCCAATTAGAGATATGTCATTCTTATAGAATAATGAATTCTGAAAACATGAATAGCATCATAGTTGAAATAGCAAAATTGAAAAATCAGGATATCAAACTATCAGATGGATTAAATCCTGATCAAATTGTGTCTGATTTTCAGGATATAGAATACGGGGTTAGCACTAACAAATATATGCTACCCAAGAAATATGCACTCATCAAAAAAATTCAGAATTCTATTAAAGACTCTCTTTCATTTTCCAGTGACATCAGTGTGTTCGTTCCGTTGTATACTATCGTAGAGGGAATACGAAAAGAATTAGGTAACGAATACGAATTGAAAAAAGAAGTCAACTCTAAAATTAGAAACCTACGAGCATTAATTCAAGAAAATGAACAATTTTGATTGCCCGACCATTGATTGCCCCGACTCTTATCATTTTTTGATTGCCCGATTATTTATCATTTTTTTTAGCCGACCCTCAGAGGGATGTCAAAAATCGATGGACGATGTGTCAGATTGGTCAAAACTAGAATGTTGAAACTATCAGTATTATTTTATTTATATACAATTTTGATACTTTCAACATCAATGATAGAGCTGTCAAAACAATCAAATAACACTTCCATGACCGTATCAAAAATCATCCGACATGTCACTGATGTCAAAAAGGGAGTTGCACGATGGTGTTAGGTCGGATTAAAAAATTGTTTTACAATTGAAAAATGGTTTCTGATTTCAAATAATGGTCAATGAAGCATTAACGACCCGATTGGCTCGTGAGCGACTAGATGCAATTAAGAAATTTATACCAATTCGCGACTCTGTAAGAAATAAACTGCAACAACGACAGAGTTTACAAACTGATTTTGCTCTGGGGTCTGAAGAGTTGTTTAAACCAGTAACCACAGCAACGAAAGGAGTAGAGCGTGCTTTACTGGGAGATGGTCCCGAGACGGGAAAATCTGTTATTGGTGAACTTGAAAAACTAGCAGCGAAAACTGAACAAACTGAAAAAACTGATCCGAAAAAAACGACTGTTTCTCTGTTGAATAAATTTACTGATCATGCTAAAATATTAATAAAAAAACCTAGTTTATTGAAATCAAAGGATTATCAAGCCTTTGGTAATTTTGCTGCTCAAAGCTATAATTCAAAAAAAGATTTTTTAAAGGACGAGTATAAAAATGATAGAATATCAAGTAATGATTGGTTCGATTATTTGTATAAACTAAATAAAGGGATTGGTCGTTTGAATAAGGATGAGATAGGATACAAGGAATTTAAAAAGGGAATTAGTAATTATAAAAGAGAACAAATAGAAGAGCGACAACGAGAAATAGAAGAACGGCAAGAACTAAAACGTCAAACACCAACACGTAGACAAACAAGAAGACAAAAAAAACAACAACTACCACCTGATGATGATGATGATTTAGAAGAACGACGTCAAACACCAACACGGAGACAAAAAAAACAAGAAGAACCTAAAAAACAACAAATACCACGTGATGATGATGATGATGATACTCTTGATTATTTACAAACCACGGATACAGACAAACTAGATGAAGCAGCTGGTTATAGCGGAAGTGGACTGCAAAATCCAAGGATTGGAAACACTTGTCCTGATAGTGTTATCAATGATATATCACGATTAGATGTTCTTGTAGGAGGGTTCCGAGCTGGAAATAACTCTCCAGAAATAATTAATGAAGCAGCTGATATTTGTAGACGATTATTTGCCGGTGGTATCATGGATATCAAAACTTATCGAGATTTCATTGACGAGTTAGCAAATGGGTATCATAGCGATTAAATAACAATTGAAAACACTATTGTTTTTATAATAATGATCATCCATTACAATCATGATAAACCAACCCTCGTCTATGTAGTTAATTCACGGTTTCCAGTTTATAGAGCATACTACGGAGATGGCCTCGGCAAGACCATTTTAGGATTCTTTTCAAGAACGGCCCCAAAAGTGATGCCGTTAGCTAAACAACTTGGAATGAAAGCCATTGATGTTATTCGTGATAAGGGTATTAGTACTGTTGGAGATCTTGCCGGGAAAGCGTTTTCAACTGCGAAGGATAAAATAACATCATTAGTGAGTCGAAAAAAGAAACCGTTACCGTCTACAGAAGAAATGCCTGCAAGTGTTAGTAAAATTATAAATAACGCAGTAGATGAAAAACTAGCGTCGATGGTAAATCAAGGAGACCAAAGCAATATTGCAAATATGATAGCGGGAAGTGGCTTTAGAAAACTACGACGAAAACGCTAGCGTTTTTCACGATGAAAATGGAAAAATCGTTTACGATTTCACGATTTAGACTCTGATAAATAGAATAAAATGTTCAAAAAGTCATCTGATCCAGCATTTGATATGGATGCCCCAGTGCGTAAAGATGATTCTGTACGCGATTTTCAATTTTATTCTTATCACGCAATACAACCCGATCTCCGATCACGAATTGAACTTCAAGTTCATGATACCAGTAAATACTTTTTGCCTTGTGAAGCGTTTATTGAAGTAGAAGGAGAACTTGTAACAAATGATGCCGTAAATAATGATCCTCCATATGCCAATAACGCAAATGTCCGAGTTGGTTTTGTTAATAACGGCATAATGGCGTTATTTGAAAGCGCTAGATATCTCATTGATGGAAAAAAAATTGAATCCATTGACCGTGAAGTTGATATGGCCACAACAATCATAGGGTTAGCAAGATATTCTGATGATTATACAAGATCATCGGGTCCATCTATGATGTTTGCAAAGGATACCTCTGATACCGCTGATCACCTTCAATTCATTAAAGTGTTAACAGCACAGGGTACTGCAGAAGCCAATCAACAAGAAGCAGCTAATCCAGAACGTCGAATTAGACCCGGAGCTGCGTTTGATATTCTCGGAGGCGTTAATGGTAATCTCAATTTAGGATTTGCAACACGCGTAGCAACGTTGCATGGGCAGCGTCGACGATTTTCATGTGCGATTCCACTGCATCATATATTTGGATTCTGTAGAAATGTTAGAAAAGTTATTTATGGAGCCAAACACACAATAGCGCTTGTACGAAAGGGTACTGATTATGATGCAATCTGGCGTAATGCTGGGGTTGCTGCCGGTAAAGTCATTTTAACAAAACTATCATTATGGATGCCAGTGTTAACTCCATCAATCACAGACGAACAGCGACTACTATCATTTATGGACCAAGGAGGAAAGTCGTTGTTAAGTTGGTTATCAGTGACCACGGATATTAAACAAGACAGTGTTGATGGTACATTCACATGGCACCTGGCATCAAAACAAGGGGTTTCAGCTCCACGTCATATATTTATTGCGTTACAGAATGCTGCGCGAGTTGGTAGTCAAGAACGAAGTCATATGATATTTGATCAGTTAGGTGTTAGTGAAGTCTCGCTGAGAATAAACGGACAGCAGGAACCATCCGAGGATATACAACTTGATTACGGTCAGAATCATATTGCACGTGTCTATCATAACCTGTTGTCATTTATGGCACGTGATCAAAATGTGGATACCGGTTTGCAAATATCACAATTGGATTTTAAAAGCCTCTATCCGATTTATTACTTTTCATTGGAACATCTTGATTTGATGAGACAATCTGTCGTTGATATACACTTTAGAGCCCGTGTAACCCGTCCGACTGGTCCACCAGTTGCTGGGGTTGCTCCTATCCTTATCCCGAATTATAGAGCAGTTGCTGTCATTCTTAGTGATAAATCAATGTTACTTGAAGGTGTTGGTGGAAGAATGAGAGTGGTAGATGCACCAGTAGAAAATCTTTGAACGATTTTTCATTGAATTAGAATCAATCAATTATATATAATGTCATATAGTGTTATTAGTGTTACGTTAACTCCTGGTCAAATCAAAAAATTGCAATCAGAATCGGCTAAAAAATGTGGAACCACAATCACGTTGAAACCTAATCAAATGACGGGTGGTGAAAATAAATTATCGCTGACAACTCGTCAGGTGAAACATTTCAATGATGCTTTCAAGGATAAAAAGGGAGTTCAGATTACTCTCTCTGCGGCTGCTATTAAAAATATGATGAAAACAGGTGGTATATTTCCATTGTTAGCTGCAATACCAGCATTGATTGCAGCAGCAGCCCCAGCGGTGGCTAAAGCAGCAGCGTTAGGAGCCGTTGGTACTGCAGCAGGAATGGCGTTGAAAAAGGCAGCTGGACAAGGATATAAAAAAAAGAGACGATCCGTTCAAGGATTGGGTCTAAGACTACCAGGAACCCCGTATTCGTGGTACAGCGGAAAAGGTCTAAGACTACCAGGGACCCCGTATTCATGGTACAGCGGGAGATCCGTTCACGGATCAGGCCTGAGACTACCAGGAACGGTTTATTAATACAGAAATCATCAATGATTCCAATGTCCAATTTTGATTTAATGGATGCTGCTAAAAAACTAGCGATTAAACATTTCAGAGGTGTTTTTATGAAAGATCAATTACCACATCAACCAAACAAAACTGAAACAGGTATTATTAATCTCGATAACAGCACCGGACCTGGAACTCACTGGGTTGCATACGCTATTGATCCACGTGGGATTGTCTATTTTGATTCATATGGATTAGCCCCACCAAAAGAGTTTATGCGGTATATAAAAACCCTTCCAATGAAGACTTGGTATTCTACGCTACCAACACAACAAATCAATGACCCACCAATATGCGGCAGTGAAGTATTAAATGTCCTTGATGCTATTTCTAACTCCTTGGGTAACCCAAGGGGAAAACCACCTCATATTGTCGTTAATGACTACACTAGTAATCGCTTTTTATAGAGAGAGAAAGAGTTTTACAATAACATGATTGATATTTGGGGAAGACCTCTGAAACCCAAACCCGATGACACTGCAACCCCTGATTCTATCAAGGATATAACAAAAAAAATTAAAGATGAAATCGCTGAGACGTTAAATTTAACAAGTGTTGACCCGAATGAAATAGTTGTATTTCAAGACAAACAGGGTAAATTGAAATCTAGTAATATTTCTCTGGATGATATTTTAGTTAAACAACAAAACGCAATCGGGAACACCGTTGCGCTATTTTCCGATCAGGGTAAATTGAAATCTAGTAATATTTCTCTGGATGATATTTTAGTTAAACAACAAAACGCAATCGAGAACACAGTTGCGTTATTTTCCGATCAGGGTAAATTGAAAACCAGTAATATCTCTCTGGATGATATTTTAGTTAAACAACAAAATACAATCGAGAACACAGTTGCGTTATTTTCCGATCAGGGTAAACTCAAACCGGGTATACTCGTTTCGACGATTACAGATCGATTAAAAATTCTCAACGATGAGTTAAACAATTCTGTGGTTGTACTAGCAACACTTGAATCTAGAATTGAAGAACACATAAAACAGTTTATATCATTTCGTAGAAATATCATTGATAAATTTATTGGAACTCCGTTAGATAAAATTGAACTAAAACTCCCTGATATTAAAAAATCCATCGATGAGACGAAAACTTTCATCGAAGACATCAAAGGGGATGCAACGAGGATGATAACAGCCATTGAAAAAACAAAAATTCCTCATGAGAAAACCAACAACTTAGTATACACGATCCAACACGGATCATTTGAGTGGACACCTACAAACAACACATTAGATATCACTGCAACCGTTAAGGGTATTTATCGATTAACACTAGTAACACCATTATCTCAATTTAATATTTCATCGTCCAGTTCATCCGGGGTCAATAATACAATTTCAACGATCATCGACAAGAATACAACTGAAAAGTTTACAATCGCATCTACTGATAAAAATTTGGTTAGGGTCTCAACAACGTGGTATGTGGAATTCGTAGCGGATTTAAGTAAATCGTAATTGAAAACGCTAGCATATTTAAAATAAAAATGATTTCATCATCTCAATATCGCTATGATCAGGTCAGAGAGTATCAAACTAGACTCAAAACCTTGTCTGAGGAGTATGAATTGAAAATTAAAAAATATCGCAGGAGAATTACCGCAATTGATGTTACTGTGTACGCTGTGAGTGGTGTAATCACCGGAGCTGGTATTATACTGTCTTCAGTGACAATGATGGCTCCGATAGCTGTTCCAATTTGCATTTCTGCGGCAACAACAATCGCTGGAATAATTTCAATAATCACAAAAAAAATATCCTCATGCAGCCAACGGAAACTACAAGACTACATAATTCAATTTCATGTTGTGTCCACTGCATACTCGCAATTATCCTCATTGATATCGTCATCGCTCGATGATACAATTATATCAGAGAGTGAGTTTTCAGCGATGGTAGATATATATGATTCTGCGATGTCAAAATTAGAAATACAACATGAGTATAATAACAATGACAACACAGATGGAATTACTTCAACAAATAGTGGAGAACACAAAACCAGTACAAACAAGCATGATCTCAATAACCTCAACGAATCCAGAATTCAGTGTGAATTTCCCCTCTCCGGTCCCAGTGAAGGAGATAGCGCTAGCAAAATTACGAGTATACCACAGTTGGCCAAATATTAGGTCAAAATCATTTGGTGGTCAACAACCCAATAATTCACTGGTATTTGCAAATAAGAATAAACCCGACGGCACCCCAGACTGGAATGTTGTTTCCATACCAACCGGATCATATCAAATTGAACAAATCAATAATGAATTCGCGCGTAGAATAAAATCGATTACTGGAGTAGAGTCAAAAATCGCTATAACAGTTCATGAACCAACACTATCATCTGCCATTGAAATAAACTCAGAAGAATACGTCGTAGATATCTATCAAAGCTCAATAAGAACAGTACTAGGATGGCCTGAATTACCACCAAAGGGGGAAACCGTTGATTTACCAGAACCTCAAAAAACCGATTATATCACAGACAGGATAAAATCTGATAATCCAGTAAAGAGTTATATAGATTACAGTATTGCTAGAATCTTTTTAGCTCTTGACACTATAGATAAGGGAGGGAAATATCTTTTTGTTAACGAACTTAAAATCGCTGAAAATTTCACAGCAATGAATAATGATTTTTCACTGTTGTTAATACCCCTTAAATCCGGCTCTCTTACCCGAGATGAATTTATCAGTGTCGTAGAAACATGTAACAAAATCATCAATGACATGGAAACATTTAATTCACAAATTATTCAAGAGATATTAGATGACAGTAATCCTACAACAAGAACAATTTTTGCAGGAGGCAAGGGCATCCCCGTCAAGGATATACCAACAGTCAAACTACCAGGATATACTATCTTAGAACTACAAAAATCTCTCAGTGATGCCATCGATATTGGTTTTAAAATAATTCATGATGCGTGGAAAAAAGCAACATCACCGGAAATAAAAATCCTGACCCATAATAATGACCCAGATGGTGGTGGCAGGCATATCGCTCCGTTCAATGTGAATATTTCAACGGTGATTGCGCTCAATTTAGTATGTGATGTGATCGAAGGAAGCTATCAAATAAATTTAGAACGATCAAATCAAGCTCAGCAGGGATATATTTTGTATTCATTTGCACCAACAGCTCCTCCAGGGTTTTTATTAATTGAGTCCCCGGTGAATCCAGTCTATATGCGATGTCATAATAATTCATTAACCAGAATTAATTTCAAACTCACTGACCAGTCTAATAATCTGATTGATTTACAAGAGGAGGTTTTACAAATTAGTCTGTTTGTGAAATCCTAAGGGGATTTTCGTCGTAGTGATTTACATGACCCTCGAACACGATATCGTATCGGACTGGATCAAATATTCGGTTAACCCATAGCAGCAGAGAGGGTGAGTGACAACGATGTTGTAGTCCCTTTTTCCCAAAAAATGTAATAGTTGAAAAGTTTTTGATTTCATTAATTTCATTGATTTTTTCATAATTTTTTTTTGGACCTAATCCATGATTCACACACACATTTGGGACCTGATGTCATTGACTTTTGGGCCTGATGTCATTGGTTTCATTGATTTTAAGCGTGATTTCAGTGAATACTTGTCTAAAAATGTTGTCCGGCTCACCCTCTCTGCTGCTTCATTAGCTCTGTCATCAGCCCTACGGATGCATTTAAACTAACTCAGTCGTCAGCTACATGCATGCATTTCAATTAGTTCTGTCGTCAGCTCTATGGATGCATTTCAACTAGCTCTGTCGTCAGCTCTACACCTGCATTTTATCTAGCTGTGTCATCAGCTCTATTGCTGCATATTTTCATCTACCTCTGTCCTCAGCTCTATAGGTGCTTTTCAACAAGCATTGTCGTCAGCTTGATAATTATCTCTGTCTTCAGCTCTACGGATGCATTTCAACAAGCTATTTCGCCAGCGTTATCATCAGCTTTGTCTTCAGCTCTACGGCTGCATTTCAACAAGCATTGTCGTCAGCTCTATGGCTGCATTTCAACTAGGTCTGTCATCAGCTCTACGGCTGCCTTTCATCTAGCTCTGTCATCAGCTTTATCATCAGCTCTGTCATGAGCTCTACGGCTGCATTTCAACTAACTCTGTCGACAGCTCAAAGGATGCATTCCAACTAGATCTATCATCAGATCTATGGTTGCATTTCAATTAGTTCTGTCGTCGGCTCTATGGCTGCATTTTAACAAGCTGTGTCGTCAGCTCTATGAATGAATTTCATTTAGCTCTGTCATCAGCTCTGTGGCTGCATTACAACTAGCTCTGTCGTCCGCTCTACGGCTGCATTACAACTAGCTCTGTCGTCCGCTCTACGGCTGCATGTAAACTAGCTCTGTCGTCAGCTTGACGCCTGTATTTCATTTAGTTCTGTCATCAGCTCTATGGGAGCATTTCAACAAGCTCTGTCGTCAGCTTTATCATCAGCAAGGTCATCAGCTGCACGTTTGCATTTTGAACTAGCTCTGTCGTCAGCTGTATTGCTTCATTCCAACTAGATCTGTCGTCTGCTCTGTGGCTGCATTTCAGCTAGGTCTGTCATCAGCTTTATCATCAGATCTGTTAATAGCTCAACGGCTGCATTTCAACTAACTCTGTCGTCGGCACTTTGGCTGCATTTCAATTAGTTATGTCGTCAGCTCAATGGCTGCATTTCATCTAATTCTTTCATCAGCTCTGCGGTACTAACAGCTGCCTCGCTTGACGTTCAGCATTAGGAGGTTAGTGTTATGACTGGTCGGCCTGGTGTCAGGATAATGTTTCTTCCTACGGTGATATCTTTATACACTGGGACATCATGCCGCAGACATGTAGCATGATGTCCCAGTGGTAGACGTCACTATAAACTGCCTCACTGCAGACATCGTAGCGATATGACTGAAAAATTGTTAAAGCTACGTTAAAAATCCTAAACAAACAAACAAACTGTCATCAGCTGTATCATCAGCGCGGTCATCAGCTCCACGGCTGAATATCAACTAGCTTTGCCGTCAGCTCTATGGCAGCATTTCAGCTAGCTCTACGGTCAACTTTATCATCAGCTCTGTCATCATCTCTACAGCTGCATTTCAACTAGCTCTGTCGTCAGCTCTACGGCTGCATTTCATCTAGCTGTGTCTTCAGCTCTATTGGTGCATTTCATCTAGATCTGTCATCAGCTCTATGGGTGCATGTCAACAAGCTCTATCGTCAGCTTTATCATCAGCTCTGTCTTCAGCTCTAAGGCTGGATTTCAACTAGCTCTATCGTCAGCTTTATCATCAGCTCTGTCTTCCGCTCTACGGCTGCATTTCAACTACCTCTGTCGTCAGTTCTACGGCTACATTTCAACTAGCTTTGTCGTAATCTCTATGGCTGCATTTCAGCTAGCTCTGTCATCGGCTCTATGGCTGCATTTCAACCAGCTCTGTCATCAGCTTTATCATCAGCTCTTTCATCAGGTCTACGGCTGCATTTCAACTAGCTCTGTCGTTAGCTCCTCGGCTGTTTTTCAAGTACGTCTGTCGTCAGCTCTACGCATGCATTTAATCTAGCTCTGTCATCAACACTATGGGTGCATTTCAACAAGCTCTGTCGTCAGCTTTATCATCAGCTCTGTCATCAGCTCTACGGCTGCATTTCAACTAGCTCTGTCGTCAGCTCTACGGCTGCATTTCATCTAGCTGTGTCTTCAGCTCTATTGGTGCATTTCATCTAGATCTGTCATCAGCTCTATGGGTGCATGTCAACAAGCTCTATCGTCAGCTTTATCATCAGCTCTGTCTTCAGCTCTAAGGCTGGATTTCAACTAGCTCTATCGTCAGCTTTATCATCAGCTCTGTCTTCCGCTCTACGGCTGCATTTCAACTACCTCTGTCGTCAGTTCTACGGCTACATTTCAACTAGCTTTGTCGTAATCTCTATGGCTGCATTTCAGCTAGCTCTGTCATCGGCTCTATGGCTGCATTTCAACCAGCTCTGTCATCAGCTTTATCATCAGCTCTTTCATCAGGTCTACGGCTGCATTTCAACTAGCTCTGTCGTTAGCTCCTCGGCTGTTTTTCAAGTACGTCTGTCGTCAGCTCTACGCATGCATTTAATCTAGCTCTGTCATCAACACTATGGGTGCATTTCAACAAGCTCTGTCGTCAGCTTTATCATCAGCTCTGTCATCAGATCTACGGCTGCATTTCAACTAGCTCTGTCATCAGCTCTACGGCTGCATTTCAACTAGCTCTGTCGTCAGCTCTACGGCTGCATTTCAACTAGCTCTGTCATCAGCTCTACAGATGCCTTTCATTTAGCTCTGTCATCAACTTTATCATCAGCTCTGTCTTCAGCTCTACGGCTGCATTTCAACAAGCATTGTCGTCAGCTCTATGGCTGCATTTCAACTAGTTCTGTCATCAGCTCTACAGCTGCCTTTCATTTAGCTCTGTCATCAGCTTTATTATCAGCTCTGTCATCAGTTCTGCGGCTGCATTTCAACTAGCTCTGTCATCAGCTCTATGGCTGCATTTCAACTAGCCATGTCGTCAGCTCTATGGTTGCATTTCAACTGGCTCTGTCATCAGCTTTAACATCAGCTCGGTCATCAGTCTCGTAGTGTAAAAGTTTCTTCCTACGGTGATATCTTTATACACAGACGATGTATCCCTTCATCATATGTACGCTTAATATCGGTTTGTTCCATCGGAATCACTTCGCACGTGTTGCATAGTATGAACCGAACTCACTTCTTTGAAATATTGTACACTGTGCATAAATAACCATTGTTGTACACAGAAAAAGAAACCAGGGTACATGTATGCAATAAATAACAAAGCAGCTCAGCAGCAATTATTTTAGGTTATATTGTTACGTGCTTAGGATCAAATAAACAGTAACATAGAAAGAGTGAAAATAACAAGCTTGTAAAAACTTTATAAAAAATTTATTGAGCACAAATATTTTTCAGCAAAAAAATAAACTTACGGTTTTAAAAATCAATTCCAAAATTAATCCAAAAATTATTCAAAATATTATCCACTAGAGAAATTGCAAAAGTCCTGGTAATAAAATGTCCAAATAGTTCCAAGTTCAAATCCAAGCGAAGTATCCAAGATGGAAGACGATGTCACTTGATGGAATCAGTTCATGGTAATAAAATTCTATGAGCACTATTCTTTTCCAGATAAATAACAAAATATATCCTCTTTATCCAAACGAATTGAAATAATTTCCAATACAAGGTAATTTAAAATAACTCAAACGACACACAACTTAGTATTCTAACAGCCCAAGTTCTACTAAATAGTTCGCTCCCAAAACATAATTTATATACTTGTTTTTATGTAAAAAAGAAAGGGGTCACATGATCTTCTCGAATCTTTTAGAACAAATTTACGTTAAAAAAACACGTACACACCATATTATGTACACACACAGTATGACCCAACTAAAAATAGAAAGATGTTTATACAAAGCTCCATAATGTCCTTGGAACCATCCAATCATTTTAAAAGCTTGTTAACAACTCTGAAGCCAGATCAGAAATAAGGTAAACACCTGGTGTTTATTTTGTAAAGTACAGGTCATCTCCCAATGAATAAATCTTAAACTTAAAATGTCAAATTTGAATCTGACAAACAAACAATAAAAGTAAATATAAATGACTTATATCAAATATACGTAACAATATTTTCCGAGGTAAACATATTTATTTAGGTCTGGGTCCTCGATTTCTACGTGCAAATTCATTAAACGTGTTGACAACTTTGAATGTTTTCGAGATCTGGCTAATCTACATCTGGGCATTATTACTGCATGCTAGTATCTAATATCATGTCGTTTATATGATAAGTTACTCCTTCGTATCTTAACACTTTGAAGCAAAATCAGTATTATTGAAGTTTTCAGCTTTGTGATTGTATTTATTCAATTTGTTATTTAATTTTAATTATCTTACTTTAGTTTAATGCCGACTTATCGAAACCAAAACACACTTTTTAATGTCCAAAAAATTCCTTTCTACCAAATACTGAACCAACATATTTCTTATATTTCTTTTTTCTTGTTCCGTTAACACACACACACACACAAAGATACATACAAACATATATATATATATATATATATATATATATATATATATATATATATATATATATATATATATATATATATATATATATATATATATATATATAATTGATAATAACAGCAGCCCTAGGTCTAACCAACGTAAACTTTGTATAGGATTTAGCAATACATGGAACAACAGTTGGTTATGACAGATGTGGCATTAGTGGTAATAAAGGGGTTTATTTGATGACATTGATAAACTATTTATGACAATTAGTTCCTGCTATTTGTTTAATTTATCTACACACCCGTAGCATTGGCTGCTATCAATGCAAGTGTAAAACTGTGGCTTTTTAATTAGCTGTATAAGTTATTTCATCGTGATAAATTATGCGATTTTGCGTATTCTAGCAGTAATTATATTCTCCTTTGCACTTGCAATTAAACGTTTATTGCTAGCAACTAAAAGAAGTCCAAGAAAGAAGCAAGACGAGTAAACAATTAACATAATATAAAAATATAGGTTACATATTGGCATAATTTTATACGCGTGTCCATTTGTTTAGTAAGGTTGGTTCACAACGTCATTATATATGTTCCTGTATGTATAATGTATGTATAATGTATGTATAATGTATGTATAATCCCATGATTATACGTTATTTATGATTGAATTTGACTTTGTCCAAAACAACGATGCTGATTGTGTACCGGATCAGGAACTTTTATTTTTGTACAAAATAATTCAAGTTTGTTCCCTGTATGAGTGTGGATTAAATATGACAATCGTCATTAAAAAATGAGCAATTTTCTCATTTTAATCTTAGTATGGTACGTTGGAATTCCCCCATAAAACCAACTATTGTCCCTTATTTGTGTTCTAATGTTGTGTTTCAGGTTTTTATATAATTTTGTTACTTGAGAAATTACTCATTCTCACTTTAACATCTTGAAGCAAAGTCAGTATTATTGATGTGTCCTTCATTTTATTTGGTTGGAATTAGTTATTGAAAAATTATTCGTTAGAAACACAAAGTGCTCATCTATGATATTCTTGGACTTTGATATTAATGTGTATTTATAAATAGAACATCTCAAATCTGAATACCCACTTTTATAAAGATTACATACTACATCTATATCCCCACACATATAGATAAAGCTTACATACCACATCTATATCCCCACACACATATAGATACAAATTACATACCACATCTATATCCACACACATATTCAGATAAAGATTACATACCACATCTATATTCCCACACATATATAGATATAGATTACATACCACATCTATATCCCCACACATATTCAGATAAAGATTACATACCACATCTATATCCCCACACATATATAGATAAAGATTACATACCACAGCTATATCCCCACACATATATAGATAAAGATTACATACCACATCTATATTCCCACACACATATAGATATAGATTACATACCACAGCTATATCCCCACACAT
The DNA here is from genome assembly GCA_029339505.1 of Unio delphinus. Classification (NCBI taxonomy): domain Eukaryota; kingdom Metazoa; phylum Mollusca; class Bivalvia; order Unionida; family Unionidae; genus Unio; species Unio delphinus. The sequence goes on along the minus strand of JAQISU010000156.1, from coordinate 2,746,087 downwards.
ATTCAGATAAAGATTACATACCACATCTATATTCCCACACATATATAGATAAAGATTACATACCACAGCTATATCCCCACACATATATAGATAAAGATTACATACCACATCTATATTCCCACACACATATAGATATAGATTACATACCACAGCTATATCCCCACACATATTCAGATAAAGATTACATACCACATCTATATTCCCACATATATATAGATTACATACCACAGCTATATCCCCACACATATTCAGATAAAGATTACATACCACATCTATATTCCCACACATGTATATAGATAAAGATTACATACCACATCTATATCCACACACATATATAGATTACATACCACAGCTATATCCCCACACATATTCAGATAAAGATTACATACCACATCTATATCCCCACACACATATAGATTAAGATTACATACCACATCCATATCCCCACACATATTTGGTAAAGATTACATAACACATCTATATCCTCACACATATATAGATTACATACCACATCTATATCCCCACACACATATATAGATAAAGATTACATACCACATCTATATTCCCACACATATATAGATAAAGATTACATACCACATCTATATCCCCACACATATATATAGATAAAGATTACATACCACATCTATATTCCCACACACATATAAAGATTACATACCACATCTATATCCCCACACACATATAGATATAGATTACATACCACAGCTATATCCCCACACATATTCAGATAAAGATTACATACCACATCTATATCCCCACACACATATAGATTAAGATTACATACCACATCCATATCCCCACACATATTTGGTAAAGATTACATAACACATCTATATCCTCACACATATATAGATTACATACCACATCTATATCCCCACACACATATATAGATAAAGATTACATACCACATCTATATTCCCACACATATATAGATTACATACCACATCTATATCCCCACACATATATAGATTACATACCACATCTATATCCCCACACATATATAGATAAAGATTACATACCACAGCTATATCCCCACACATATATAGATAAAGATTACATACCACATCTATATTCCCACACACATATAGATATAGATTACATACCACAGCTATATCCCCACACATATTCAGATAAAGATTACATACCACATCTATATCCCCACACATATATAGATAAAGATTACATACCACAGCTATATCCCCACACATATATAGATAAAGATTACATACCACATCTATATTCCCACACACATATAGATATAGATTACATACCACAGCTATATCCCCACACATATTCAGATAAAGATTACATACCACATCTATATTCCCACACATATATAGATTACATACCACAGCTATATCCCCACACATATTCAGATAAAGATTACATACCACATCTATATTCCCACACATATATATAGATAAAGATTACATACCACATCTATATCCACACACATATATAGATTACATACCACAGCTATATCCCCACACATATTCAGATAAAGATTACATACCACATCTATATTCCCACACATATATAGATAAAGATTACATACCACATCTATATCCCCACACATATATATAGATAAAGATTACATACCACATCTATATTCCCACACACATATAGATAAAGATTACATACCACATCTATATCCCCACACACATATAGATATAGATTACATACTACAGCTATATCCCCACACATATTCAGATAAAGATTACATACCACATCTATATTCCCACACATATATAGATTACATACCACAGCTATATCCCCACACATATTCAGATAAAGATTACATACCACATCTATATTCCCACACATATATATAGATAAAGATTACATACCACATCTATATCCACACACATATATAGATTACATACCACAGCTATATCCCCACACATATTCAGATAAAGATTACATACCACATCTATATTCCCACACATATATATAGATAAAGATTACATACCACAGCTATATCCCCACACACATATAGATAAAGATTACATACCACATCTATATTCCCACACACATATAGATAAAGATTACATACCACATCTATATTCCCACACATATATAGATAAAGATTACATACCACATCTATATCCCCACACATCTATAGATTACATACCACATCTATGTCCCCACACATATATAGAGAACATGCTCAACTCATCATCGTCACATGAATGGAGAGAACATCTCAAACCTATTTCTCCACATTTATATAGAGAACATCTCCAATTAACATCCCACATTTATAATGACTGCATGCTAAAATATACCTCTCCATATTTATATAGAGAACATCTCAAATTAATAGCCCACATTTATAATGACTGCATGCTAAAATATACCTCTCCATATTTATATAGAGAACATCTCAAATTAACATCCCACATTTATAATGACTGCATGCTAAACTCTACCTCTCCATATTTATATAGAGAACATCTCAAATTAACATCCCACATTTATAATGCGTGCACGCTAAAATATACCTCTCCACATTTATATAGAGAACATCTCAAATTAATAGCCCACATTTATAATCAGAACATGCTCAAATATACAATCCCAATATTTATATAGAGAACATGCTCAAATCTACCTACCCACTTTTATAAAGACAACATTCTCAATTTTACCAACCCGCATTTATATAGAGAACACATCAAATTTACATCACTACATTTATATAGAGAAAATCTCAAATCTACGTCCCCACAATTAATAGAGAACATATTCAAATGTACCTACCCACATTTATACACAGAACCTATTTAATTCTACATATTCCACACTAATATTGAGAATATCCTCAAAGCTACATCCTCTGAATTGCATAGAGAATATATTCATCATCTACACGCTCAACATTTATCCAGAGAGTATACACATAGAAAACCATCATGTACATACTCAACATTTATCTAGAGACCAACCACATAAAAAAAAACATCACGTACACTCCCCACTTTTATCTGGAGAGTATATACATAGGTAAACATCATGTACGCGCTCCACATTTATCTACATCTTCTACAGTTACACCTTTTACTTTATAGCGGTACAGTACACTTAAATCTCAAATGATTTCACAACAAAGATTTAGTGTAGTCACTTTTTCAGTCGTTTGAGCAGAGTATTAAACGTTGATTGTGCATCAGAGAATAGTATTGATTTTACTCAACAGTATGCATTGTTCAAAGTTCACGTAATATAAGTTACATCACCAATAAGGTCACGTGAGTGAAATACGAGGTGGGTAACATGTTGCCCAAGTAATAAAAAAGTGTAATCTACGCGATTTAAATCATCTGTAATGATATGACTATACTACAGAGAAAAAAAAAAATAACAAAAACCATGAAATTGGAAAACATAAAAACATGTTGAAAACAAATGAGATACAAAACATGATTAGGTCTCTAAGTTTGTTCCTGCAGTCGAAACAGGCGAGTTTTAAGAGCACTCTTAAAAGGGTCCTCTATGTCTTTGTGTTTAATTTCAATGGACAATTCGATCCACATCGCCAGACACTGGTATGCAAAAAGAACGTTATCCATATGACTTCGTTTAGCATGACTTTTGTGTTTAATTTCAATGGGCAATTCATTCAACATCGCCAGACACTTGTATGCAAAAAGAACGTTGTCCATATGACTTCGTTTAACATGACTTGTCAGTCTACACCAAAAGAACATTGGCAATGTTCGAATTGACAAGTAATGGATTCTTTTCTGGGGGTTTTGTTGGATGTGGTTTTTCTTGACAAGTAACAATAGCCGTCGTTTGGATCATTTTAGGACAAACATAAATAGTCGTTAGATTCTTGGAGGTAAACACGTTTACTATAGATGGTGACTCCATGACTGAACGCGTAACCTGGCCTCCGTGCATATCAACGCGTAATCTGACTTACCGTGCATATCAACGCGTAATCTGGCCTACCGTGCATATTAACGCGTAATCTGGCCTACCGTGCATATCAACGCGTAACCTGGCCTACCGTGCATATCAACGCGTAACCTGGCCTACCGTGCATATCAACGCGTAATCTGGCCTACCGTGCATATCAACACGTGACCAGACATACCAATGCATAATTTGTAAACATTGTGCAATTCAATCTGCGTGTAAAAATGGACCTTTATATCTACTTTTAATCCTCGTTCTGTTGCAATCTGACCCAATGGCCGTAACGCCCAAGCTGCCACTTGTTGCACGAGATGCACCAAAACGTAATGCGGATTAGCAGGCGACATCAATGATTCGTTTTTGTCTGTATCTGATTACTCGTGCGCAATACAGCGTTGGCGGCGGTCACGTACGTTACACGAAATATCATAGGCCTAACGCTGTTTTGTTCCAGCTGTGTCAACAACATGTGCTTGAACATCAGACTGTCAAGTCCCCCAAAAATCATGCCTTTAAAACATAAGACACACCCAATCGTCCGCTTCTCAAATATGCCTGGCGATGGCGAGCCTTTCTCAACCGTTCCTCGGCCCTGCTGTTTCTAAAATCTTACGCGTCTGATTTTAGGTTATCTATAATTTTATCAATGTTACCGATGATTATGCAATGCAACCAATTACCAAACACATATTTATGCATTTTTAGGTTGTCTGCAGTTCACACAGCGACAGCAAATGAAGATTGGATTGGACAAAAGAGCACATAAATAAAGAGCAGTCTGATAAAAAAAAAATAACAGCAAAAAGGCATTCCATATTGCGATAGACCTCACCAGACAGAAGCAGCCAAGAGTCAGTACCATTCAAAACGAAAATGGAAATGCGTCACAGAAGCAAGTGATATTGCCGAAAGAGGGACTGAGTATTGTAAAGAACTCTACAAACATCCGTCCACAGGAGACCCAGAGGTGCGTGAAGTTCCAAACTATTTTGCAAGCTTTAAACTTTGTATATTCCGCCATTGTTTATCAATACTCTCGCTTTGAAAGCAAGTTGAAATAAAGTTGACAATATAAGTTGAGCATTGCAGCACTATTTGAAACTGCATTGTAGTCACACTGTTAATCTTTTTTTACTCCTACCATTTCCCCTTTGCTATTTAAATGTTACACATATTCACTATTTATGTAACCTACTCCCACTCCAAATAAAATAACAAATACACGTACTACAACGACGTTCTGTATGATCAATATGCAAGGTATGGTGTACTGCGGCTATTCCTAATTTTTATGAATTAACCTGCAAAAACATAACTGTAACTACAAATAACAACTGTTATACACACTAAAATATGTATCTTCTTTAGAGATTTCAAATTGTGACATTATTTATTATTTGTTAAAAAAAATGAAAATATTATGTTGTATGTGGTGAACATCTACATAACAACGTTTGGAATGGCGCAATAGTATCCTAAGTCTGGAGCGTACGTTATGTTACTTGCTACCACGAACTTCTAATTGCTTGTGATTTTGTTTTGTAAATAGTGGACACATGTTCTTAAAGCATTGACTTATCACTGCTTAGATTGCCATTCATTTGTTTAGTTTATTATTGTATTACCTTATTACCTGTGCTTTGTTTCTCAATACGGGTAAGTCGTAATTTTATATTATATAAATAACGTCTTCTAATAAATTGGTGAATGGTTATAATCAGGTGTGAAACGCTGTCTGCTCATTTGAGCAATTTTACGCCTTTGGAACATTAATTGTGAAAGTAGATACACTCTCTTTAGAAAGCAAATGATACCTACGAAATTTCAGGTGTATCGATTTACGCGGAAGACAGTTTGATTGGGCTTGATTAACTGATGTAGTATTCTATGTTGATAAAAAAAGAGACAACACTTTAATTGATTTCGTTCATGCAGAAGTTATTCTATTGCACGCCACGCGACAGTGATTGCTTAATCTTCGTCATTTAGAGAGATTATATCGGTATATAATTCCATCATGAACAGGGTAAATTATCCTGAATAGCATGTCACATAGATACGATAAGCTTCGCTTATCTCGGTTCAGTCAGTTATATTGCACTATGTCTGTCTTTTCAAAGACTAAAAATGCGATAAACCACAATACATTATATTACACATATTTCTATCTTGTATGTGTCCGGAAGTCTAGAGGCTATGAGTAAACACTACAAATTATATTATAACCATGTATGGTCCATATCTCGGTTTTAAAACCCGATGCTAAGTTACATATACATATATTTCCTACCTCGATTTAAAAACTTAGACTACGATAATTACACTAATTATTTATCTGAAATGATTTAGATTACAGGTGCACAGAGACATCATCGGTGACAATTTTTCTGACGCTTATCAGGGGTCTCTTTGTACGTCATTTTTATAACATAAATCTTGCTTATTTGAAAACTGGTCCAGCAGCAGAGAGGGTGAGCCGGACAACTTTTCAAACAAAACACGATTTTAACCGTCAAAACGGCAAATAGAGCCTTCCTACGAAATTTCATGTTTTAACCACAAAAAAAAGAAAGTCTCTGTTTGGCAAATGGAGCCTTAGTGATTTTGTCTGGAAAACGATCTTGCAGGGCTGAATCCAGGCCTCGAAATGCCTCCATTGGGTAAAAAAACACGATGGACACTCACCCCCTGTGATTTTCAACCGAATATTTTATCAAGTCCGATACGATGTCGTGTCCTCGGGGCTGATAAATTTATCGTCACAAATCCGTGTGGTATTGACTGAGCACCGCTAAAGAAATTTCTAAATCGATTATGATCCATATCACCGCAGCACCAAGTTTGCCAAATATTTCTAAGAGCATGTGTGTCAACTCCATTAAATACACACAATAAATTGCAGTTATCTCTGATCACTTTTGGTATTTGTGTGTATCGTTGAGTGACATATATCACATCAGTGCTTTTATGCCTGCCTCTGGAAAATATCCTAGCAGGATTTTTTTGATTATCTAACATGATATCATCATATACGACTAAATTGTTAATACTTCCATCGATGGAATCAGTACTCGGTGCATCGTTGATATCAGTAATAAATTCAAAAATATCATCATCGATTTGAAATTCTTCGAATTTTATTTTGCTTTCTCTTTAAAATCCTTTAGCACTTCATAGCATCGCTGATCGTCTACACTCGGGGCTATTAAATACAATTTGTCCCATTTCATCCATCTCGTTATCAAATTAAGTAGCAGTTGTGTCTTGCCGCTTCCAGATGGTCCGATTATAATCATTCTAATTGAATTCGGCAACATTTCATTGTTTTTAATAGGTTCCCGTCGTCGGGTAGCTAAATAATCAATTACATTCATGATGTTATATATAAATTATGGATCTATATTGTGTGAAATGTAGGGCGCGTACTGGCACAGATGACTTGACGACGATTACAACTAAAAATAACCGATCAGCGCTTTCTGGTAAATGCGTACAATGTAGTACAAAGAAATTTAGATTTGTTTCCCTTGGTAAACCCAAGGAACCTTTAAAAAAAACCGAGGAGGTGATATCGCAGCCAAGCTAACTAAACTTCCTGGAACCCCATGGGCAAAGTATCCAGGAGAAAAACACCTTCCAGGGTATAGTTATTGTGGACCCGGAACCAGACTTGATATCAGACACAATAATCATAACCAACCCCGATCCGGTGAAGAACCAATAAACGCCATTGATAAGGCGTGTCACGCTCATGATGTTGCATATAAGAGCAGCAATTTGCAGCATAGACATCTAGCAGATGTGAAATTAATTCATGCATTAAATGCTATTCCTGATAAATCATTCAAAGAAAATTTGGCTTCATTTTTGATAAAATCGGCTATGAAAAGTAAATTGATGTTAGGTGCAGGTAATTAATAACAACATGGAATCTTTTTATTATTCTCCGAGTGGATACTGGAGAGGCAATAAACTCACTAGCGCTGCAAAAGTGAAAAAAACCACTGCGGCTAATTGGTTATCCAAACAGGCTATATGGCAAATTTATCTACCACCGCCTAAACAAATTCACTACTCGCATTTTGATGTGACCGTTCCTAATGAAGTTCATCAAGCTGATATATTATTTCTGCCGCATGATGGTGGTTACAAATACGCGCTAACCATAGTTGATGTTGCGAGTCGATAAAAACAAGCAGAACCGTTAAAAACAAAATCATCAACTGAAGTGGCTTCTGCGTTTGAAAGGATTTATTGAAGAGGAGGTCCTCTGCGCTGGCCAAATCTATTACAAGTTGATACTGGGAAGGAATTTCAGGGTACAGTGTTATCAACAATGAAGCATCATAATGTCACCATCAGACGAGGACATACTGCGCTACATCGTGATCAGGCAATTGTTGAACGGTTTAATCGGACGATTGCTGAGCGGTTATTCGGATATCAATACGCGAAAGAATTCATCCAAGAAAAAAGATCTCATGAATGGGTTAAAAGAATACCAGCTGTGATTACCGCACTGAATAATGAGATTACTAGAACAATCAACATGAAACCTATCAACGCGATTAAAAAGAAGTCTGTACTAAAACTCCCACAAGAGGATTTTTCTAGAAACGATAGCATTTCCCAACCAATTCTTGGTAGTAATATCACTGTTAGGTATTTATACGAACCAGGAGAGCTTGAAGGTGTCAGAAAAAGGGCTACTGATCCTATTTGGAGTGTTACTGTACATAAGATATCTAGTATAACACGATCTATTGGTGGCAACGCTAGCGTTTCTAGACCAGCAATCTATAGACTGGATTCAACTGCCCCTCAACGAGGATTTACTCGACAACAACTGCAAGTGATACCCGAGGATACTCAATTACTCAATTACCACCGCGGGGTCTTACCTAGCATCTCTGCGTCATCTAAAACAACTCTTCGAATCTGATTTATTCTTCGTACTCTGGATACTGCAAGATAGACTAAATTTGACCATTCGATGTGATTATCCACTATCCAAACAATTGTATCCGATATAGTCAATCCCTGTGAAGAATGTATCGTCGCTGCGTATCCTAGCGTCCATGGGGATTTATTAGCACGCAATGCATCTTCAACGACATTGATATCAACCAGCACAATATCATTTAGCTCTAAATTCTGTCTTTGAAATCCTTCGGATTTTGGTCCTGGAATATCAACTTCAATATTCTGTTTTCGTGTATCCGAAGGCCTATAACATAACGGTACTGGAAGTGTTGCAAATTTTTCTTTGTGTGTGCTAAATGACTTCATCTGAAGTGTGTCTCTGACTATTTTTCTACTTGCAATTATCAAATCATTTGGTCTCCATGTTTCCCAAAAATCCTCCATGAGAGTTTCTGAAATTATTTCACGCGCTATTTCACATTGGATTCTATCCCGTTGTAATCTAATTAGCGCTTTGAATTCTCGTAATTGTTCATCAAGTGATCTATAATCAGTGTTAATGTCTTCATAATAGTCTACAAAACCCTTTAGCCATTCATGTGGGGATGCACTGACAAATGGTGGTGGTTGGCCATGATCACCGCACATGACGACTTTTGTATTTTTCAATAACAACCACTCGAGAAATGTTTGTAATACATCTAATGATACTGTGCATATTTCATCCCAAATTATGATTTCAGGAATCAATTTCTCGCCCATACGCTCAGGAGTCCACTTATGTCCTTTCCATCGAAAGAAACTGTGATAAGTACAGGCATTTACCCCTCACTGTATCATCTCTCTTGCAAGTCTGTGAGTTGGTGTTAGCACAATCATGTTTGTGAAATCCGTAGGATTTTCCCCACGGAATAATTCAATTGCACGAGTCGTCTTTCCTGATCCACCACAGCCGTTTAAATAAACTGTTTTATATCTACAGATTGGATCAGATATCGATGGTGCATTAGAAAATTCTGATTGAATCTCAAAGAGATTCCGTTAATTATTTTCAATCGTAACATTTGCTGATTGATTATAATCATGAAGCATTTCCCGCTTAATTCTCCATGATCCCCAACTCTCGTCAGAATTTATGAATTCAGCGACATCGCTGTTTATGTAAAATGAGTCAGTGGCGACTCTAACCGCGGTGTCAGGAAATCTATTTATCATCGAAAATAAATTGATAGAAGCATATGCGAGCATAGAAGCTCTCAAATGAGTGTATTGCGGATTGTATCCATCGTTGTAGGTAACAATTGTACCCAATTTGGTTCCATCGGACAGAAATGCGTCTTTACGATTGACATATATGCCTTTATTCGTTATATCCGCGATTACAAAATCGTATTCAGCGTTGTCTATAATCAACCGTGAAGAATATCTTGTATTGTCGTATTTGCTACCCTGAGTAAATTTACCAATTATTCTTCGTCGAAGATCTTTTGCTTCTCTGTTTCTAATTTCAAATAACTGTTTGGACCAATTTACAATTTCTTCTTCGTTGAAATTTGGAAACAGTTTTCGCTGTTCGCTAATTATTTTTTCTATATCAGGTTGTGGTAACCAGACTGATTTCTGTGTTCGATAGGATATAATCGCTTCACTGACAATTAACGATTGTAACATCTCACAATCAATCATATATCTCAATAGCACTATTGGCATCCAGTGTTTTTCAGACATGTGTCTACCAATCCAAAGATAACTACACGGATGAAGTCCTGTAGCCAATTCAAATGACACTACACGAGCGAATCCGGTTAAATCAAAATGTGGCAGCGGACCATTAATCGCAACACGAGCCATTTCATGTGTGGGGTGTCCAAATCGTTTGGAGTACTCAGCGCATTCTCCATACCCGAGAAAACTCCCTGGATAACACGCAATCATATCAACGGAAATAACGGTTTCAGTGTCATATTTTGTATTCCATAATCCAACATGGCTGTATTCAAGACAGCTCAATCTGACATCTGATAGAAACTCACTTCGCGTTGGTTTCCACGAGTTTTTCTTCCTAGCAAAATGTGCTGCAACCGAGGGAAGTGTAAAACAGTTTGTTAGTAATTGTTCGTCGTTGAAATATTCGATTCCCCCTAGAGAAAACTCACTAGCTAGTTTTTTCATTTGATTATGCAGCTCTTCAGTACGGTACAATTCTCCGTTGGGTCTTACAAACTGATCGAATCCATATTCATCGTCTGCAGCACTGTGAAATAGCCACATCGACACAGGATCTTTTTTACTCAAATTGTAAATAGCATCAAATAATTTCTGCTCGGAAAAAACACTCTCCAATTTGGGGTATATATTTTACAGTTCGTGTTCGTGGAAATATTGTTACTGCAGATGACCACGCGTGTTCGTTATGATCAATAATTTGTATTGGCGTTCCTTTTTTTGATTGATATTTCGGTTCGTGTAATACTTCTCCGGTTATTGTCGTTACTGATATTGGAAATCTCAATGATGTTTCTAATTTAACTATATCCTGAATTGTTGCCCCATGCTGTTTCACCGTTAATTCCCATTCATTTATTTTTTTTCGTCTTAGATCAGTCAATTTATTTCCCCGGGATGCATTTGTGAAGTGTTCTATTATTCGTTCTGCTACACAATTCAACGTTGAATCCGACGAAGAATATTTCATTGGTGCTAGTTTTGCAATATCAGGTTTGTCATTTAACGGATATATCCTATAAACAACTGCTGTTACAGGATAAGATCTCTCGTAGCATGGTTTGTCAATTCCAGTCAAAATTCCTGGTTTGGAATCTTGATTCACAGTGATAGTTTTTTATCCTTGATAATTGGTTCAAATTTATCACTGATGATCCAATCTCCAGTGTCGTCACGGATAATGAATTTTATTCTACAAAAATGCCTTTCTCGAAGATGTGAGATGATCACTGCTGCTTTTTCATCATTCATGGTAGCATCGATATTAGGTACAATTCGAAATGTTGACCAAGAATGAGATGCTCCATCTTGCTTGAATTCATTAAAACAATCTCTGATTTTACTAATCATGGTTCCATCAAGAATTTTATTCTTTGGTGTATCAGAAACTCTATCGAGATTGAATTTAGCATTTTTCCAAGGCGTAATTTTCGATAATCTCTCAAACTCCTCCACACTATAATTAAAACAAGCATTTAAATGAAGAATTTATGTATAATGAATCATTGCAAATGGCTCATGATTGGATCAGTGACCCCTTATAACAACTCATGCAGAAATGAGTTATGTGGGTATCATATGCAAAGCTTTCGACGTGGAAGTCTTGGTCCGTTACCTTGTATTCGATGTGGGGTTGGGGTTAGGGGAAAATCACAATTGTGTCTGAATTGTGGTGGTAAGCGATACAGAGGGTTGAAGCGTTATTATGACAAAAGAATCAAAAATTCTGACACTGACCTTGACTCCGTCAATGACAAAATCATAAGAACTCCTCAAGACTACATCGAAAGATTTTCAAATGATGTTATTATTAAACCAAAACATGAATTAGACAAATAGTATTTGTATACAAATGAAGCAAGAATTAAAACAGCATCCTGTGATTACAAATTATGAAGCATCCAGTGATGGTACTGTCAGAAACCGTAGACTGAAGAAGCCAGTTGGGTGGGATAATGGTGTGGGGTATTTGAAGTTTGGCGCTGGAAAGAAGAAATATTACTGCCATCGTTTCATCTTTGAGGTGTTTAATGGATTGATCAAAGATGGTTTTGTTATCAATCACATTGATTCCAATCCTCAAAATAACAAATTGGATAATCTAGAAGTTGTTACACAGAGTGAGAATTCCAAACGAGGTGGGACTGGGAAATACTCGAAAAATGCTAGACCAATAAAATCATTTAATACAATAACTAACGAAGAAAAAATATTCCAATCAATGAATGAAGCCGGTAAGTATTTCGATATTTGTATATCCTCAGTACGAAAAGTAGCAGAGAATATAACCAAGACGGCGATTTCAAAAGAGACCGGATTAAAAATTCAATTCATTTATGTCTGATGCGCCCATCTCTGGAAATATATTTTTCATTTAGAAGTATATAATTGTCATATAATATGAATTATGAAAATATGAATAGCATTATATCCGAGATTTCGAAATTGAAAAGTCAGGATATTAAACTATCTGACAATTTGAATCCTGATCAAATTATGTCTGACTTTCAGGATATAGAATACGGTGTTATGAATAACAAGTATATGCTACCAAAGAAATATGCGTTAATCAAGAAAATTCAGAATTCTATTCGGGATTCTCTTGCATTTTCCAGTGACGTAAGTGTGTTTGTCCCGTTATTTACTACCATGGAAGGAATACGAAAAGAATTGGGTAGGGATTATGAATTGTAAAAGGATGTTAATTCTAAAATTAGAAATATACGGGCGTTAAGTCAAGAAAATGAACGATTTGACAAATAGTCGAATCAAAATTGTGTACGAGAATTTCCATGCAAAATCGACTACTTTACCCGACTGAAATTATTGATGATTTTTGGTTGTTTTTGTCCTGTTTAGCTTTTTTGATTGAAATTGGTCAAAAATCATCAAAAATGACTCCTAAACAGCTTTTCCCTACGAGAATTTCCATGCAAAATCGACCATTTGACCATAAAATCTCAATAAAAGCCGCCAAAACTGTCAAAAAAATCAGTGAAAAACAGGCAAAAATGCATTAAAAACAGTGAATAAAAATATTTCACACTGAATACAAAATATTTCACAGTGAATAAAAAATATTTCACACTGAATACAAAATCGATAATTTCACACTGAATAAAAAATATTTCACATAAAAAATATTTCACACTGAATAAAAAATATTTCACACTGAATAAAAAATCGATAATTTCACACTGAATAAAAAATATTTCACAACTGAATAAAAAATATTTCACACTGAATAAAAAATATTTCACACATTTCACACTGAATAAAAAATATTTCACTGAATAAAAATTCGATAATTTCACACTGAATAAAAAATATTTCACACTGAATAAAAAATCTTTCAGACTGAATAAAAAATCTTTCACACTGAATAAAAAATATTTCACACTGAATAAAAAATCGATAATTTCATGTTTGGACCGTTAATGGATGGTTCCGATTAGTTCAATGGAAAAGTGGAGCAAGACTTCCACGATGGTGTTAAAAATCACCAATTAACTGAAAAATGTTTTTGTCTGTTAGGTCGGGTTCGGGAATTCAAATTCAAAAATTGTTTACAATTTCAAATAATGGTCAATGAAGCATTAACGACCCGATTGGCTTGTGAGCGACTAGATGCAATTAAGAGATTTATACCAATTCGCGACTCTGTAAGGAATAAACTGCAAGCTAGACAGAGTTTACAAACTGATTTTTCTACTGATACACAACAGTTATTTAAACCGTTAATTAGCGCAACTGAGGATGTAACATCAGCAATTTTTAAACAAGAAGAGCCTTTTCTCCCTGTGTTAGAAAAAATAGCAAAAAGAACTAAACAAACAAAAACATCATTAAAAACACTTCCTCAGGATATATCAACCACTTCAAAACGACAATTTGAAGAATTTCAGAAAGAACAACAACGACTAGTTAGTGCACCACCTAAATCAAAGAAATTAGCGGATCTATTTACCGATAAAGCTAAACAACGAATTCTCAACGAGGATATAGACAATTTAGGTGAATTTGCTGCTAACAGCTATGATTCACAAGAGAAGTTTTTCACGGACAATTATACGGATTATAGAATGTCACATAAAGAATGGGATGATATAGTGTATGAAATAAATACTGGGAGTTTAGATAGAAGGATGAAGGAATGCAGAGACTTCAAGAAAAAATTTCAACTCCAAATAAGACAGCAAAAACAAGACCCATACGATGAGTAGGAATTTTCCCAGAGATAGACTCTGGGGAGTGGAATTTCAGGTCGTGGTCTAGTTGGAAACGCTAGCGTTTCATATCCTGGTAATATTCTCAGCGATATAGCACGATTAGAAGTTCTCATCGGAGGGAAACGAGCTGGAAATAACTCACCGGAAATAATCAATTAAGCAGCTGATATCTGCAATCGGTTATTTGCCGGCGATATCATGGATATCAGTACATATCGAGATTTCATTGGCGAGTTAGTGGAAAGTGGGTATCATAGTGACTAAAATGATCAATGCAACTCTAGTGATTTATAATTAATAAGAATGATCATACACTACAATCATGATAAACCAACTAGCGTCTATGTAGTTAATTCACGGTTTCCAGTTTATAGCGCGTACTATGGTGATGGTTTCGATGATACCATTGCGCGGTTATTTGCAAGAATGGCTCCGAAAGTGGCGCCGTTAGCTAAACAATTAGGAATGAAAGCAATTGATGTTATTCGTGATAAGGATATTAGTGCTGTTGGAGATCTTGCCGGGAAAGCGTTTTCAGCCGCGAAGAATAAATTAACAGCGCTAGTTCGGCGGAGAAAGAAAGCGATACCACTGCCATCTACAGCGGAAGTGCCTGCGAGTGTTAGTAAAATTATAAAAAACGCAGTGGAAGAAAAATTAGCATCATTAGTGGCTACACCGGTGACTCCATCAATTGGTGTATAAAATAGCGCTATCATGAACGCGATAACATGAAGTGGTTTGTAACCAAAAAGAAATTCGAAAAATTTTCAACGACGATGATGATTACAAGGAGTTTCACAATTGAAAACACTAGTGTTTGATTATAATAATGTTAAAAAGCAGCTGATCCGGCGTTTGATTTAGATGCCTCAGTGCACAAAGATGATTCTGTTCGCGATTATCAATACTATTCCTATCATGCTATACAACCCAACCTAAGATCGCGAATTGAACTTCAAGTTCAAGATACCAGTAAATACTTTTTACCGTGTGAGGCGTTTATTGAAATTGAGGGAGAACTCGTAACAAATGTTGCAGCTGATACACCATATGCAGATGACCCAAATGTCCGCGTTGGGTTCATCAACAATGGCATCATGGTGTTATTTGAAAGTGCAAGATATCTCATTGATGGAAAGGAAATAGAATCAATAGACCGTGAGGTTGATGTTGCAACAACAATAATCGGGCTAGCAAGATATTCAGATGATTATACAAGGTCGGCTGGCCCGTCTATGATGTTTGCAAAAGACATTAATAATCACGCTGATCATATTAATCATACTAGGGTAAAAGCAACAAGAGATGCCGCAGTTGATCCAGCACCAGCCGGATATACTAGACCGGCTGGTACCTTTGATGTAGATATTAATCGCAATTTCAATCTAGGGTTTGCAACACGAGTAGCAACGTTGCAAGGACCGCGTCGACAATTTTCATGTGCAATTCCGTTGCATCATATGTTTGGATTCAGCAGAAATGTTAGAAAAGTTATTTACGGAGCTAAACACACAATCGCGTTAGTGCGAAAAGGCAATGACAACGATGCAATCTGGCGTACTAATGGTGTTGCTGATGGTAAAGTTGTTTTAACTAAATTGGTCTTGTGGATGCCAGTAATGACCCCATCAATTACCACAGAAGAGCGGCTACTCTTATTTATGGACACAGGCGGCAAATCACTGCTAAGTTGGCTAACAACAACGACTGGTGCCAAAAAGGATAATGTAGATGGTACATTTACATGGCATTTGGCATCAAAACAAGGGGTTTCAGCTCCACGCCATATATTTGTAGCGTTACAGACTAGGGATAGGTTAGGCTCCCAAGAACATAGTCATATGATATTTAATCGATTATGGGTAAAGAAGGTTTCGCTGAGAATAAACGGACAACAAGAACCATCCGAGGATATACAGCTTGATTACGACAGCAGCCACATAGCACGTACGTATCTTAGAATGCTGTCATATATGGGTCGTGATCAAAATGTTGATACTGGTTTACAAATATCGCAAATTGATTTCAAAAGCTTCTATCCGATATTTTACTTTTCGTTGGAACATCTTGATTTAACAAAGCAATCCGTTGTTGACATACATTTTCGAGCACCCCCTGGTGGTGTTGCTGTCCCTAATTATAGAGCGGTTGCTGTCATTCTCAGTGATAAATCGATGTTGTTAGAAGGAGTTGGCGGACGAATGAGACTTATTGATGCACCAGTGGAAAATATGTAGTGTTTTCCAAAATCATGTAATTGAAATCCTTCGGATTTTTCCATTAGAATCAATCTGTTATTGTATAATGTCATACAGTGTTATTAGTGTTGCGTTAACTCCTTGTCAAGTCAAGAAATATCAATCGGAATCAGCTAAAAAATGTGAAACCACTATCACGCTGAAACCCAATCAAATGACTGGCGGGGCGAATAAATTGTCGCTGACAACTCGTCAAGTAAAACACTTCAATGATGCTTTCAAGGATAAAAAAGGCGTTCAGATCATTCTCTCTGCGGCTGCTATCAAAAATATGATTAAAACCGGCGGTATTTTCCCGTTGTTAGCTGCGATTCCGGCTTAGATTGCAGCAGCAGCCATAGCGGTGGCTAAAGCAGCGGCGTTAGGAGCCGTTGGTAATGCATCAGGAATGGCACTAAAGAAGTCAACTGGATAGGGATATAAAAAAATGGAAAGGGTCTAAGACTAGGACCGGTTTACTTACTCGGGAATCTTCGATTGAGGAACCGATGGTTCCTATGTCCAATTTTGATTTACTCGATGCTGCTAAAAAACTAGAGATAAAAAACTTCAGAGGTGTCTTTATGAAAGATCAATTGCCGGCACAACCTAACAGCGTTGAAACCGGTATTATTAATCTCGATAACAGCACCGGACCTGGAACTCACTGGGTTGCATACGCTATTGATCCACGTGGGATTGTTTATTTCGATTCATATGGATTAGCGCCGCCGAAGGAATTTATGCGTTATATAAATCGATTAAAAACTCCTCACTGGTATTCTACGCTACCAACACAACAAATAAATGATCCACCAATATGCGGCAGCGAAGTATTAAATGTCCTTGACGCTATTTCAACATCTGGAAAGCCACCACATGTTGTCGTAAATGAATACACTAGCAGTCGCTTTTTAGAGAAAGATGTATAAAATAACATGATTGATATTTGGGGGAGATCTTTATCAGCGATGAAGAAACCCGGTGCCGATGGCACTGCAGGAATGTCTGCAACCGGTGATATCAAGAGAATAATCGAAGATGAAATAGCTGAGACGTTAAATCTAGCAAGTGTTGACCCCGGGGAAATAGTTGTATTTCAAGATCGTCAGGGTAAATTGAAAACTAGTAATGTGTCCTTGGATGATATTTTGGTTAAACAAAGAAACGCAATCGAGGATACTATCGCGTCATTTTCCGATCAGGGTAAACTCAAACCGGGTGTACTTATTTCGACGATTACAGATAGATTAAAAACTCTCAACGATGAGTTAAAAAATTCTGTGTTGGAACTAGCAACACTTCAATCTAAAACTGAAGAACACGGAAAACAGTTTTTAAATTTTCGTAGAAACATCATGGATAAATTTATTGGGACCACGTTGGATAAAATTGAAATAAAACTCCCGGAGATTAAAAAATCCATCGATGAGACGAAAAACATCATCGAAGCAATGAAAATTGATTTTCCGAGGATGATAACAATCATTGAAAAAACAAAAATTCCTCATGAGAAAACCAACAACGTAGTATACACGATCCAACACCGGTCATTTGCGTGGACACCTACAAACAACAAATTAGATATCACTGCAACGGTTAAAGGCATTTATCGATTAACGCTAGTGACAACGACTCAATTTAATATTTCATCGTCGAGTTCATCCGGGGTCAACAATACGATTTCAACGATCATCGACAAGGATATAACTGAAAAGTTCACAATAACATCTACTGATAAAAATTTGGTTAGGGTTTCAACAACGTGGTATTTGGAATTCGTAGCGGATTTAAGTAAATAACGGTTTCAGTTGAAATCGTAAACTGATTTGGGAATAAAATGACATCGCCGACGATACCTTCGGTATCTCAATATCGCTATAATCAGGCTAGAGAGTTTTCAATGAAACTCAAAACTCTCACCGAAGAGTATGCAATGAAAATTAAAAAATACCAACGAAGATCACAGCAGTTGACGTTACAGTATACTCGGTGAGTGGTGTAGTCACCGGAGCTGGTATTATACTATCCTCGGTGACAATGATTGCCCCCATAGCTGTTCCAATTTGTATATCCGCGGCGACAACAATCGCGGGAATAATTGCGATAATAAAAAAAAAATATCATCATGCAGCCAGAGTAAACTGCAAGTCTACGTGATTAAATTTCATGTTGTATCAACCGAGTACTCGCAATTATCCTCGTTGATATCGTCATCGCTCGATGATACAATTATATCAGATAGTGAGTTCTCAGCGATGGTCAGTATTTATGATTCCGCGATATCAAAATTAGAGCGACAACAACAGTATAATAACAATGACATTACCGCAGGAATTACTTCAACGAATAGTGGAGAACACAAACCCAGTACAAACAAGCATGATCTCAATAACATCAGCAGCAGAGAGGGTGAACAGACCACCCTTTTCCGACAAAAAATTGATTGAATCCTCAAAACGGAAAATAGAGCCTTCCTACGAAATCTCATATTTTAACCCCCAAAAAGTCTCCATTTAGCAAACGGAAACTTTACGATTTTTTAATTAATTTTGGTCGCAACGATGTGGTCATCACACCCTCTCTGCTGCTGCAAGTTACCAAAAATAATAAATGATTTCAACCAAATATTTGATCGAGTCTTTAGGACTTTACAAACAAACTAATCGCTAACACCTCATCATGTAAATCAATTAAATTATTTGACTGGTCGGTGAGTCGGAAATTAATTCTCGTTAACGAATTATTATGGCATCGCATGTAGACAGGATTAATTGGGTTTTCAATAATTAGGAATCCTGGAGGAGCTGTTGGTGCAAACGAATAAAGAATATATCCCTGCTGAGCTTGATTTGATTGCTCTAGATTAATTTGATAGCTTCCTTCAATTGCATTACATGTTAAATTGAGAGCAATCACCGCTGGAATATTCACATTGTGCGGGACAATATGCCTACCGCCACCATCTGGATCATTATTATACCTGAGGAGGACAGTTGAATCTGGTTTTTGTAGCGCCTTGATATCGGTTCTAACAATTCTTGCTAGTTCATCAGCGTTGTATTTGGGAAACTTGAAATTACGCAGATTGTCTTCTGTGATATTGTAACCGGTTAGAAATTGTTGTTTACTGTCGCTGTTGTCATTAATTATTGTTTGAATAATTAGTTCATAGATATATTCCATGTCAGATATAAGTTGATTTATTATTTCAACGTGTTTTTGCGATTTTGTTTTCCATAGTTGTTCTAGTTGTGTTTCATATAATTGTTTAATTTCATTAAAATAACCACGGATGTCAGTTAGCGTAAATGAAATAGTAACAGATGAGTCGGTTGTTCTTTTAATGATAAAATCCCATTGCAATGTGTCTTTGTTGGTAAATATAAATCTATCGGCGATTGTTCCTTTTCTTATATCAGATAAATTATCTCGATAACTGGAATTGATTTCATGATATGATTGTACGTCCGTGGTTAAGTCGGTGGCGGCTTTTTCCGGTGTTTTTATCAGGCCATCCTAACACTGTTCTTAACGAGCTGTTATAGATATCTACAATGTATCCCTCTGTGCTTATTTCAATCGACGACGAGAGCGTCGGTTCATGAAGTTTAATAGCCATTTTTGATTCTTTTCCCGTGATTGATTTTATTCTACGCTGAATTTCAGCATCGATTTGCTCAATTTGGTACGATCCAGTTGGTAACGAAACAGTTTCCCACGCTGGAGTACCATCGGGCTTATTCTTATACGAGAACACCAGTGTGTTATTGGGTTGCTGACCGCCTAATTCAACTGATCTGATATTAGGCCAGCTATGATATACTCGTAATTTTGCCAGTGCGATCTCACGCACTGGAATCGGAGAAGGGAAGTTCACACTAAATTGTGGGTTTCTTGATGTTATTGATATCATGCTTGTTCGTATCGGAGTGGTATTCTCCGCGATTCGTTGAAGCAGTTCGAGTGACATTATTGTTAACGCTGTCTTCAATTTCCAATTTCAACATCGCGGAGTTATACAACTGGGTCATCGTGGAAAATTCAACATCGGATATGAACGAATTATCTATTGACAGCGAGATCAACTCGGATAATTTCGAGTACGCGTCAAATACCACCCGGTACCGAGCTGTATAATCACTGAGTTTTTTCTGAGAACACGATGATAACTTTTTAGTTATCGCGGTGGCGACTGCCGCAATTGTTGTTGCCGCGGAGATAGCGATTGGAACTGCAATCGGAGCCATCATAGTCAACGTCCACAAAATAACCCCGGCGCTGGCCATCACACCGGACACCGAGTACACGGTGATGTCGATGATTGCTATGCTGCGTCGGTATTTTTTCATTTTTTCACGATAACGCTCAGAAATTGATTTCAAATTCGAGGAAAATTCTTTCACGGTATCATATTGATATCGATGCGATTGTGATACCTGTGAGATTATTATCGGTTCAATTGATTTCATCGATGTCATTGTTATTTTAAACCCGCTAGTGTTTTCATTTATTCGCCATCGTTAAGGGGAATTGCTAGTAGCTTCAGCCGGAAAAATCATCTAAAAATTCTAAACACCAAGTTATTTTTGATCTAATGGTGGATCTATCAACCGCGACGACATTAAAGTTTTGTTCGCGACCCTTCATAATTAACGTCGCGATTATATTAAATTGATCGATAGAGATCCACGTTAGCCTGTAGATACCATCGACCCATGTTGGCCTGAAGATATCGCCCCTCGTTGCAACACCCACCAGACCGATGGACAATGTAGTATAAACATCTCTTATTCAATCCATGGATCCATGCTCGATCGTATACACGATATTTTTAACGCCTATGTCTGGATGCGGAATCTTTACCTTTTCAGATTTTCCTTTTAGTTTAAGAAGATTGTCGTAAATATCGAGATAATTTACCGTGATTCTGGAAGGATCTTTTACCCTCCTCGGCTCCCTGTTAGAAAAGAATGAAATCAGAAGGTCTCTGATTTTAAGCTGTTCTTGGTCTTTAAGATACAGGTCGATGTGATAAAATTTTGTCGTGATATCTTGGGGGCCATAATTCCCAAAGAACGTATTAACAATTTCGCTAGTGAGCTTTTGTTCGTCAATAGCTTTTTTAACTTCAGCGAGGGTTGGGCCTGTCAGAGATGTGGTTTCAGACACAGGTGTTCTCCCAAAAAATTTATCCATGATGGTATTAAGTGTTGTTTGTCTCACCATAAACATATTAATATATCTGAGAGTCATCGTAGATGTAGCTGGGACACCAAAGAAATTATTAGCGACGTAGGCATTGTGAGTATGCTTGCCGATAAACTCGCTAATTTCAGCGAGAGTCATGCCAGCCACAAGCGGGGTTCCCAAAAACTTACCAACGACGTCGTTAGTGGGTTTTTGTACCTTTTCAAGATTTTCTATTAGTTTAGAAATATCATTGTAAATATCGAGATAATTTGCCTCGATTTCATTTTCATTCATCATCCTCCCCGCCCCCTTGTTAAAAAAGAATAAAGATAGAAAGTTTTTAATTTCAGCGAGAGTCATGCCAACCACAAGCGGGGTTCCAAAGAATTTATGTACGACATTTTTGCGAAAATTATTATAACCTCGTATATGATCATCCAGCTCACGGCCGCGGGTGGCAATCATGCTATCGTGGGCATCAATCGCGTCGGTGATCGTAGACACAAGTTCGCCTGGTTTAAGTTGTCCATCGTTGGAATACAGTGCAATAGAGTTTTCAGCGGCGTCGCGCTGCCGTATCAAAATGTCATTCACGGATATATTACTGGTTTTCAATTTACCCTGGAGATCTTGAAATACAACTATTTCGTTCGGGTCAACACTTGCTAAATTTAACGTCTCAGCGATTTCATCTTCAATTATTTTTTTTACATCCTCGATAGAACCCGCAGATGTTTTCGCGGTGGGTTTCAACATTGAAAGAGATCGTCCCCAAATATCAATCATTATTGTTAGCGAAACCTGTATTTTCAATTTATTGATTCTCTAAAATTACCTTGTAATTTCCCACTAGTTTATTTATTTACAGCCAGATGAGGTGGTTTCTGTAACGATGAAATCTCCGCGAGGACATTTAATACTTCACGGCCGCATATCGGTGGATCATTTAATTGTTGTGTTGGCAGCGTGGAATAAAAAATCGGAAACTCTTTGAGTTTCATCGAAGAATTTATATACCGCATAAACTCGCGTGGCGGAGCTAACCCATATGAATCGAAATAGACAATCCCACGTGGATCAATCGCGTATGCAACCCAGTGAGTTCCCGATCCCCTGCTGTTATCAAGATTGATGATACCGGTTTCAACGCATTTAGGTTTTCTCGGTAATTGATCTCTCATAAAAACCCCTCTGAAGTTTTGTATCGCTAGTTTTTTAGCAGCATCAATTAAATCAAAATTGGACATAGGGAGAATTGGGCTTTCAACTAAAAAACCGTTCCTGGTATTCTCAGACCGGATCCGTGAACGGATCTCCCTCTGCACCATGAATACGGGGTTCATGGTAGTCTTAAACCCTTTCCCTTTTTTTATATCCTTTCCCAGTTGCCTTTTTCAACGCCATCCCTGCCGCGGTCCCAACGGCTCCCAACGCCGCCGCTTTCACCACCGCTGGGTCAGCCGCTGCAATCAATGCTGGTATTGCAGCTAACAATGGAAATATACCACCTGATTTTATCATGTTGGCGACTGCGGCTTTTGAAAATACAATTTGAATCCCTCGCCGTTTCTTTAGCGCATCATTGAAATGTTTTATTTGACGATCCGTCAATGATATTTTATGTGTACCGCCGGACATCTGCACTGGTTTTAACGTTATTGTTGTTCCACATTCTTTAGCGGATTTTGATCGCAATTTCTTGACTTGACCATCAGTCAGCTTGACACTAGCAACACTATATGACATTTTATTGTAAAACACATTTATGCTTTCAATTGATATTAATTGGAAACTCTTCAAGTTTCATTTACATATTTTCCACTGGTGCGTCAATGATTCTCATTCGTCCACCAACACCTTCAAGTAGCATTGATTTGTCGCTGAGAATAACAGCAACCGCTCTATAATTAACACCAGCGGCTATACGACCCCGAAAATGAATGTCAACAACGGATTGTCTTGTTAAATCAAGATGTTCCAGCGAAAAGTAATAAATCGGATAGAGGTTTTTAAAATCAAGTTGCGCTATTTGTAAACCAGTATCAACATTTTGATCACGACCCATATATGACAGCATCCGATGATACACACGTGCTATATGGTTGTTGTCGTAATTAAGCTGTATATCCTCAGATGGTTCTTGTTGTCCGTTTAGTCTCAGCGAAACCTCATTTACTCCTAATTGATCGAATATCATATGACTGCGTTCTTGGGAACCTAACCTATCCCTATTCTGTAGAGCTACAAATATGTGGCGTGGAGCTGAAACTCCTTGTTTTGATGCCAAATGCCATGTAAATGTACCATTAACATTATCCTCTTTGGCATCAGTTGTTGTTGTTAGCCAACTTATCAATGATTTACCACCTGTTTCCAAAATAAAGTAGCCGCTCTTCCGTGGTAATTGATGGGGTCATTACTGGCATCCATAGTACCAATTTAGTTAAAACGACTTTACCATCAGCAACACCATTAGCACGCCTAATTGCGTCATTGTCATCGCCTTTTCGCACTGACGCGATTGCGTGTTTAGCTCCATAAATAACTTTTCTAACATTTCTGCAGAATCCGAAAATATGATGCAACGGAATCGCACATGAAAACCGTCGACGCCCCCCGTGCAACATTGCTACTCGTGTTGCAAACCCTAGATTGAAATTGCGATTAATGTCTACGACATCAAAGGTACCAGCTGGTCTAGTATATCCCGCTGGTGCTGGATCAACTGCGATATCTCGTGTTGCTTTTACCCTAGTATGATTAATGTTATCAGCGTGATTATTAATATCCTTTGCAAACATCACAGATGGACCAGCTGACCTTGTATAATCATCGGAGTATCTTGCTATCCCGATAATTGTTGTTGCAACATCAATCTCACGGTCTATTGATTCAATTTCTTTTCCATCAATGAGATATCTTGCACTTTGAAATAACGCCATTATGCCATTGTTGACAAAACCAACTCCGATATTTGAATCATCTGCATATGGTGGATCATTATGAACAGCATCATTTGTTACGAGTTCTCCTTCTTCTTCAATAAATGCTTCACATGGCAAAAAGTATTTACTGGTATCTTGAACTTGAAGTTCAATTCGCGATCGTAGGTCGGGTTGTATTGCATAATAGGAATAGTATTGATAATCGCAGACGGAATTGTCCTTGGGTACTGGGGCTTCCATATCAAACGCAGGATCAGCTGTTCGTTTCAACATTTTATTAACAAACTAGTGTTTTCAATTGTGAAACTCTTTGTAATCATCGTCGTTTTTGTTTTCGTTTCAAACCACTTCCTGCTATCGCGTTCATGATAGCGCTATCTGTTACCGGTGAAGCCGTCAATGGCGACGGAGTCACCGAAGCAGCCGACGACGCTAGTTTTTGTTCCACTGCGCTATTTATTGCTTTGCTGATTTTTGCAGGCATCACTGTAGTTGATGGCAGCACTGTTGGTTTCTTTCGCACCAATGATGCTATTTTATCTTTCGCGGCAGAAAATGCCTTTCCGGCAAGATTTACTACAGCGCTGATTCCCTTATCACGAATAATATCAATGGCTTTCACTGATAATTGTTTAGCTAATGGCGCCACTTTTGGGGCCATTCTTGTAAATAGCCCCGCAATGGTATTGCCAAAACCATCTCCGTAATATGCTCTATAAACAGGCAATCGTGAGTTCACCACGTAGACGCTTACGGGTTTATCATGTTTGTAGTGTATGATCATCTTGTTATAAAACTAGTAGTTTTTCAATTAGTGATCAATCGTTAAGATCCATAGGATTTTCATCATAACCATGAGCGTCTCAGTGATTTTCAACTAATTCAGCAATGAGTTCTCGATATACATTAATGTCCATGATACCGCCGGCAAATAATCGTCTACAGATATCAGCTGCTTCATTAATTACTTCTGGTGAGCTTTTTTCGGCTCGTTTCCCTCCGATGAGAACTTCCAGCCGTGATATATCACTGAGAATGTTACCAGGACAAGTAACGCTAGTGTTTTCAACTATGCCGCTGCCTAAATATCCATCTCCAGTTGACTCTTCTTTACCAAAAATTCCAGTTGGATACTTGTTACCTACTCTACTCAATACATCGTCTTTAAAACTCTCAAAATCATTGCGGTTACTTTCTGTGATTCTAAATTTATCACGGTTTACCAGGTATACTTTTTTTTATCCAATTCTCAACGTTTTTTATATACTCTTTATACCCTTTGTTTACAAATATTTCTCTTTGATCGAGTGAAAAATTCCACACGGTAAAGTTAATTAAATCATTGTCATCTTTAAAATTTTTAATTTTGCTGTATGCATAGTATGTAAATATACTTTGCGGTGAATACATTTTTTCTATAGTAACGTCTCCTTCCTCTTCTTCTGGTTTTCTTGCAGTAGAACCTAGTTCTTATAGTACTCGCTCTTTTTTTTTTTGTTGTTGCCGTGAAGTAGTTACTATATCTAGTGGAAGTGTTTCTAAAGACTTTTTTGTTTGTTCGGTCTCTGCTGCAATTTTTTCAAGCACACCAATAACAGGCACTTCTCGTTGCTTGCCTTCCTCAGGAATATCTCCAAATATTGCTCGTTCAGTTGCTGTTTTTATATCTTTGGTCGCCTTAGTTACCGGGGCGAACAGTTGTTCACTTGACACAGAAAAGTCAGTCTGCGCTTGTTGTCGTTGTTGAAGTTTCTCACGAAGTCTGTCTCGAACCGGTATAAACTTTTTAATTGCTGCTAGCCGCTCTCGGGCTAATTTAGTTGTAAGCGATTCACCTACCATATATTGTTTGTGAACTGAGTTTTCAAATGTGAAACTATAACAATTAAAAGCTTAGTTATTAAAAAATGTACCATCAAGCTATCGTATCCATCTCCGACAAGGTTAAACTGTACGACGCTATCCCCGAGTGTTTCAGAAATAACATCGCTGGGGGTTTCAGAATTGTAATATCTGAGAACGGCGATGAACGATTTTTGTTAACGACGCGGCAACAACAACAACTACGTGAAAATGGAGGCATCGCGGTGATTACTTGCTACCACAACCAGATCATCCAGTACGCACATAACTGCATGAGCAAGCCCAAACTGTTGAGTATCCTTTCAGGAGAAAATCCTATGTGAGTACAAAAAACGCTAAAAAAAAAATTTTACTGAAAATTTACTGAAAACCTATTTTTTATAGTAACGCTCACGTCGTTAGGATACTGGTTTTTCCTCGTTTAATATTTTTCTAATATCACGAACCTAAGAACTAATTTCATCTCGTTTTTGATACTCTTGGCCGAGCTTTTGACGTATGGCTTCAACGGTGCTAAATAGCGTTATAAATGCATTAATGTCGTTACCGTACAAACAAGCATTGATGGACTTTTGAATTCCTTTCACGAGTCTGTACATCTTAGGTAAAACATAACGACCCTTACTAGACTGATACTCAATGTCTTCATATTCCGAGGCAATCCTGTCACAGTCGAGATCTTTAGATAATATTATCCCTCGATTCTTTAAAATTGAAATTTCAGCAATTATAGAATTTACATCTTTGATATCCATATTTTTATAAAAGTATAATAATTTACATTTTTACCTCTAATTATTAAAAAAAAAAACACTCATTTGGCAATCCCGCTGGCGCCCTATGACGTCAGAGAGACCCAGTGGTTACTTTATTAACTTAATTAAGGACAGCACAACACGCATCTTTGGAACTCCTTGGGTGCCTTCGCATCCAAGTAAGCCCTAAGTAACCCGAAACATACATCTCCGGCGGGAGGCCTAACGTGGCAAACAGCATCTTAGACCGCCCAGAAGATATGCTTGGGGGGACATCACTACATGTACTTAATTAACTTAATTAAGGAAAACCCCATTTGGCAAACCCGCTGGCGCCTTATGACGTCAGAAAGACCCAGAGGTTACATATACGACAACACATCTTTGGAACTCCTTGGTTGCCTTCACATCCAAGTAAACCCAAAGTTGGGGGACGGCACTACATATACTTAATTAAGGATGGTATTATTCAATGAAACGATTGATGTGGGACGGCACAATTCCATATATACTTAATTAAGGATGGTATATGCAATGAAACGATGATGTAATTTGTGATGCAATGATGTGGGACGGCACAATGCCATATATATCTCTGCTCGAGTGTTGCGGCAGATTGTAGGCATACATATACTTAATTAACTTAATTAAGGATGGATTATAATTCAATGGAACGATGATGTAATCATGTGGGACGGCACATGACAGCACAAACATGAAACGACGGGGCAGATTTTCTACGGCCAATCCAACCAATCAAAAGCAACCAAACTAAATTAACCCGGTTGCATGATTGACAAAAGACAACCACACGCCCGTGTTAATGGCGTTGGTTAATTTTGATTGGTCGATTGGCTTTCGAAAGCCCCAAGCTTATTACGAGTCATAACATATATAAGGCGACTAATACAGCAGCGTTGATTCACGGGTGTTGTTATTTTATTTCCTTGAATTTCTTATTAATACTGTTTCACAACATTCAAATGAGACAAATATTTTAAATAAAACACTTAACAAAATAATACAGTAGTTAGATAACAGCGTGTATTCTCCCTGTTCTAATTCTCTAGACAAAATGCATTATCGATTAAATCACAAAGAGCTGTATACAGAGGAATTTTAACCACGCCCACCTACTTCAATGCATGGGAAACATTAGTGTTTCAATGCTCGTTCCGGCTGAGCGAACATAGGTATTGCGCTGGATTATAAAGAACGTCTGTACTAAAAGTGTATTATAGATGATCTAAATGAATACAACTGTTTAAATAATGCAGTTTTAGCCAAAGCGACAATAAAAAGTTTTAGAATTGATAAAAATACAACTCTACCGAAACTATGTATTATACTCCATTACAGTCACTTGCGCGCGCCTAGTCAATGTATACAGGTAATAGCAGACGGCACAATTCCTTTGACGTCATAATACAAGGGAGTTTAGTGAGTAGAGTGTGAGTTGCGGCGGATTTATCCATAAAGGATTTATATCTCTTGAATCGTTTCAGGTGTATACGAATTTTTTTTATGACCATTTTTTTTCGACAGAGTTAATTTAGTTATATTTTCTGCAACAAATCGTATTGAAGACCTACAAATGTCAAATTATCTACTGGCTTCATTTATTGATTGAAATATTTCTCCTCTTTGGTTTCTAAATCAAACGTTTTGACCCCCCTAGGGCGTTTTGAGTGCCTACCAGCGTTGCTTTTTAAAAGGTTATCGCGCTGCGAGATGGATTGAAGATTCTCAAGACAGTTATCAGTCTTCACGCCATTTATGTGATCAATCACAAGGCCATCTTTAATCAATCCGTTATGACATTCAAAAATAATTCTATGACAGAGATATTTTTTATTTCTAACACTAAACAGCAAAAATAACATATTATTCAGAAATCCAACCGGTTTTTTTAGTCTGCGGTGCCTGACAACACCATCACTGGAGGCTTCGTAATTAACAAGCACTGGATGGGGTCTGAAATCTTGGCTCATTTGTATAACAATACTACTTATCTAATTTATTATCTGCTTTAATTATAAACCTCTGGATATAATCTTGAGGGGTTTTGATGACTTTGTCATCGTTAGGGTCAATGACGGTATTTTTTATTCGTTTGTCATAATAGCGTTTTAATTCCCTGTATCGTTTGCCGCCGCAACTGAGACATAATTGTGATTTTCCTCTAACGTCCACCCCACATCGGAGGCATGGGAGAGGGCCGAAGGAACCGTTGCGAACGCTTTGTAAATGATACCCGCAGAATTCGCTTCCGCATGATTTGTTACACGGGGTTGTTGATCCAATCATTAGCCACTTGCAGTGATTCATTATACTATATTTTTCTATTTAAATACTTGTTTTAATTATAATATGAAGGAGTTCAATAGATTATCGAAAATTAAGCCTTGGAAAAATACTAAATTCATTGATTATACCATGAAAGAATTCCAGAGATAATCGACAATTAAGCCTTGGAAAAATGCTAAATTCAATATCGATATGGAGTTCAAGAGATTATCGAAAATTAAGCCCTGGAAAAATGCTAAATTCAATTTCGAGAAGGAGTTCAAGAGATTATCGAAAATTAAGCCTTGGAAAAATACTAAATTCAATCTCGATAAGGATTTCAAGAGATTATTGAAAATTAAGCCTTGCAAAAATGCTAAATTCAATCTCGATAAAGTCTCTGATACACCAAAACGTCTAATCGGTGATAGAACTATACTAGGTAAAATCAGGGAGTGTTTTAATGAATTCTACCGAGACGGTGCATCATACTGTTGGTCGACATTTCGAATTATTGATGAAGATGTCAATGTACCCAACATCGATGCTACTATAAACGATGAAAGAGCAGCTGAGATAATTTCACATCTTGGCTGGAAATTCAAGGGTAAATTGAAAAGCAATTCCCATCAGAAGTATTTTTTTCAGAATAAAATTCATTATCGAAGTCGAAGGCAAATGGATTATTAAGGATAAATTTGAACCAATCCTCAAGGATAGAAAAAACTGTCATTGTAAGTAGAGATTCCAAACCAGGAATTCTAACTGGAATTGACAAACCATACTACGAGAGATCTTATCCTGTAACAGCAATTGTTTATGGGATATATCCGTTAAATGATAAACCCGATATTGCAAAACTAGCTCCTATGAAATATTCTAGTTCACTGAATTGTGTAGCAACACGGGTAATGGAACACTTCACAAATGCATCCCGAGGAAATAAACTAACTGATCTGCGACGTAGGAAAATAACCGAATGGGAACTGACAGTGAAACAGCACGGTGCAAAGATTTCTGATATAGCTAAATTAGAAGCATCATTAAAATTCCCAATATCAGTAACGACAATAACTGGAGAAGTATTATACGAACCGAAATATCAATCGCGAGGAGCTCCAATTAAAATTATTGATCATAACAAACACGCGTGGACGGCTGCAGTAACAATATTTCTACGAGATAGAACCGTGAGATATATCCCTAAGGAGTTCGTCGTTGATGTTTTTTATAATGAGAAATTATTCGATGCTATTCACACGCTATGTAAGGATGATCCTGTGTCAGTGTGGTTACTTAGAAGTGATGAAGATCCCGAAATAGGATTTGATCAATTTGTAAGACCAAATGGTGAATTATATCGCGTTGAAGAATTAGATAACAGAATGAGAAAAATCGCTAGTGAATTTGCCTAGCAATTTCCATTTTCATCGGAAAATCCAAAAGAGATTTCATTCCATGAAAAACTACTCGCGGATAGCATCACAATTCCATCAGTGGTAGCTCACTTCGCAAGAGAAAAAACTCATGGCGTCCAACACAAAGTGATTTTCTCGAGGACGTTAAATTGAGTTGCGTCGAATTTGGTCATGGAGGACTGTGGAATACAAAATACCATCGTGACGGTATGATTTCGATTGATATATCCGCGTATTATCCTGGAAGTTTCCTCGGGTATGGAGAATGTAGTAACTATTTTAAACGATTTGGACACCCCACACATGAAATGACTCGTGTTGCGATTAATGGGCCATTACCTGATTTTGATTTAACCGGATTCGCTCGTGTGATATCATTTGAACTCGCTACAGGGTTACATCCGTGTAGTTATGTTTGGCTTGATAGACATATATCTGAAAAGGCCTGGATGCCAATAGTGTTACTACGATATATGATTGATTGTGGTATGCTAATATCGTTGATTGTTTCCGAAGCTATTATATGCTATCGAGCTCAGAAAGAAGTTTGGCTACCACAACCTGATCTAGATCGTATAATTAGCGAACAACGAAAACAGTTTCCAGATTTCAATGAAGAACAAATCATGAATTGGTCTAAGGAGTTATTTGAAATTAAAAAAGAACAAGCAAAAGATTTTGGACGAAAAATAATCGGTAAATTTACCCAAGGTGGAAGATACGACAATGCAAAATATTCTTCGCGGTTGATCATAGACATCGCTGAATACGATTTTATTATAACGGATTTAACGAAACAGGGAAAACTTGTAAATCGTAAAGACGCTTTCCTATCCGATGGAAGACGATTAGGTACAATTGTTACCTATTGTGATGGATATATTAAACAATATACGCATTTGAGAAGTTCTATGCTAGCTTATGCTTCTATCAATTTATTTTCGATGATAAATAGATTTCCTAATACCGCAGTTAGAGTAGCCACTGATTCTATGTATATTCACGAGAAATACAAATCAGATGTAGCTAAATTCACAGATCTGGAGGCAAATTGGGGATGTTGGAGATTTAAAAAGGAGACGCTACATGAGTATTGTGAATCGGCAGATGTTATCATGGATGAAAAGTACTTAAAGTGTGATGAGATTCAATCCGAATTTTCTAATGCACCACCGGTATCTGATCCAATATGTAGATACAAGACAGTTTATTTAAACGGTTGTGGCGGGTCAGGAAAGACAACTCGTGCAATTGAATTATATCATAGAAACGCTAGCGTTTCAAAATCAAACATGATTGTCCTAACACCTACTCACAGACTCGCCAGAGAGATGAAACAACGAGGGGTAAATGCCTGTACTTATCATAGTTTCTTTCGATGGAAAGGCGATGAATGGACCCCTGATCGAATGGGTGATAAATTCATTCCTGAAATCATAATTTTTGATGAAATATGCACAGTATCGTTGAAAATATTACAAACATTTCTTGAGTGGTTGTTATTGAAAACTACAAAAGTCGTTATGTGCGGTGATCACGGCCAACCCCAACCATTTATCGGTGCATCCCCACATGAATGGCTAAAGAGTTTTGTAGACTATTATGAAGAAATTACCACTGATTATAGATCACTTGATGAACAATTACGAGAATTCAAAGCGCTAATTAGATTACAGCCGGATAAAATAAAATGTGAAATAGCGCGTGAAATAATTTCAGAAACTCCCATGAATGATTTTTGGGAAACGTGGAGACCAAACGATTTGATAATTGCAAGTAGAAAAATAGTCAGAGACACACTTCAGATGAAGTTATTTGAATTGCATAAAGAAAAATTTGCAACACTTCCAGTACCGTTGTGTTATAGGCCTTTGGATACACGAAAACAGAATATAGAAGTTGATATTCCAAGACCAAAATCCGAAGGATTTCAAAGACAGAATTTAGTGTTAAATGATATTGTGCTGGTTGATATCAATGTCGTTGAAGATGCATTGCGTGCTAATAGATCCCCGTGGACGCTAGGTTACGCAGCAACAATACATTCTTCACAGGGATTGACTATATCAGATACAATTGTTTGGATGATGGATAATCACATCGAATGGTCGAACTTAGTCTATCTTGCAGTATCCAGAGTACGAAGAATAAATCAACTTCGAAGAATTGTTTTCGATGATGACACCACAATGGATGATGCTAGCATCGTTGATGTTAAAGTTATTGATAAAAAACTCTCCGGTTACAAACAACAAGACAAAAAAAAAACGACGAGAATTAGACATTGATGCTGAATTAATAATCACTTTAAAGCAACAACAGAATAATCACTGCGCAAGTTGCAATTGTATAATGCGTTGGCAGTATTCGGATAAAGATCCTCGCCAATTTACCGTAGACAGAAAAAATAACAGTCTCGGTCATGTCAGAAACAATGTGATGTTGACTTGTCTTGAGTGCAACAGACGCAACGGCGCCAGTTAAGACCCCGCGGTGGTAATTGAGTATCATCAGGAATCACTTGTAATTGTTCGCGTGTAAAACCCCGCTGAGGGGCAGTTGAATCCAATTTATAGATTGGAGGTCTACCAGTTGATCGTGTTATAGTAGATATCTTGTGTGCAGTAACACTCCAAATAGGATCAGTAGCCCTTTTTCTGCCACCTTCAAGCTCTCCTGGTTCGTATAAATACCTAACAGTGACATTACTACCAAGAATTGGTTGGGAAACGCTATAATCTTTTTGTGAAATTCTTCGAATTTCCATTTTAGGTATAGACTTCTTTTTAATCGCGTTGATAGGTTTCATGTTGATTGTTCTAGTAATATCATTATTCAGTGCGGCAATCACAGCTGGTAACCTTTTGACCCATTCACGGGATCGCTTTTCTTGGATGAATTCTTTTGCGTATTGATATCCAAATAACCGCTCAGCAAGAGTCCGATTAAATCGTTCTACAATTGCCTGATCGCCATGTAGTGCAGTATGCCCCCGTCTGATGGAGACATTGTTATCTTTCATCGCTGATAAAACAGCGCCTTGAAATTCCTTGCCAGGATCGACTTGTAATAGATTTGGCCAGCGTAGTGGGCCTCGTCGATAAATCTTTTCAAATGCAGAAGCAACTTCAGGTGATGATTTTGTTTTTAGCGGTTCTGCTTGTTTGTATCGACTCGCAACGTCAACTACGGTTAGCGCGTATTTGTAACCGTTGTCATGTGGTAAAAACAATAAATCAGCTTGATGAACTTCATTGGGTACAGTAACATCAAAATGCGAGAAATTGATTTGTTTAGGACGCGGTAGATAAATTTGCCATATAGCCTGTTTGGATAACCAATTAGTCGCAGTGGCCTTTTTCTTTTTTGCGGCGTTGGCGAGTTTATTGATTGCAGCGTTACCCCATCAGTATCCCCTCGGAGAATAATAAATAGATTCCATATTATTAATTACCAGCGCCCATCATCAATTTGCCTTTCATAGCCGATTTTACCAACCACGAAGCCAATTTTTCTTTCAAAGATTTATCAGGAACAGCATTTAACGCATGAATTAATTTCACATCTGCGAGATGCCTGTTTTGCAGATTGCTGCTTTTATATGCAACATCATGAGCATGACACGCCTTATCAATAGCGTTTATCGGATACTCTCCGGATCGGGGTTAATTTTGATCATCAAGTCTGATATCTAATCGTGTTCCGGGGCCATAGTAGCTTTATCCTGGAAGGTGCTTTTCTCCGGGGTACTTTGCCCATGGGGTTCCAGGGAGCTTTGCCAATTGTGCTGCGATCTCACCTCCTCGTTTTTTTTAAAAACATCTCTGGATTTCATAGAAACAAATCTAAATTTTTTTGTACCACATGTTGCACATCTACCAGTAAGTGCCGATCTGTTATTTTTAGTTGTAATCGTCACCACATCATTTGTGTTAGTACGCGTTTTACACTTCACACAATATAGATCCATAATTTATGTATAGATATATGAATATAATTGATTTTTCAGCGACTAAAACAAAAGAACCAGTTAAGCATCATGCAGCACTACCAAACTCTATCCGCGCAATTATAATCGGGCCATCTGGATCCGGCAAGACGCAATTGTTGCTCAATTTAATAGTGAGATGGATGAAGTGGGATAAGTTGTATTTAGTTGCTCCTAGCGTAGATGATCAACGATGCTATGAAGTGTTAAAGGATTTTAACGAGAATGCATCAGAAATTAAGGGTGAGAACGCCATTGATTTTATAACTGATATTGACGAGGCACCATCCGTGGATGACCTTGATGGGAGCATTAACAATTTAGTCGTATACGACGATGTGATGTTAGACAATCAAAAAAACCCAGCTAGAATATTTTCCCGAGGCAGGCATAAAAACACTGACGTGATATATGTCACTCAACGCTATACTCAGATTCCAAAAGTGATCAGAGATAACTGTAATATTCTTGCTGTGTTTAACGGCGTTGATACACATACGTTACGAAATATTTGGCAGACATGGTGTTCCGATATGGACTTCAATCAATTTAAAAATTTCTTTAGTAATGCTCAGTCGACCCCGCAGGGATTTATAACAATAAATTTACATGATCCTCGAACACGATATCGTATCGGACTCGATCAAATATTTGGTTGAAATCATTTATTATTTTTGTTATTTTGCAGCAGCAGAGAGGGTGTGATGACCACATCGTTGCGACCAAAATTGATTAAAAAATCGTAAAGTCTCCGTTTGCTAAATGGAGACTTATTTTTTGGGGGTTAAAATATGAGATTTCGTAGGAAGGCTTTATTTTATGTTTTGAGGATTCAATCAATTTTTTGTCGGAAAAGGGTGGTCTGTTCACCCTCTCTGCTGCTACATCAACGTATCCAGAATTCAGTGTGAATTTCCCTACTCCGATTCCCGTTACGGAGATAGCGTTAGTAAAACTACGAGTGTATCACAGTTGGCCTAATATCCGATCAAAATCATCTGGTGGTCAACAACCCAATAATTCACTGGTGTTCTCGTATAAGAATAAATACGACGGTACCCCAGACTGGAACGTTGTTTCCATACCAACTGGGTCGTACCAAATTGAACAAATCAATGCTGAATTGCAACGTAGAATAAAATCGATTACTGGAAAAGAATCAAAAATAGCTATAACGGTTCATGAGCCGACGTTATCATCTGCAAATGAAATAAGCACAGAGGGATACGTCATAGATATCTATCAGAGTTCTATAAGGACAATACTGGGATGGCCTGAAATCCCACCTCAACGAGAACCCGTTAATTTACCACCTGAACCACAAAAATCTGATTATATCACCGACAAGATAAAATCTGACAATCCAGTAAAAAGCTATAGCGATTACAATAAATTGAATTTTTTTATGGATTGATAGATCCTCCCACTAAGAGAGAAATCTACTATCTTCGACAGGATGACACCACTGAAAATTTCACAGCGTTCAATAACGATATTTCGTTGTTGTTAATATACCTTAAATCCGGCACTCTCACCCGAGATGAATTTATCAGCGTTGTAGAAACATGTAACAAAATCATCAATGACATGGAAACATTTCATTCACAAATTGTTCAAGAGTTATTAGGTGACAGTAGTCCTGAAACAAGAACTATATTTGCATCAGACTATAAAATTCCCATTAAAGATATTCCAGCATTCAAACTACCAGGATATAATATCTCAGAACTACAAAAATCTCTCAATGATGCCATCGATATTGGTTTTAAAATAATTCATGATGCATGGAAAAAAACAACATCACTGGATATAAAAATCCTCAAACATAATAATGACCCAGAAGGCGGTGGTAGACATATAGCTCCGTTCAACGTAAATATATCCTCGGTGATAGCGCTCAATTTAGTATGCGATGTTATCGAAGGAAGCTATCAAATAAATCTCGAACGATCAAATCAAGCTCAGCAGGGATATATTTTGTATTCATTTGCACCAACAGCTCCTCCAAAATTTCTAATTATTGAGTCTCCGGTTAATCCAGTCTATATGCGATGTCATAATAATTCATTAACCAGAATCAATTTTAAACTCACTGACCAGTCTAATAATCTGATTGATCTACAAGGTGAAGTTCTACAAATTAGTCTGTTTGTGAAGTCGTGAAAATTCTTCGAATTTCAACAATGATTTTCATCCTAACTACATAGGAGAGTGTCCATCGTGTTTTTTACCCAATGGAGGTATTTTGAGGCCTGGATTCACCCCCCTGCAAGATCGTGTTTCAGACAAAATCACTAAGGCTCCATTTGTCAAACAGTGACTTTCTTTTTTTTGGTTAAAACATGAAATTTCGTAGGAAGGCTCTATTTGCAGTTTTGACGGTTAAAATCGATTTTTGTTTGAAAAGTTGTCCGGCTCACCCTCTCTGCTGCTGGTCCATCGTGCTCTAAGCTCATAGCAGAATGAAATGTTATGTCGTCGTGTACAGTGCTTCATTTGGTCTCGAATTAACGTATTTAGATTATTTATTCACTGTAAAAAAGCCTTTGAAAACACCTTTCTTGAAAATAGAGATTTTAATTAATATTGAAATGTCAAATATGGATATATGATTGGATTTTATTAATTTGGTCCAACATTAGACTGCTGCCACATTACCACTACACGAGTCACAACAACGGAGCCAGCGTTTTTCTAACACTTCAAAATGACACCCGCACAAGAAGAAGAAGAAGAAGAAGAAGAAGAAGAAGAAGAAGAAGAAGAAGAAGAAGAAAAAGAAGAAGAAGAAGAAGAAGAAGAAGAAGAAGAAGAAGAAGAAGAAGAAGAAGAAGAAGAAGAACAACAACAACAACAACAACAACAAAACAAGAACAAGAAGAATAGGAATAAAGTGAACAATAATAAGAAGAAAGTAGAAAAGTGGATCCAGCAACGTACACCAACACGTGATCCGAACGACCCGGCCAATCAACTGAAAATACTTGTGAGTCCAGTTCTGGCGGGCAACTGCGCACATGTTCATCAGATATCAACTTGACATTTAAATATAATCATGAGTCAGAAAGTGGACGTGTACAACTCGTGCACGTTGTTAATGCAAGAAAATCCGGTTATGCAACATATCATGAAACTATCACAGGGCCGGACCTAAGATTTTCAGGGGAGGGGGCAAGCTTGTTATTGGGTTAAGCGAAGGCGCGAAGCGCCGAGACTTCTAAGGGGGTCCGGGGGCATGCCCCCCCCCCTGAATTTTTTTTTTCAAGGATGCAAAATGGTGCAGTCTGGTGCTATCTGAACCTTGAAAAAGGGATCTAACAAAAGTGACTAAAAACTGCAATGTTTTAAAAACACTAAAAAAATATTTTAAAAAAATAAATAAATAAAAAAAATTAAAAAAATTCGGAACCCCCTTTGCATCTTTTATCAAAAGCAGTAAATAGTTTGTTTTTTTTTTTAAAAGGGGGGCCGGGCCCCCTGGGCCCCTATAGCAGGTCCGGCCCTGTATCCTATGTGATATTGTTCGTGGATTGGTCAAAGTGCTTGCGGTGCTGTTCCAATCTCAAAGCATGTTGGAAAGCGAGTCTTCATTAGCATTAAAAGTGCTGCTGTCGATCGGATGAAAACAAAACACACCGGGATTACATGCTGCTCAATCCCATTCATATCTACTAGAGAATCGTACTCCACCAAAAGCGGTTACGCTACCATCGACTATAACAATGCGACCTTCGATTGGTAAAATTGTTAATGCGTCCGCCCTACCAGTTCAGACTCAAGTATCGCAAATCTTTCAATTTCACTCCACATCTTAACTAAAGCGAAATAAGTCGATTTATAAAGAACACAAATACTAATATGTAGCATATAATAAATTTGTGATGAATGAAAAAATCTACCAGATATATAGTTCCTACAGAAAACAGAGATCTTTACTTCGACAGCTGCGTTTATTTCCATCGACCTGACGACTATCCTCCACGCATCGAAGACATCCATTTCATGGAACAATGAACCAGAGGTTACGCCAAGTTTTGCCAGTGATCCAGAACATTAGAGCTACCACTGCATCGACAAACAAGGAGAATAGCTCACCATATGTAAAGTGCAAGGATCGACTCTCAATTAACAATCCAATCAACGTGTGAACTTAAACGTCTTAAAATATTAGTTACAGTCCGATCAATACTTCCATGAAAACATACTAGATCCTCACAAAGTCATCAGTGTACGTTTGTCCAGGAATGAAATCTTTCATGGAGCAAGAGCTGCCAAACGTCTGTCGATCACCATGACTACCATTCTTGCCATTACACCACCAAGATCCATTCCTTAATTATTATCAAGCAATGGCAGTGATCCGTAACGGAGAGTGCTTTAGACCACACGGCCACTCGGGGCCCCTGAATCTGTGTGATGCAGAAGAGACCTAAAAGAAAGACCAGACACACAACAAGGACAATGGAATACCGCGAAATAAACAATAATTTCAGGAAAAACCTGAAGACAGCAAATGAAGATTGAATTGGACCAAAGAGCACATAAATAAAGAGCAGTCTGATAAAAAAAATAACAGCAAAAAGGCATTCCATATTGCGATAGACCTCACCAGACAGAAGCAGCCAAGAGTCAGTGCCATTCAAAACGAAAATGGAAATGCGTCACAGAAGCAAGTGATATTGCCGAAAGAGGGACTGAGTATTGTAAAGAACTCTACAAACATCCGTCCACAGGAGACCCAGAGGTGCGTGAAGTTCCAAACACCACGAAAGATGATGATTTCCCCATTCTCAAAGAAGAGGTTGAGTCAGCAATAAGAACACTGAAGAATGGGAAGGCAGCTTGAGTAGACAACATCAAAGCTGAGCTTATCAAGAATGGTGGGGAATCAGTGATAGAGTGACTAACAAAAATCTGTAACATGATCTGGCTGACAGGCGAATGGCCAACACAATGGACGAAGTCACTGATAATAACACTCCCCCAAAAAAGCAATCTCCAGATGAGCCAGAATTACAGAATTATCAGTTTAATCAGCCATGCTAGTAAGGTGATGCTGAAGAGCGTCTTGAACAGATTGAACCCACAAGCAGAATAAATAATTGCTGAAGAACAGGCAGGGTTCCGGAGTGGAAGAAGCAGAACAGAACAAATATCCAATCTTAGGATTCTGTGTGAAAAGTACTCGCAACATCAACAAGACATCTATCATGTGTTCATATATTTGAAGAAGGCTTTTGATAGAATCTGGCATGAGGCATTGTGGGTCACAGTGAAGAAGTACAACGTGTGTCAAAAGTTGACCAATACCATCAAGCCGCCATATGCCAAAGCTATCAGTGCAGTAAGATTTTGTGGGGGGGACTGGTTCAAAACAACAGTTGGAGTACGTCAAGGCCGTCTCCTTTAACCCACACTTTTCAACATCTACTTAGAGCGCATCATGAGCGAAGCCCTGGAAAACCACCATGGGACAGTCAGCATTGGAGGGCGTAACATCACCAATCTACGCTTTGCAGACGACAATGATGGACTAGCAGGCAGTGAAGAAGAGCTTACCACATTAGTGAAGAACCTGGATGAAACATCTTCCAGATTTGACATGGAGATAAACGCCGAGAAGACAAAGCTGATGACAAATAGTGGTGAACAAATCTCAACCAAGATTAAAGTCAGAAGACAGGAAATGGAAACAGTGGGCCAGTTTAAATATTAATAGTCCATATTCACGGAATAGGGATCAAGAGCAGAAATATTGTCTCGATCAGCAGATCTGGACCCTGACAGCATAATTACAAAGCAGAATCCAGGCACTTAAAATGAGATGCTACAGAACTATCCTTGGCATCTCATACACGGACCACATCACTAATCATGAGGTGCTTAACACCATCAGGCACAAAGTAGGCCATCATGAAGACCTTACCATTGTCAAAAATAGAAAGCTGGAACTATACAACTATCAAACTATCCCCAAACGCAAGAAACTATTTTAACTACGCCACCTTAACCAATCAATTCATGGTTTCAAGGCACATTTAGCTAGTACAACTGCGTCACATTTGCCGCAAGGGCGACATAAACGGTATCTGCTGCGTACCTGTTTATTTATTCCATTGTGCAATGTACCGGTTTCTTACCGTAGGTACTGTCACTGCAGTCCCACCACTAATACACACTACTATATTTTAATAGTGAATATGGTACGACAGTGAGACGTTCACACCACCAATATACACTGCTATATTTTTATAGTGAATACGGTACGACAGTGACACGCTCACACCACCAATAAACACTGCTATATTGTAAAAGTGAATATGGTACGACAGTGAGACGCTCACTCAACCAATATACACTGCTATATTTTAAAAGTGAATATGGTACGACAGTGAAAAAACGTTCACACCACCAATATACACTGCTATATTTTAATAGTGACTATGGTACGACAGTGAGACGCTCACACCACCAATATACACTGCTATATTTTAAAAGTGAATATGGTACGACAGTGAAAAAACGTTCACACCACCAATATACACTGCTATATTTTAATAGTGACTATGGTACGACAGTGAGACGCTCACACCACCAATATGCACTGCTATATTCTAATAGTGAATATGGTACAACAGTGACACGCTCATGCGGTTCACATAAAGTAAGCCATGGCTTCACGGAAAATCACTAACACTTCACTCCGTGATGTTAGTTCCAAGTAATTGGCATATTATTTCGGGCTAAGGCATATTTTCATTGCACCGAATTCCAATAATCATCCAATTAATCAGACAAAATAAGAATTCCTTAAAACGGGGCGTTATAATCAAATGCGCAATAAAAATTTATTACTATATATATATATATATATATATATATATATATATATATATATATATATATATATATATACGTTTACATTTTGCGTCACTAATTTATGTGTACAACTGCATCACTATTTTGCAAGCTTTAAACTTTGTATATTCCGCCATTGTTTATCAATACTCTCGCTTTGAACGCAAGTTGAAATAAAGTTGACAATATAAGTTGAGCATTGCAGCACTATTTGAAACTGCATTGTAGTCACACTGTTAATCTTTTTTTTCCCTACCATTTCCCCTTTGCTATTTAAATGTTACACATATTCACTATTTATGCAACCTACTCCCATTCCAAATAAAATAACAAATACACGTGCTACAACGACGTTCTGTATGATCAATATGCAAGGTATGGTGTACTGCAGCTATTCCTAATTTTTATGAATTAACCTGCAAAAACATAACTGTAACTACAAATAACATAACTGTTATACACAATAAAATATGTATTTTCTTTAAACATTTAAAATTGTGACATTATTTATTATTTGTTAAAAAAAATGAAAATATTATGTTGTATGTGGTGAACATCTACATAACAACGTTTGGAATGGCGCAATAGTATCCTAAGTCTGGAGCGTACGTTATGTTACTTGCTACCACGAACTTCTAATTGCTTGTGATTTTGTTTTGTAAATAGTGGACACATGTTCTTAAAGCATTGACTTATCACTGCTTAGATTGCCATTTATTTGTTTAGTTTATTATTGTATTACCTTATTACCTGTGCTATGTTTCTCAATACGGGTAAGTCGTAATTTTATATTATATAAATAACGTCTTCTAATAAATTGGTGAATGGTTATTTAATCAGGTGTGAAACGCTTGTCTGCTCATTTGAGCAATTTGACGCCTTTGGAACATTAATTGTGAAAGTAGATACACTCTCTTTAGAAAGCAAATGAACCCTTATTTTGATTTAGTTTATGAGGAATGTATTCACGCAAGTTTAACATTATTTCGATTACAGAGGGTGGCTGTATTAAATTACCTACGAA
This sequence comes from Unio delphinus, assembly GCA_029339505.1. Classification (NCBI taxonomy): domain Eukaryota; kingdom Metazoa; phylum Mollusca; class Bivalvia; order Unionida; family Unionidae; genus Unio; species Unio delphinus. The sequence goes on along the minus strand of JAQISU010000156.1, from coordinate 2,702,701 downwards.
ATTTCAGGTGTATCGATTTACGCGGAAGACAGTTTGATTGGGCTTGATTAACTGATGTAGTATTCTATGTTGATAAAAAAGAGATAACGCTTTAATTGATTTCGTTCATGCAGAAGTTATTCTACTGCACGCCACGCGACAGTGATTGCTTAATCTTTGTCATTTAGAGAGATTATATCGGTATATAATGCCATCATGAACAGGGTAAATTATCCTGAATAGCATGTCACATAGATACGATAAGCTTCGCTTATCTCGGTTCAGTCAGTTATATTGCACTATGTCTGTCTTTTCAAAGACTAAAAATGCGATAAACCACAATACATTATATTACACATATTTCTATCTTGTATGTGTCCGGAAGTCTAGAGGCTATGAGTAAACACTACAAATTATATTATAACCATGTATGGTCCATATCTCGGTTTTAAAACCCGATGCTAAGTTACATATACATATATTTCCTACCTCGATTTAAAAACTTAGACTACGATAATTACACTAATTATTTATCTGAAATGATTTAGATTACAGGTGCACAGAGACATCATCGGTGACAATTTTTCTGACGCTTATCAGGGGTCTCTTTGTACGTCATTTTTATAACATAAATCTTGCTTATTTGAAAACTGGTCCTTCGTGCTCTAAGCTCATAGCAGAATAAAATGTACTGTCGTCGTGTACAGTGCTTCATTTGGTCTCGAATTAACGTATTTAGATTATTTATTCACTGTAAAAAAAAACTTGAAAACACCTTTCTTGAAAATAGAGATTTTAATTAATATTGAAATGTCAAATATGGATATATGATTGGATTTTATTAATTTGGTCCAACATTAGACTGCTGCCACATTACCACTACACGAGTCACAACAACGGAGCCAGCGTTTTTCTAACACATCAAAATGACACCCGCACAAGAAGAAGAAGAAGAAGAAGAAGAAGAAGAAGAAGAACAACAACAACAACAACAACAACAAAACAAGAAGAATAGGAATAAAGTGAACAATAATAAGAAGAAAGTAGAAAAGTGGATCCAGCAACGTACACCAACACGTGATCCGAACGACCCGGCCAATCAACTGAAAATACTTGTGAGTCCTGGCGGGCAACTGCGCACATGTTCATCAGATATCAACTTGACATTTAAATATAATCATGAGTCAGAAAGTGGACGTGTACAACTCGTGCACGTTGTTAATGCAAGAAAATCCGGTTATGCAACATATCATGAAACTATCACAGGGCCGGACCTAAGTTTTTCAGGGGGGAGGGGGGCAAGCTTGTTATTGGGTTAAGCGAAGGCGCGAAGCGCCGAGACTTCTAGGGGGGTCTGGGGGCATGCCCCCCCCCCCTGAATTTTTTTTTCAAGGATGCAGAATGGTGCAATCTGGTGCTATCTGAACCTTGAAAAAGGGATCTAACAAAAGTGACTAAAAACTGCAATGTTTTAAAAACACTAAAAAATATTTTAAATAAATAAATAAATAAAAAAAATTAAAAAAATTCGGAACCCCTTTTGCAACTTTTATCAAAAGCAGTAATTAGTTTTTTTTAAAAGGGGGGGGGCGGGCCCCCTGGGCCCCTATAGCAGGTCTGGCCCTGTATCCTATGTGATATTGTTCGTGGATTGGTCAAAGTGCTTGCAGTGCTGTTCCAATCTCAAAGCAAGTTGGAAAGCGAGTCTTCATTAGCATTAAAAGTGCTGCTATCGATCGGATGAAAAAAAAACACCGGGATTACATGCTGCTCAATCCCATTCATATCTACTAGAGAATCGTACTCCACCAAAAGCGGTTACGCCACCATCGACTGTAACAATGCGACCTTCGATTGGTAAAATTGTTAATGCGTCCGCCCAATCAGTTCAGACTCAAGTATCGCAAATCTTTCAATTTCACTCCACATCTTAACTAAAGCGAAATAAGTCGATTTATAAAGAACACAAATACTAATATGTAGCATATAATAAATTTGTGATGAATGAAAAAATCTACCAGATATATAGTTCCTACAGAAAACAGAGATCTTTACTTCGACAGCTGCGTTTATTTCCATCGACCTGACGACTATCCTCCACGCATCGAAGACATCCATTTCATGGAACAATGAACCAGAGGTTACGCCAAGTTTTGCCAGTGATCCAGAACATTAGAGCTACCACTGCATCGACAAACAAGGAGAATAGCTCACCATATGTAAAGTGCAAGGATCGACTCTCAATTAACAATCCAATCAACGTGTGAACTTAAACGTCTTAAAATATTAGTTACAGTCCGATCAATACTTCCATGAAAACATACTAGATCCTCACAAAGTCATCAGTGTACGTTGGTCCAGTAATGAAATCTTTCATGGAGCAAGAGCAGCCAAACGTCTGTCGATCACCATGACTACCATTCTTGCCATTACACCACCAAGATCCATTCCTTAATTATTATCAAGCTATTGAAACGATTGTATGTATGAAGGAAACAAAATTTCCACCGAACTGATTGTAAAAGTACAGGATTGTGCAAGAACCTTTGAATTACACTGTGTAATGTATGGTTTTAGTGCATTGTAATGTATGGTTTTAGTGCATTGTAATGTATGGTTTTAGTGCATTGTAATGTATGGTTTTAGTGCATTGCTCGAACATAATTTTGTGAGACTCGTTTAAAAATAAATGTTTTCTGGGATATTAATATTTTCATATGTTATTGCAATTGCAAAGGGAAACTGTTTTCTAAAAGTAATGTTATTAGTGGTTTGATTTGTTGAATGTAGGAAGTAAATATTCTTTGTCTGTCTGTCTGTCTGTCTCTCTGTCTCTCTCTCTCTCTCTCTCACACACACACACACTTCAATTTATTATAGAATTATTTAGATTTTGATTTTAAACCATAAGTGCATCTCTTCTGCTTTAAAACAACTAAAAATATCTCCCATAATAATAAAAAATAACATTAATAATAATAATAATAATAATAATAATAATGATAATAATAATAAGAATAATAATAATAATAATAATAAATAATAATAATAAATAATAATACATATAATAATACATATAATAATAATAATAATAATAATAATAATAATAATAAATAATAATACATATAATAATACATATAATAATAATAATAATAATAATAATAAATAATAATAATACATATAATAATACATATAATAATAATAATAATAATAATGATGATAATAATAATAAGAATAATAATAATAATAATAATAAATAATAATAATAAATAATAATACATATAATAATACATATAATAATAATAATAATAATAATAATAATAATAATAATAATAATAATAAATAATAATAATACATATAATAATACATATAATAATAATAATAATAATAATAATAATAATAATAATAATAATAATAATAATAAGGTATGGTCCACTGCGTATTTTTTTTACATTTGTAGGAATTATACCCTAGAGTCAGACAGGTGCTTTTTTAACCGCTATGACAATGGTTTAATTACATATGGCTCTTTTTTTGGGCCGTTGATTATATAAATGAATAACACATTGTTTGTTGGAACTGACTTAAGTTGACTGAGGTTGTCATTTTTATATTATTTATTTCCTACATATGTGATAAGTTTCTCATTATCAAACTTTTTGCAATAAAATTGTCGAATGGCGTTTTAGTCAAGTGTGAAACGCCATTATCCCCATTTCAGTAATATGAAGGGGCCTCGAGTGGCCGAGTGGTAAAAAACGCTTTGTTACGGGTCACTGCCGTCTCACCTCTGTCTGCGTGGGTTCGAGTCTAAGATTTGGCTAATGTAGTTATGTGAGAAAGCTTGCCAGTAGCTTCTCGAAGGTCGGTGGTTCTTTCCGGGGTTTTTTCAGAGTTCTTCCTCTACCAATAATACTGGCCGCCATGTATAGCATATCGTGTGCTGAAAAATGGCATTAAACCCTAAAATACAAAACAAAACAAACAGTAATGTGATGTTAATGGAACAGCAGTTGTTAAAGGCGATAAAATCTCTTTAGAATGCAAATTAACCCTTCGTAAAGACTGAGCGCGATGTGATCCAAACGAGCGTGTAAAACGTATGACCTATTTACCTTTATTTAGTTCATGAGGATTTGTAATAGGTAGGCTCTTCTTTATTCACAATACAGTGTATCTCAAAGGAATAAAGAGAGCGGAAGTGTCACAACCCCAGGGTTTATGTTTTTACATGAGACGGTGACTATTACATTGCTTACGGAATTACAGGTGTATTGCTTTACGCTTTTGAAATTTTATTAGGGGTTTGATTAATAGATATATCGTTCTATGTTGATAAAATGAGAGACAATGTCTTAATTGATTTCGTTCATGCAGAAGTTATTCTATTACACGCCACGCGACAGTGACTGCTTAAGCTTTGTTATTTAGAAACAAATATAACGGTATATAATGCCATCATGAACATTGTAAATTATCCTGAATAGCATGTCTTTTCTTCTCTCAGTTATATCAATTCTATTACTTTTATGTCAATCTCGTATCTCACTTCAACAAAATAAAGCTACGAAAAAACACTATCAATTATATTCCATGTATGTCTATCTCGTATCACTCTTCAACAAAATAAAGCTACAAGAAAACACTATCAATTATATTCCACGTATGTCTAAAATAAAGCTACGAGAAAACACTATCAATTATATTCCATGTATGTCTATCTCGTATCACTCTTCAACAAAATAAAGCTACAAGAAGACACTATCAAGTACATGTATATTACATGTATGTCAAAAATAAAGCTACAAGAAAACACTATCAATTATATTACATGTATGTCTATCTCGTGTCTCCTTTCAACAAAATAAAGCTACGAGAAAACACTATCAATTATATTCCATGTATGTCTATCTCGTATCACTCTTTAACAAAATAAAGCTACAAGTAAACACTATCAATTATATTCCACGTATGTCTAAAATAAAGCTACAAGCAAACATTATTAATTATATTACATGTATGTCTATCTCGTTTGTGGAAATACTAAGACTTGATGAATAGTCTGTCTGGAAATACTAAGACTTGATGAGATGTCTATCTGGAAATAATAAGGCTTGATGACATGTCTATCTGGAAATACTAAGGCTTGATGAGATGTCTATCTGGAAATACTAAGACTTGATGAGATGTCTATCTGGAAATACTAAGACTTGATGAGATGTCTATCTGGAAATACTAAGACTTGATGAATAGTCTGTCTGGAAATACTAAGACTTGATGAGATGTCTATCTGGAAATACTAAGACTTGATGAGATGTCTATCTGGAAATACTAAGACTTGATGAGATGTCTATCTGGAAATACTAAGACTTGATGAGATGTCTATCTGGAAATACTAAGACTTGATGAGATGTCTACCTGGAAATACTAAGACTTGATGAGATGTCCATCTGGAAATATTAAGACTTGATGAGAACACTACCAGTTGTATTACACGTACCTCCATCTCGCATCTGCTTTCAAATCCCGAGGCTACGAGAAAGTACAATAGCACAGGTACATATATCTGTATCTCCGTTTAGAGGTAGACCTGAATGTTATGTACTACTTTCGGTAATCTTATTTTAATCGACATTACTAATTTAGAGTTAAGTGATGCGTGGGTCTTAGGTGTACCTTTAAAATCTGTAGATGAGAAATCATTATTTTATATCACATATACGTTTGTAATATCTGAATTTAAGAGAAATCACTATCAATTAAATAACATCTACATTTTCTGTAAAATCTGATTTTACGAGAAATCACTATCAATTAAATCACATTTACATTTTTCTGTAATATCATAATCTATGGGAACACATTATCAATTATAATTACCAGCGCATCTATTTTGTGTCTCCCTTAAAATTGTTTAGATTAAGGGTCCACAGACATAGCGAAGGGTACATAGACATAATGAAGGGTATACAGACATAATGAAGGGTATACATACATAATTAACCGGTATACATACATATTGAAGACCACACATACATAATGAAGGGTACACATAGATAATGAAGGCTACACATAGATAATGAAGGGTATACAGACATAATGAAGGGTACACAGACATAATGAAGGGTATACAGACATAAAGAAGGGTATACAGACATAAAGAAGGGTATACATACAAAATGAAGGGTACACATACATAACGAAGGGTACACAGAGATAATGAAAGGTACACAGACATAATGAAGGGTATACAGACACAACATGAAGGGTATACAGACATAAAGAAGGGTATACATACAAAATGAAGGGTACACATACATAATGAAGGGTACACAGACATAACGAAGGGTACACAGACATAATGAAGGGTACACAGACATAATGAAGGGTACACATACATAATGAAGGGTATACAGACACAACATGAAGGGTACACAGACATAATGAAGGGTACACAGAGATAATGAAGGGTATAGATACATAATGAAGGGTACATAGACACAATGAAGGGTATACAGACATAATGAAGGGTATACAGACATGATGAAGGGTATACATACAAAATGAAGGGTACACAGACATAATGAAGGGTACACAGACATAATGAAGGGTATACAGACATAAAGAAGGGTATACAGACATAAAGAAGGGTATACATACAAAATGAAGGGTACACATACACAACGAAGGGTACACAGACATAATGACGGGTACACAGACATAATGAAGGGTATACAGACATAAAGAAGGGTATACATACAAAATGAATGGTACACAGACATAATGAAGGGTACACAGACATAATGAAGGGTACACAGACATAATGAAGGGTATACAAAAACAACATGAAGGGTACACAGACATAATGAAGGGTACACAGAGATAATAAAGGGTATAGATACATAATGAAGGGTACATAGACATAATGAAGGGTATACTGACACAATGAAGGGTATACAGACATAATGAAGGGTACACAGACATAATGAAGGGTACACAGAGATAATGAAGGGTATAAATACATAATGAAGGGTACACAGACCTAATGAAGGGTATACAGACACAACATGAAGGGTACATAGTCATAATGAAGGGTACATAGACATAATGAAGGGTACACAGAGATAATGAAGGGTATAAATACATAATGAAGGGTACACTGACATAATGAAGGGTACACAGACATAATGAAGGGTACACAGAGATAATGAAGGGTATAAATACATAATGAAGGCTACATAGACATAATGATGGTACACAGACATAACGAAGGGTACACAGAGATAATGAAGGGTATAGATACATAATGAAGGGTACACATACATAATGAAGGGTACACATACACAATGAAGGGTACACAGACACAACATGAAGGGTACACAGACATAATGAAGGGTTGTTACGTGCTTAGGCTCAAATAAACAGTAACAGAGAAAGAATGAAAATAACAAGCTTGTAAAACTTAATAAACAATTTATTGAGTACAAATAATTTTCAGAAAGAAAAATAAACTTACGGTTTTAAGAATCAATTCCAAAATTAATCCAGAAATGATTCATATATTATCCACTAGAGAAATTGCAAAAGTCCTGGTAATAAAATGTCCAAATACCATATAAGATGCATATTAAATTCGTAAATATCAATACCATATAAGATGCATATTAAATTCGTATTTACCAATACCACATAAGATGCATATTAAATTCGTAAATACCATATAAGTTGCATATTAAATTCGTAAATACCAATGCCATATAAGATGCATATTAATTTGCAGACAGTGTGTGACAGACTGAAATATCATTTTTTGACTGTTCTTATATATATCTAAACGCTCCGGTAGCCTAGTGGTTAGAGCGTTTAGAACGTCCGCCTCGGATGCAGGAGGTCGTGGGTTTGAACCCCAGACCATACCAAAGGCCAAAAAAGTTGCAAGTTGTAAAAATAACGTTTACTTTGGCGAATTTGTGTCCACGAGTCAATGGTTGTAAGTGGCAAATATAATGTTTACATAACGTTTAAGACCAACAACAAGGATAGTGTTTACATAGTTATCTCCTCCTAGCCGATTGGTGTTAGTAATAGCGTCGGCCATTAAGGTGCTGACGAAGATTGGTTACGAAGCATGCTAACTAACAGAACCAACACAATCCGAATGTCATTTAAAAGCATGCAAACTATGTACTTTTGACTATTTCCAATTGCCTAATATTTCATCTCATGCTAACTAACAGAACCAACACGATCCGAATGTCATTTAAAATCAGTTTCGTAATGTACAAATCGATCAATCTCATGACTTACTCTCTATTGAGAGACCACATATCTGATAATTATACAATTCTAATATCTCAGAGCTATAAGGAGTTCCACGTTTAGCTGTTTGTATCTAAGAGGAAGAAATTAATTTAAATATGTATGGTGTGATACAGTTAATAGATATTTCTAAACAAATAAGATAAACTGTAATGGATAAATAAAAAAATACAACATTGTTTCATTGCATGCGTTTATTGGATTTGTCAACATTTAACATCTGCACTATGAAGAATTTATTTTTATCTGCTTCAATTTTTCTTTCATTCACTTTTTCCTCAGTGTTAATAATTACACAGACATCCTAATTGATACACGCTCAGTATTCTAATTCTATGATACAAATAATACACAATGAAAGAACAATTATGTAGTCAGGAAGGGGTGATGCTGATCTTAATTTTTCAGTTAGTGGCATGGTTTGTTTCTGTAAAATCCAGAATTGTGACTTTTTGTCCTTTGCCCTTCGTACAATCAGTATCTAAGTAAATATATGTCTCTCATTGCACCAAGTAGGGCAAAAATTCCGGGATCATTTTAAAATATTTTTAAGTGCCGTTAAGGGCCGTTAAAACTCATCATTCTCAGGTTTATATCATGCTGGGAAGCTCCCAGACAATAAGATTCCGTCCCGCTACTAGGTGCGTAGGGCTTAAGGTACGACGTGACAAAGCGGACTCCAGCTACTGTACCAAGAAATAAAAAAAAAAAAACTCAGCTCTCAGCAAGGACTGCCATTACCGTATTGGGCTACATACCGGTAGTCACTACAGATGTTAAACAACTACCAACCAGAACATCTCTCATGGTAGCAGTTCCAACATCTCTCGAGACTGACGGATGCCAGCAACAATTTACATTATTCTGTTGATTATCATTCCACTTTCCTGACTAAAGTCTACCGCCGATCACTGATCTATGTCCAGACAACTTAAACTCTGGTTTGCCGTCGCATAATGAGTAGACAGATTAGTTTCTATCTTGTTTGGTTTATTATTAGTAGACAGATTAGTTTCTATCTTGTTTGGTTTATTATTAGTAGACAGATTAGTTCCTATCTTGTTTGGTTTATTATTAGTAGATAGATTAGTTCCTATCTTGTTTGGTTTATTATTAGTAGACAGATTAGTTCCTATCTTGTTTGGTTTATTATTAGTAGATAGATTAGTTCCTATCTTGTTTGATTTATTATTAGTAGACAGATTAGTTCCTATCTTGTTTGGTTTATTATTAGTAGATAGATTAGTTCCTATCTTGTTTGGTTTATTATTAGTAGATAGATTAGTTCCTATCTTGTTTGGTTTATTATTAGTAGACAGATTAGTTCCAATCTTGTTTGGTTTATTATTAGTAGACAGATTAGTTCCTATCTTGTTTGGTTTATTATTAGTAGACAGATTAGTTCCTATCTTGTTTGGTTTATTATTAGTAGACAGATTGGTTTCTATCTTGTTTGGTTTATTTTTAGCTCATAAAAAAACTGTATAGAGCCCGATCAGCACCTTAGGATGTTTACAAATGGATTCGGCTTATATACGAACGTATACAGCAATTTTCTATGTAGTTTACAATTGGATTCGACTTATATACGAACGTATACGACAATTTTCTAGGTAGTTTACAAATGGATTCGACTTATATACGAACGTATACGACAATTTTCTAGGTAGTTTACAAATGGATTCGACTTATATACGAACGAATACGACAATTTTCTAGGTAGTTTACAAATGGATTCGACTTATATACGAACGTATACGACAATTTTCTAGGTAGTTTACAATTGGATTCGACTTATATACGAACGTATACGACAATTTTCTAGGTAGTTTACAAATGGATTCGACTTATATACGAACGTATACGACAATTTTCTAGGTAGTTTACAATTGGATGCGACTTATGTACGAACGTATTCGACAATTTTCTAGGTAGTTTACAATTGGATTCGACTTATGTACGAACGTATACGACAATTTTCTAGGTAGTTTACAATTGGATTCGACTTATATACGAATGTATACGACAATTGTCTAGGTAGTTTACAAATGGATTCGACTTATATACGAACGTATACGACAATTTTCTAGGTAGTTTACAATTGGATTCGACTTATATACGAACGAATACGGCAGTTTTCTCGGTAGTTTACAAATGCATTCGATTTATATACGAACGTATACGGCAGTTTTCTATCATTGTAAATTTAAAATACCAAATGCATAATCAAAAATTATACATATTCATATTTACTTCTATACATGTTTCACTTCAAGGTTTTTTGGAATTTGATGAAGAAATTACAAGCTTTGGTACAGTAACTACAGATTTTCTAAAAATTAAAAACAAAATTGTTGACGATTAATTAAAAGCAGATTCTTCGTCTGAACGAAAGATGAATAATAAAAACAACATTCGAAAAGGTGATATACGTAAACAAATCCTTCTAAAATCATACGCCGGAAAATCCCAGGATTCGAGATGGATATAAAGGTACAAGCGTATCACGCGACCATTGAGCTAAATTAATTTGCAAGAGCATAATCTGTGGCATCTTTGTGACCACACCTATCGCGTGTCGTAATAGTATTCCATGAACTGGATGGAAAGAGATGATATTCAGTGCAACACAATTAACACAGAACAAATCACAGACTTTTCTTTCTAGCTGGCCAATCACTTTTAATGGGAATGATCTCAGGGACAAAAGGTGACATAGATAAATAAGTATTAGATATTAAATATACTGAAACCAGACGACGAAAAAACATGTAATAAAGTATCATATTTTTGTTTAGAGAACAGAAAATGAAACGTTTGTTTTATCTTATGCGGAACTTGGTGGTAGTTCCCTTCTTTGTATTAATTACTAGAATTTGGAAGTTAGTGACAAACATCGTAATATATGTGAACATAATGCAATATCATCCTTGAGCAATTTTTATTTGTGCACTTGAAAGGTTTTGATAATCAAAAAACCGTATAACCTCAATGAAAAGTATTTTTTCACCCAAATATAATATAATATAATATAATATAATATAATATAATATAATATAATATAATATAATATAATATAATATAATATAATATAACATATAGAAGATCGCAAGTGGGTAATGATTTAATACTGAATTTATGAAACGAGTTGAATAATGTCCAGCTTTTGAGAGCATTGGCGAGTTGAATAATGTCCAGCTTTTGAGAGCATTGGCGAGTTGAATAATGTCCAGCTTTTGAGAGCATTGGCGAGTTGAATAATGTCCAGCTTTTGAGAGCATTGGCGAGTTGAATAATGTCCAGCTTTTGAGAGCATTGGCGAGCAAAATCAGGACATTATTTAACGAGTTTCATAAATTCAATATTAAATCATTACCTATTTGAGATTCTTTTGATCACATAATTTTTATTTCATTTAAAATTATTAAGATAGAAAGAAGATTGAACAATTCCGTTCATTCTGATAGACAATATACCTTTCATTAGTCCAAACAAAGTTGAAATAGTCAAAGTAGATTATACATTCTTTCTAACTCTAAATCAAACAATACGCTTCTATCCAGATAAACAGATCATTTTATAAAGAGAATTATTTGTTAACACAATGTCCGATGTGTGTGATGTCACATCGTTAGATACGATGCAAAGTATCGGTTTGAGTTGGACTACACAGCACAGTGCCGGTGTTTACCTTTCAATTCTATATCACAACTAAACATTACATTGTTGCAATATCCTAAAAGATGCAGAAATACACATATTTAAAGTAATGAATTTGTGACCGGACAGTTCTTGTATTGGAACATTTCATCGTACAGAAGACGTAAACAAATCTCTGTTTGAGTTGGACTTGCATTATATAGTTACGGCGTAAATATACTGTGGTTGCGTAAGATCTGGGGAGACCAGGTTATGTCTAAATTTTTCTGTGAGCAAAGGTGAGTTCATTTACTTAGTTTGGTTCACATTTAAACCATGCTTGTATATACGGTTGATTCCATTCTACATATATTGAAACAGACGATACCGAGTTTTCACCAATTTCCAAGCGGGGTGGAGTGTGTGGGGACCGGGTATATATTCCCAGGGCCTGGCCCCGTAAAGAGGCCCTGGCCGAGCAAAACGTTTTAATGTTTTAACATAATTTTTTTATTTGAACAAGAACTAGGAGAGACCCAGGTATTTCATGGGTCCGTGAACGCTCTTTGCGGCCTTTCCAATTTCCTTTTGTGAGTCGAATAAACAATTAGTGGCCAAACGTTTTCGTTCAAAATTAAAAAAATAATACATAAGTTGGGCTAAAATGTTAAACCACAATCGCAGCCATTCATTAAAGAGCATACGACACAATAATTTCATGTCTTTTTTTATCAGTTAGGATCACATGAAGTGATATTTTAAAATGTGGTAATATAAAAAAATAGGAAACTGCACATACTACAGGAAAACTGTAGCGACTATGTGATAATAGTACACCCTTATATAATGTACATTATATTTCATTTAGTTATATTCTCAATTACAGCAAAGAAGTCCGTGCAATGAACTATATGAAATCCTGTCAATCTTAATTCAATCTGAATAAAGCATGTTTTTTATATTACTATGCCCAAAGCTGTTTCACTTATTAAACGTTTTCAGTAAAGAGTATGCGCTTTTCTTAAATAATTGTTCTTTTCCTCTGATTATAGGAACGTATAATTTAGTAAGCTTAGAGCTTCTAACGATTAGGCGCTATATATAGTCCTCGTTATTATTATTATAAGCTACTATAATTGCGTCTTTATGCACTCGTTACCAATCTTGTAAAAAGAACATGACAAACGGTAAAACTATTAGCTTAATTTTAGCGGTTTATTTGCTGGAAAAACACTATGAAAATATATATTTAAAAGAACCATGACAATGTACATTTACAATTATTACGAAAATGTGCATAGAAAAGGACCATAAAAATGTACATTTAAAATTACTTCGAAAATGTGCATAGAAAAAGGACCATAAAAATGTACGTTTAAAATTACTACGAAAATGTGCATAGAAAAGGACCATAAAAATGTACGTTTAAAATCACTACGAAAATGTGCATAGAAAAGGACCATAAAAATGTACATTTAAAATTACTACGAAAATGTGCACAGAAAAGGACCATAAAAATGTATATTTAAAATCACTACGAAAATGTGCATAGAAAAGGACCATAAAAATGTACATTTAAAATCACTACGAAAATGTGCACAGAAAAGGACCATAAAAATGTACGTTTAAAATCACTACGAAAATGTGCACAGAAAAGGACCATAAAAATGTACGTTTAAAATCACTACGAAAATGTGCATAGAAAAGGACCATAAAAATGTACGTTTAAAATCACTACGAAAATGTGCATAGAAAAGGACCATAAAAATGTACGTTTAAAATTACTACGAAAATGTGCACAGAAAAGGACCATAAAAATGTACGTTTAAAATTACTACGAAAATGTGCATAGAAAAGGACCATAAAAATGTACGTTTAAAATCACTACGAAAATGTGCATAGAAAAGGACCATAAAAATGTACGTTTAAAATCACTACGAAAATGTGCATAGAAAAGGACCATAAAAATGTACATTTAAAATCACTACGAAAATGTGCATAGAAAAGGACCATAAAAATGTACGTTTAAAATCACTACGAAAATGTGCATAGAAAAGGACCATAAAAATGTACGTTTAAAATTACTACGAAAATGTGCATAGAAAAGGACCATAAAAATGTACATTTAAAATCACTACGAAAATGTGCATAGAAAAGGACCATAAAAATGTACGTTTAAAATTACTACGAAAATGTGCATAGAAAAGGACCATAAAAATGTACATTTAAAATTACTACGAAAATGTGCATAGAAAAGGACCATAAAAATGTACGTTTAAAATCACTACGAAAATGTTCATAGAAAAGGACCATAAAAATGTACGTTTAAAATCACTACGAAAATGTGCATAGAAAAGGACCATAAAAATGTACATTTAAAATCACTACGAAAATGTGCATAGAAAAGGACCATAAAAATGTACATTTAAAATTACTACGAAAATGTGCGTAGAAAAGGACCATAAAAATGTACATTTAAAATTACTACGAAAATAAGCGTAGAAAAGGACCATAAAAACGTACATTTAAAATCACTACGAAAATGTGCATAGAAAAGGACCATAAAAATGTACATTTAAAATTACTACGAAAATGTGCATAGAAAAGGACCATAAAAATGTACATTTAAAATTACTACGAAAATGTGCATAGAAAAGGACCATAAAAATGTACATTTAAAATTACTACGAAAATGTGCATAGAAAAGGACCATAAAAATGTACATTTAAAATTACTACGAAAATGTGCATAGAAAAGGACCATAAAAATGTACATTTAAAATTACTACGAAAATGTGCGTAGATAAGGACCATAAAAATGTACATTTAAAATTACTACGAAAATGTGCGTAGAAAAGGACCATGAAAATGTACATTTAAAATTACTACGAAAATGTGCGCAGAAAAGGACCATAAAAATGTACATTTAAAATTACTACGAAAATGTGCATAGAAAAGGACCATAAAAATGTACATTTAAAATTACTACGAAAATGTGCGTAGAAAAAGACCATAAAAATGTACATTTAAAATCACTACGAAAATGTGCGCAGAAAAGGACCATAAAAATGTACATTTAAAATTACTACGAAAATGTGCGCAGAAAAGGACCATAAAAATGTACATTTAAAATTACTACGAAAATGTGCATAGAAAAGGACCATAAAAATGTACATTTAAAATTACTACGAAAATGTGCGTAGAAAAGGACCATAAAAATGTACATTTAAAATTACTACGAAAATGTGCGTAGAAAAAGACCATAAAAATGTACATTTAAAATTACTACGAAAATGTGCGTAGAAAAAGACCATAAAAATGTACGTTTAAAATTACTACGAAAATGTGCGTAGAAAAGGACCATAAAAATGTACATTTAAAATCACTACGAAAATGTGCACAGAAAAGGATATGTATAAATATATGAATAAGGAACCATCTTGACAAGAATGGTGTTGATTAGATTCTAACCATCGGATCGTCGTGAATCGGCCACCGTAGTTTGTTCTTGGGTAATGCTGTTTATCCTGCTTGCACGATGTAGCTTTCCTAGTGCTATATGCCAGAAAACACCAAAATACTGCGCAATTATTTTCAAAGGAAGTATAAATTAGACCTCTATTTTACATTACCTTCGTATATCTAATTGTTCAATCAGATTCTTACATATTCGACATTAAAATTCAAATTCTACGTATCCAACATTCAAATTCAAATCCTACATATTCGAATTTCTTCCCCTAGGCCTACATACGCGACATTCAAATTCAAGTCCTGCATAACAGACATTAAAATTCCTACATACTCGACTTTCTATCCCTAGGCCTATATATTCGATATTTAGTTTAAATTCCTACATAATAGACATTCAGTTTCAAGTCCTATACATTCGACTTTTAAATACACGCCCATCATATTCGATATTAAAATTTTAATTCTACATATTAGACATTAAAATTCCAGCCATACATATTCCACTTTTAAATTCAAGCCCTATATGTTTGAGATTTAAATTGAAATCCTATATACTCGACTTTCTAACCCTAGGCCTACATATTTGAATTATAAATTCAAATACAACATATCCGAATTCAAATTTAAGTTGTACAGATTCGACATTAAGATTTAAATCCTACATATTCGATATTCAACTTCAAGGCGTACACAATCAAGTTTGAAATTGAAGTCCTACATATTCAGCAAACACATTCAAGTCCTACATATTCAACTTTCAATTTCAAGTCCTACATACTCGACTTTCTAACCATAAGCCTAGATATTCGACTTTCAAACTATTAGTCTGCATATGCGACTTTCCAACTCTAGGTTTGCCTATTCGACTTTTTAATAATAGGCCTACATTTTCGACTTTCAAATTCTTAATAATTCATACGAAGAAAGAATGTTTGAATGAAGCGAAAGATAAATCCACCCCAGTAATGATAATAAGTTTTAATTGCATCACTTTCACGTAAATTGCTTTTTATCATAGTTCATGCTTGTCAGTGTCATTTTACAGAAATGTCTTACGACACCGAGTCATATCGCTTAGTAAATCATATAGCAAGTTTTTTTTAATAGTAAATTAGGCATCCATATTGTTAATTACTTAAGTCGCACCTCCAAATCATGTTCAATAGACATATAATTTGTAATAAGCATTGAATAATGCAAGCAAAGCGTGACACGTAAATAAAATCAAATTCTTGTCACCTGTTTATAAATGCTAAATATATGATCCTACAACTTCTAAATCATCGTATGTTAATTAGTACATTATAGTCCTCCCTTCACATAAATAATTTGGGCGATTTGGATCATTTGAAATAATAGAAACGTTGTCTACATTTGTGGCCTTTTTCATCATTCAAAAGCATGGAACATGCTTACTGGCATTCTGGAAAATGGGTTTGGCGATCGGAAACACTGCTCTCAATATCTGGAAATAGTAGCCTAGCTAATTAACTTTACCTTTGATCCCCACTCAGGTAACCTAGTGGTCAGAGCGTCCGCCTCGGATGCGGCAGGTCGTGAGTTGAATCCCCAAACGAGTCATATCAAAGACTGACAAAGATGGTACTAACAGCTACCTCGATTGGCGCTCAGCATTAAGAGCTTATTGTTAGGACTGGTTGGCCTGGTTTCAGGATAATGTGTCTGGGTGGGACATAATGATACATGTCTGCAGCATGATGCCCCAGTGCTAGACATTACTATAAACAGCCTCACTGCAGACATTGTAGCGATATGACTGAAGAAAAAATGGTTAAAGCTGCGTTAACAATCCTAATCACACTTCACACACCTTTGGTTCCCAAAATGCGTAAAAGTATTTGTCGAATGAAGGCCACACTAGTTTATTTTATTAGTACTTTAGGTTAGAAGGATGTAGTTTGAATGACGAAACTGTCAGAATGTTTGAACGATATCAGTTGTTGATTTTAGTTATCCCCGTAGGAAAGTTTTGAAAAGGCAAGGAACAAAGATGTTATTAAAACAATGACAAGCAGAATGTATGTTTAAAGTCACCTCATATTATAACTGAAATTTTACCAGCATAACATTTCTCAGCTGCATTTTCCAGTTCATCGTTAAGACGGAGATTTTGAATACATCGACGATCAAGTTTATTTATTCATTGATGAGTATAATATGCTTCATGGCACATGTCTTACGTATTGATATTTAACAGATAAAAAATGTCTTACGTATTGATATTTAACAGATAAACAATGTCTTACGTATTGATATTTAACATAAATAATGTCTTACGTATTGATATTTAACAGATAAACAATGTCTTACGTATTGATATTTAACAGATAAACAATGTCTTACGTATTGATATTTAACATAAATAATGTCTTACGTATTGATATTTAACAGATAAACAATGTCTTACGTATTGATATTTAACATAAATAATGTCTTACGTATTGATATTTAACAGATAAACAATGTCTTACGTATTGATATTTAACAGATAAACAATGTCTTACGTATTGATATTTAACAGATAAACAATGTCTTACGTATTGATATTTAACATAAATAATGTCTTACGTATTGATATTTAACAGATAAACAATGTCTTACGTATTGATATTTAACAGATAAATAATGTCTTACGTATTGATATTTAACATAAATAATGTCTTACGTATTGATATTTAACATAAATAATGTCTTACGTATTGATATTTAACATAAATAATGTCTTACGTATTGATATTTAACAGATAAACAATGTCTTACGTATTGATATTTAACAGATAAACAATGTCTTACGTATTGATATTTAACAGATAAACAATGTCTTACGTATTGATATTTAACATAAATAATGTCTTACGTATTGATATTTAACAGATAAACAATGTCTTACGTATTGATATTTAACAGATAAACAATGTCTTACGTATTGATATTTAACATAAATAATGTCTTACGTATTGATATTTAACATAAATAATGTCTTACGTATTGATATTTAACAGATAAACAATGTCTTACGTATTGATATTTAACATATAAAAAATGTCTTACGTTTTAAAATTTAACATAAATAATGTCTTACGTATTGATATTTAACAGATAAATAATGTCTTACGTATTGATATTAGCAGCAGAGGTGGTGAATCGGACAACTTTGTAGAGGTGTCGATTCGGCAAACTGAGGCTTCCTCGAAAAACGTAAAAAAAAGCGTCGACGAGGCTAACCAACGCTTCCTCGAAGACGCCAGCGTCGTTGTCACTCACCCCCTCTGCTGCTATGGGTTAACAATGAAAATCACTACGATTTCACAAACAGACTAATTTGTAAAACCTCACATCGTAAATCAATTAGATTATTAGACTGGTCAGTGAGTATGAAATTAATTCTCGTTAGCGAATTATTATGACATCGCATATAGACTGGATTAGTTGGATCATCAATAATTAGAAATCCTGGAGGAGCTGTTGGTGCAAATGAATATAAAATATATCCCTGATGAGTTTGATTTGATCACTCGAGATTTATTTGATAGCTCCCTTCGATAACATCACATACTAAATTCAATGCTATCACCGATGATATATTTACATTTAGTGGCTCGATATGCCTGCTGCCTCTGTCTGGGTCATTATTATATTTGAGAATTGTTGTTTGTGGTTCTGGTGCTGTTTTCTTCCATGCGTCATGGATTTTTTGGAAACCTTCATCGATGGCATCATTGAGAGATTTTTGTAGTTTTGGGATATTATATCCGTGTAGTTTGAGCGTGGGAATATCTTCTACGCGTATATTATATACTGTCGCAAACTCTGTTCTCGTTTTAGGATTACTGTCACCTAATACCTATTGAATAATTTGTGAATGAAATGTTTCCATGTCATTGATGATTTTGTTATATATTTGTACGACGCTGATAAATTCAGTGAAAAATCATTATTGAACGCTGTGCAATTTTCAGTGATTTTATCCTGTCGAGTTGCGTAATATCTTTGGTTGCGGTCGTCTATCATTCCAGTGAAAAAATTCAATCTGGTGTAACCGCTATAGCTTTTTACTGGATTATCGGGTTTCACACTGTCGCAAATATAATTTAATTTTTTAGGTTCGGGTAATTGATAAGATGTCCGAGGTGGATATTCAGGCCAACCCAGTATTCTCCTTATAGAACTCTGATAGATATCTACGACATAACTGGGCGAGTTTATCTCAATCGCAGATGATAGTGTTGGTTCATGAACTGTTATAGCGATTTTCGATTCTGTTCCAGTAATGGATTTTATTCTACGCTGAAATTCAGCATTGATTTGTTCGATTTAGTATGACCTAGATGGCAGCAAAACAACGTTCCAGTCTGGAGCTCCATCGGGTTTATTCTTATTCGCAAATACCAAGGAATAATTCGGTTGTTGACCGCCAAATACTACCGACCTAATATTAGGCCAACTAAAGTATACTCGTAGTTTCGCTAACGCGATCTCCTTCACGGGAATCGGAATATGGAAATTCACACTGAATTCAGGATTCGTTGAGGTTATTGATATCATGCTGGTCTTTACCGGTGTGGTATTTTCCGTTATTTGTTGAATCGGTTCGGTATTTTTTACTATTCGTTGAAGTAGTTCTTGCGGTGTTGTCATTGTTATTATATTCATGTTGTATTTCTAATTTTGACATCGCGGAGTCATAAATACTTACCATCGCTGAGAACTCACTATCTGATATAAATGTATCATCGAGCGATAACGATATCAACGAGGACAATTGCGAATACGCAGTGGACACAACATGAAATTTAATTATGTAGTCTTGCAGTTTGCTCTGGCTACATGATGATATTTTTTTTGTTATTATCGAAATTATTCCCGCGATTATTGTCGCTGCGGATATGCAGATTGGAACAGCTATCAGGGCAATCATTGTCACCGAGGCGAGTATAATTCCGGCTCCGGTTATTACACCACTCACAGAGTACACGGTAACATCAACTGCGGTGATTCTTCGTCGGTATTTCTTTATTTTTGTTTGGTACTCCTCAGTGAGGGTTTTGAGTTTAGTTTGAAATTCTCTGACTTGATCATAGCGGTATTGAGATACTGAGGGTATCGTTGATGATGCCATTTTATTTTCAAATCGTTTACGATTTCAATTGAAACCGTTAGCGGTTTAATTGTTTACTTAAATCCGCTACGAATTCCATATACCATGATACTGAAACCCTAACCAAATTATTATCAGTGGACGCTATCGTGAATTGTTCGGTTGTATCCTTATCGATGATCATTGATATCGTATTGTTGACCCCATATGAACTCGATGATGATATAGTAAATTAAGTCGGTATCACTAGTGTTAATCGATAAATGCCTTTGACGGTTGCAGTGATACTTAGTATATTGTCTGTATGAGTCCTCGCAAATGATCCGTGTTGAATCGTGTATTCTACGTTGTTGGTTTTCTCATGAGGAATTTTTATTTTTTCAATGACTGTTATCATCCTCGAAAAATCATTTTTGATTGCCTCGATGAAGTTTTTCATCTCATCGATGGATTTTTTAATATCCGGGAGTTTTATGTCAATTTTATCAAACGTGGATGCAAAAAATTTCTCAATGATATTTTTACGAAATGATGTAAACTTTTCAACGTGTTTTTCATATTCGGATTGAAGTGTTGCTAGTTCCAACATAGAAGTTTTTATCTCTGTGAGCTTCGGTGTGGTCATTGGTGGATTGCCAAATAAATTCTAGCACGGGTTTATCAATATTGTCCATGATGGATTTTTGTAATTTACTGAATGTATTTATATGATCATCATACTTATCATTGAGCGATTTTAATGAATTTGCTGTGTTATCGAGTGTTAATATTTTTATCTGTGATTGTTGACATCAGGACACTTGGTTTGAGTTTACCCTGATTGGAAAACAACGCGATAGTATCCTCTACTGCGTTGCATTGTTTAACTAAAATATCATCCAGGGAAATATTTCTAGTTTTCAATTTACCCTGACGATCTTGAAATACAACTATTTCATTGGGATCAACACTTGCTAAGTTCAATGTCTCAGCTATTTCATCTTCGATTTTTTTATATCACCGGTTGCAACGCAATCAGGTTCGGGTTTCTTCAGCGCTGATAAAGATCTCCCCCAAATATCAGTCATGTTATTCTATATAATCTCTCTCTAAAATCTCTTCGTTGACGACTTCGTCGTTACCAGCGACTGCTAGTATATTCATTTACGACCCGATGAGGTGGTTTTCCAGATGTTGAAATAGCGCCAAGGACATTTAATACTTCGTTGCCGCATATTGGTGGGTCATTCATTTGTTGTGTTGGTAACGTAGAATACCAATGAGGAATTTTTAAGTGGTTTATATAACGCATAAACTCCTTCGGCGGTGCTAATCCATATGAATCAAAATAAACAATTGCACGTGGATCAATCGCGTATGCAACCCAATGGGTTCCGGGTCCTGTGCTGTTATCGTGATTAATGATACCGGTTTCGGCGCTGTTTGGTTGTGCCGGCAACTGATCTTTCATAAAGACACCTCTGAAGTTTTTTATCGCCAATGTTTTAGCAGCATCGAGTAAATCAAACTTGGACATATGAATTAAAGATTCCTCAACTAGTAAACCGTTCCTGGGATTCTCAGACCTTTTCCGCTGTACCATGAATGCGAGGTTCCTGGTAGTCTTAGACCCTTTCCCTTCCTTTTTTATATCCTTTTCTAGTTGCTTTCTTTAGTGCCATTCCTGCTGAGATACCAACGGCCCCTAACGCTGCCGCTTTAGCTATCGCTGGGGCCGCTGCCGCAATCGACGCTGGTAACGCAGCTAACAACGGAAATATACATTCTTCCACCAACACTTTCGAGTAGCATTGATTTATCGCTGAGAATGACAGCAACAGCTCTATAATCGGTAATACCATCAACACCCATAATAACTCGGTTAACATTAGCTCTAAAGTGTATATTAACGACTGATTGTCTTGTTAAATCAAGATGTTCCAAAGAAAAGTAGTAGATCGGATATAATTCTTAAAATCCAACTGTGATATTTGTAAACCAGTATCAACATTTTGATCACGCGCCATATATGACAACAACCTGTGATACACGCGGGCAATATGGTTTTCACCGTAATTAAGTTGCATATCCTCGGATGGTTCTTGATGGCCGTTTATTCTCAGTGAGACGTCACTAATACCAAGTTGATCAAATATCATATGGCTGTGTAATTGTGAACCAACTCGCGCATTATCCTGTAACGCAATAAATATATGACGTGGGGCTGAAACGCCTTGTTGTGATGCTAGGTTCCATGTAAATAATCCATTAATAGCAGATTGCTTAACATCTGTAGTCGTTGTTAGCCAGCTTATCAGTGATTTTCCTCCTTGGTCCATAAATGATAGTAATCGTTCTTCTGCGGTGATTGATGGAATCAACACAGGCATCCACAGTGATAGTTTTGTTAAATTGACTTTACCGGGATCAACATCTGGATGTGCTGGATCTGCTGAAATCCTCTAAATTGCGTCATCAGTACCATTTCGCACGAGTGCTACTGTGTGTTTGCTCCATAGATAACTTTTCGAACATTTCTGCAGAATCCAAATATATGATGTAGTGGGATCGCGCATGAAAATAATCTACGCACTCCTTCCAACATTGACATGCGTGTTGCAGCTCCTAAGTTGAAATCAGGCTCATGGTTTATAATCATATCCTCGACTTCATCATTATTAGCAGGATTAGCAGCACGATTCCTTGGTTGTCTGAAAATAAATGGATTTTTTCTAGCTTTATCCCTACCATCCTTTGCAAACATCATAGAAGGGCCTGCCGATCTTGTATAATCGTCGGAATATCTTGCTAGCCCGATTATTGTTGTGGCCACATCACCATCACGATCTATCGACTCAATCTCTTTTCCATCAATCAGATATTTTGCACTTTCAAATAACGCCATGATACCATTATTGACAAAACCGACTTGAATATTATCTGCGTATGGTGTATTTGCGTAATCTCTTCGTACAATTTCTCCTTCTACTTCGTATCATGAACTTGAAGTTCAATTCTTGTTCGACTATTTGGTTGTATTGCGTGATAAGCATAGTATTGATAATCACGTACAGAATCATCCTTGTGCACTGGGGCGTCAATATCAAACGCTGGATCAGGTCTTTTGAACATTTTATTATATATTCGTTGATCTAAATCATCGTCGTGATCGTTGACGACCACGTCGTGGTTTTTTTAAGCCACTTCCCGCTATCATATTTGGGATGTTGCTTTGGTCGTTGGTCACCAGCGACGCTAATTTCTGATCTACTGCGTTATTTATTATTTTGCTAACACTTGCAGGCATCTCCGTTGTAGATGGTAGTGGTCCCAATTGTGATTTCCTTCGCCGCCGAACTGGCGCGTTAGTTTATCCTTCGCAGGGATGGCACTAAAGAAAGCTAAAGTACATAGATGCAAAAAAAGAAACGACCAGGAAAGGGTCTAAGACAACCAGGAACTCCGTATTCATGGTACAGCGGAAACGGCCTGAGACTAAGAACAGTTTACTAACAATAGTTCCCATGTCAAATTTTGATTTACTCGACGCTGCTAAAAAACTAGCGATAAAATTTTTTAGAGGTGTCTTTATGAGAGATCAATTACCACAACAACCAAACAACACTGAAACAGGTATCATTAATCTCGATAACAGCACCGGACTTGGAACTCACTGGATTGATACGCGTGCAATTGTTTATTTCGATTCATATGGGTTAGCGCCGCCTAAAGAATTTTTGCGTTATATAAACCGCTTAAAAACTCCTATCTGGTATTTCACGCTACCAACACAGAAAATGAATTACCCACCAATATGCGGCATAGAAGTATTGAATGTCCTCAACGCTATTTCATCATCGGTAAAACCACCACATAAAACCGCACACGAACATACGAGTAATCGCTTTATAGAGAGATCTTAGAGTATAATGATTGATATTTGGGGGAGATCTTTATCATGCCTGAAAAACCCCACCACGGAAATATCTGCAACCGGTGATGTAAAAATAATAATCGAAGATGAAATATCTGAAATGTTAAACCTCGCAAGTGTTCATCCCAATGAAATAGTTGTATTTCAAGATCGTCAGGGTAAATTGAAAAGTAGACATGTTTTCTTTGATGCTATTTTAGTTAAACAACGCGGTGTAACGGAAAATGCTGTCTCTGTATTTTCCGATCAGGGTAAACTCAAACCAGATGTTCTCATTTCAACTATTGTGGATAGAATTAACAGTTTAGAACCATTAGAAAAAACTACGCGATGAATACGACGACCATATAACTAAATTCGATCAGTTTTCTGAATTACAAGAAAGTATAATCGACAATATTGACAAACCTCTATTATATTTCTTTGGAAATCCACCGGTGACCACAACGAATCTGACGGAGATAAAAACCTCCATGGATAATTTGTCAAAGTCGCGATCCGATTATGACGCTCATATCGAACAATTTACTACGTTACGTAAAAAAATTTTAAAAAACCGATGATGCCGTCGAAAAATGTTTTGGTAAAAATGGTCAACCCGAAAAAATCAAAACATATCTCGCTGATATTATCACGAAACTCGATGAAATAACTGCGATTAATCGGCAAAAAGAAGTTATTAAAACGACCAAAGATGTCATCAGGGATGATCTACCGAGGATGATAGAAAAACTTGAAAAAATAAAAATCACTCACGAACAAAAAATATTGTAAATAATGTGTACGCGACCCAACACGGATCATTTACGTGGATACCATTCACTAACATATTAAATAAAACCGCGGCCGTCAAAGGTATTTATCGATTAACACTAGTGTCGCCGACTGAATTCAATATTTCATCAATTAGTTCATCTGGGGTCAACAATATGATATCAACGATCATCGACAAGGAAACAACTGAACGATTCACAATAATATCCACTGATAATAATTTGGCTAGGGTTTCAGTAACATGGCAGGTGGAATTCGTAGCGGATTTAAGTAAACAACTGAATTCAAATTCCACAGGATTTTCAACGCTGGCGAATTTAACACAAGCAATTTGAAATCTATTATAATAAATAAAATGTCATCATTGGCAAAGTCCCAACAGTATCGCTATGATCAAGTCAGAGAGTTTCAAACTAAACTCAAAACACTCACTGAGGAGTACCAAACATAAATAAAAAAATACCGACGAAGAATTGCCGCAGTTGACGTTACCGTGTACTCGGTATCAGGTGTAATCACCGGAGCCGGTATAATACTCTCCTCGGCAAAAATGATTGCCCCGATAGCTGTTCCAATTTGTATATCAGCGACAACAACAATCGCGATAATTATTTCAATAATAACAAAAAAATATCATCATGCAGCCTGCGCAAACTACAAGACTACGTAGTTAAGTACAATGTTGTGTCAACCGCGTACTCACAATTATTCTCGATGGTATCGTCCTCTCTCCCTGTTTGTGATTCCGCGATGTCAAAATTAGAATAACAACCCGAATATAACAACAATGGCAACATCACAAGAACTATTTCAACGAATAGCGGAAAACACAACCCCGGTGAAAATCAGCATGATATCAAGAACCTCAACGAATCCTGAATTCAGTATGAATGTCTCTACTGCAGTTTCAGTTAAGGAAATAGCACTAGCAAAACTACGAGTATACCATAGTTGGCCAAGTATCAGATCAGTACCATTCGGTGGTCAGCAACCGAATAATTCCCTGGTGTTTGTGGGTAAGAATAAACAAGGCGGGACTCCTGACTTGAACGTTGTTTCCATACCATCTGGGTACTACCAAATTGAACAAATTAATAACGAATCACAGTGCAGAATAAAATCCATTACTGGAAAAGAATCGAAAATCGCTATAACGGTTCATGAACCAACACTATCATCTGCCATTGAGATAAACTCACCCGGATATGCCGTAGATATCTATCAGAGTTCCATAAGGACAATACTGGGATGGCCTGAAATCCCACTTCGGACATCTTTACAAATACCAGAACCTAAAAAATCTGATTATGTCACAGATGTACAATCATACCACGAAATTGCCCCATCATATCGAAATTATTTACCTGTTTTAAAAAATTCAAAATTAACTGATAGATTCACATTTCTCGATAACAATACTATGCAATTGGAATTTGGTTTTGAGAAAACTCCTGATTCATCCATTGCAATTGTATTCACTCTAAATAACGTCATTGATTATTTGAAAGAGATTAATCAATTACATCAAACACAACTAGAGAGACCACGACAGAGTTTCCAGGAGCATCTCTCTGATATAACGAGTTCACGCATCGAGATTATAAAATATGTTGAGATATTAAATCACCTTGTATCCGACATGGAATATATCAACAAACGAATAGTTCAGATAATAATTAATGACAAGAATGGAGATAAACAGAAATTCCTAACCGGTTACAGTATCACAGAAGCTGATTTACCCCATTTCATGTTTCATGGGTATAACGCAAATGAACTAAAAGAAATCTGTTAATGATCTTATTCAAGAAAACGTTTCTCTGATACTCGCCGAATGGAAGAAAATAGCAAAACCACAAACAACAATCCTCAAACATAATAATGACCCAGATTTTGGTGGGTGACATATCGCTCCTCAAAACGTCAATATATCCTCGATGATTGCAGTGTATTTAGTATGTGATGTTATCGAACAAAGAAGTTATCAAATAAATCTCGAAAGATCGATTCAAGCTCAACAAGGATATATTTTATACTCATTTGCACCAACGGCTCCTCCAGGGTTTCTAATCATTGAGGATCCACCTAATCCAGTGTATATGCGATGTCATAATGATTCGTTAACGAGAATTAATTTCAAATTTACTGACCAGTCCAATAATATGATTGATTTACGAGGTGAGAATTTACAAATTAGTCTGTTTGTGAACTATTATTCTGTAGCGTAAAATTATAAACGATTTCTCTTT
Organism: Unio delphinus; assembly: GCA_029339505.1. Classification (NCBI taxonomy): domain Eukaryota; kingdom Metazoa; phylum Mollusca; class Bivalvia; order Unionida; family Unionidae; genus Unio; species Unio delphinus. The sequence goes on along the minus strand of JAQISU010000156.1, from coordinate 2,675,236 downwards.
ATTTGTCTGCCTGAATCGGTTTCAGTTGAAATTTTTTAGGATTTTGTTTGAAATAGTTTCGATTGAAATCCTTTAGGATTTTTCTGAAATAGTTTCTGTTTGTTTTTCTGTTTGTTCGCCCCCTCTTTTTTGTAAAATGGAAAACCACATGCAGCCCTTTAATTGAAAAATTAGGTCTCCGTGGAAGGCTTATTTCGGCTTGAACACTTGGTCTGTCCACCCTCTCTGCTGCTAGGTATATTATAAGACGGAGCGTCTTGATTAGGTCTATTCTTAGACGGTATGTTGATTAAGTCTATTATTAGACTGTACGTGATGATTAGGCATATTATTAGACGGTGAGTATTAATTAAACCTATTCATAGATAGTGCGTAATGATTATGCCTATTCTTAGAAGGTGCGTATTGATTAGGTCTATTCTAAGACGTTGTGTATTGATTAGGCCTATCTTTAGACGGAGAATATTATTAGGCCTTTTCTTAGATTGTATGTATTGATTAAGTCTATTCTTAGAAATTGCGTTTTGTTTAGGTCTATTCTTAGACGGTACATATTGATTAGGCCTATTCCTCGACGGTGCGTTTTGATAAGGTCGATTCTTAGACCGTGCGTATTGATTAGGCCTCTTAGTGACTATTGATTGGGTCTATTGTTAGACGGTACGTGTTGATTAGGCCTATTCTTAGAAGATGCGTCTTGATTAGGCATATTCTTATACGTTGGGCATTGATTAAGCCTATTCTTAGACGGTGCGTATTCATTAGGCCTATCTTTAGACTGTGTGTGTTGATTAGGACTATTCTTTGATAGTACGTGTTGAGTAGGCCTATTATTAGACAGTACGTATTATTTAAATCTATTCTTAGACGGTGTTTCTTGATTAGGCCTATTCTTAGACGGAGCGTCTTGATTAGCTCTATTCTTATACGGTACGTGTTTATTAGACATATTCTTAGACTGCGTGTTAATTAGGCCCATTCTTAGACTGTGTATTCATTGGGCCTATTCTTAGACTGTACGTGTTGATTAGGTTTATTCGTAGAAGCTGCGTATCGATAAGACCCATTCTTAGAAGGTTCATCTTGATTAGGCCTATTCTTCAATCGTGGGTGTTTATTAGATCTATTTTTAAACTGTGTGTGTTCATTAGGCATATTACTAGACAATACGTGTTGATTAAACCTATTCTTTGATGGTGCATTTTGATTAGGTGTATTCTTATACAGTGCATATTGATTGAGTCTAATCTTAGACGGCACGGGTTGATTAGGCCTTTCTTAGACGGTGCGCATTGATTATGCCTATTCTTATATGGTGTGCATTGATTAGTTATATATTAGGCATATTCTTAGACGGAGCGTCTTGATTAGGCATTTTCTTATACGGTGCGTGTTGGTTAGGCTTATTCATAGACAATGCGTGTTGGTTATGCCTATTCTTAGACGGTGTGTATTGATTGGGCATATTCTTAGATTGTGCGTATTGATTAAGTTTATTCCTACACAGTGCGTATTTATTGGGCCTATTCTTAAATGGTGCGTATTGATTACGCCTATTATTAGTGCGTATTGATTGCGTCTAATCTTAGACGGTACGTGTTGATTAGGCCTATTATTGGACAGTGCGCATTGTTTTTGTCTATTCTTAGACGGTACGTGTTGATTAGGCCTATACTTAGACGGTGCTTACTGATTAGGTATATTCGTAGACTGAGCGTCTTGATTAGGCCTATTGCTATACGGTGCATGTTGATTATGCTTATTTATAGAACGGTGCGTGTTGATTAGGCCTATTCATGGACGGTGCGTGTTGATGAGGTCTATTCTTATACGGTGCGTGTTGATTAGGTTTATTTATAGACGGTGCGTGTTGATTAAAACCTATTCTTAGACTGTGTGTTGTCACGGAATTATGTATGACTAGTAGTAATATGTATATATGGTTAAAAATGTACTCTGGTTTCGCTGTTGCGTACAGTAAGACCGAGTTTTATTAAATTAATTATCGGCTCTAGTTATTTCGAAATAGTGAGCGAAACACAGATCATGCTGCATGTGTAAATTGACTGCAGTTTAAAAATCTAAGTACCTAGGTGCACACATCGATCACAGCTAGGTTATATTATAGAGCAAATTCACAGTAAACATCACATTACGCCCAGTCTTGTCAGAAAGCTTTCCACTTTAAAGAAGTAAACCTTCAGCTAAAGAGGTAAACTAGATTTAAGATTATATTCTTATCACTATTTATTTTATATGACAGAATTGTTTCATATATCAGATGTTTTAGTATTTATTCTAAATTCTACAGAGTATATACCTAGGTTATGCATCGCCATGATATTACTAATAATATAGTCTGCTTCGAGATAGCTTTTGTTGCAACTGAACAGACAAATTGAGTTTAATTATACGCTGCATGCATTGAACGTTTAATGTACATAGATAACTAATTTATGTGCGCGCGTGCGCAGCATATGTGAATGTAGAAGTACTTAACCTTGTCATATGTATTACACGGTTTGGTTGTTTTAATTTTAGCTGCCAATGTGGTGACCATTTTGCGATGCCCGTGTGTGGTGCCGAGTCTGCCCTTGTGTGGTGCCATGTGTGGTGCCATGTGTATACTGCCCGTGTTTGGTGACGTGTGTAGTGCCCGTTTGTGGTGCCGTATGTGCCTGTGTTGTTGTGCCTATGTTGTGTATGGTACCTTGTGTATGCTGCCTTTGTGTATGCTGCCTGCCTCTGTGTATGCTGCCTTTGTTTATGCTGCCTTATATATATATAATTGGGTGATGTGAAGTCGCAGAACTGTTGGGTTTCTTGTGATATTTACGCTGTATCTGGTAACGTTGGTTAAGAAGAGTGTATTCGTGTTCTTGATGCGAGGGACCAAGGCTTCGCGACCATCGGGTCTGTATTGAATGTAAGGGCTCTCGATGGATCCTTCAAACAAACGGGCAGGAGCGAACCATGCTTGGCGACTACGTGACCATTGACTAGAGTGGGTGGAACCGGATATACATCTTGGAAGTCAAATGGACGCCACGATAGTTATGAAATACGTGTTCCATATTATTGCTATTACCAGCTGAGGAAATATTTCACATTTATGTATCAACTTCGTTATTTGAACGATAAATTCATAAATTCATAATTTCAGCTTTACATTGCTAAATCGTTACATGAACGATAACATCATAACATACATGCCTTTACTTATGCAAGTCGTTATATGAACGATATAACCAAAATTACAGGTATTTACATCTGTCTCGTTATACGATATATATATATATATATATATATATATATATATATATATATATATATATATATATATATATATATATGTAAATTCATACATATACTTGTATTTGTTGATCGGGTGATACGACGTAATTCACAACAGTTTTAAATCCCTTTCGTTGAAATCATCTTTTGAGGTTTAGTCATTGATTTACTTGTTGCTGATAGTTCCATGTTAGGAACATTATAATTTTCCTTATCTTTTGTTTATAATGGTGTCAGAATTGATTACATTTAAATTGCGTTTATAAATAAACTTTTTATTAACACAGTTGCTTTCGGTGTCTTCACTAATCCAGTCTCAACCCGGCTTCATCTTGCGACATGTGTATTGATTAGATCTATTCATATTCGGTACGTGTTGGTTATACATATTCATAGATAGTGCGTATTGATTAGGACTATTCTGAGACGTTGTTTATTGGTTAAGTCTATCCTTAGAGGGTGCGTATGAAATAGGCCTCTTCTTAGACGGTGCATTTCGATTCGGCCTATTATTAGACGGTGCGTGTTGATTAGACCTATTGTTTGACTGTGTTTGTTGATTTGGCCTATTCTTAGTTCGTGTTCATTAGGCCTATTCTTATACGGTACGTATTGTTCTTATACGGTACGTATTGATTAAGTCTGTTCTTAGACGGTGCGTATTGATTAGACCTACTCTTAGACAGTGCCAATTGACTGGATCCAATCTTAGACGGTCCGTGTCGATTCGAACTATTCTTAGATGGTTTGAATTGATTAGGCCCTTTCTTAAACGTTGCGAATTTATTAGGCCTATTTCTCGACTGTAAGTATTGATTACGTCTATTCGTAGTGGGTGCATATTGGTTAGGCATATTCTTAGAAGGTGCGTATTGATTAGGTCTATTCTAAGACGTTGTGTATTGATTAGGCCTATTCTTAGACTGTGTGTTGATTAGGCCTATTATTAGATGGTGTGTATTGATTATGCCTAGTCTTAGACGTTGTGTATTGATTTGGCTTATTATTAGACCGTGCGTATTTATTAGGCCTATTTTTAGACGGTGTGTATTGATTAGGCCTATTCTTAAATTGTGGGTTTTACGTCTATTTTTACACGGTGCATATTGATTAGGCCTATTCTAAGATGTGCGTATTCATTAGGCCTATTCTTAGACAGTGCGTATTGATTGGGTCTAATCTTAGACGGTAGGTGTTGATTATGCCTATTCTTAGACGGTGCGTATTGATTAGGCCTATTCTTAGACTGTGTGTTGATTAGGCCTATTATTAGACGGTGCGTATTATTTAGGCCTATTCTTAGACGGTACATGTTGATTCGGCCTATACTTAGACGGTGTTTAGTGATTCAGCCTATTCTTAGACAGTGCGTATTTATTTGGCCTATACTTAGACGGTGTTTAGTGATTCAGCCTATTCTTAGACGGAGCGTCTTGATTATGCCTATTCTATACGGTCCGTGTTGATTAGGCCTATTCTTCGACGGTACGTATTGGTTAGGCCTATTCTTAGACGGTGCCTATTTATTTGGCCTATTCTTAGACGATGCGTATTGATTAGGCCTATTCATGGACAGTTCGTGTTGATTAGACCTGTTTTTAAACCCTGCCCACTGATTAGCCTACCCATTGATTACTCTGAACGTGCACGCAGTCATGTGCTTCAAAGACCCTTACAGTGTGCACACAAAATAGTGTCTCTGAGATAGGTGCATAGACGACATTTATTTGGATCCGTAGAACGATTTGGCTGACATTTCAGCCGCTACATTCTTCTGAAACATTCAGTTACATTTTTCTAAAGTAATGAAAGATCATAACTTTTCATCAGTAACTAAATTGTGCAGTTGAAAATAAGCTTTCGTGGAGCAAAAACATTTTAGTTAATACCTTTTCCATATTTGCATCGAAGATACATTTATCACTGGTAGAGTGATGTAATAATAAGTATCAAATCGAAATTATAGTTATTTCCATTCCACTAGAACAGTTATGTCCAAGAAGGCATAGCCCCCCCTCCCCCCCCTCACAGCCCCAATTGTGCCTCGCGAAGACACCCAGCTGAAAACTGTCAATCACTTACAATGGTTTGGAAACATATCTTCTGATGGATCTTTAGACAAAGAGATAACTGCACGCATCCGCAGCGCCAGTCAATTACTAGGACATCTCCGCTCTCGCGTGTTGAGTTACAAGAATATCAAACTGTCCACCAAGATAAAGGTGTGAAAAGCAAATGGAGCTGTTCCACACAAGAGCCCTGCGCTGGATTATGGGCATTAGATGACAAGACAGAGTGATGAACCTAGAAGTACTGGTTAGAGTGGTCTTAACCAGTATTGTAGCAATGGTCATAAAAGCCCAACTCCGGTGGACAAGCCATGTCATCCATCTAGGATGAGTACTGAACGGCAGGTTAGATAGATTTTGTATGGACACAGGAAAATTGGTAACCCACAGAAAAGATTAAAATACTCCACCAAGGACAAACTGAGACGCTGATAGATATCTATGATATATGATATGGACCTCGAGTCCAGCGCCAAGTATAAATCTGGTTGGCGTGCAGCTGTTAGTAATGGGTGCAAAATGTTTGAGGATGCCGCATAACGAAAGTCACCGACGCCAGGAAACGCAGAACATGCGCATCTCACATCGGACTCATCAGTCACACGAAGACCCGTCAGCGAAGAGCAGCGCAGGACTGACTTCATTGAGCCCCAATGGTCAATCAATAAGAAGAAAAAAAAGAACACGATATAAATGTTATATTTTCATCCTGTTCTCTGGTGTATATTTACATCTAGTTAGAATTTTTGCATGTGATGACGCAAGGGATGATTCAATCGTTAGTAATGAAATAAGCGTTAGAATTTAGACAAAACTAACCTTTTTATGCAAGTAGGGGGCTTATGTAACAATAACATTTATTTAAAACCAAAATTCGCTTCTTTGAAAGATTAGAAAACAATGTTTACTTTTATACTACTCGGTACATCAGTGTTTATTTATATTCTTCTTGTAGAAATGAATTGGATAAGTAAATATTCAATTATACTGTTGCACTCCATTTACATGAACTACTAGAACGCCTAGGTAATTAGGACGCCTAGGTAATTAGGACGCCTAGGTAATTAGGACTAGGTAATTAGGACGCCTAGGTAATTAGGACGCCTAGGTAATTAGGACGCCGGTTGCACATTCTTTCTAGCTTAGCTATCCTTACAGCCAATTGTTGGATGGATGTTCTGACATTTCTCTCTGTTTACATTTTCATGGTGTCAAATTTCAATCGCCATTTTCCTTCTGTTGGAATGTTAAAAATAGCGTCTTGTCAAATATATCTTAATACAATTTTGTCGATATTTTTCTTGTGTGTTAATGCAATTCAATTACACATTGATAAACCCTTTGCGGTCGTTTTCTTATTAACAAACATAACTGTTCTTCAAAGTTGGGGATTTTTGTTATCGAAATATCAGTTAATTTATATATGTTTAAAGTGGAACTATTTTTGTGTGTGTTGACACACAAGATAAACCAGAACATGAATTGTAAACAATATCCATCACCATAAGATATATGTAACTTCAACATTTTCAATACCTTATATAGTCAACATAAAAACATACAAATGCAATTGAAATGTGCTTGTTGCTTGTTCTGAGTGAATGACGGATATACCACAACTGAAAGTATACACACCAAAGTGTGTGTGTGTGTGTGTGTGTGTGTGTGTGTGTATGTGTGTGTGTGTATATATATATATATATATATATATATATATATATATATATATATATATATATATATATATATATATATATATATTGTTGTTAATGCTTAGTATCACATAGATGCTAAATTTTATTCAGTGTATACTATTTGACTGATTGCATCCTTTACCACGTCGTACAACGTTTAGGTGGAAAAATGTTGTGGCAGAACAATGCGATTGATGGACAACAGCAGATTTACAGGTAAAATTTGATATTACGATCTAAAAAATTATATGATTTGTGTTTAATATTTCAGATACATACGCAGATAAGGAAGACGGTCTACATTAAAGAAACACAGTTGCAAAGATTTATAGCAGTGATACAATAAATTGAGAAATCAACTATTTTCATTTTTCTGTAACTCGTCGCTGAGCTTGAAATTTTAATTGTTTCCAGAATTTTGAAGAAGAAAATACATTGGAATATATGCTCTAATTAGAATGAAGTGTTTTAGATCATACAATGACAAATATTCAATTATTTAAATGCATCTTTGTCGCTATTGTTCCAAACAGCCAATTTATAAACAGAAGACCCCGTGCATGTGGCCTGTTATGCGATCTATAGTAATGGAATGAGATGAAATAAAACGTAATAAATTTAGTTTTATGTTTGGCTAACACCAAGTTTCCCTCTTTGAAATTTGAACGTCGCTGCTGTTATAAAATCAGAACAATGCTTGAAGGGTGAGTCTATGATTGTCTTTTCCTTGTAATATACTTTTAGGGTAGTGGCGAACCGGTAGGTTAGCACATGTGTCAACGTTACATCTCGATTCAAGGTCTCCCGCCACGACGTGTACTATCTGCGGGCAGTCGATAATACTTAGATTGGAATGATAAAGGTCCATAAATCTTTTAATCTGATGGCAATCATCTAAAATAACCATCGAATTGAAACAGAGATAATCCAATTTATTAATTCTGACCTTTTCATATGGACTACAGGTATTCATTCACTGAACGTTGTTTACGGTGTCTAGTTTTTCCAGAAGAGAAGTCATGCAAAAACAGATACTAATTTTTATTTGTGCTCTAGTAGTACGCTTTCAAATATAATAATTGTAATGTTTTAATCACATGAAAAGAAAGTCGTTTCGGCCGATAATACCGTGTAGAATGGTGCAGATTTGTAAGTCACCTGACGTCCTTATTGTAGTAAGCATCACAAAGAGAAATTAAAATCATTGTAACTTCTGGACCTTCAAAAGTAAAGACTTTTATCTTTCTATAACTTAATTTGTAGATATAGAAATGGTTTCTCTGATGTTAGAGACGAAGCACAGTGCCAGGTGTCGAAACTTTAATTTAAATTGGACAGAGAAATTGATAAATTTCTTATATTGTTCAAACAAAAATATGTAATTTGTGCATGGAATTAAATTGACGGGTTTGTGAGGAGGCACAATATAAATTTTAAAAACGGCCTTAACAATGTAGATAACACAAATCCAAAAATGGTGAAAGTGTTGCCCAATTTCACCATTGAAGACATTTAAATAACACACGGAGTCTGATGTTGAAACGACCTGGAGTATAGTTTGACTTTAAACTAAATTGTACGACGATAAAACCAGAGATACGCCAATAATGGTAACACCTAAATTTGTTCTCGCCGTATCTTGATTGAACTGTACCACCATTTGACCTTTAGTTCCTTCTGAACACATTCCTATTTGATTATGGCATTAAATGACTGCCATAAAGTATATGGTATAAAACTCATGCAATTACGTATGAAGGAAACAAGACATATGTGCAAAGGTGCACGATAGTGTCCTGCTGTGTAAAAAAAACCACTTTAAATCGGAATGCTTGGATCAGGTGTACTCTAATACACGACTCTCACCTTTGTCTGGTGAGTGCTTGATTGACTCATGCTGTCTGGCCAGAGATGTTTGATTAGCTTTTTTTGCCTGGCCAGTGACGATTGATTGACTCCCCTTTCTGTTCAGTGATAACTGATTGGGTTATTCTTTCTGATGTTTGATTGACCTCTTTTGTCTCGTCAATGATAGCTGACTAATCCCTTTTCTCAGGTCAAAGATGACTTTTTTGTTGTTGTTTCAGGGTTTAACGCCATTTATAAGCACACCATACATGTCGGTCAGCATAAACGGTGGAGGAAGAAAACTGGGAAACACCCCAAAAAGAAGCACTGACCCACGAGAAGCTACTGGCAAGCTTTCTCACATACCCACTTAGGCCGAATCCGAGACACGAACCCACGCAGAGGTGAGATGTCAATGATCTGTAACGGAGAGCGCTTTAGGCCATATATATATATATATATATATATATATATATATATATATATATATATATATATATATATATATATATATATATATATATATATATATATATATATATATATATATATATATATATATATATATATATATATATATATATATATATATATATATATATATGGTCATGTGAAGCTATAGGTATCATTTTCACTTACATTTATATATTCGTGGACTGATTCATATGACCGACCCAACTTGCATCACTTCCGTGTTCTGAGGAACTCGTGTAACCATTCAAAAGGTACAAAAGTGAAATAGAGCTGATTTTTTAAACAGTTTGTATTCATAAATATTTTACAACATACGCAGATCTATTAGCAAACCTTGGGAACACTGATTAAGTAAGTTTGCAGCTGTGTGCACTTAAATAACTTCAAAAGACAAAGGCATGAAATATTAAGAACTATTCGACTTGATGTGGAGTCGATTTTCCTAGCTGCAATCTGTCTCTCATTGTACAAATGACACGCAGGTGGGAAACGTGGTGTGGACGAGTTTGGGAAAATTCTACTCTAAGGTTCAGCTAGGCGTGAAATCTTGGTGTGAACAGTTGGTGCACGAGTAGGAATTTATTTACTAACGGCGTCTTATGTAGATCAGGCAATTACATATCGTGGATGATTTGTTAACATTCCATGTATAGTTATGATCCTGCTGGCAAAATAAACCTGTTGCTATGATATTATGGTCTCGATGTTTCATAACCAAACGAAATGTAATTGTTGGCTTTTAATTAAAATGAGAAACAAATGAAGAACCATTACATATATTGGAAGCCCATACATTTTTAAATAAATAAAAAGGTCTAATCATATTAAATAGCTTAAACAATAGAATCATGTTGTATTTAACTTCAAACTTTAAGAAAACATTGGATAAAACGACTGGAAAGTTACAAGCGCTTAAATTAACAAATCCTTTTTTAAACATTATGCATATTTTTTATGTTTTATTAACTGAAAAATGTTGGAGATTAACTATATAACTTGGGTTTTTACTGAATATACAAATTACTCTTTTTGATGTATTTTATTAAGAATATCACATTTGATATGAACTTTTAGATAATTGGTGAATGACAATACTTTTTTGTATGCATTACTTAATGGTTTTTTATGCATTCTTTAATGTTATCATTTCTTTAATTCACCCTTCCATCTAAATAGTCTTTAAATCAATTATACATTGTGTGTTAATTAGATGACTTTCAGAGAGAGAGAGAGAGAGAGAGAGAGAGAGAGAGAGAGAGAGAGAGAGAGAGAGAGAGAGAGATTTCATGTTTGCAATTTCTGCCAAAATTTTTGTTTTTGCTTGACCGTTTCGAAGTTAAACATAATTGTTATGTTTGTTTGATTAGGAATTTTAACGTAGCGTTCACAATTTTTCAGTCATATCGCTACCATGTCTGCAGTGAGGCAGTTATAGTGATGTCTAGCACTGGGTTATCATGCCGCAGACATGTAACATGATGTCCCACTCTGTCACATTATCCTGACACCAGGTCGACCGGTCCTATCACTAACATCTTAATGCTGAGCGCCATGTGAGCCAGCTGTTAGTACCATTTTTGTAAGTCTTTGATATGACTCGGCCTAGAATCGAACCCACAACCTCCCGCTTCCGCGGCGGACGCTCTCTAACCATTAGGCCACCCATAGCGGTTTAACTCTTCTTTAAAGTTTCAATCTACAAATACGATCCTAGTTTAACATGCATACTTGCTTTTACGTTGGCTTGTTTCAAACAATACGAAGTAGTCTTTCGCAGGTTCAAAATAATAAAGAGCAGAAAGGTTCATTTATTCCAGAAATAAGACATGGACGTTGAGCCAGTTATGTGCTTCATCGTTATTCTCTTTGAGCAGGTGTGCTTAGAGATTTTAATTGTAATTTGGCAATTAAACTAGTACAACAATTAAATTATAATAGACGTTAATTGTCGTACATTATATTTCATCAAAACATTTTTAAACGAGCACCTGGAAAGATTAAAAAAGTTCAAATTGCAGATGTAGGATTAATTACTAAGTCATAAAACCCTTTTCATAAAATTGCATGATTTCAAGTTGAATTAAATCATTAAAATGACGCCACAAATTACACAAAAAATGACAATGCATATATCACCATTTTCCCACAACACTAGTGTGTTATCCAAATTTCATCTGCGTAACCTGCCAATTCGTGTTTAGCTGTGATATTTTGTTTGCCTGGTATTCGTATGAACAATTTTTACCAAAGATAAACCATATAAATTTTAAAATTTGCATTGCCCGCTACAGTGGCCCAGTGGTTAGTGCGTCCGTTTCAAATGTGGAAGTTCGCTGGTTCGAGCACGGCTAATTCTATACCAAAAACATATAAAATGGTACTAACGGCTGCCTCACTTGGCGCTCAGAATTAAAGGGTTAATGTTAGAACTAGTGGGCATGGTATCAGGATAAAGTGACTGGGCCGGACATAATGATATGTATATTTGGCATGATGTCCCAATGCTAGACATTACAATAAAATGCCACAGTACAGAAATCGTAACAATTTGACCGAAACATTGTTAACGCTTTATTAAAACTCCAAATCACACACACACACACACACACACACACACACACACACACACACACACACATTACAGTGTTTGAGAAAAAGCTAAATTCGTTTGAATCGTCACACGCAGACTAAATGTAGAAACAACACGCCTAAATGACTCAAAAACTGAAATGTTTGACAACGAAAGTGCTCAAACTAGCATGAAGAATTGTAGCACTTACACAATTAACTGAAAACTTAATTTTACAAAAACGTTTAGTTAGTTCAAAGTTCAAATTATAGCATAAGAATATTTACATTATGAAAATATTAATCGAGTAAGAAGGCTTGATAGTTTTTGACAATATGCCGAAGAAATAATATATACAATGTAAATATATACAGTCAGTGTTTAGTCTCTAATAAACAGTAACGCTGAAAAAGTGAAAGCAACATGCTTTGTCAAATCAACAAATAATGTATTTCCCTTGGGAAAAAAATTGTAAAAATGAAGAAGAAAAAAACCTGACATTTTTAAGTATCAGACCTAAACCTAATCCTAGAATAATACACGAATTAAACTACAAAAGTCCTAGTAATGAAATGTTCTAATATATTCAAGTTCGAGTCCTGTTGGAAAAATCCAAGATGGGAGACGATGACATATGCTGTGGTCTGTACTGTTTATCTATAGTTCCTTGTAGAATCACAAGATTTAATACTCCGGTGTTTGATAAATTGTCTGTCTCCAAAAAGTTTATATGAGCACATCAAATATTTACAAAGAAACGAATTACTCTTTTAAAATCCTAATGATCTGAAGAAAAAAAATATTTGAAAAGCTGGCTACAACAGAAGAACATTATAACAAGTGTTAAAAGGGCAAAACTGAGAATATTTCACTACAACTAAGATTGTATTGCATTCTAGTACGCAGTTTCGAACAAATCCACAAATTGCGAATACAAGAAAAACAGGAGAGAGGGAGTCACGTAATGGAGTTATATCACATACCCTTAATAGCAACCTGACGAGAATCAATTATTTTACAACACAAAAAGACGTTTCCATCTTAATTCACTAGTCCCATCTTGACCTTGATAAAAACCAATAATTTTAAAATTAAAATAATACCTCTTTTTATGGGTGTCACTAACTCTAATTCAAAGCCATTATCTAGGTCAACATTACATTTTTACCAAAGAATAATTCAGGTCAATCGACTTTATCTCTAGTGAATAAATTTACATTACATGAGCCTGTAATGCAAATTAAAAAATAATTTAAAAATTACAATCAAACAATTAAATTAAAATAATTGATATTAAATTATATACTTAACACACGCACAAATTCAAGGTGAGCGTGATATGTGTTTCCAACCGTATCGTAAGCAGTCATGGCATATTCCACACATAGCCGCTTTCAAGAGTTTGGAGGTCCTAGGCACAAACCCTAACTTGTAACTTAACCCGATTTCGCCTTAATCTCTCAGTCTTAGAACCATAGTATTCATTGCATTTCCATGTGCATGTGTGTCATTTTATTAAATGTATTAATATAGTACTAAACTGCTAACACAGCAAACTGTGTAGGCCTACTACAAGTGTAAAACAAATACAAGTTTAGTTAAACACCCGCTAAAAATTGTATTGTTAATTGAATTGGGAACGAGATTGTGTGATTATAATACGTAAAGGTTTGATTACTTTGCTAAACATTGTCATGACATTTTCTTGCAACCATCGCTTTCGTGCTTTGCTTTTAGCAAAGACTCTGAAAATATCGAAATTAAAAGACTCCAACACATGACTATGACATACAGGCAGTTAAGTCGTTATTGCAACATACGGCTGCAAAGCTCGTTCTTGATTCAGTTAGGTTTTGAGAAGGAACGTACACTGGTACAGTGTGTCATAATAATTGACAAGAAACATTTTTTTTTTGCAATTTCAACGTATGAAAACATTGATTCCAGATTCTCATAATTTGTCATGGCATTTATTACTGACATGATGGCACTGATGTTTTTGCACATAACACTGACATATAGTGTCTCAGGTGTACACATTCTGATGGCACTGATGTTTTTGCACATAACACTGACATATAGTGTCTCAGGTGTACACATTCTGATGGCACTGATGTTTTTGCACACGACACTGACATATAGTGTCTCAGGTGTACACATTCTGATGGCACTGATGTTTTTGCACATGACACTGACATATAGTGTTCCAGGTCTACACATTCTGAAATTATTTGATGTTGGTCAAGATCGTGAGGATTAAAGATTACAAGCTTATTACTGCATTCTGTTATTTATTCAACATTGTCCAGTTTCATTAAGAATGTAGTTTTGCTGTTGATTTCCCTATAAGCTTCTCCACGTTTGTTTAGTTCAGTAATCAATGAATCCATGATTAGCAAGTAGGTTTGAAATTGTGCTAGCATTCTTAAGATTGTCAATTGCAGGACATTCCAGAAATGTAATTCGCATATTTATTTTAGTCACTCGTCTTTGGCTGTCGGAGGTTAAGTTTCGGCTCTGATTTCATATTCTTTAAAATAAGTGTTGTCTCTATGTGCATCAACATAAACCTTCAATGATTTAATCAGTTTGACGACGATTGATAAATCAAGATATACTTTTTGTAGAGTCTGCTTGTTTTGTTAAAGCGACCAAGGATATTATTCCAAAGAATGGCGTGGAATGCAATTTACAACGCTTTGTCTTAGAGCTACTGCTCCATAAGAAGTGTCGCTAGGTTGGTTTTGTTTCTGTACAATCCTTACAAGAACTGCTTGAAATTCTTTGTACCCATGGCACAGAGCCTTCACAGCATCGGCATGAGCGGACCATTGCGTATCTGATAAGCGTTTCATTACTTTGTGTTCATATCCTAAAGAGGTCCCCAGGACATGTCAACGATCCAGTGATGTCACGAAAAAAGCATATAGTTTTTTAAGTCGAAGTAGGCGATGACTTGCGTGCAACATTCGGCAGCGATCACGCCAACCTAATTCAGGGAACGGCCCACACACGCTTGCATACCTGAATATTCATCGGACCTGTTAGAGACATTATCATACGACTGTCCATGGCAATCTGCTATGCTGATATTTTCTTCCAAGCAGTTCACGATGGTGTCTGCAAGATACTCTGCTTCATGACCGCGGATACATACAAATCTTAAGAACCGTGCAGCGGATGAAAAATTGTTCACATATCTCACAGTCAATGCCAATCGATCGGTGTGACTCACATCCTGGGTGCAGTCCACAATAAGAGAGAATATTATGCTTGTCTTAGTTGAGTCGTACTAAAATAAGACTCTTTACGCTGGCAACAATCAGGACCCCTACGAATCCACTAGATCGTAATTCCTCAGTGATTGAACGCCATAAGGGCTGTATAGTTTGAATAGTCCGCCAAGCTGTCACCTTGTGGATTGTTTCCGATTGTTGGTGTTATGATACTATCTGAACTTTCAACCGAAAAACCTATCATCCTGCATTTGAAACCACACTAAATGTTCATCTTTATCACAGAGGATGGCATCAGTAGACGAGCAAGACGACTTAAGAGTTTCACGTTTTTCAACAAAATCGGACTGCAGTGATGATTGTGCTTTCCGATTTTGAAACAGAACAATACTTTTGGATGTTTGACTAACCTTTCTAATTCTGCTACTTCCTTTTTTTCTCTTCGGAGCACCACTCGTATCATTTCTACTCATTATTGGTGGGTGTCAAATGGTTCGTTTAATAGATTGTAGTTAGTGAAAACTGACAAGAAAGAAAATCAGTGATACCTAACAATTACAATCCGAATCTGCATAAAAGTGTGTCTAAAATTTACTATCAGTCATGATA
Organism: Unio delphinus; assembly: GCA_029339505.1. Lineage (NCBI taxonomy): Eukaryota > Metazoa > Mollusca > Bivalvia > Unionida > Unionidae > Unio > Unio delphinus. The sequence continues at coordinate 2,659,443 of JAQISU010000156.1, read as the reverse complement.
TAGAGACGTACATAGGAGTCAATCAACAATTTGATCACTTTCCTGCACCGATCCCGAAACAGACACCAACGCTTTGTTTTTGGGCCGCCACGGGTACGTTCATCGCGTGTCTATGCCTTAAAACGACTCTGAATTCACATTGATTGAAATGACTCTGAATTCACATTGATTGAAATGACTCTGAATTCACATTGATTGAAATGACTCTGTTGAACGAGCGGCTATGTTTCCAACTACGTTGTAATCCATCACTTTTTCAGTTCGATAGGTTCATGAAAATACTTGCGAGCCTTAGTAGTGGTTTCACATAAAATATAAAAAAGCAGAACAAAAACGTAATTGCCGTTGTTTTGGCATTTATGAGAAATGTTAGATGATTCTACCTTGATACATTTGTTAGTTGTCGTCAAACATAGAGGCAATCGAATCAGCCAGATTTTGAGCATGACAATTATACCCTACATTATCACAATTATACCCTACATTATGACAATTATACCCTACATAAAATCTTATGAAAATTATACCCTACATAAAATCTTATGACAATTATACCCTACATAAAATCTTATGGCATAGGGAAGCAATAGAGAATTGTGGCGTGATAGTAGTTTGGGTTCGTGCACCATCGGATCATTTTGTCCAACATTTCTTTCTTGAACTTGTTCGTTCGGAATTTCGACAACGAAAGTATTTTGACTATATTTCATTTCTATAGTTTGCGTAATATGAATGTACAACTCACCTTTCTCGACCGCAAGAACAAATTGAAAAATCTATTAATGTTTATACCTTAAATATTTTCATCATTATTTATGTTTTCTAATTGCATGGTGTTTTTTGTGTGTAGTTATATCATTATAGATGTAAAGTGCTTAGAGCGTGAAAAGGTTAGGCGCTATACAACGTCCTCATTATTATTATTATTATTATTATTATTATTATTATTATTATTATTATTATTATTATTTCTACCATAGCTGCTGCCCAATGCACTTCTTGACCAAATTGTATGGCCGTGAAACAGCATAAGATATTTTGTTTGGAAATTTATCCATACAACTGGCATTGGGTATATTGCTTATTGATAATTCGATGGATCTACTCTCCAAGGAGTCACTTGATGTCAAAAGGTGACTGACCCAAATGTTCCAATAGAGGGTTGTTCCTGTTGCTGTGGTTGTGACTATCGTTGGACAGAAAAGACTACCGTTGTTACTGCTAGTAGAATATGAAGATAACCAATGCAGCTGCCGAGTAAAATGGTCCACATCTGTTTGACTTTGTGTTATACGCCCTAGTGGTAATATCTGATACGATTACATAACAGACTAGACATATTAGACAGAAAAAGACGACATGCTTTAAGGCATATGTTCTACACACCACATCCACAAGGGCTGGTTTTGTAGTTTTTGAAGAGCGGAACCATAAAAAGAACTATAGCGCAATGGATATCAATGCTTCGAATGCTGTCGCGCCTATATACTGCATGTTAATGTCATATGTTGATCTCTTCTGACTGGAAGAGAGGCTTCGCGCTCTGGATTTTGCAGTGCGCCTTTTCGATCGGTGAAACGGTTTAATCCGTTGCGATCCGACCTGAGGCTATACATGCAAACGCCGTGTCTCATGGTTTCACTTTTCTTCAACAACGATCAAGATGCATATCACGTTGCCGATAGTGGCGTCCATGACATATACCAAGTTGGTAATTAGTTTTGCGGATGCAGTTCAACCCAGCCAACCAGATGTATGCCACGTACTCATGGATCATATCCAAGATTACGAATACATATATTAGGAAGAGAACGATTTGTGTGGAAAGACATGGATACCTCAAGAATATCGTGCACTACGGACTCCATATGAGACGAAGTTTAAAGAACAGAAGAACCGTGCTGAGATGTGGAGTTTGTTGACTCTGTCCCTTTCCGAGGCGAATCAAATTTTTAGAGACTACTCATTGATTGTCAGATGTGTATGTCTATGTTGTGTGTATGCGTTTCTTTTCTTATCTATTTTAACATTATTATTTTCGTTTGACTGTGCCATACTTGGACTCCATAAACGTTTTCGACCCTCACGTGGCACTTCCATGTTACATGTTACATTATGTACATTACATACCTATCGACAGTTAGACTGTGGTCTACTCTAGCAATATTACTCTCACCCCAAATGAGTCTATTCTCTTGTAGCCGTAAGCGTGATCCTCAAGTGTCACTCTCTTGTTAAGCCTATCACATATTTATTATGATACGAACCCCTATCGGCGGATTCAAGTGTAGGTATCTGTGAACTTAACTAGAAGACCTATTTATGAATCTCAGCACACACAGACACAAACTCGCATGGCAAACTAGTAGACTAGTACTATAGCTTATTTCTATTTGACATCCGTGAGATACTTTCTTGCAAAATATCAATTATTACAACGTGAAATGCATACAAACATCATTTTTAGGTCTCTGGAGAAAATGTTTAAGCTATGAAAGATTGGTCACGATATGATTAAATCGTATTATATCGTATTAAATCGTATTATATCGTATTAAATCATATTTTATTATGTGACACATGTATACCGTTGCAACTATGTGGTCAGAAATAAACAGAAAAAGCAAACCAAATAAGGTTTTCTTCTAAATAAATAAATAATTTAATTATCTGAGCTATAGAACAAATTTTAAAAGAAACTTACAGTATTATTAATCTCATCTCAAATAATCCTACAACGTTATATCAAAAGAATAATTAATTGCCTTTTCCGAAAGGATTTCAGTTCTTGAATGTGCTAAGGTACCAATATCCTTGAACGTGCTGAAATATCAACAGTCTTGATGTATCACATTGTCAATGTTTAAAATATCTTGGAATTCATTCGCAGTAATTTCAAAATATTGTTTATACCTTACAATCGTAAGAGATCTTTGCAATTCGAAAACATTAATTTTAATAAACGATTGTTCTAAAATTAAATCCAAACACAACATTAAATGATTATGGAGACTGGAAACACAATAAAATAATATAAATATAAAAAAAATATAATAAAGAATTGTTTACTTTTTTCTCTTGATAAAAATCCCTAAGATTCTATTAGGATACTATGTTGCAATACATTTCTACTTGACCCTTGTCGCATTACTCCCACTTTTGACGTACATAGCAACACAGCCACACCTAACGTACGTCGCAAGAGTAAATGACACTAATAGGAAAAAATAGTATATATTTAATGTTATATATAAATGATCATTAAATCTACAATCATGGACACATGTTAAACACACCATCTAGATATTCAACGGTGGGAATACTTATTGATAGTGGTAGAATTAATCATTTCAGTAAACTTAAACATATTTGGTTGCTTTCAATAATAGTTATCAATGTACACTTTAAAATATTTTGAACTAGTATACACTGCATGATGTTCCACGTCTGTAGAATTTTGTAATATGCATTTGCATTTAGTGTTACGACTCAATCGTCTTGAACTAAGTTATATATGACAGCGAATACCATTAGGTTTTTAGTAAAAGTCAAAGCATAATTTGTTTCGATATAACACAAGGTAAAAATTTACAAACGAACTTATATTATTTGGCATTAATCCCTAAAGCCTTAAGACCGAAAGCATGGAGTGTTTCTATTGAATTACAGTGTTCCGAAATAATTCAAATCCTGAATGTGCTGATGTACCAATAACCGTGAAGAATGTCGATGTGCAAACAGTCTTAATCTATCCCAATGATATAATTCAAAATGTCTCCATATGAATTTACAATAAATTCCACAATAATGTTATGTTTAGAAATAATATGTAATTCAAATGAATATTATAAAAAAAAACACAAATGGTCTCCGATTGTACTGAACTCGACTATAAGACTGGTTTCACTACCTATGTTAACATAGGAATAACTTCGGAAGTATGCAATCTTAATATGAAAACCTAAGACACAAAAATAAACCAGGGATGAAATACAAATGTTCATTTCCAGAACATACTAAGTTATAAACATTATAGTACAAAACGCCAGGCAGACCAGCAATTCCGTGAGGGAAGTCAGTTTTATGAAGTAACGATGTTATCCTAGAAGTAATAGCTATCTGAAAGTATAAGCTATTTATAATTGGGCAGTGTTCAAGGTCGCTGAAGGAGTGGTAGACAGAGAAATAAGTGGAGTGACAACATCACAGAATGGACCAGGAAAAGTTTTGCGGAGACACAGGCATTGGTACAAGATTGAGACAAGTGGAGGGAACTGGTTAGATGTTCAGCAGCACAGTGCCTTAAAGACCACACTAGGTCAAGAGAATGATGCTGCTGCTGCTGCTGCTGATGATGATGATGATAATAACTCTATATTATGCCAATGTTTGGACAATTTTGTGAACAGTACCACATTTAAATAAAATTAAATTCGAAATATGCAAATACATTGATGTGTGTGTGTGTGTGTGTGTTTGTATGTGTGTGTGTGTGTGTTTGGATTTTAATGTAGCTGTGACAATCATTCAGTTATATCGCTAACTGGTCTGCAGTGTGGCAGGTTAGAGTGATGTCTAGCACTAGGGCATCATGCCGTAGACATGTGGCATCATGTCCCACCCAGTCATGTTATTCTGACACCAGACTGATCAATCCTAATACTAACCTTTTAAAATTGAAAGCTAAGCGAGTTAGCTGTTATATATATATATATATATATATATATATATATATATATATATATATATATCTATATATATATATATATATATATCTATATATATATATATATATATATATCTATATATACAAATATATATATACATATATATATATACATATATATATATACATATATATATATACATATATATATATATACATATATATATATATATATATACATATATATATATATACATATATATATACATATATATATATATATATATATATATACATATATATATATATATACATATATATACATATATATATATAGATATACATATATATATATATATATATATATATATATATATATATATACATATATATATATATATATATATATACATATATATATATATACATATATATATATATATATATATATATATATATACATATATATATACATATATATATATAAATATATATATATATATATATATATATATATATATATATATATATATATATATATATATATATATATATATATATATATATATATATATATATATATATATATATATATATATGGTATGGCTCAGCCGGGGGTTGGTACCGGCGACTTTCTGCAGACCAGGTGGACAATCGAATCGCTTTGGCTACGGGATAGGTCACAAATGCATTTATAAAATAATGCTTAGCTGTAATCATCAAGTTTGCTGTCGCAGTTTGCATTACATCTTTTGTTTTAAATGTGATACAAAACATTCAGTTGAGTAACACTGTGCAAATGACTTGCAAAAGCCAAGAAAGGTCAAAATATTCCTTACTAGTGTTACCCAGCTCACAAATGATAAACATTTTGTACCTAATTATTTTAATTTTCCTCTAATATATTTACCCAATATTTCACTCAGTTATCTTCAGACATTCAGAAATGTTCACCATGTCTGTAATTGCCTTTTAGACCTACAATAACGTTTTTAGATGAATTACGATATCTGTGTGTTGCATTGAGATTCGAACTTGTCATGCAAACAAATTATAGGCATATTCCGTTCTTTGTTTAGTTTTGATTTTAAGAACAATAGTATTTTATTGTATTATCCTATTTCCATGAAGGTATTCCGTACTCAAAGCAATATTTTCAATTTCAAAAGCAAACAGCATGCTAAATGCAGGAATGCGGATGATATGGACTACAAATCTGGACTATAGTACTTAAATGTCTGTCACCTGTCAAATTATGATACCTATCATACCACAGTCAAATTACCATGTCAATAATGTCATAGGTACAATTAACATATACATACTGTTACCACACATATACCGTAACAGGTTAAACTACCGTACCGTTGTTGACTAGTGAAATTACCATGTGAATACTTCCAAAAGTAAAATACATACTGTTAGCTTTACTGTTGCAGGTCAAATTACCGTATCAATGCTGCCTCCGAGTTTTCGCACGACTGATATCCATGACAACAATAAAAAATGTTAAGTTGAACTGTGAGCTGGCAAATGTATCTACACCATTTTATTTCACTTCTGTTTCAGTAAATAAGGAATTCATCACCTTCAGTTTTGACTGGTAATTATTGTGTATCCTGGAATAGATTAATGACAACCAAATAGACAATCAGTATTGAAATCAGCTATTCACTGCGTGACGTACCGAAAGTGTATATCCTCAGTAATATACAAGACTCGACAATTTGATCAAATACAGCGATCATTACACGATAAAGAAAGCATTTACATCATACACGGAAAAAAGATTAGACTGTATTCTTCACGTTAATAAAGGCTATGGCTAATACACTGATGATATATGAAAATTAGCACGAAATGCATCATGGGTACGGTGTCTAGCCTTGGGAGTTAGTAATATTGTGCTCTGCTTCGGAGAGAAGGAGTGGGTGTGATCCGAATCGTCTGTTTGTTTGTTGACTTTGACTGTCCGAATAAAGTACATGTGGTCTGTGCTCACGTAATGAGGGTACATTTTACAATACTTGTATTAACATAAACCTTAGTGAGAGAGAGAAAAAACTGAAGAAGAAGAAGAATTGCATCTCTACTACTATGCGAATGAATTGTTAAATAATTCTGAAACAACGATCTATGAGCTTTTACATTTTGGTCATACAAATTATTTCAGAGAATCATATTATTTATTTATGATTTTAATTTGTTATATATATATATATATATATATATATATATATATATATATATATATATATATATATATATATATATATATATATATATACAGTATATAAAACATATCCTTAAAGTTAATAATTTATGTATTTATCTATCTTTCTATCACCAGAGCGCGATGTACTGTTTACAAAATTCAACATTTTACCTATGAAATGTGTTTATTACAGAGTTTCTTTATATAATCAAATAAATGTCAGAAATGTTTTGCCATCTTAAATTGTATTCAGGTTATAAGCATAAAGAAAAAACTCATACAGAAACAATATTCGAACAGAATCAAAATTCATAAGGAATCAAAATTCATATGAATCAAAATTCATATGGAAGCAAAATCCATAATTGTGTTGAGATGTGCTTATATTGTGTTAAACAAAAACAACAACATAAACCCCTTGTTCCTGTCTCAACAATAGGGTGGAAACGGTCTTACTAGTCGGCCAGTGGCACGTTTAAAATTGTATCCATAACTTGAGAATATATGGTATGTTTTCAAACAGGCAATACATGTAAGTCTAATCAGGCATACTTCGGTTATTAGTCCATTCCCCTACCCTCAATCACGGTAACTAGAGACGACAAGTACATCAATTTTCTCCTACATGACAGGTTTCCTTTGCCTCTACACCTAGCTACTGTACACCTTTTGCACTTCCAAAAGATCAAGTGGGGCGCATGCTTGCTTTGTTGTATCATGCAGTTAATTTTGAACCAAGATTTTGCGTGTCTTCGGTACAATATCAAGGGTGAAAAGCTTCCTTTGTCGAAGAAGAATAAGAAGTCTAATCTGGTATAATACATTAATGCTTTGTATAAATGATTGGTTCAAAACAACTGAGTTGATGGACTGATCAATTTAACCGGTGGGTTTTTTTGTATTTAGGTGGGTTAAATGCGTTTGATTTTTAAACCATGTTCTTAAGGTTGATACTATTTTCCGCATGTTCATATAATTAGCTGACTCTATATTACTCATTTTCAGTAAGTCGCGATCATAAAGCTTCATGAAGTAGTGATACATTTTTATATTTCTTATCCAATGTTAACGTGAAAAAGTTCCATCGTTCAGAAAATGTTTAGTTTTAAATTAATAATTGAATTTTTGAGCGCTTTCTTTGCACAGCATTAGACACACACACACACACACACACACACACACACACACACACACCATTACGGCTTGTATATAATAAGTGCGCCGTTGCTCTTATTATAAGCGTAAACCAGCTTGACACGTCATTGTGTGCATGCATTGATTTTTGATAGCAGCTGTATGATATAACAATACATAACATAAAAAGTATCATAATAATAATTTTTATGTGGAATCTAATCTAAAGCATTCTTTAAATAATTAAGTTTTAAACAGATTTGAAAAAGATGGATAAGTTCCATTCGAATATAATTTTACCTTATCTGTATTTTATCAACAGCTCCTGTTACATTAGACTTGTTTCGTTTTCCATTCGTCAAACAAACGCTTGACATAAGGTAAAATTTCATGTCTGCATATCATCCTATCCATTTTAACACATTAAATTGCAATTTGTTTTTTTTCTTCCGAATATCAATTGAAAATCCACTATTACGCCTAGCGAAGCAGACTGGTAGATCATTATTTAGTTAAATAGCCATTTCAATCTATATTTTATGTGAGATATTTGCTTTAGAACCAGACTTGTATGTATGTATGTATGTATGTATGTATGTATGTATGTATGTATGTATGTATGTATGTATGTATGTATGTATGTATGTATGTATGTATGTATGTATGTATGTGTGTGTGTGTGTTTTTGATCTAATTTAATTGTTTGTCTGATGTTTGAATTTTGCTTGTTTGATTTAATTACATATTATTGTAATGTAATACTGTTTATTGAACTTGACTTTTTTTTAATTAAGTTCAGGTTTGTTTGACCTGATGTTTTTACTTTTCATTGGTAAACACCTAATAATAGAAACACGGTGTCTAGTTTCTGACCTTGATTCAGAACATTGACATTGTTAGTAAACAACGTTTTTAAATCTTTAAATTCTTTCTCAGATTAAGAATGATTAAATTAAGTCGATGTCATACCTAGACTACGTGATATTTAACATGTACCAAACTTCCATTTCTAAAAGTTTGATCCCAACCGGAAATCTGTTTTGCACGTTAGTTAGACTTATTACTGTTATATTGCGAACAAATTGTTAACCGTGCATTTAAATTTGAAAGGTCAAGATGTTTTATTTTGTGTACAGTTTATTCTAGTTATTTCATTTTCATCAAATGACTTTGAATTTATTGTAGTTTTTTTTTCTTTCTTGAAATAATTGTGCTCTCACTTAATTCTTGAACAAGGATATTTATTGAAAACGGATACTATTTTATGTGACTCAACTCTTGATGACACTATTGAAACTGCAGCACTTCGCAGGTTACAAGAGACGTCGTCGCCGACCATTTCGGATTTCATCAAGATTCGAACTCAGCTTCACTGAGGACATTTTAATATTAGAACTTCTATATTTTTAATTCTTTGATTGTTTTCGAATTTGATTCATAAAACCGTAAGTATTTTTCTTCTTATTTTTCATGTTTATATAAATACTAATAATGACCATATCTTTAAAATTGGAGATGTAGGAATAATCCCGAAAATATGGAAGTAAGCAGTAATCATCCTTGTACCTAGACCCGGAAATCCAATTAAGTATATGGACCCGGAATCCCACCAATCGATGGAAAATCATGTAGTCCCAGAAATAAAAAAAAATGATCTAAAATCATATATACTCGGAAATCCATAAAATGATCTTAAATCACATAGTCCGGGAAATTCAATAAATGATATATAAACATGATATATAAAATGATATATAAACCAAAACTTCAATAAATGATGCTATATCATCAAGACCTTTTTCACAAACTGGCAATATATGTAAAAGTCGTGGAAACCGACCTACATAAATGTTACCTACAATGTCAGGATCTAACAGGCAACAACCGCTTAATTTTTTAAGTGGTTAGAGAGCCTGTCACGAATGCGAGAGGTCGTGCGTTCGAGCCCCAGTCGAATCATGCCAATAAATTATAAACATAGTTCAGTTTCCCCGCTAGGCACTCAGCATTAAGTGGTTCTTGCTATGATTGGTCGGCCTGGTGACAGGATAATGTGAATGGGTGACATCAGTGCTAGACATCACTATAAACTGCCACATTGAAGACATCTTAACAATATGACTGAAAATTTGTAAAGCTCACACACACACACACACACACACACACACACACACACACACACACACACACACTAAAAGATAGCACGCAGAACCAATTCCGCAACAACATTTGCACCATGGAACTCATCATAAAACTATAAAAAAGATTTTTTTTAAAAAGTAGACTTAGAAGACATATGGCCTGATATGGACTGATTAAAAACTCGAAACCTATGGAATATCTAGGAACAAAACACAAATGGATAGCAAACGTTCTAGCTGATACAAGGATACAAGTCCAATACGGAAAATAATTCCCCAAACAGTACACACTTGATAATTTCCCATCGCAGGGATGTGCCAGCAGCCCGACACATTTTAATAGTGGAAAAAAGTATCTAGAAGAAAAACTAGTAACCCAAAAGACCTCCATCTGTCGCAATTTTCTGATCATAGTGACATTTGGAAAGCTGAGAAGAATTAACCAGACAACAACAAAATGGGCTAAATGAGACAGGGAAATAGACAGATAAATGGGGATTTAAACTAGTGCTACAAAAACAATAGGAGTAGTGTTCATACCGGAAGGCCAAATCCATCCACCAACAAAAACTATTCCTTTACGGAACACCTATACAGTTTTAGATATGGTAGTCGAGGAAAACATCACGTATGCGATCCATATCGAAAAACTTGTAAAATGGTGCACTCGAGAAAATAACTTTCTGCGCAACCTCAGAGACGATAACTGGGTTTGGGGGATGATCAAATCTCACCCGTAATCCTCTACAAGGCATTACTACAAGCCAAACTGGACCACATCTGTCAAGTCTATGGCAAAGAAAATGTCACATTGCTCATGCAATTGGGTATAGTCCAATCGAAAGCGCTAATGGGGTGCACTAAATTGTTCTCATACGATTACACCAACGCAAGAAACCTTGATAACAGAACGCTACTAAAACTACATTGTAAAGAAATGACGCTCCATTGTCTTACTCGAGAATCGATTCACAGCACCAATCACCTTGCAACTAAAGCGATATTTATAGCGGCAAAACTAAAATAAAAACCCGAACGGTACAGCAGTCGGAATAGTCACCCAAAAACAAGGTATATTGTTTGGAAGAAGACAGCCTGACGAGTGCGTAATCTACATCGTATAAATCGTAGCGCTGTCAGAAGCGCGAAACTAAACTTGAACCAGCCCAATAACTGAGGCAATAATTCTAACCTTGAACCAGCCCAATAACTGAGGCAATAATTCTAAGCTTGAACCAGTCCAATAACTGAGACCGTAATTCTAAGCTTAAACCAGCCCAATAACTGAGGCAATAACTCTAAGCTTGAACCAGCCCAATAACTGAGGCAATAATTCTAAGCTTGAACCAGCCCAATAACTGAGGCAATAATTCTAAGCTTGAACCAGTCCAATAACTGAGACCGTAATTCTAAGCTTAAACCAGCCCAATAACTGAGGCAATAACTCTAAGCTTGAACCAGCCCAATAACTGAGGCAATAATTCTAAGCTTGAACCAGCCCAATAATTGAGGCAATAATTCTAAGCTTGAACCAGCCCAATAACTGAGGCAATAATTCTAAGCTTGAACAAGCCCAATAACTGAGACAGTAATTCTAAGCTTGAACCAGCCCATTAACTGAGGCAATAATTCTAAGCTTGAACCAGCCCAGTAACTAAGGCAGTGATTCTAAGCTTGAACCAGCATAATAACTGAGGCAATAATTCAAAGCTTGAACCAGCCCAATAACTGAGGCAGTAATTCTATGCTTGAACCAGCCCAATAACTGAGGCAATAATTCTAAGCTTGAACCAGCCCAATAACTGAGGCCGTAATTCTAAGCTTGAACCAGCCCAATAACTGAGGCAGTAATTCTAAGCTTGAACCAGCCCAATAACTGAGGCAGTAATTCTATGCTTGAACCAGCCCAATAACTGAGGCAATAATTCTAAGCTTGAACCAGCCCAATAACTGAGGCCGTAATTCCCCCTTCGTGAATTTGCAATTTGGAGATTTATTTCGAACTGCGTATTATAATACGATATAATATTTGTTTTAGTGAAATATACTTAGTTTTTATGATTTAAAAAAGATGTTCAGTCATTTTCTTTCGTTGTTGCCACTTTATGATTTCATGTTAACATTCATTCAGTTCACTTGGATTTTAAAAAATTAATTCGTATTTCTGGAAATATGTCATGTGCTCTTATAAATGTCTGGAACAAAGACAGTGTATTAAAATCTTACTCGGATTTCCTATACGGGAATGTCAGATCTTGTGATTCTACAAGGAACTATGGATCAATACAAAACAGACTTCAGCAAACGTTATCGTCTTCCATCTTGCAGTGGCTTAGCTAGGATATTTGGTGCCCAGGGCAAAACACCAAAATTTGCGCCCCGGCTGCCCCTGTTGCGCAGTTATGTACCTTGTTTCTAAAACGGAACGTAATCATTATCAGTCATAATATAATTATTAAACTATTACCACGAACTGTATATTAAATCGTTTAACCAGTAGACCGCCCGCACGACTGTAATCCAGTCAACAAGTATACAGCAGATGTTGACCAAAACAACATTGTTTTTATTGTGTTACTTAAAATAAGTGTACTTTTCAAGTTTCACTAATGGGTTCAATATATAATCCAACAAATCCTGTGTTGATACTTTGGGCCGATTTATGCGCCCATTTGGCACCCCCTAGCCACCTGCGCCCGGGGCGAATGCCCCCCTTGCCCCCGTCCCCTTGCTGCGCCACTGCCATCTTGGATGTCTCAACAGGACTAGAACTTGGATCTATTCGTGGCTTATTCTTGGATTGTTTTTGGATTTGATTATTACAACTTAAGTCCTTTTTCCATTTATACAGTCTTGTTCCAAGGAAATAAATTGTTTGTTAAATTTTACAAAACTTGTTCTCTTCACTCTTTCTTTGGGTGACCCGACAAAGGAGTCACGACAAAAACGCGCTGACAAATGAGCGCAAGACTAAAGAGCTTAATGCCAAAAGAGCGCCGACAAGAGAGCGCCGACAAGAGAGCGCCGATTAAATTATACTAACAAGTAAAGTATAGATCAAGTAGAGAAGTGTTCAAACATTATTAAGGAAAAGAAGTGTGTTTGCAACTATACTATTAGGTATAAGAGATCAGAAAGATATATATAAAAGTTTTCAAACGATGGAAGCTTTGATGTATATACGTTGGTACAGACTAGCGATTAAAGAATATGTTGGACGTGTATAAATAGTTACAAATTCCTATTTAAGTTCAACATGTTCTGAAGTTTTACAACATTTACAAAATTACAGTATAATAGTTGTAAAAAAAATTACATGGAAACAATTGAGTCAAAGAAGGGGACGATAGTGCTATTAATTTCCTTTATTTTTAAGTCATGTTAAGTAATTATTATAATTTAGTTAAACATTTACGTAATTTATTCAGAAGTGATTTTCAACTTAAATTGTAATACACTCATTTTAAGCATTTAAGACTTTCAATTACTAAAATTATGTGCGCTATTTTGTCTTGCGCTCTTTCGTCTACGCTCTTTTGGTATTTGCTCTTTTGTCTTGCGCTCATTTGTTGGCGCTCTTTTGTCAGCGCTTTTTTGTCGTGCGCTCTTATGTCAGGGTGCCCTTTCTTTGTTGCCGTTTATTGTAGCATAAACTCGTAACAGAACATATATTTTAAAAAAAAGACACTTGAGCTGCCTTCAACAAAAGGCTAGATCCTTGGTCAGAGTAAGACAGACACGTGCATCTTAGGCGTCTTAAACTCACTAACTTAATAACACTCAATATATTCTCATCTTGGGTATGAAAGACGTTTAAGATGACATTTGGAAATGGATCTTACATAAGATGTATGCAAACGAGAACAATGTTTAGATTCGACGTCAGATCTGGTATTTAAAGATGATTTAATAATTCTTCATTTTCATTTCAAATAAATTTAACTAAAGGCAAGTATATTTGACAATTAGTATGAGCTTTATTGCCACACTTTACTTTTATATAATACGGAAGAATTAATACATTTGTCATGCATGGAAACTACCATTGTAAATGTTGCACGCTACTTATTGGTTACTGCATTTGCATGAGAAAATGTCAAAGAGTTTTAAGGATGGAAATACTCTCACAACCTCCATCCGACAAAACGATTTCATCTTTTCACATGCAAATGCAGTATACTGTATGCTCATTTTCTTATTCTACGAACGGCTTAAATATATAAACAAAATTACACTACAAGAAACAAAGTAACTGAATATATGCCGTACTCCAAACTAAAAACACAAGCACAGATTCATTATTACACAACAGCAGCATTATTAAAATGCACATAACTCCGCTCCGATAAATTTGAACTTAGTCGTTTGCTAGACATAACGTTAGAAAGAATATTGCGTTTCGATATACTTAAACTTGAAAATGAGAGTCTAATTGTGAATGAATGCGCATTGCAACAGTTTTTCCATTTGCTCCGGAATGAATAGATGTTATTTATGTCGATTACACGAACTGTCGTGAATATGGACTGGATTTATCTGTGCGGTATGAAATACTTCAGACTGAAGCAGCGAGAGAGAAGCGTGTTGACATCTGCAACGTTCTTTTGGTTATGTATTTGAATGTTTGGAATCATAATCGGGAAAAAAAGGGAGTCTTTCAACTGTAAATATAAAATAGAAACGCTATGGAATATAATGTTCATTTCATTTTGAGTGCAGTTAGGAGGATGTATTTGCACTTGGAATGTATTACAGTACAATTTCAAAATGCTTAATCAATTTTAAAATGCTTAAATCAGTTTCAAAGTACAAGCCTTAGAATATATTACATGGTGCATGTAAATAAAAATTGCAAAACTAAAATTGTTCAGTTGGAGGAAATACAGGACGTAAAATTGGAAGTATATTTTCTGTCATTACTTATTACCAGCTAAGGAAGACACTCTTATGCCTTTGCACTTGCATCGTGTTTGTAGGGACCCATCACTTTTATGACCTGAATAAATCCGAAACAAACATTGTATCAAAAAATTAACGCTTCATATTTCACAGCAGCTGGTCTCTGGCAGTTCCATGAAACACGTGCTTTGGTTCCTTAAGAAACAATCGTAACCAAACAAACAGTAAACCTTCTACACGCAAATACATAGTTTGTTTTCAAAGTAGTTCTTGATAAACTATTAAGCATATATGTTGTCAACGTTAGTGCCATATCGTAAACTGTTGCACAATTCTGACAATATAAAGTTAACGGAGATAAAAATGAGCGTATTATAAGTTATAGATAATAATTGAATGTGCGTCGTTATACTGTACATGTATTACACGGAACATGGTTCTAAGCCAAAATGTATCTCATCTGCATTCAGTCTTTCTAGCAATGTACCGTCTGCATATCGCCCTTGGCACAGTACTGGAACTACTCTTCTGAAAGTAGCTAATGACATTCTCTCTGATGATCCAAGCGGCTGTGTTTGAACTTTTTTATATTTCTGGAGTAGAATAAAGTTACAATAGTAAAGTCTTGAAAGTACTAATGAACATACAAGTGTTTTAGTGGCATCAGCTGAAAGATATTTGTGAATAGAGCTGATGTGTCTCAGCTCAAGATATGCAGCCTTGAATATATTCATGACATATTGGTGCAATGTGAAAGTACCGTCCAGAGTAACACACAGGTTTCGTACTGACTGTGTGAATTTAATGTTGGTTTTGCTGATATTTATTGTTTGAGGGAGCAGCAGAGACGGTGAACATATTAAATCGAAACGTCACCCTTTTTATTACCAAATCGACTAATGGTGACTAACATAGAAGTCAATCAATGACTACACCTAGATTGACCCAAACAAATGTTTTAGTCAGTCCTCTCTGCTGCTCTCTCCATGTGTTAAATTGTCAATCTGAGGATAAAAAAAATCTTGTATATAAATCAAACGAAATGAATAATTCAGACAAACGATCAATCTTGGACTTTTTTGAACTTTGAATAATATTTTTCCTCGGTTGGAGGGATTCCTTTTCTAGGTATCAATACCCCTTCTTCGATCCTACGACGATAATACGCCATCAAAGTTCTGTATTTATCTCCACTACATTCATTACAAATCCGATATTGTCCTCGAACGCCAACATTGCATCCAACACAATGTAGAGGACCAGCATGTGGTTTCTTTGATAGGGTATATTTACGTTTCTTGCAGTATTCTCTACGACATTTTTTATTACATTTATATGTGCTTGCTTGACGCAGCCATGTACAAGTTTTCATATATCAAATTTATTTAATTTAGTTAGAGGATATCGTTATTTTGTCAATCTGACGCGAGGGGAACCCTCTCTGCCACTACAAATTAGCCAAATATTTGATCAATATATACACGATATCTTTTCTTGTGATCATGCAGATTTATTGTTATAAAACCACACGGTGCTGCTTGCGCACGTAAAAAGAAAGTTTTGAATTTATTGATATCCATATCCCTGCTACACCATGTATGATGAATATTTCGTAGCGTTTGTGTATCAATTCCATTGAAAAAGCTAAAATATTACAATTATCTCTGATTATTTTCGGAATTTTGTGTATACCGCTGAGTTACATTGTAACAGAATTGTTACCGAGTGGATGGTGGATTAAATGAACAACACAAACACAATATGTGAAAGATAATATAAATTTATGAAATAAATTATTAATGAAAAAAATAATGATGCATCAACACAATAACTCATGCGTTCACCCCACGATTACACTCCACAACCATTCACAATACATGAATAAATTAAATATTAATGCACAATAAACACAGATCCAAGGAATCTCCTGGACTAAACACAGATCCAAGGAATTTCCTGGACTACACAAATGTTTCACCAAAAAATGGAACCTTTACAAAAGTTGTATTAACGCAAGTATAAATTGCGATAACAAATACAAACATCAAACTATACTATCACACGTATGGATTGCGACAACTAGCACAAACATCTACATATATTTAATCAAGTTGCTAACTTTTATTGAGATGCATGTAATCCCCTGAAATACTACTGTGATTCAAAGTATCTATGTAAATATAACAACGTATTCAATTGTAACTACAATTGCAACACACACATGTGTCTCGACCCTGTACAACCGTACGATTCACCAACTATTGAATCGCCGCCCAGCTTCTCCGAATACCTAGGGTTGACCAATACTTTTATCGGCCGTTTGCCCTTCACGGATCCACCACAGTTATACGTACAGACAGCATACAGCATCTACTAGAACCATCGGTCCCCAAATACTTAGATGCTACCCCGGACGTTTACACCTCTAGACAGCTCCGACACTCGGACATTTAGACTTCTAGATTTCCGGATATTTACACATCTCGACAGACGTAGACGGACAGACAATCCGACAGACAGACAGTCAGATACTTCAATTTGATCGCACAATTAAACAGCATACTCACGGCACAATCAATCACATTCAGCTACAATTCAGCTACATTCAGTCATATTTAGCTACAATTCAGCTACATTCAGATGCGTTCAGAGACGTTTAGCTACAATCAGAGACGTTCCTCTACAAATCAGATACGTTCAGCTACAATCAGAGACGTTCCGTTACAAATCAGATACGTTCAGCTACAATCAGCAACAATTCAGAGACATTCAGAGACGTTCAGCTACAGTTTCAGAGACGTTCCGCTACAAATCAGCAACAATTTCAGAGACATTCAGAGACGTTCATCTACAGTTTCAGAGACGTTTCGCTACAAATCTTCAACAGTTTCAGCTACAATAAGGAAACCAAACTAATAATAGTTGTTTCTAAAACAATCTAAAACTTAGATTACGCTATTGCATTTAAAGTCTAATAGTGACTAGTAATTCCAAATATTCCACGTTTTAAATCTGCATTGTAATAAAGGCATCATTACATGAAATGATAAACTGAATAAAATTCACAATAAAACGAAATATAAATTTGACACTCACCCCTTTGGCTGGAGAAAGAATGACGAGCTATCTCTCCTTTGATAAGATACTTTTGGACTCGTAATGTTATCAGAAATATTCTGTTTTATATACCCTCAAATAGGTGAGCATAATTCACGGCAAAATTCCCTTGCACCCCGTGATTATAATGTTCCTGACTTCAAGTGATTCGTAGTCAGACACATGCAAATCGTTACACGTCGCTTACCTTGAAAAAAAACCACTTATTCACCCCAGGTAACGCATGTACGATGAAACGAAAAAAATGGTGAGATTAGTTTGTAATTCAAGAAGAAATAAATTCAATTTTCGCCTAATTCTGTGACATACATAAATAATTTCAGTAGTTTTATGTCTTCCTCGAGAAAATATTCTTGCCGAATTTGATTTTTTATCTAGTGTTACGTCGTCATACACAACTAAAGTATTAACGAATCCATCAAGATCATCGACAGATGGTGCTTCATCCATGTAGGTTATAAAATCAATAATATCATCACCGCTCAGAAATCATGCGTTTTCATTAAATTCCTTAAGTACTTCTTAACATCTCTGATCATATACAGATGGAGCTACTAAGTACTATTTATTCCACCGCAACCATCTCATTATCAAATTAAGTAATAATTGTGCTTAACCAGATCGAGACGGGCCTATTAGTATCATTCTGATATAATTTGGTAACGCTGGATGATGTTTTACCTGTTCTCGTTTTCGTGTCGCTGAAAAATTAATTACATCCATCGTATCTTTCTATTATGGATTTATATTGTTTACACTCTAAGGTTAAAACTCCAAGTACTAATTTATCTACGGTTACAACAAAAATTAAAAGAATAGCATACGGTGGAAATTGTTTCGTATGTGGCAGAAAGAACTTTTCCTTTTTACCAAAATTTTAAAAACAAAAACCGGTGGTGACTTTGCAACATTAATGTCAAAATTTCCAGGAACTCTGTGGGCCAAATATCTCCGAGAAAAACATCCTCCAGGATATAATTACTGCGGTCCTGGCACTCGACTTGATATCAGACTTGATGAGCAAGATAAACCAAAATACGATGAATATCCGGTAAATGCAATCGATAAAGCGTGCCACGTTCATGATGTAGCTTATAAAAGTTAAGATCTCGAATAAAAACATATCGCAGATGTGAAATTGATTCATGCATTCAAGTCCATTAAAACAAAATCTCAAGGAAGGATTAGCCAATTGGTAAGTGCTGGGTAATTGATTATAATGTAATCAATTTAGTATTGCCCAAGAGGATGGATGCTGGAAAGGTAAAGCAGCAATCGATAAACTCGCTAATGTAACAAATGTCACACGTTCTACAGCCGCAGCGTGATTAGCACGACAAGCAATATGGCAAATTTATCTACCACCGCCTAAACGAATCCAGTACGCACACTTTGATGTTAATGTTCCTAATGAAGTTTATCGGGCGGATATTCTGTTTTTAACTCATGATCATATACGTAGAGTAACATTTAAACACGCATTAACCGTTGTTGGTGTTGGAAGTAGATATAAAGAAGCAGAACCATTATCAACTAAAAGATCTACCGAAGTCGCATCTGCCTTCGAACGGATTTATCGACGAGGACCCTTGCGATGGCCATAACTATTATAAGTTGATCCTAGCAAAGAATTTCTTGGCGCAGTATCATCATTAATGAAGCAATATAATGTTAAAATACGACTAGGACATACTGATATTTATCGTGATAAAGCGATTGTAGAACGATTAAATAGAACACTTGCTGAACGATTATTTGGATACCAATACACCGCAGCCAATATTAGGTAATTTCATCGTAAGGTATTTGTACGAACGAGGTGAACTTGAAGGAGGAAAAAAAGAGCGAAATATCCTATTTGGAGTATTAATACACACAAGATATCCAGCGTGGTACGATCTACAGGTAGACCCGCAATCTACAGATTAGATTTAACTACTCCTCAACGTAGATTCACAGGTGAACAATTAGAGGTAATCTCCGCGGTTACACAATTACCACCACATTCACTTAACTAGCACCTCTACGCCGATTACATTCAAGTCAAGTTAACATCGCGTTATCACGTGTATGACCAAGGCTCTTATCTTTTCTATCTACGGTAAATTGTCTAGGAATTTTACTCGAGTCTTGCCACAGCATTATAGAATTACTGCTGGCACAGTGATTATCTTGCTGTTGTTTCAATGCAATGATAAACAGCACGTCAAGATCGAAGTCGCGTTTATATTTTTAACACATTTTTTTATAGCTTTTTTCTTTCTTACTATATCATTGTCAACATTGTCAGTGGTTTCTGTTGCATCCACGACAATCGTACGTATCTGAGATATTTTTCTGACGCGAGACACCGCAAGATAAATTAAATTCGACCACTCGATATGATCATCTACAATCAAGACAACTGTATCAGAAATATTAAATCCTTGGGATGAATGTATTGTCACTGCGTATCCTAGCGTCCAATCCGATAACGCGCTATCAACAACATTGACATCAAATAAAACAATAGCATTCAACACTAGATTTTGTCCTCCGTCTGTCCTGTCAACCAGAATATTCTGTCGTCGCGTATCTGCTTGGCGATAAGTCCCAAAAGTCTTTCATAGAGGTTTCTGAAATTATATTACGCATTACTTCACATTGAATTTTATTCGGTCGTAATCTAATTAAACATTTAAACTCCCTCAGTGTTGAATCAAGTGCCCTATGATCGTCAGTTATCTCTTCGTAATAGTCAACAGATCTCTTTAGCCATTTGTATGGAGACGGTCCAACAAAGGGTGGTGGTTGACCATGATCGCCACACATTATTACAGCAGTGTTTTTCGTCAACAACCAATCAACAACTATTTTCAGATTATCTAATGATACAGTACTTATTTCATCCCAAACTATTATCTTCGGAATATATTTATCTCCCATTCAAGCAGGAGTACATGCGTCTCCGCTCCATCGGAAAAAGCTGTGATAAGTACATGACTGTGTTCCTCGTTGGGTCATTTCTCGCGCAAGTCTGTGTGTAGGGGTTAAAACGTTCATATCGGAATTCTGAAATAATTCAACGGCACGTGTCGTCTTTCCTGATCCTCCAGGTTCATTGAGATAAATCCTTTTGTGCCTAGCTACGGGAGACATTATTTATCATCGATAACAGATTAATCGAAACGTACATCTTAGATGGGTATACTGCGGTGATTCACCATCAATAAAACTCACAATTGTACTTAACTTTGTTTAATTTTATAAGAAAGCTGTATCCCGACATCTAAATGTATTTCTTTTCGTTGTATCAGCGATTATAAAATTTAATTCAGCATCATTCATGATCAATCTTGTACAATGTCGTTAATGATTATATGATCTTCCTTGAGTAAATTTACCTATTATTTTCCTGTCAAGATATTTTGCAATTTTTTTTCAAAGTCTGTTTTATCAGAATTGGCTTCATGAGAATATTTCTTCTGCTTTGGTAACCAAACTTCGGTCTGAATTCCGTATGATATAATCGCTTCACTGACAATCAACGTCAACATTAAACAATCAAGCATATATCGTAACAATACTATTGGAGCCTACTTCTTTTCTGAAGAATGTCTACCGAACCAAACATAAAAAATCGGTTGAAGATTTTCTGTAAACTCGAATGATTTGATACATGCAAATCCGGTAATATCAAAATCAGGTAATGGTCCATTTATTGATACTTGCGTCATCTCCTCGTGTGTTGGGTGACCGAATCTTTTAAAATACCCAGAACACTCTCCGTATCCCAGAAAATTTCCAGGATAACAGTCAACCATATCAACCGAGATAACATCTGTACGCGAGTAATCACGGTTCCACAGTCAACCGTGACCATATTCAACACAACTTAATATTATATAATCAAGAAAATCAAACCGACTTGGTTTCCATGAATTTCTCTCTAAAGCGAAATGAGCTGCAACTGATAGAACAGTGTAACATTCACTGAATAATTTTTCGTCAGGGGAATATTTTCTCATTTTCTCGTGGAGGGATTCGGTTCGATAAATATCACCATTTGGTCTTACGAACTAATCGGATTCATTTTCAGAACTAAGAACCACACGGATACAGGATCGTTTCTGCTTATCTCATTAATAAAGTCAAACATATCACCGTTATAAAATTTTACCATCCTCGTGCGTGGAAATGCTGTTAATGCATTAGTCGACGCAAGCGCATTATGATCAACAATTTTGATTGAAGCTCCCTTTTATTTATATTTCGATTCGTATAAGATCTCTCCTGTTATCTGTATTACTGTTATAGGAAACTTTGATTTCTTTCATAGTTCAGCAACATCTTTGATAGACACTCCACTATCTTTGACTATTTCTGCCCACGAATCTATTATATTACGTCGCTTATCCGTTAAACCCTTCCCACGAGTCGAGACCGTGAAATGTTCCGTTTTTCGTTCGACCACACAATTTATCTTCGAGAATTTCATCGGCTTTAGATTATCAATGTTGGGTTTCTCAAGCGGATATGTCCCATAAATAACCGCTGTTACAGGATAAGATCTTTCATAATATAGTTTATCAATACCGGTCAACATCCCTGCTTTGGAACCTTTACTCAATATGGCAGTTTTTTAGTTATGAAAGATAGGATCACGTTTATCTCGAATAATTCAATTGTCTGTATCTGATAGTACGATAGTACGATAAATTCGATTTTTAAATATATTTTCTAACGTCAAGGTAGTTAATAATCATCGCTGCTTGTTTGTGGTTCATCGTAACATCTATATTTTTAGTGTCACTTATAATCTTAAACGTCAAACACACATGAGATGCTTCATTTTGGAAGTCTAGGACCAAGTGCTTACGATGGAGTATAAGGTGAAACACGCTTGTGCGTGCAATGTGGTGGTAAAATATACAGAGAACTGAAACGATATGATGATAAAAACAAATAATAATAGCGACAGGATTATAAAAAAAACCCGGAAGATTATCTGATTAGATTTCAAAGTAAAGATCAATGCAAATAATAATTTAAGCAAAAGATATTTATTTATAATGGAGCAAAATGAATTTATGTGACACCCTATCATAGCGAACTACGAAGCAAATCGTGATGGTGTTATCAGGAATTGTCGACTAAAGAAACCAGTTGGTTTTGTTATTAATGCTGGTTATCTCATTTTCGGTTTTTGGACCCCAAATCGAAATTCAACATACATACAAACAGACAAAAAAAAGATGAAATTAACGATTGATTGCTAAATCTGCCACGTTTGGCTCATAAATCAACTAAAATCGGATATATGTTTACGAAAATATACAAAAAAGAGACACAAAAATGATGAAATTAACGATTTATCGATAAACCATTTAGAGAATTGCTTGGGTTTTTCACCTATAAACATAAAAAATCTGTCAGATAAAAAAGACTAAAATGGATTAAAAAAATTAAATTTCATAAAATCTGTAAAGAAATATTGTTAAAGCAGATTTTTATTCAGAACTATATAATATTTCTTTTAAGTTCATCAAGTTTAATGCAGGAATGTGCCTAGTTTATAATTTGATCTCGGTCACACGTGATCATAGAAATATGTTCTCGCCATTGGAGTAAATGTGTAGAGAACGTATCCTTGTTGAGCTTGATTTGATATACCAAGATCTGTAAGGAATTTAGTCATCTGTAATTTCATCGATAAATTCCCGATAGGTATTGATGTCCATGATACCACCGGTAAATAATCGTCGACAAATATCAGTGATTTCGTTGATAATTTCATGAGAAGTATTTCCAGCGCGTTTTCCTCCTATGAGAATCTCTAGTTTATCCACGTCAGCTATCACGTTGTCAGGGCAAGTGATAGGATTATTTCCTAAACCACTTCCTGTAGTAGCGCCAAAAGAATCATCACCAGGATCCCTTTCCGTACCTAGTGTAGAGCGTCGTCTCTCCTGCCGTTTGGTTTCTTTTTGTTCCCTCTCTTCTTTGTCTATTTGTTTCAACTTTTCTTTTATTTGTTACGCCCTATTGTTTTGTTTCAACCTATTTTTATTTGATCACTTCTAAATTTTTTAGCTTCTGACATCATCCCTTGTTGCTCTGTTTGTTGCAGAGGTGTAGGTAGTTGATACTTGGGAGGTTGATGCAAAAATTGTTGTTATTCACGACGATAATATTTTACTTTATCCATAAAATCTTTATATAATGGATTGGTAATATTAGCGCTGAGTTTATTATAAAACACACGAAATAATCGCCTTGAAAAGTATCATCATTTTTAGCGTATTTAGGTTTTAAAATTTTAGAATTTCGAGAAAGACTATTATATGCAAAACGAGGAAAATCTTTTTCCTTTAAATTTTTTATATCTTCAATAACACTTTCCTCAAATTTACTAATCAATTCAACATCTCATTTTGCTTTAGGTTAAGATGCAGGGTTTTCTTTCACATCAGCTATTTCAGTGTAAATTGTATCAATATCTTGAGGAGTTTGTGCGGCAGCTATTCTAGCTGGAAAATCTTGTAAAATCTCTTGCGTTGCTCTATTGGTTTCTTGTATTGTCCCAAGAAGAGGTTTCTTTTCTTTTGGATCAGTGATATCTGCTCATACAACTTTCTCAGTTGTTGCAGTAATATGTTTAAATAATCTTTCTGTACCTTGTACGTAATCAACTTGTGACTCCTGGCGTTCTTGAAGTTTTCTTCAAAGCGAATCTCTCAAAGGAATATAGTCTTTGATTGATTCCTGACGTTCTCGAGCTAATCTAGTAGTATATGCTTCTCCGATATTTGACATATTTTTTTGGGATATATTTATATAATGTTTTAATATCATGTATCGATAAAATATTTGGCTAATGTGTAGCAGCAGAGAGGGTGTCCTTCGCGTCAGATTGACAGAATAAGGATATCCTCTAACTAAATTAAATAATACTATTTGATATCTGAAAAATTGTACATGGCTGCGTTAAGTCAGCACATATAAATGTAATAAAAAAATGTCGTGGGGAATACTGCCAGAAACATAAATATATCCTATCAAAGAAACCACATGCTGGTCCTCGACATTGTGTTGGATGCAATGTTGGCGTTCGAGGACAATATCGGATTTGTAATGAATGTGGTGGAGATAAATACAGAACTTTAATGTATTACCGTCGTAGGATCGAAGAAGGGATATTAATGTCTTGAAAAGAAACCCGTTCAACCGAGGAATAATATTACTCAAAGTTCAAAAAAGTCTCAGATTGATCGTTTGTCTGAATTATTCATTTCGTTTGATTTATATACAAGATTTTTCTTATCCTCAGATTGACAATTTAACACTTGGAGCAGAGAGGACTGACTACAACATTTGTTTCGGACAATCAAGGTGTAGTCATTGATTGACTTCTATATTAGTCGCCATTAGTCGATTTGGTAATAAAAAAGGGTGAAGTTTCGATTTAGTCTGTTTACCCTTTCTGCTGCTGAGGGATATGATCTTTGTGTTGTGATCAGAATGCCTCTGCTATATCATTATTCTACATCTACAGCTTGTTACATGTCATCCATGATTTCACATCAGAAATGCACCTCTCAACTCCTTGGATGGTAGCATCAACTTCAGTTGGGTGGCTAGACTTGTAAATGTGGGTGTCATCAGCGTACAATTAGTGAGACATTACATGATGATCTATGACACATAAGAGCGACTGAGTGTATAGAACGAAACGAAACAGGTCCAATAAGAAAACCATGTGGAACGACCATACCATAGCTCAAGTCGGCTAGAGTGTAATGGATTTGCAGATACAATGTATGTCCTGTTGACTAAGTAGAACCTGAACCACAGTATGGCGGTATTGTGAATGCCAAATACATTCTGGCGACGATTAAGTATATAGTATATTGTGTCAAATGCTGCAGACAAATTAACGAGAGTGAGGGCTGTAATCTTTCAGCTATCCATAGCAGAAAGAATGTCATTAACTACGTTCCGAAGAGACGTTTCAGTACTGTGACAAGGGTGATATGCAGACTGTGCATTGCAATAAAGACTTTCTTAATTGAGATAATATACAAGTTGGGTTAGAACAACCTTTTCTAAGATTTATGATATAAACGAAAGATTAGAAACCGGGCGGAAGTTCTTTTACATATATTCTTTACGTATTAATCTGTATGACTGATTGTTTAATTAAAGTGTTATCTGATTTTTTCAGTCGGGAAAATAGCTATACCTAGATGGTGTTTCTTATGATTGAATACAGTTTGGACATTTATAAATTTGTACATGTCTATGTCTCTGTATAAATAAGTTAATCAGACGTTACCTTTAAGAACAAGCATGTGGATGGACTTAGCAAACGAGTAAGGGAATTCAAATGCAATGATCTACAATACTTAAGATATATATAGTGATACAAATATGCCTTGAATGCCCAAAATTATTAAACAAAGGTGATATTGACACAGTATTTATTTACTCACCTCTTGTTAGTTATGTCGGAAAGGACAATTAAAAACTGTTATGTAATTATATTAAAATTAGATTCATCCACATCTTCGATGATTAAACATATTAATTCAGGATTTTTGAGGCAGGTGCTGTTTGGGACGACGATCGAGGTTTTTTTTCAACAAGCCAGATTTGTTTATAGCTCATTTTAGCCAAGAACAATAGAGATAGCACTTTACAATTTACAATTTACCCATGTTTTTCATGTGCTTTGTGTGGCAGAAGCATCCTATGTACTGCGTTCCATAACTTTTAAGCCATTCCTTAATGCTCAAATTCCAAAACATAAAGTTATAGCTGTTACGTGTATTTGATTTGGGTCATTTATTTTTTATTTTAATTGTTTGTTTGTCAGATTCAAATTTGACATTTTAAGTTTAAGATTCATTCATTGGGAAATGAACTGTACTTTACAAAAAAACACAAGGTGTTGACCTCATTTCTGACCTGGCTTCAGAGTTGTAAACAAGCTTTTAAAATGATTGGTTGGTTTCAAGGACATTATGGACCATTCTTATAAACATCTTTCTATTTTTAGTTGGGTCATACGGTGTGTACGTGGTTTTGTTAAACGTAAATTTGTTTTAAAAGATTCTAGAAGATCATGTGACCCCTTTCTTGTTTACGTAAAAACTGTTATATAAATTATGTTTTGGAGCGAACTATTTAGTAGAACTTGGGCTGTTAGAATATTAAGTTGTGTCGTTTTGAGTTATTTTAAATTACCTTGTATTGGAAATTATTTCAATTCGTTTGAATCAAGAGGATTTATTTTGTTATTTATCTGGAAAAGAATTGTGCTCATAGAATTTTATTACCAAGGTATCAATACTAATCCATAAAAGCATTGGGTCAACCCTAGGTATTCGGAGAAGCTGAGCGGCGATTCAACAGTTGGTGAATCGTATGGTTGTACAGGGTCGAGACACGTGTGTGTTGCAATTTTAGTTACAATTGAATACATTGTTATATTTACACATAGTTACTTTGAATCACAGTAGTATTTCAAGGGATTACATGAATCTCAATAACAGTTAGCAGCTTGATAAAATACATGTAGATGTTTGTACTTGTCGTCGCGATCCATACGTGCGATAGTATAGTTTGATGCTTGTGTTTGTTATCGCACTTTATACTTGCGTTAATACAACTTTTGTAAAGGCTCCATTTTATTTGAAACATTTGTGTAGTCCAGGAAGTTCCTTGGATCTGTGTTTAGTCCAGGAGATTCCTTGGATTTGTTTTTATTTTGTATTAATATTCAATTTATTTTCAAATTGTGAATGGTTTTGAAATGTGATTGAGGGTTGAATGCATGAGTTACTGTGTTGATACATCATTATTTTTTCATTAATAATTTATTTCATAAATTTACATTATCTTTCACATATTGTGTTTGTGTTGTTCATTTAATCCACCATCCACTCGGTAACAATTCTGTTACAATGGTGTCAGAAGTGGGATCGCTGGATTAAGCGAACTGTCAATCATCTTGTTTGTAAACGTATTTATTTAATGTTTATATTTGAGCGTGATCTTCTTGACAAGATAATCCTCAAGTAAGGGCTTATTTTTGTTTAGTTTATCTAGGTCCGTAGGTCCAGTATAAAAATATTTAAAGCATTGGTTTGGTTACCTTCATCAGGAAGATAAGGTCAGCCTGTTCTATATATTTATATTTATATTACAATTATCATGTTATCCCTTAAGGACTTGGTTGCCTTAGGCAAAGAATTTGGATATTAAGGTAAAAGTTTAAGGAAATTTATTAGGAAGAACAAGCCCGGGAAAGGGAAGAAAGGGTAAGGGCAAGAGAATTAGAAAGGGAAACCGAAGAAAGGAAACAGGGATTAGATAGGGAAGCCGATGAAAGGAAATGGGCCTTTGAGAGGGAAAAGATAGGATTAGAGAAGCAGGCCGAAAGGGAAAAGATAGAATTAGAGAAGCAGGCCGAAAAGGACAGGATAGAATGTGAAAGGGAAGCGGAGGAAAGGCGAATAGAGTTAGATAAACGAGCAAAAGTTGAAATGTTAGAGTTAGAAGAAAGAGCAAAGCAGCGGGATCATGAGCAGAAGGTAGAATTAGCAACAGCTGGAAAAGGAGAACACGATTCTGCCTCTAGCAAATTAAGGGGCCCCAAAGTACCTCCCTTTGACGATGAAAAAAATAACATGGATAGCTATCTTCATCGGTTCGAGCGGTATGCCGAAAACCAGAAGTGGAGTCGAAATGACTGGGTACTGCATCTTAGTGCTCTATTAAAAGGTAAAGCGCTGGATGTATACTCACGACTTCCTAGAGACGATGTGTTTAAGTACGACGTCCTAAAAGAAGCACTTCTTGAAAGGTACGAGCTCGCTGAACAGGGTTTTTGCAAAAAGTTCAGGTATAGCAAGCCCGATAAGGGAGAAACCTTTGGTCAGTTCATCGTTAGAATTGCGAACTATTTTGAGCGGTGGATTGAATGCGGCTATGCGGTGAAAACGTTTGAAGGGTTGACTGATTTCTTGCTCAGAGATCAATTATTTAACACAGTTGGGCGAGAACTAGGTCAATTTTCGGAAGAGAAAGTCTTCTCAAACGTAAAAGATATGGCTAAGCAAGCCGATTCTTCGCCGAAGCTCATGGGGGAACCCAGAACGTGGTTTCAAAAGATTTTAAGTCTGGAAACCAGTCTGCGAGACCGAGGACTAGGGAGCTTGTGAAATCAGCTGTGGTAAATAGGTCAGTTAGGAATCCAGGTACCCAGCGTGTGCAATGTTACTTGTGTAATGCATGGGGTCATGTTCAAAAAGACTGTCCTAAAAGAAAGGGACTTGTAGCAGTGGCTATACAAAGTAAAGGTATATGTGATAATATCGTACAGGTAGAACCATGTATTCATTCGCTTGGCACGTGTCTATTTCCC
Source organism: Unio delphinus (assembly GCA_029339505.1). Lineage (NCBI taxonomy): Eukaryota > Metazoa > Mollusca > Bivalvia > Unionida > Unionidae > Unio > Unio delphinus. The sequence goes on along the minus strand of JAQISU010000156.1, from coordinate 2,629,864 downwards.
GAAGCGCGTTTACCAGCCAGGAGAGGGTTAGTCAACGGTCGAGAAGTCGTAGTATTACGTGACAATGGTTGCACGGGCGTAGTGATCAAACGTAGTCTCGTGCAGGATAACCAAATGCTCGGGTGGGAGTCCCCATGTATGCTACTTGATCAGACGATCGGTCGCATTCCCGTACCAAGGATCACGGTAAAAACACCTTTCCTAACTGGAATTGTTGCTGCCCTTTGCATGGAAAACCCTATTTACGATCTGACGATCGGTAATGTTGAAGGTTCCCCCCTTCCAACTATGGCAGATATTAAGATACCTTTGGGCCAGGTAATCGTTTCGAGCGCAATCGTTTCGAGCGCAAACACGGCGAGAGAAAACCGCGTTTCATAAATTAATAGTCCCTGAATTAATCTCAGGAATTTCGCGTTATGAGTTCAAACGAGAGCAAGAACGTGATGAATCCATCAAAATAATTGTTGAGAAAATCGTGTCCGGCGCGATTAAACACTGCAAGGATGGGGGTTGCTCGAGATTCGTAAGGAGGAACGAGTTAATTCATAGGGAGTTTAGCGTTCGGGAGAGTAAGAAGCATTGGCAAGTGGTTGTACTCCAGAGATATAGATCTCAAGTACTTAGGGTGGCGCATGAGTCGAGCATGGCGGGACACCTAGGTAAGGCTAAGACCACTAGCAGAGTAGTCGCTGAATTCTACTGGCCCGGTGTTAATGGCGATGTCACACGGTTCTGTAGGTCGTGCCACGTATGTCAGAAAACCGTATGTAAGGAAAGGGTCACAAGGGTGCCCTTAGGACAGATGCCATTAATAGATACACCGTTTAAAAGAGTGGCAGTAGATATTGTAGGACCAATACACCCAGTTACCGAAAGAAAGAATCGGTATATTCTTACTCTTGTTGACTACGCGACCAGATACCCCGAAGCCGTAGCGTTACCAACTATTGAAACGGAAAGGGTAGCTGAAGCATTAGTTGATATCTTCAGTAGGGTAGGGGTGCCAGAAGAAATCCTCACTGATTGTGGTGCCCAATTGACCTCTGACCTCATGGGTGAAATAAGTAGGCTGTTATCCATCAAACAGCTAAACACTACCCCATACCATCCGATGTGCAATGGACTGGTAGAGAAGTGTAATGGTACCCTGAAAAGCATGCTACGAAAGATGTGCGCGGAACGTCCGCAGGACTGGGACCGTTATTTGAACGCTGTTCTGTTCGCGTACCGTGAAGTACCGCAGGAAAGTTTAGGGTTTTCACCCTTCGAACTGTTGTACGGAAGAACAATTCGAGGTCCGATGCGGGTACTACGCGAATTATGGACGGTTGATGTCGCGAACGAGGAAATAAAAACTACTTACCAGTACGTGTTAGATCTGCGAGATAAACTTGAGAGTACATGCCAGATGGCACGTGACGAGTTAATGAAATCGGTGCGCAGATATGCCAAATATAACCGCAAAGCGCGAAATAGGAAATTTCTTGTAGGAGATCAGGTTCTATTGCTTCTTCCAACTAGCTCAAATAAGTTTTTAGTCCAGTGGAAAGGTCCCAATGAAGTTAAAGAGGTAAAAGGTGACATGGACTATAAAATTGACATAGACGGTAATTTAAAGACATTCCATGCTAACCTGCTTAAGTTGTATACAAAGAGACAGAGCGACAATATTGAAAAGGGAGTCTTAAATGTCGTTTGTACGGCAGTCGTAGACGATGATGAAGCAGATTCGAATATCGAGAGTTCCCTTGAATGTGTCTTGGGAGTTGCGTGGGAGGGGATAGATAAAGTCGATGTGAGTGCGGAGTTCACGAAAGACCAGCGTCAACAAATTAATGCGCTCTTGGCTAAACACTGCAATGTATTCACCGACAGACCCGGTTGTACAACTTGGTTAGACCTCAAAATTAAACTGAATACGTCTGACCCTATTCGAATCAAGGGCTATCCGGTGCCATACAACGCACGTGAAGCTGTGGACGAAGAGGTGGGTAAAATGTTGGTCTGGGGGTGATTGAACCCTCCAACTCGCCATATTCTTCTCCAGTAGTGCTTGTCAGGAAAAAGGACGGGACGAACCGATTCTGTATCGATTTTCGGCAGTTAAATAAAATCACTGTGTTCGATGCAGAACCAATGCCAGATATGGAAGATCTATTTGCGAAGTTGTCGGGAAACCGATGGATTTCCAAATTAGATCTGGCCAAGGGATATTGGCAGGTTCCCATTGTCCAAGAATCCCGAGCATTGACAGCATTTGCGACCCAGAAAGGATTGTATCAATTCAAAGTGATGCCATTCGGGTTAGTTGGAGCCAGCGCCACCTGTTTTCGTTTGATGCGAAAGTTGCTGAAGGTTTAGCAAACGTCGATAGCTTTGTAGACGACATATTCGTGTACACGAATATTTGGAGTGAGCACGTGTCCGTCCTGGGGGATCTCTTCGATAGACTCCGCAGAGCGAACCTCACAGTGAGACCCACTAAATGCAGTATTGGCTATACAGATTTAGATTGTTTGGGTCACAGGGTCAGTGGTATGGGTCAGTTAAAACCTCACCCCAAGCAAGTTGAAGCAATTAGAGACGCACCAAAGCCAACCAACAAAACGCAGGTAAGATCATTTCTAGGTCTAGTAGGTTTTTATAGAAAGTTTATACCGAACTTTGCAGCCATTGCTAACCCACTGTCTGACTTGACCAAGAAGGGGCAACCAAACAAAGATGAATGGGGACTGCCACAAGATAAAGCATTTTGTGCTCTGAAAGAGAAACTTGTTAGTGTACCTATATTAAAATTGCCAGATGTTAGCAAACCCTTTATTTTAAGAACAGATGCTTCTGAAACTGGGTTGGGGGCAGTTTTACTGCAAGAGCAAGACGACAGTAAGTTACCCGTAGCTTACACAAGTAGGAAATTGCTACCCAGGGAGAAGTATTATTCCGTTATAGAAAAGGAATGTTTGTCCGTAGTATGGGGAATTGGGAAGTATCACGCATATCTATTTGGGAGATATTTCGTTCTCGAGACTGATACCCAACCCCTACTGTATTTAAACAAGGCCAAGGTCGCGACAACCTTAACGCTTCCGTGAAGAATCAATAAGGGGAGTTGAAAATATAAGTGCAGACTACTTGAGTAGAGCATGATGGGAAATTTGTAAAAATTTACCCAGTATTAAAATCCAGATTGCAATATAACCAGTGTAAATGTTGTAAGATATCATCAGTAGTTATTTTTCTTCTATTCTCTGTTAGATTTAAAAATGTGTACATTTTTATTCTTAGGGGGGGAGGTATTGTCACAGAATTAGGCGAAAATTGAATTTATTTCTTCTTGAATTACAAACCAATTTCACTATTTTTTTGTTTCGACGTACATGCGTTACCTGGGGTGAATAACTGTTTTTCAAGGTAAGTGACGTGTAGCGATTTTGCATATGCCTGACTACAAATCACTTGAAGTCAGGAACATTATAATCACGGGGTGCACGGGAGTTTTGCCGTGAATGCTGCTCACCTATTTGAGGATGTATAAGGCAGAATAATTCTGATAAGATTACGAGTCCCAAAGGATCTTATCAAAGGAGAGATAGCTCAACATTCTTTCTCCAGCCAAAGGGCTGAATTGTAACTGAACGTCTCTGAACGTCTCTGAATGTCTCTGAATTGTAGCTGAATGTGATTGATTGCTCCAGCAAAAGGGCTGAATGTGATTGATTGTGCCGTGATTATGCTGTTTAATTGTGCGATCTAATTGAGGTATCTGACTGTCTGTCTGTCGGATTGTCTGTTCGTCTACGTCTGTCGAGATGTGTAAATATCCGGAAATCTAGAAGTCTAAATGTCCGAGTGTCGGAGCTGTCTAGAGGTGTAAACGTCCGGGGTAGTATCTGAGTGTTTGGGACCGATGGTTCTAGAAGATGCTGTATGCTGTATGTACGTATAACTGTAATGGATCCGTGAAGGGCAAGTGGCCAATAAAAGTATTGGGTCAACCCTAGGTATTCGGAGAAGCTGGGCGGCGATTCAACAGTTGGTGATTCGTACGGTTGTACAGGGTCGAGACACGTGTGTGTTGCAATTTTAGTTACAATTGAATACATTGTTATATTTACACATAGTTACTTTGAATCACAGTAGTACTTCAAGGGATTACATGAATCTCAATAACAGTTAGCAACTTGATAAAATACATGTAGATGTTTGTACTTGTGGTCGCGATCCATACGTGTGATGGTATAGCTTGATGTTTGTATTTGTTATCGCACTTTATAATTGCGTTAATACAACTTTTGTAAAGGCTCCATTTTATTTGAAACATTTGTGTAGTCTAGGAAGTTCCTTGGATCTGTGTTTAGTCCAGGAGATTCCTTGGATCTGAGTTTATTTTGTATTAATATTTAATTTATTTTCAAATTGTGAATGGTTTTGAAATGTGATTGAGGGTTGAATGCATGAGTTACTGTGTTGATACATGATTATTTTTCATTAATAATTTATTTCATAAATTTACATTATCTTTCACATATTGTGTTTGTGTTGTTCATTTAATCCACCATCCACTCGGTAACAGTTTTGTTACACAAGAATTGACTTCATTACGTGACATCGTCTTCCATCTTGGATACTTCACTAAGATTCGAACTTGGAATTATTTGGACATTTTCTAGCCAGGACTTTTGCAATTTCTATAGTGAATAATATTGTTAGGATTGAATTTTTAGTAAAATTAATAAGATTGATATTTTCCTTGAATTGTATTAAAGTAAAGTTTTATTTGTTTATATTCTAAAGATATTACAGGTAATTTCACTTGTTTTTCAAGTACAGCTATATAGAATAAAAAGAGTTGCTGAGCAATTGGAAGAAAGGCAATGTATATAACTATACTCTATAACATCAGTAAAAATAACTAATGTACAGTATTGTGTAAGATTGTATATCATAATACATGCGTTTGCCGACTTAGCTACAGTTCTAGGTTCCATCAGTAAAAATATGTTTTTGACCTAGTATTGGCATAGGTTCAATTCGGTTAATGAAGGTGGAGTAACTTCTCTCTCTAAGAAGCTTTTGACGACACAAAAACAAGATGGCTTCCATCTAACGGATATCCATATTTGGTCTGACGTCGTTAAAACAAATATAAATAACTACAACGTTAAGTCTTATGACGCAAGTAAGGTGTTTTTTACCGGCTGAGACTGGTTTTTACCGGACTAGAGAGTTAGTATTTTTCTGTCTGATGCGTAGAGGGTATGACCTTGTCTAACCCTGAATCTGGCCCAGTATGTATAAATAGAGATGCGCGAATCAGGTCAGATTCAGTTTTCCGTATCAGCAGAAAATTGACGTCTGACTCTTTATTCCAGGTAAAAAACTGTATATGTTATAACTCTTTTAGGAATAAGTATTTTTAATGATTGAGATTTTAATGGTAAAATTGTTTTGTGTGTAACATTACTATTGAATTCTTTTATTTATAATATATTGTGATGGAATGTTTAAATGTTTTAAAGAATTATTATTTAATATGTACTTTTTATCATAAAGGTTGAATTCGCTACCAACTTCATGTTTTAATTTAATGATTGAAATAAAGTATTCCTTAAGTAAAAAAGAGTAATATTTAGCAATGTATTCTAAATCAATATTCTATTTTAAAATAAGTAAAGTGCATTAATTGTTATTGCATTTGATGCGTTTACTATCTTGAAATTGATTGGGAATTAACTATTGTTTAATATTCTAAGGTGCAGAAGTTATATGAATAAAATGAAGTTGGAAAGCTTGATGATGAAAATTTAATATGTATTTTATGAATTTTTATTATAAAGCTTTTAGATGTGTTAATAGAATGTAGTAATATATATGTGTGTTGATTATTTAAATAAAGTTTTCCGTATCAGCAGAAAATTGACGTCTGACTCTTTATTCCAGCTTCGATTCCGTACCTGTCCTAATTCCCTTGACATTTCATCATCGGGTGACATTTTTATCTGGGAACTCAACCTTTTTCTTCTTTCTATCCTCCTGAGTTCCCAGCCTGTGTTTATGAGACTGATCTATAGAACAATTCCAGCCGAACATCTAAGAAAAGTCTCATAAAAGTTGGTGGAGACATAAAAGTTGGTGGAGCATAAGTGATGAATAAAGGTGTCACCCCACACAACTATAACCTGCGAAACAGACTCATTCCGGAACTACTCCGACCTTCCGACTTCACTCCGCCCAGCCTTACTTCGACTCCCAGACCAACAGCGCCATCACATTCTGAAGAACCTTCGACATTTCCAACAACCTCCCAGCTATTGAACACAACAGCTTCAACATATACTTCGCCAGTCACGATCTGACCTGCGTTGTCTACTCTACAGATGACCCTGACCAACGCTACCAGTATTCTTACCACTCCTAGTCCAGCACCAGTGATTTTACCTCCTTTTGACCTCAACTCAACAGATCCAACGCCCAGTCTACCAGTAGTGACCCCACGCAAGCCTGATTTTGATTTCACCTCAACATCTGAATGTGTGAACCTAAACAGTACTTTCCAACCAAACTCTGTGCCTGAACTTACAAAAACATTACCTGTGCTAGATTATGAACATTTTTCCAGGACTTTTATTCATTCTGGAGACAACAGACCCACACAAACAGGTATGTCTTCAGCTATTAAATTAGATGTTTTTAATAGTGATCAATCTCAGAATCCTGTTAAATGGTTAGAACATTTTGTACAATGGGCTAGGTTTTATGAATTGTCAGAGGATAAGATTTTGAATGCTTTTCCTTTTCATCTTCAGGGACATGCCAAAATTTGGTATGATACATTGTTAGATAGTGATAAAAGCGATTGGCAAACTCTAGTCTCAACTTTCAAATCTAGATTTCACAATGACGATGTTATTCTAGATCTATCAATTTTGCAAACTCAGCAAGGGTCTTCTGAACCAGTTTTAGACTATCTAAGTCGCCTTTTGCGAATCGCAACTAACAAAACCATTCCAGATCAAGTTTTATTAGCAGTGGCATTGAATGGATTGAAACCATCAGTAAAACGAATTGTTATGAACAAAAATCCAACTAGCATGTCAGATTTACGACAAGCTGCAATTTTAGCAGAAAAATCAATTGCAACTGCTAATGAATCAGTTCTGTCAGACCTTAACACACTTATTGACGAAGTTAAATAGCTAAAAGATGAGGTTAAAGTCTCAAATTCTAAACAAAGTGAGTTCATTAAAACATACTCGCAAACACCTGCCAGTTCCAATTATACTAGGCAGATATTTCGCACTCCAAGACCCCAAGCGCGAGGTTCAGACTATACACAACAAAACAGACCTATTCCAAATTATGCTAGAAATAACTTACTACGGCAAGGTATGCGTTGCCACCAGCAACCACAAAATCGCTCTCCAAACTCTTGTTTTTATAGTCTCGGTTCCTGTTTTTCTAAGTCCGTTTGTCCAGCTCGAAATGCACAGTGTCACCTTTGTCACAAGATAGGTCATTTTTCACGTGCATGCATGTCCACTCGTAAACAATAGGAACGCGCACCTCACGGTAGGACACGAACCTGTCGTGAACTTGACCAAGAACCACAAATCACATTAGTTACACCTATTCACAAAAATCTTGTTCCTCTTTATGTTAAAAATAAAATCACGAATGCATTAGCGGACACAGGCGCGTCCATTTCGGCCATCAACTTAAAATTTCTTTCTCGCGCAGGATTCAATTCACGTCAAATTAAACCTTCAAATATAACTAATATTATCGCCGCAGTCGGGGAAAAACACTCAATTTTTGGAATTATCCCACTTAATTTGAAAATAGGAGGTGTAAGTTTTTCTCATACATTCTATATTATCCCTGTCCTACATCATTGGGTTATTCTCGGTATCGATTTCTTGAGTAAATACAAGGCAGTACTGAATCTAGATACACAAACGCTCTCTTTGCTAGACGATACGGTAATTATCAATCTGATACGTACTGAGTCAGGATTAGCACGTGTAAACAAAAGTACAACAGTTCCAACAAACTCAAGTTGTTCTATTTCTGTTAGTATCAGTAAAATAAAAAAGGGAACGCCTGTTTTACTAGAACCATCTCATAATATGTCAAACTCCACATTTTTGACAGCTAGAACAATTGTAACGGTTTCGAAAAATAACCTTGTTCAGATCTTGAATCCTACTTCGAAACATATAAACATACATGCAAATACCGTACTAGCTTATGTAGACGTACTACACCCACAAACCATATTTACTGTTAGTGAGGACACTTATGACAAGAATATCACACCTGATACACCTGACATCGTGGACACACAAACTAGTAAATCACAAGAACCAATTAATTTTGATTTACACTCTTCAGATTTGTCAGAAAATCAAAAACAAGAACTTCAATTATTTTTGAATAAACATAGGGATGTGTTTGCCTTGAACTTAGAAGAATTAGGAAGTACTACGGTATTTACTCATCGAATAGAGACAGGTGATTCCATGCCAATTCGTTGTCAACCTTATCGTGCGTCTCCACACATCAATAAAGAAATTGATAGACAGGTAGATGAATTATTAGAACACCACTTAATCGAACCCAGTTCTTCTAGCTATGCATCTCCAGTTGTTTTAGTCAAAAAGAAATATGGGGAATATCGGTTTGATATTGACTATAGGAAACTTAATCAGGTGACACAACCAATGACATTCCCTCTTCCAAGATTAGAAGATGTAATTGATGCAGTTGGACAAACTAAACCATGTCTTTTCAGTACATTAGATTTAAATTCAGCATTTTGGCAAATTAAAATGGATCCAGCGACAAAATATAAGAGCTCTTTCATAACATCACGTGGTCTTTACCAATGGAATGTAATGCCGTATGGACTCAGGAACGCGCCCGCCACATATTGTATTCTTTTAGGTCATGTACTTAGAGGTATACCGTGGTCAACATGTCTTGCATACATAGATGACATTATTATTTTTTCCAATTCATTTGAAGAACACTTAGCACATCTTGAACTAATATTTTTGATCGATTACGTCAAGCAAACTTGACACTTAAACCATCAAAATGTGTATTCGCAGCATCTGAAGTTATTTATCTGGGTCATAAATTCTCAACAAAAGGAATCAAAGTAGATGACTCCAAAATTGATACAGTTACACAGTTCCCTGTTCCAAAAACACAGAAAGATGTTAGGAGTTTTCTAGGGTTGTGCAATTATTACAGGAAATTTGTCCAGGGATACTCTAGAATAGCAACACCTCTAAATAAATGATTGACAAAAGAAAGTTCATTTCTTTGGATAGACAAGTGTCAAAAAGCGTTTGAAACTCTTAAGACAGCCTTGACCACAGCTCCTATCTTGGATTATCCTGATTTTAATAAACCATTTAGACTCACATGTGATGCAAGTGGTACAGCTCTAGGTTATATCTTGTCTCAGATAGGGACAGACGACAAAGAACATGTTATTGCTTATGGTGGACGAGCATTAACAAATGCTGAAAGACAATGGTCAGTAACTGAACAGGAATGTTTGGCAGTTCTAGAAGGTATTAGAACATATCATGTTTACCTATCACATCAGAAATTTACTGTCATTACAGATCACAAGGCACTAGTATGGCTCAAGACAGTTAAGCACACTTCCAACAGACTAATTCGTTGGTCACTTTGCTTACAGGAATACGATTTTGATATCGTATACACTCCAGGCCATAAAAACACAAATGCAGATGCACTCTCACGTCGAAACTACGACCAAACAGCTAAGACTGACAGCCAATTTGAGAAATCTCCAGCATACACTAACACTCAAGCTCAGTCAGAACCACCAGTACACTCCATTCAAGAAGAAATGACAGAAACTACATTCTTTTACGATAAGGCAGAAACTCCTAACCTATTTCCAGTACATACTAATGATAACATACCTAGCGGTAGTTCTGAAGAACTACCGGATCTCGCCCAATATCAGCGCGAGTGCCCTGATTTCAAGGACATGTATGTTTACTTAGAACAAGGAATATTACCAGAAAACACTCGTCGCGCAACAGCTATTCCATATGAAGCAAATCAATATGAAGTAATTAATGGTGTCTTACATCATTTTTTCCAGCCTCGTACAAAACACAAAACTACTTCAGATCAACTCATAAAACAAGTTGCTTTACCCACAAATTTGAGACTTTATGTCCTTCTATCTTATCACGATTCAAAAGCAGGTGGCTGTCATTTTGGTGTTCAAAGAACATATCAAGCTATCAAACAGAAATATTATTGGCCTAAAATGTATCAAAATGTGTATGACTACATTACATCATGCTCTAAATGTCAGCTTATTAAACGGGACACAAATGCACGAAAAGCCCCACTGCACCCATTGCCCCCAGAAAACGTATTCTCTAGGTGGCATATGGACATTTTGTGCATGCCAAAAAGTAAGGAAGGTTATCAATACATCTTATTGGTGACAGATAGTTTGTCACATTGGTGTGAAGCCTTTCCTTTACGTTCTCAAACAGCAACAGAAATCGCCAGTGTTTTTGTACAATGAGATATTCACACGTTATGGTGCACCGTGAACACTTGTCAGTGACCGTGGACGAAATTTTATGTCTCAAATTGTACTCGCACTTTGTGAATTATTTCAAGTAACACGTCACCATACTAGTTCTAAACTAATTCTGCATGTGAAAGGACCATCAGTCAGGCACTAAGGGCTTACAGTAGTAAACACCAAGATGATTGGCCGTCCATATTACCCAGCGTAATGATAGCATTCCGAATGAGTCCAGCAGTTAATTCTACTGGATACTCACCTTATTACATAGTCTTTGGGAAAGAAATGACTTTACCCTTAGATGTGTCTCTTACGCCTAAAGAAACGGTACAAACACAAACACAACAGTACATAGATCAGTTGATTCAAAGATTGAAAATAGTTCAAGAAATAGCTAAAGCAAATACTCGTGAAGCACAAAACACAAGCAAACAGAGGTTTGACCAGAAAGCAAAGGGACCGTCCTTTCGCGTTGGAGATTATGTACATTTACAAATCTCACATATACCTGTAGGGTTATCAAAAAAGCTTTACCCTCGTTGGGAAGGTCCATATTACATCACTCAAGTAGGTCCGAATAGCACCTACAGATTACGTCGTTGTTCAGACAATAAAGAGATGAAATCACTTGTACACGCAAACAGGCTTAAGCACTATAAAGATCCTAGGGATTATAGACCTCCGACACCGGACACAGTCAGTACACCTCCACAGTCGACTCAACATCACATGATCAAGCAAACGATGAGCACACACCAACCAACAATGGTACCGAATGGTACTTAGTTGATAAACTGTTGAAATCCAAATGGATTTCAGGGAAAAAGCATTATTTGGTTAAGTGGTCAGATGGATCCACGCCATCATGGCAACCAACTGAGAATGTTTCTCGAGCATTAAAGCAAGCATTTCACAGCAAACGCACACAATCAAACGCACGTCGCAAACGACGAAGTCGAATATTTCGTCATTGAATTCAATAGGAAATTTAGAAGGAAATTTCTTCTTAACTGAGAGAGTTAATGCTAGTCCTTTCCGCCATTCCATCACTTCCTCGTGCCTTCTATCTTCTTTCTTCTTCTTTCGCCGGCAAAACACTCAAATTCTTTTCTTTTCTTTAAGGTATGAGTGGAATGTGGATTTGGGTCATAGGACTGCTTCTTCTGCTGTAGATGTGCAAAGATTAAACTATGGAGTTATCTTCCAGTCTCTCTCACCAGTATATTGTTCAGCTGATAAATGGATACACACGTTTCAAATACAACTCCCAGAGAACATTTCTGTCGATCCTATAGAATATTGTCAAAAAAGTGTAAAATGTACATACAAAAATACACTACTTCAACAATTAAATGCAATACGTGTTACAATGAATGCACAGTTTCACGTAACAATCTCATTAATTAATGAGTTAATACCAGAAGGTGTTTTTCAGTCTTCAAATTTGTCAAAAAGAGCAATTTTGCCCTTCGTTGGTGAAATAGGTAAAAGCCTATTCGGTTTAGCAACAACAGGAGATGTTGCCACATTAGCAAGTCACATAAATATGCTGACAAGACAGAATAATAAAATGCTCAGTGCTCTTGCCCGACATGGAGGTGATTTTTCCTCCTATATTTCACAAGTCGACAATCGTTTTAAAAATATATTATCTGCTATTGGTCAAAACTCGAAAACGCTTCAATTACTAGAACAAACAATGATTGAAAATGAAGAAAACATACGCCTACAATATCAGAAAACAGAAGAAGTAATTGCCTCACAAATGTTAGATTCCCAGCAAATTAGGCATGAATTAGAGAAATTACAGATAGCAACTGCAGAATTGGCAGCAGGAAAGTTGCCTCCGATACTGATTCCACCTCATGTTTTAGTAGACTCAATCAATCAAATCGAAACTATGATATCTACTGACTATCCAGGCTATTCAGTAACACCGAATGATCCACGTTATTATTATCAATTTGGGTCATTTATGGCAACGCGTAAAAACCACGACTTATATATTGCTCTGCGAATTCCGATCTCATCTCGACGACGACCATTCGAAATGTATCGAATTCAATCATTTTCGGTCCCAATTAACACTTCATCTACACATGTTACGCAGTTACTTGATTTACCAGACATAATGCTTGTATCTGATGACTACCAATTTTACACAACACTAGCATTACCGACCCTAAATCAATGCACCGGTAAGGACATTTTACATTGCAACATCCGCCCTACACTCAAACCATTGTCTCAACCTGAGTATATCAATAGTCTATTCCAAGATGATAAGAATAATATCCATCAGACTTGTAACTTCCGTTTCATGACAAACCGAGTCGTGCCACATATTCTAGACATTTCCTCAAATCAAATATTAGTTTACCTTATGGACGAAATAATACTTGAATGTCAAAATCAACGTCGCATTGTTAAAGGTTGTCGTTTCTGTATTATGAGTATCCCTTGTCCCTGCGCAGTTGTTACTACATCTATGACATATGACGGACATATCACTACTTGTTCTGACAATTCGACTGAAATTACCCAACTTCACCCAATTAATTTAGCACTTTTACAACAATTTTTCAACTCCACACATTTAGCAGCCATTTTAGGTAACACAGCCTTTGACAATCCTTTGACTATTTCTGTACCTGACTTTAAATTATATGAACATCAGATGTCGCAATTCCTTGCTACAGATAAGGAAATTGATTTAAGTCTTAAGAAAGTAGCGGCACGCGCTAAAAGTGATCAAAGAATCTTTTCATCCTTAGTGGAAACAATGTTGAGTGGTGAAGTTTCAATTGATGATGATTCCTGGTTTGATTCCAAATCTATTATGACTATAATTAGTTTATCTGTATCTATTTTGAATACATTAGCAATTGTTTGGCTCATATGGCGATTCAGAACATTGTCAACGGCACTCTTACTTATTCATTCAACAAAAGCAGAATCTACAGTCCATTTCCAGTATACCATAGCACCGACAACCATTGTTACTGATTGGTTTACTACTGTTTCTGATGTACTTACTTGGGATCATTTGATCTTTTCAGTTTCAATTATGACATTTGTAATTGCTCTCGTCCAAGTCTATAAATGGGCTACTCAGTCCAATGCGCGAACTAAGCTTCGTCTTGAAATTACTACAGGAGTTCAATGCGTACTTGTTGACATACTTCAACTTGGTCTGTGTCCTTCATATTGGAACATTACTGGACCTTTGATGATTGAGAACCTTCATGTAACTGGCTATCTACGACCTCAATTACATGTCACATGGACAGGTTTTAAACTTACCAAAGTAAACACTAACTTCGAACTAAATATACCAACCTCTTTCAGTATTGATCTTGTCTCTGCATTCAAATTACGCTCAATTTTTCGCAAGCCTTTCTGTGCACACGTTTTTTGGACATACCATGATATTGCGTTTCCACTACGTCCTGACGGAAGTATTTCAGAATGTTCTCCTCGAACGTACCCTTCCGCGCCACCCTACTCGATACTACCGTAAATATACGCATATGAATATATGACCTCGCATTCTTAGGTCAAGATGATAATAAGAAAAGGACAATCAAAAAAATAATGATCATATGATAATAAATTCATCGTCTTCTTATTTCTATAAATTAGATTATACTAATATATATATACTTAGATAGAATAACAACACGCATAATTGTGATTTAACATACACGTATTAATTCCGCTCCTATTACTGTTTTATTATAAGACTAAGAATTACTTGAAACATACAAGTTATATATTTATTCTTTTTGTCTTTTCAAATTCAGCACCATACCGTCGGATACAACAACGCCGGATATAGATATATATATTGCAAATCCAAAAACAAAACCTACCTTGGACTAAAATAAGTAAATACCTTTTATTAAATAAATAAATCTAGTTAACTAAATTTACAACAAAAGCAACTCAATACATATCAACCATGGCAGACTCTATTACATTCGATTTTGGTCAAAACAAAACTATTACCCTAAGAAACCCTGAACTTCAAAAAATAGTTGAAGCCTTGCCAATATTACAGAATCTTCATATGTTTACCATAATACCCTTTAAAATGTACAAATTTGATATTTCGGTCGCTCGACATTTATTTTTGTCAATAACCAGGGGCACAGTACTATATAAGAACCCAAATTCATTATTTGAAGCAGTTCGCATTGCAGCATACCTCTCAATACCTGAAGAAACGCTAGCTCACCTGCTCTCCGGTATTTTGCCCTCTTCTGATATGATTCCACGTTATTTAGGTTTTATTCATCAACTTTTAATCGAAGGCTACACTGGATTATGCGAATCGTATATTCGTGATGCAAAGTTACCTCTTTCTTTGCTACAAAACTCACGAATTAGTTATCGCAAATTCAAAAAACAATGTCGAGACGCACATAACCTTGAAGAGTATTTAGCCAAATGTGTCCGACCAACATGTGTGTGTGAACGGTGCACTCAGCACCGTGCAGACATCAATCAATACCCCCCAACCAACCAGGTACGTACCACGACTTAAATACCCCGGAAGGATACGTTTCTTCCCAGAACAGAACGCCCTACCCAAATATTTACAACTCAAAAATACAAAAGCTAATGAAGAAAATAGAGCAGCACCACAACAATAAAGCTTACAATGAAACACAACTTTACATAACAGAATGGACAACAACATCTATCTAAGGACCTCTGCGACGATAATCGTCTGGAGACCCCCTTCCTCGTCATGACGATAATCGTCTGACGAGCCCCTAGCCTAGCCTAGTCTAATTAGAGGTAGGTTTTGTAGTTTTGTAGCCTTGTGTGTTTAATATAATAACCTAAATTTAAAAAAAAAAAAAAAAAAAAAAATATTATTTCCTAAGTTGTTTCATAGTATCTTATGAAGGTATTCTATATTGTGAAGTTTATTCCCATTGTATTTTTGGGGAATTTTATCATGAATTTTGCATTGTCTTTTTATTGTATTTTTTATAATTTGACTGATTATTGTGCAAAACACTTCCCATTGTGTTTGGGAATTTTATCAAATATTTTGCATTACATTGTACTTTTTGAATTTGACAGAGATTTGTGCAAACACTTCCCATTGTGTTTGGGAATTTTATCAAATATTTTTTATTGTATTGTACCTGTTTAATTTGATTGAATATTTTGCAATGTACCTTCTCATTGTATTTTTTGTATTTTACTTGGTATCTTGCAATGTATTTACAGTGTTTACATTGTATTTTTAAACTTTGCAAAAATGTCTCGCAATGTTTTGTTTTTATCATTGTATTTTTGACCTTTCACCTTTCATCTTGTTTGATGAATAAAATTGATTTTTCTTTTCGAGCCTCGAGGTCTCGGCTCAAATAAACTAGAGGGTATTGTTAGGATTGAATTTTTAGTAAAATTAATAAGATTGATATTTTCCTTGAATTGTATTAATGTTTTATTTGTTTATATTCTAAAAGATATTAAAGGTAATTTCACTTGTTTTTCAAGTACAAATATATAGAATAAAAAGAGTTGCTGAGCAAGTGGAAGAAAGGTAATGTATATAACTATACTCTATAACATCAGTAAAAATAACTAATATACAGTGTTGTGTAAGATTGTATATCATAATACATGCGTTTGCCGACTTAGCTACAGTTCTAGGTTCCATCAGTAAAAATATGGTTTTTGACCTAGTATTGGCATAGGTTCAATTCGGTTAATGAAGGTGGAGTAACTTCTCTCTCTAAGAAGCTTTTGACGACACAAAAACAAGATGGCTTCCAACTAACGGATATCCATATTTGGTCTGACGTCGTTAAAACAAATATAAATAACTACAACGTTAAGTCTTATGTCGCAAGTAAGGTGGTTTTTACCGGCTGAAACTGGTTTTTACCGGACTAGAGAGTTAGTATTTTTCTGTCTGATGCGTAGAGGGTATGACCTTGTCTAACCCTGAATCTGGCCCAGTATGTATAAATAGAGATGCGCGAATCAGGTCAGATTCAGTTTTCCGTATCAGCAGAAAATTGACGTCTGACTCTTTATTCCAGGTAAGCAACTGTATATGTTATAACTCTTTTAGGAATAAGTATTTTTAATGATTGAGATTTTAATGGTAAAATTGTTTTGTGTGTAACATTACTATTGAATTCTTTTATTTATAATATATTGTGATGGAATGTTTAAATGTTTTAAAGAATTATTATTTAATATGTACTTTTTATCATAAAGGTTGAATTCGCTACCAACTTCATGTTTTAATTTAATGATTGAAATAAAGTATTCCTTAAGTAAAAAAGAGTAATATTTAGCAATGTATTCTAAATCAATATTCTATTTTAAAATAAGTAAAGTGCATTAATTGTTATTGCATTTGATGCGTTTACTATCTTGAAATTGATTGGGAATTAACTATTGTTTAATATTCTAAGGTGCAGAAGTTATATGAATAAAATGAAGTTGGAAAGCTTGATGATGAAAATTTAATATGTATTTTATGAATTTTTATTATAAAGCTTTTAGATGTGTTAATAGAATGTAGTAATATATATGTGTGTTGATTATTTAAATAAAGTTTTCCGTATCAGCAGAAAATTGACGTCTGACTCTTTATTCCAGCTTCGATTCCGTACCTGTCCTAATTCCCTTGACATTTCATCATCGGGTGACATTTTTATCTGGGAACTCAACCTTTTTCTTCTTTCTATCCTCCTGAGTTCCCAGCCTGTGTTTATGAGACTGATCTATAGAACAATTCCAGCCGAACATCTAAGAAAAGTCTCATAAAAGTTGGTGGAGACATAAAAGTTGGTGGAGCATAAGTGATGAATAAAGGTGTCACCCCACACAACTATAACCTGCGAAACAGACTCATTCCGGAACTACTCCGACCTTCCGACTTCACTCCGCCCAGCCTTACTTCGACTCCCAGACCAACAGCGCCATCACATTCTGAAGAACCTTCGACATTTCCAACAACCTCCCAGCTATTGAACACAACAGCTTCAACATATACTTCGCCAGTCACGATCTGACCTGCGTTGTCTACTCTACAGATGACCCTGACCAACGCTACCAGTATTCTTACCACTCCTAGTCCAGCACCAGTGATTTTACCTCCTTTTGACCTCAACTCAACAGATCCAACGCCCAGTCTACCAGTAGTGACCCCACGCAAGCCTGATTTTGATTTCACCTCAACATCTGAACGTGTGAACCTAAACAGTACTTTCCAACCAAACTCTGTGCCTGAACTTACAAAAACATTACCTGTGCTAGATTATGAACATTTTTCCAGGACTTTTATTCATTCTGGAGACAACAGACCCACACAAACAGGTATGTCTTCAGCTATTAAATTAGATGTTTTTAATAGTGATCAATCTCAGAATCCTGTTAAATGGTTAGAACATTTTGTACAATGGGCTAGGTTTTATGAATTGTCAGAGGATAAGATTTTGAATGCTTTTCCTTTTCATCTTCAGGGACATGCCAAAATTTGGTATGATACATTGTCAGATAGTGATAAAAGCGATTAGCAAACTCTAGTCTCAACTTTCAAATCTAGATTTCACAATGACGATGTTATTCTAGATCTATCAATTTCGCAAACTCAGCAAGGGTCTTCTGAACCAGTCTTAGACTATCTAAGTCGCCTTTTGCGAATCGCAACTAACAAAACCATTCCAGATCAAGTTTTATTAGCAGTGGCATTGAATGGATTGAAACCATCAGTAAAACGAATAGTTATGAACAAAAATCCAACTAGCATGTCAGATTTACGACAAGCTGCAATTTTAGCAGAAAAATCAATTGCAACTGCTAATGAATCAGTTCTGTCAGACCTTAACACACTTATTGACGAAGTTAAATAGCTAAAAGATGAGGTTAAAGTCTCTAATTCTAAACAAAGTGAGTGTATTAACACATACTCGCAACCACCTGCCAGTTCCAATTATACTAGGCAGACATTTCGCACTCCAAGACCCCAAGCGCGAGGTTCAGACTATACACAACAAAACAGACCTATTCCAAATTATGCTAGCAATAACTTACCACGGCAAGGTATGCGTTACCACCAGCAACCACAAAATCGCTCTCCAAACTCTTGTTTTTTTTGTCTCGGTTCCTGTTTTTCTAAGTCCGTTTGTCCAGCTCGAAATGCACAGTGTCACCTTTGTCACAAGATAGGTCATTTTTCACGTGCATGCATGTCCACTCGTAAACAATAGGAACGCGCACCTCACGGTAGGACACGAACCTGTCGTGAACTTGACCAAGACCCACAAATCACATTAGTTACACCTATTCAGAAAAATCTTGTTCCTCTTTATGTTAAAAACAAAATCACGAATGCATTAGCGGACACAGGCGCGTCCATTTCGGCCATCAACTTAAAATTTCTTTCTCGCGCAGGATTCAATTCACGTCAAATTCAACCTTCAAATATAACTAATATTATCGCCGCAGTCGGGGAAAAACACTCAATTTTTGGAATTATCCCACTTAATTTGAAAATAGGAGGTGAAAGTTTTTCTCATACATTCTATATTATCCCTGCCCTACATCATTGGGTCATTCTCGGTATCGATTTCTTGAGTAAATACAAGGCAGTACTGAATCTAGATACACAAACGCTCTCTTTGCTAGACGATACGGTAATTATCAATCTGATACGTACTGAGTCAAGATTAGCACGTGTAAACAAAAGTACAACGGTTCCACCAAACTCAAGTTGTTCTATTTCTGTTAGCATCAGTAAAATAAAAAAGGGAACGCCTGTTTTACTAGAACCATCTCATAATATATCAAACTCCACATTTTTGACAGCTAGAACAATTGTAACGGTTTCGAAAAATAACCTTGTTCAGATCTTGAATCCTACTTCGAAACATATAAACATACATGCAAATACCGTACGAGCTTATGTAGACGTACTACACCCATAAACCATATTTACTGTTAGTGAAGACACTTATGACAAGAATATCACACCTGATACACCTGACATCGTGGACACACAAACTAGTAAATCACAAGAACCAATTAATTTTGATTTACACTCTTCAGATTTGTCAGAAAATCAAAAACAAGAACTTCAATTATTTTTGAATAAACATAGGGATGTGTTTGCCTTGAACTTAGAAGAATTAGGAAGTACTACGGTATTTACTCATCGAATAGAGACAGGTGATTCCATGCCAATTCGTTGTCAACCTTATCGTGCGTCTCCACACATCAATAAAGAAATTGATAGACAGGTAGATGAATTATTAGAACACCACCTAATCGAACCCAGTTCTTCTAGCTATGCATCTCCAGTTGTTTTAGTCAAAAAGAAAAATGGGGAATATCGGTTTGCTATTGACTATAGGAAACTTAATCAGGTGACATAGCCAAAGACATTCCCTCTTCCAAGATTAGAAGATGTAATTGATGCAGTTGGACAAACTAAACCATGTCTTTTCAGTACATTAGATTTAAATTCAGCATTTTGGCAAATTAAAATGGATCCAGCGACAAAATATAAGAGCTCTTTCATAACATCACGTGGTCTTTACCAATGGAATGTAATGCCGTATGGACTCAGGAACGCGCCCGCAACATATTGTATTCTTTTAGGTCATGTACTTAGAGGTATACCGTGGTCAACATGTCTTGCATACATAGATGACATTATTATTTTTTCCAATTCATTTGAAGAACACTTAGCACATCTTGAACTAATATTTTTGATCGATTACGTCAAGCAAACTTGACACTTAAACCATCAAAATGTGTATTCGCAGCATCTGAAGTTATTTATCTGGGTCATAAATTCTCAACAAAAGGAATCAAAGTAGATGACTCCAAAATTGATACAGTTACACAGTTCCCTGTTCCAAAAACACAGAAAGATGTTAGGAGTTTTCTAGGGTTGTGCAATTATTACAGGAAATTTGTCCAGGGATACTCTAGAATAGCAACACCTCTAAATAAATGATTGACAAAAGACAGTTCATTTCTTTGGATAGACAAGTGTCAAAAAGCGTTTGAAACTCTTAAGACAGCCTTGACCACAGCTCCTATCTTGGATTATCCTGATTTTAATAAACCATTTAGACTCACATGTGATGCAAGTGGTACAGCTCTAGGTTATATCTTGTCTCAGATAGGGACAGACGACAAAGAACATGTTATTGCTTATGGTGGACGAGCATTAACAAATGCTGAAAGACAATGGTCAGTAACTGAACAGGAATGTTTGGCAGTTCTAGAAGGTATTAGAACATATCATGTTTACCTATCACATCAGAAATTTACTGTCATTACAGATCACAAGGCACTAGTATGGCTCAAGACAGTTAAGCACACTTCCAACAGACTAATTCGTTGGTCACTTCGCTTACAGGAATACGATTTTGATATCGTATACACTCCAGGCCATAAAAACACAAATGCAGATGCACTATCACGTCGAAACTACGACCAAACAGCTAAGACTGACAGCCAATTTGAGAAATCTCCAGCATACACTAACACTCAAGCTCAGTCAGAACCACCAGTACACTCCATTCAAGAAGAAATGACAGAAATTACATTCTTTTACGATAAGGCAGAAACTCCTAACCTATTTCCAGTACATACTAATGATAACATACCTAGCGGTAGTTCTGAAGAACTACCGGATCTCGCCCAATATCAGCGCGAGTGCCCTGATTTCAAGGACATGTATGTTTACTTAGAACAAGGAATATTACCAGAAAACACTCGTCGCGCAACAGCTATTCCATATGAAGCAAATCAATATGAACTAATTAATGGTGTCTTACATCATTTTTTCCAGCCTCGTACAAAACACAAAACTACTTCAGATCAACTCATAAAACAAGTTGCTTTACCCACAAATTTGAGACTTGATGTCCTTCTATCTTATCACGATTCAAAAGCAGGTGGCTGTCATTTTGGTGTTCAAAGAACATATCAAGCTATCAAACAGAAATATTATTGGTCTAAAATGTATCAAAATGTGTATGACTACATTACATCATGCTCTAAATGTCAGCTTATTAAACGGGACACAAATGCACGAAAAGCCCCACTGCACCCATTGCCCCCAGAAGACGTATTCTCTAGGTGGCATATGGACATTTTGTGCATGCCAAAAAGTAAGGAAGGTTATCAATACATCTTATTGGTGACAGATAGTTTGTCACATTGGTGTGAAGCCTTTCCTTTACGTTCTCAAACAGCAACAGAAATCGCCAGTGTTTTTGTACAATGAGATATTCACACGTTATAGTGCACCGCGAACACTTGTCAGTGACCGCGGACGAAATTTTATGTCTCAAATTGTACTCGCACTTTGTGAATTATTTCAAGTAACACGTCACCATACTAGTTCTAAACTAATTCTGCATGTGAAAGGACCATCAGTCAGGCACTAAGGGCTTACAGTAGTAAACACCAAGATGATTGGCCGTCCATATTACCCAGCGTAATGATAGCATTCCGAATGAGTCCAGCAGTTAATTCTACTGGATACTCACCTTATTACATAGTCTTTGGGAAAGAAATGACTTTACCCTTAGATGTGTCTCTTACGCCTAAAGAAACGGTACAAACACAAACACAACAGTACATAGATCAGTTGATTCAAAGATTGAAAATAGTTCAAGAAATAGCTAAAGCAAATACTCGTGAAGCACAAAACACAAGCAAACAGAGGTTTGACCAGAAAGCAAAGGGACCGTCCTTTCGCGTTGGAGATTATGTACATTTACAAATCTCACATATACCTGTAGGGTTATCAAAAAAGCTTTACCCTCGTTGGGAAGGTCCATATTACATCACTCAAGTAGGTCCGAATAGCACCTACAGATTACGTCGTTGTTCAGACAATAAAGAGATGAAATCACTTGTACACGCAAACAGGCTTAAGCACTATAAAGATCCTAGGGATTATAGACCTCCGACACCGGACACAGTCAGTACACCTCCACAGTCGACTCAACATCACATGATCAAGCAAACGATGAGCACACACCAACCAACAATGGTACCGAATGGTACTTAGTTGATAAACTGTTGAAATCCAAATGGATTTCAGGGAAAAAGCATTATTTGGTTAAGTGGTCAGATGGATCCACGCCATCATGGCAACCAACTGAGAATGTTTCTCAAGCATTAAAGCAAGCATTTCACAGCAAACGCACACAATCAAACGCACGTCGCAAACGACGAAGTCGAATATTTCGTCATTGAATTCAATAGGAAATTTAGAAGGAAATTTCTTCTTAACTGAGAGAGTTAATGCTAGTCCTTTCCGCCATTCCATCACTTCCTCGTGCCTTCTATCTTCTTTCTTCTTCTTTCGCCGGCAAAACACTCAAATTCTTTTCTTTTCTTTAAGGTATGAGTGGAATGTGGATTTGGGTCATAGGACTGCTTCTTCTGCTGTAGATGTGCAAAGATTAAACTATGGAGTTATCTTCCAGTTTCTCTCACCAGTATATTGTTCAGCTGATAAATGGATACACACGTTTCAAATACAACTCCCAGAGAACATTTCTGTCGATCCTATAGAATATTGTCAAAAAGTGTAAAATGTACATACAAAAATACACTGCTTCAACAATTAAATGCAATACGTCTTACAATGAATGCAGTTTCACGTAACAATCTCATTAATTAATGAGTTAATACCAGAAGGTGTTTTTCAGTCTTCAAATTTGTCAGAAAGAGCAATTTTGCCCTTCGTTGGTAAAATAGGTAAAAGCCTATTCGGTTTAGCAACAACAGGAGGTGTTGCCACATTAGCAAGTCACATAAATATGCTGACAAGACAGAATAATAAAATGCTCAGTGCTCTTGCCCGACATGGAGGTGATTTTTCCTCCTATATTTCGCAAGTCGACAATCGTTTTAAAAATATATTATCTGCTATTGGTCAAAACTCGAAAACGCTTCAATTACTAGAACAAACAATGATTGAAAATGAAGAAAACATACGCCTACAATATCAGAAAACAGAAGAAGTATTTGCCTCACAAATGTTAGATTCCCAGCAAATTAGGCATGAATTAGAGAAATTACAGATAGCAACTGCAGAATTGGCAGCAGGAAAGTTGCCTCCGATACTGATTCCACCTCATGTTTTAGTAGACTCAATCAATCAAATCGAAACTATGATATCTACTGACTATCCAGGCTATTCAGTAACACCGAATGATCCACGTTATTATTATCAATTTGTGTCATTTATGGCAACGCGTAAAAACCACGACTTATATATTGCTCTGCAAATTCCAATCTCATCTCGACGACGACCATTCGAAATGTATCGAATTCAATCATTTCCGGTCCCAATTAACACTTCATCTACACATGTTACGCAATTACTTGATTTACCAGACATAATGCTTGTATCTGATGACTACCAATTTTACACAACACTAGCATTATCGACCCTAAATCAATGTACTGGTAAGGACATTTTACATTGCAACATCCGCCCTACACTCAAACCATTGTCTCAACCTGAGTGTATCAATAGTCTATTCCAAGATGATAAGAATAATATCCATCAGACTTGTAACTTCCGTTTCATGACAAACCGACTCGTGCCACATATTCTAGACATTTCCTCAAATCAAATATTAGTTTACCTTATGGACGAAATAATACTTGAATGTCAAAATCAACGTCGCATTGTTAAAGGTTGTCGTTTCTGTATTATGAGTATCCCTTGTCCCTGCGCAGTTGTTACTACATCTATGACATATGACGGACATATCACTACTTGTTCTGACAATTCGACTGAAATTACCCAACTTCACCCAATTAATTTAGCACTTTTACAACAATTTTTCAACTCCACACATTTAGCAGCCATTTTAGGTAACACATCCTTTGACAATCCTTTGACTATTTATGTACCTGACTTTAAATTATATGAACATCAGATGTAGCAATTCCTTGCTACAGATAAGGAAATTGATTTAAGTCTTAAGAAAGTAGCGGCACGTGCTAAAAGCGATCAAAGAATCTTTTCATCCTTAGTGGAAACAATGTTGAGTGGTGAAATTTCAGTTGATGATGATCCCTGGTTTGATTCCAAATCTATTATGACTATAATTAGTTTATCTGTATCTATTTTGAATACATTAGCAATTGTTTGGCTCATATGGCGATTCAGAACATTGTCAACGGCACTCTTACTTGTTCATTCAACAAAAGCAGAATCTACAGTCCATTTCCAGTATACCATAGCACCGACAACCATTGTTCCTGATTGGTTTACTACTGTTTCTGATGTACTTACTTGGGATCATTTGATCTTTTCAGTTTCAATTATGACATTTGTAATTGCTCTCGTCCAAGTCTATAAATGGGTTACTCAGTCCAATGCGCGAACTAAGCTTCGTCTTGAAATTACTACAGGAGTTCAATGCGTACTTGTTGACATACTTCAACTTGGTCTGTGTCCTTCATATTGAAACATTACTGGACCTTTGATGATTGAGAACCTTCATGTAACTGGCTATCTACGACCTCAATTACATGTCACATGGACAGGCTTTAAACTTACCAAAGTAAACACTAACTTCGAACTAACTATACCAACCTCTTTCAGTATTGATCTTGTCTCTGCATTCAAATTACGATCAATTTTTCGCAAGCCTTTCTCTGCACACGTTTTTTGGACACACCATGATATTGCGTTTCCACTACGTCCTGACGGAAGTATTTCAGAATGTTCTCCTCGAACGTACCCTTCCGTGCCACCCTACTCGATACTACCGTAAATATACGCATATGAATATATGACCTCGCATTCTTCGGTCAAGATGATAATAAGAAAAGGACAATCAAAAAAATAATGATCATATGATAATAAATTCATCGTCTTCTTATTTCTATAAATTAGATTATACTAATATATATATACTTAGATAGAATAACAACACGCATAATTGTGATTTAACACACACATATTAATTCCGCTCCTACTACTGTTTTATTATAAGACTAAGAATTACTTGAAACATACAAGTTATATATTTATTCTTTTTGTCTTTTCAAATTCAGCACCATACCGTCGGATACAACAACGCCGGATATAGATATATATATTACAAATCCAAAAACAAAACCTACCTTGGACTAAAATAAGTAAATACCTTTTATTAAATAAATAAATCTAGTTAACTAAATTTACAACAAAAACAACTCAATACATATCAACCATGGCAGACTCTATTACATTCGATTTTGGTCAAAACAAAACTATTACCCTAAGAAACCCTGAACTTCAAAAAATAGTTGAAGCCTTGCCAATATTACAGAATCTTCATATGTTTACCATAATACCCTTTAAAATGTACAAATTTGATATTTCGGTCGCTCGACATTTATTTTTGTCAATAACCAGGGGCACAGTACTATATAACAACCCAAATTCATTATTTGAAGCAGTTCGCACTGCAGCATACCTCTCAATACCTGAAGAAACGCTAGCTCACCTGCTCTCCGGTATTTTGCCCTCTTCTGATATGATTCCACGTTATTTAGGTTTTATTCATCAACTTTTAATCGAAGGCTACACTGGATTAGGCGAATCGTATATTCGTGATGCAAAGTTACCTCTTTCTTTGCTACAAAACTCACGAATTAGTTATCGCAAATTCAAAAAACAATGTCGAGACGCACATAACCTTGAAGAGTATTTAGCCAAATGTGTCCGACCAACATGTGTGTGTGAACGGTGCACTCAGCACCGTGCAGACATCAATCAATACCCCCCAACCAACCAGGTACGTACCACGACTTAAATACCCCGGAAGGATACGTTTCTTCCCAGAACAGAACGCCCTACCCAAATATTTACAACTCAAAAATACAAAAGCTAATGAAGAAAATAGAGCAGCACCACAACAATAAAGCTTACAATGAAACACAACTTTACATAACAGAATGGACAACAACATCTATCTAAGGACCTCTGCGACGATAATCGTCTGGAGACCCCCTTCCTCGTCATGACGATAATCGTCTGATGAGCCCCTAGCCTAGCCTAGTCTAATTAGAGGTAGGTTTTGTAGTTTTGTAGCCTTGTGTGTTTAATATAATAACCTAAATTTAAAAAAAAAAAAAAAAAAAAATATTATTTCCTATGTTGTTTCATAGTATCTTATGAAGGTATTCTATATTGTGAAGTTTATTCCCATTGTATTTTTGGGGAATTTTATCATGAATTTTGCATTGTCTTTTTATTGTATTTTTTAGAATTTGACTGAGTATTGTGCAAAATACTTCCCATTGTGTTTGGGAATTTTATCAAATATTTTGCATTACATTGTACTTTTTGAATTTGACAGAGATTTGTGCAAACACTTCCCATTGTGTTTGGGAATTTTATCAAATATTTTGCATTGTATTGTACCTGTTTAATTTGATTGAATATTTTGCAATGTACCTTCTCATTGTATTTTTTGTATTTTACTTGGTATCTTGCAATGTATTTACAGTGTTTACATTGCATTTTTAAACTTTGCAAAAATGTCTCGCAATGTTTTTTTTTTATCATTGTATTTTTGACCTTTCACCTTTCATCTTGTTTGATGAATAAAATTGATTTTTCTTTTCGAGCCTCAAGGTCTCGGCTCAAATAAACTAGAGGGTATTGTTAGGATTGAATTTTTAGTAAAATTAATAAGATTGATATTTTCCTTGAATTGTATTAATGTTTTATTTGTTTATATTCTAAAAGATATTAAAGGTAATTTCACTTGTTTTTCAAGTACAAATATATAGAATAAAAAGAATTGCTGAGCAAGTGGAAGAAAGGCAATGTATATAACTATACTCTATAACATCAGTAAAAATAACTAATGTACAGTGTTGTGTAAGATTGTATATCATAATACATGCGTTTGCCGACTTAGCTACAGTTCTAGGTTCCATCAGTAAAAATATGGTTTTGACCTAGTATTGGCATAGGTTCAATTCGGTTAATGAAGGTGGAGTAACTTCTCTCTCTAAGAAGCTTTTGACGACACAAAAACAAGATGGCTTCCAACTAACGGATATCCATATTTGGTCTGAAGTCTTTAAAACAAATATAAATTACAACGTTAAGTCTTATGACGCAAGTAAGGTGGTTTTTACCGGCTGAAACTGATTTTACCGGACTAGAGAGTTCGTATTTTTCTGTCTGATGCGTAGAGGGTATGACCTTGTCTAACCCTGAATCTGGCCCAGTATGTATAAATAGAGATGCGCGAATCAGGTCAGATTCAGTTTTCCGTATCAGCAGAAAATTGACGTCTGACTCTTTATTCCAGGTAAGCAGCTGTATATGTTATAACTCTTTTAGGAATAAGTATTTTTAATGATTGAGATTTTAATGGTAAAATTGTTTTGTGTGTAACATTACTATTGAATTCTTTTATTTATAATATTTTGTAATGGAATGTTTAAATGTTTTAAAGAATTATTATTTAATATGTACTTTTTATCATAAAGGTTGAATTCGCTACCAACTTCATGTTTTAATTTAGTGATTAAAATAAAGTATTCCTTAAGTAAGAAAGAGTAATATCTAGTAATGTATTCTAAATCAATATTCTATTTTAAAATAAGTAAAGTGCATTAATTGTTATTACATTTGATGCGTTTACTATCTTGAAATTGATTGGGAATTAACTAATGTTTAATATTCTAAGGTGCAGAAGTTATATGAATAAAATGAAGTTGGAAAGCTTGATGATGAAAATGTAATATGTATTTTATGAATTTTTATTATAAAGCTTTTAGATGTGTTAATAGAATGTAGTAATATATATGTGTGTTGATTATTTAAATAAAGTTTTCCGTATCAGCAGAAAATTGACGTCTGACTCTTTATTCCAGCTTCAATTCCGAACCTGACCTAATTCCCTTGACATTTCATCATCGGGTGACATTCTTTATCTGGGGACTCAACCTTTTTCTTCTTTCTATCCTCCTGAGTTCCCAGCCTGTGTTTATGAGACTGATCTATAGAACATTCCAGCCGAACATCTAAGAAAAGTCTGATAAAAATATTTTAAATTATTTTTGGATTAATTTTGGAATTGATTCTTAAAACCGTAAGTTTATTTTTCTTTTCTGGAAAATATTTGTGCTCAATAAATTGTTTATTAAGTTTTTACAAGCTTGTTCTTTTCACTCTTTCTATGTTACCGTTTATTCGATCCTAAGCACGTAACAGTAGATCATAGCATTATCAATGCAAGTATCACAATTATCGAGACCAGATGTAATCATGTGCATTAAACTACAGGACACGTCATTACTTTTATATAGATACGTCCATCTGGGTTTACGAATACTAAACTTCCATTGATAACTTTTGCAAATGTCGAAAATTAAGATATATTTTGCATTTTTAATCGCTTAAATGCAGTTATCGATTCTTGAAATGAATGTATCTTTTTTCACATTTCTCACTTTTATTTTTCCGTTGTAGAAGCAGAAAGTTTCACCTGATCTAGGCACAAGAACATGTGGTGAACTGCAGTCACATGTACCAGGTTTATTTAAATCATTCTCCAGCAAATATTGAATTTATTTTTCTCAAACATTCCTGTTTGAGATGGGTTCGTTATGTAAAGGTGCTTACAATTTCAGCATCATTGTAGACTTTATTTGTTAGCGTTGGACCATCTGAAAACAATTGTTCACATTCATGTAATACCCGTGTTATTCACTCTTTTCGTGCGGTTGTTTTTTCTGGTCCAGATTATTCAGAAGTTCTGACTTTAGAAAATTTATTACACCAAAGTCAAAAAAGGGCTTCATTACCTTCTGACCCACAATTCGTACAATTCGTACACAACGTCTTGTAATCATGTGATAGTTCATAAAAGTAACTTTCTGACTGAAATCCTATAGACGATCAGCCGTGTGTCATTAATATTATCGGAATCGTCAACCAAGAATATCTTATGTAACCGTCTACTTTCCTAACGATCACAATACGGAATACTTTGATTCGTAGGGATTAGCTCCTCAGATATATAACGGTGCTGGCTTTTGAAAAGAAATGTTTTTCAACTTAATACATTCATTTTATAGTACAATGATCCGATTCATGGTGCGTGGACAATGTGTATTTCCCTCATCGATGCAGTCTTGGATTTTCCTTAGAAAATTTAGTGACTTAGTTTGATCGTGAGTACTACATAGATGATGCACGAAATGGAAAGATGGTTTTGTGAACGTAATGACAATCGTTTGTAATAAGCTCATAAATGAAGTGTGCATCGATGGCAAAACTGCAGTCTTAGACCATTGGAAGCCAAATATGATTCCATTACGTTATGAACCTTGTTATTAACTTCCGGTTTAAATTGTGTTAGTTTATATTACTGTTTTGAGTTAAGAAGATTAAACATCATTTATTTTTAAGTTGGTATTTTCTTGCTTTATTATTGAAAACAGAGTCTATTGACATGCTCTCTCGAAGTTGGTAATGTTGTATTTTTGCATTGTATGCTAAATCAGAGAGGTGTTTTCCTTAAAATCCACGTTTCTTGCGCATAAAATAATTCTGTAAAACAATATCTTAACCTACCGTTGATTCATCGACTACCATAATGCCACCGTCTAAACCTGCACGATTAAGTGAAAACGTGGTGCAAATGCTGCTTGTCCGGCATTACCTTATCCAGATCTGTACGAAGAATACAAACATTTCAAAAAGGACACCACCTACTAGTTGATATCCCGCGCAAAAAAATAAAAAATGAGAAACCAATGATTGTAAGCAGAAGAACGATGACGAAAGGATAACATATGCTAAGTATGTATCAGACAGAAACAGAAGTATCTGCAACGCCGTCATGAAGAAATAGAGTTTGAGTATTAGATGGAAACTGGACTTTCCTCTGTCACTCTGAAAGAGGCGTAAATGTGCTATAATAAGGTACATGCCATGAAATGATTGTCACATAAAAGATGATAAAATAAAGAGCCAATAAACAGAATAGCCATTAACAGTGACAATTATATCGTCTGAGAAGAGAAACTATTCAGTATGTCCAATTTTTTATGATTGTGTATGGTTGTATATTGTCTACCCTCCCCCAAACCCAAAATGCCTTTCCATTTCAAAGTGTGTGTGTGTGTGTGTGTGTGTGTGTGTGTGTGCAGCCATACCATTATGATTCTTTACGTCACGTATTTGTCAAAATTGGAATTTAGGTAGGAATTATTTGTTAGTTAAACCTTCGGATGCACGATGTATTGAATTGTAA
Organism: Unio delphinus; assembly: GCA_029339505.1. Taxonomy (NCBI): domain Eukaryota; kingdom Metazoa; phylum Mollusca; class Bivalvia; order Unionida; family Unionidae; genus Unio; species Unio delphinus. The sequence continues at coordinate 2,598,976 of JAQISU010000156.1, read as the reverse complement.
GCACACAATCTATTCTTCATGTCAAACTAATCAAATCTTATAATTAATTATCATATGCTTAACAGCCTTGGCTTACCGTTTAGAATAAAGCAAACCACTATTTGAATTTGTCAAAATCTTATATTTAAAACTAAAATTTTCACTTGGCCTAATATTGTTGGTTCCAATATTCCTTTTAGGTTGGTTGTGTAAATTGGAGCTATGCGTTTTGAGAGATTTATGTCAAGCAAACTAACAGGTGATAGGTAAATTACAACTGAGCAGTTAAAAGTATTATGGACATGACCTTAAGCTTGAGGAATTTTAAAGGAACCAATTTAAGTATGGAGCTGAGACACTCCTCTCACCTTATAGAAGACATTAATTCAGTCAAACAGATTATGGTTGCTAGACCAATGCCTCGGCTAACCCAGCCTTAATAAAACATCTTGATCGAATACAATACAACACTAGCTATTTGCGCCGCCATTGGGAGCTCTCAGAAGCACCTCTGTGGAAGAGCTGTTAATCATAGCAAGGGAGCGAACCTTTAGACTAAGAACTATCAGTTAAGATATATATCCATGACGACGCGTCGCACCATGCCAAGACTATCATCGAGAGATGCAGCAGGTAATTCCGGTTTGGTCTCACTAGAGCGCATCCCATTTGGAATCGCATCGCAATTATTATTTGCAGTTCAGTGCTCAGGAATGTAGTTCTAGTCTATTTTTGAAACATTGTTATCCTCTCTCAGTTTTGGTGGTGATAGAATAGCTATATTGATGTGTTTTTGGTAGGGATTTATAGGTAATTGTTTATTCTTGAAAATATGAGCTCAGATAGTGGTTGTCCGTGTGTATTTTGGCGAGAGTGCACATCGAGTAATAAGGCCTTGGTGATGACTGATGATCCGGAAGTGAAATCTGTGTTCTGTTTACAGTGCAGCCGCTCAAAAAAAAAATGCCGCTCAACTCCTGACAAGAACTTCACCGTGAAGTAATCTTTGGATGTATTTTAGATTAACATATGATTTGCATTGATTGTCACACAGTTGAAAGGTCAGTACTGAGAAATATATGTAGAGAACATATAGTAAAATTAATTGTGGTATATGTCCATTTGAACGGCGCTCAGTAATGCCCTGAAAACAAAATTCATCTAATTAGGGCTAAATCTATTAGGGCGCCACAATCTCTCACTAGCGCTCATTCACAATAGGACGCGGAGAAAAAACTTTACGTTCAACAATATTGAATTGCCATCACGTTTGATGTTATATATATATATATATATATATATATATATATATATATATATATATATATATATATATATATATATATATATATATATTACAATATGTACAAAAATGGCGGTCTCGCAATTATTAGATATAATTACTCGACAGAAGCCAGAGAACCATCAATACACATAATTTTATACAACTATTATGCCTTACACCGGTTTATTCTTTTTGTACGCAAATAAACAAGTAGATAACAAATGTAATGCAAATTAAAACAAAATAAAGTGGTGATTCCTAGCACAAACACGATATTAAACGAATAAAACAATATAGATACATATACAACATAAACACAATACTGTAATAGACTGATCCTTGGTCAAGAGCACTATAATTTAGGGACCATGTTATAGGAACCAGTCGCAAGATCTAGTGTCTTACACAATGACCTCATTTTCATGTATCAAAGTGAAAACTATATATTACTCAATGACTGCATTTTCATGTATCAAAAGTGAAATCTATATATTACAAAATGAGTGCATTTTCATATATCAAAATGTAAACTATATATTACACAATGAGTGCATTTTCATGTATCGAAGTGAAATCTATTTATTACACAATGAGTGCTAATAGATCCTCGTAATATTCAATATTGGGATATTCTTGAACTGATTTTATTACACAATGAGTGCTTATACATCCTCGTTATATTCAATATTGTGATATTCTTGAACTAATTTTATTACACAATGAGTGCTAATAGATCCTCGTAATATTCAATATTGTGATATTTTTTAACTGATTTTATTACACAATGAGTGCTGATAGATCCTCGTAATATTCAATATTGTGATATTCTTGAACTGATTTTAGTACACAATGAGTGCTCATAGATCCTCGTAATATTCAATATTGTGATATTTTTGAACTGATTTTATTACACAGTGAGTGCTAATAGATCCTCGTAATATTCAATATTGTGATATTCTTGAACTGATTTTATTACACAGTGAGTGCTAATAGATCCTCGTAATATTCTATATTGTGATATTCTTGAACTGATGTAAATACTGACCAGTGATGTGATTTGGTTTTCATTAGGTAAGTGATGTCACCTATAAAGCATGTGTGCTATTGGAGTATATGACATGCATGTGTGCTATTGGAGTATATGACATGCATGTGTGCTATTGGAGTATATGACATGCATGTGATTTGAGGTTCACTGGCATCAACTATACTGTACTAAAAGTCTACGGTATTTTACAACGATTAAATCATGTAACATTCTACAAACCACAAGGAATGGTTTTGTGTTTATGTATACTCCTTGGTGTAGAAAGTTCTATTTCATTTGTTAACTCGTGAAAAGTGCAGTTTAAGGTGTGCCGTACTGTATATCTTAGTTATTTAGTATGACTTTTTCATCTATCAAGTATTTTAGTGAAACGTTTTTGATTTTTCGTAGTACATTTAGTATGACATTTTTCATCTCTCGGAGCAATTTAGTGATTTTCATCTTTCAATATATATATTAGTATGACTTTTCTCATCTTTCATGGTAAATTAGCATGACTTTTTCATCTTTCCATTTAATTTAGTATGACTCTTTGAGATCTTTCTTCAAGACCGGAAGAACGATTTCGTCTGCTCATTTTGAGTTCCTGGCCACGGATCAAAGAATTGTTCTAGCTATGGAAGATGATTACCATGCAAACACCGGTCAAAGCAACACATGCATGGCTGCTCTGCATCTAAGATAGTATGTCTCTGTGTCGTTGTAATAAATACCAGAAAAGGTTAAATTATGCCCAGTTCTATTTGAACATGAATAGAAGATCTGATCAATAAAAGTCAACAATAAGTGTGAAGGTATTAAAAGATGCGTTATATAAATTATTTTCGTGACTAAATGTTGAACCAAGTATAATGCTTGTCATATAACCGACCACTACAAGTATAATGCTTGTCATATAACCGACCACTACAAGTATAATGCTTGTCATATTGTGATATTCTTGAACTGATTTTATTACACAATGAGTCATATAACCGACCACTAATTTTATTCACATCACTTATTTGTACACTAGTTGCATTTGCATCATCTGTTTACCCGATACTTGTATTCTTACTAGCTGCGTATGAAAACTGTATCCCCATCAGCTTAATCCGATAGTCGTATCCCAATTAGCTGAAACCGATAATCGTATCCCCATTAGCTGAATCCGATAGTCGTATCCCCATTAGCTGCATCCGATAGTCGTATTCCCATTAGCTGCATCCGATAGTCGTATCCCCATTAACTGTATCCGATAATTGTACAAACATGTGTTGTGTCCGATAATTGTATTCACATCAGCTGCATCCAATAATGATATTCGCATCCGTGTTATCCGATAAGTGCATGCTAAATAGCTCTGTCCTATAACTGTACTCACATTTGTTATGTCCGATAAATGTATTATTGAGGTGTGCGATAAGTATATTCCAAGTGGTTGCGTCCGATAATTGCGTTCGTATCACATATTTGTTCAGTAGTTGTATTGACATTACCTGTGTGTTCAAAAATTGTATTCGCAGTGTAATGTCAGATACTTTTAGTCACATATATAATTGTCCAGTTATTATATTCACATTATCGGCATGTCCGATACTTGTCTTTACATGACATATAACCCCCATAATCATATTCACATCATAAATTCACTGAGTTAAATTTAAGTATCTGGGTTTAAAAATAATTGTATTTACATCATCTGTATGTTCAATAATTGTATTAACTTAATCTTTGTCTGATAATCCTATTAGCATTATCTATGTGTCTTGTACGAGAATTTTTGTGGGATGATAGTTCTCCTAAACGCATAGTCGTATTAATTTTGGAATACCGGAATGAAAGAGAGAGAAGAAGAATGAGCTCCTTAAAGAAGGTGTCACTAGGATGAAAAGACAGGAATGGGTAACGAGTTACGGGATCAGATCTGTAATGAGAGAGGCGAATCTTTCTAGCTTCAGAATGAAGGAACTTAATTTAAATAATCAACACACATATATTACTACATTCTAAAAATATATCTATAAAACTTTATATTCGAAATACATGAACATCTATATAAAATTACACTTTCCTTTTAAGCTTTCCAATTTCATTCATTTGTATAATTTCTGCATTTAGATCTCGATCAATTTCATGATAGCCAAAGAGTATGAAATGTAATAGCTGCATTTACTGGAACACTCAATTTGAAGAAATATATTTTACTCATTTTGAAATAAAATACTAATTTGGATTATGTTAAGAGATTTTATTCTTTATTACTTAAGGAATACTTTATTTCAACATTGAGTCTAAACATGAAGTTGGTAGCGAATTTGTCTTTAACAATCAAAATTACCATAAATATAATTAAATATGAATTCTTTAAAACAATTAAACATTCCATTACTGTATATTATAAATAAAAAAATTCAGTGAACAATGTTGCAAACATAACTTTACCGATAAAATCTCAAACATTAAAAAGTGCCTGTTCCTTCAAGAAGTTTACGAACATAGACTGTTCTTATCTGTATTGAGATTGCGCCGCACTTTTATATGTAATCTGGGCGTAACACATGACCAAATATGGTCATCCCTCAGTATATCGGTGTACACTTCATCCTAGCTAGAAAGATGTTCTCAGTTCCACTACACAAGAACGTCCATGTTGTTTTTACGACATTCGACATAACGTTGGCTTAGTTTTTCTTCATCACTAGATTGGAATTCTATAAATGTAAATCTGTAACAGCAGCGGGGAGGGGGGGGGGGGCGAAGTGGACATTTGTCCGAGACATCATTTGCTCTAAATCTAACAAACATCTCGAGAGAATTATTTCGAATCCTTCTTTTTCAACCAAAAAAAATAGATTACTTGCTTGAAACATAAGTTTTTCGCAAGTCATACTTAAAGGCCGTTTTCATCGTTTAGTCAAAATACGGACTTGTCGTGATGTCATCGCCCCCCCCCCCCCCCCCCCCCCCCCCGCTGCTATGGGTTTTACGATTTCAACCAAATATTTGATCGAGTCCGATACGATATCGTGTCCGAGGATCATGTAAATTTATTGTTATAAATCCATGCGGGGTTGACTGAGCGTTACTAAAGAAATTTCTAAATTGATTGAAGTCCATATCGGAACACCATGTCTGCCAAAATATTTCGTAACGTATGTGCATCAACGCCGTTAAACACAGCAAGAATATTACAGTTAACTCTGATCAATTTTGGAATCTGATTGTAGCGTTGAGTGACATATATCACGTCGGTGTTTTTATGCTTTCCTCGGGAAAATATTCTAGCTGGGTTTTTTTGATTGTCTAACATCACATCGTCGTATACGACTAAATTGTCAATGCTCCCATCAAGGTCATCCACGGATGGCGCCTCGTCAATATCAGTTATAAAATCAATGGCGTTCTCACCCTTAATTTCTGATGCATTCTCGTTAAAATCCTTTAACACTTCATAGCATCGTTGATCATCTACGCTAGGAGCAACTAAATACAACTTATCCCACTTCATCCATCTTATTATTAAATTGAGCAACAATTGCGTCTTGCCGGATCCAGATGGCACGATTATAATTGCGCGGATAGAGTTTGGTAGCGCTGCATGATGCTTAACTGGCTCTCTTGTTTTAGTCGCTGAAAAATCAATTATATTCATATCTCTATACATAAATTATGGATCTATATTGTGTGAAGTGTAAAACTCGTACTAACACAAATGATGTGACGACGATTACAACTAAAAGTAACAGATCAGCACTTACTGGTAGGTGTGCAACATGTGGTATAAAAAAGTTTAGATTTGTTCCTATGAAATCCGGAGATGTTTTTAAAAAAAACGAGGAGGTGATATCGCGGCCAAATTGGCAAAACTCCCTGGAACCCCATGGGTAAAGTACCCCGGAGAAAAGCACCTTCCAGGATATAGCTACTGTGGCCCCGGAACACGATTAGATATCAGACTTGATGATCAAAATCAGCCCCGCCCCGGCGAGTATCCGATAAACGCTATTGATAAGGCGTGTCATGCTCATGATGTTGCATATAAAAGCTGCAATCTGCAAAACAAGCGTCTCGCGGATGTGAAATTAATTCATGCGTTAAATGATATTCCTGATAAATCTTTCAAAGAAAAACTTGCTTCGTGGTTGGTAAAATCAGCTATGAAAGGCAAATTGATGATGGGCGCTGGTAATTAATAATATGGAATCTATTTATTATTCTCCGAGGGGATACTGGAGGGGTAACGCTGCAATCAATAAACTCGCCAACGCCGCAAAAGTGAAAAAGGCCACTGCGGCTAATTGGTTATCCAAACAGGCTATATGGCAAATTTATCTACCGCGTCCTAAACAAATCAATTTCTCGCATTTTGATGTTACCGGGCCCAATGAAGTTCATCAAGCTGATTTATTGTTTTTACCACATGACAACGGTTACAAATACGCGCTAACCGTAGTTGACGTTGCGAGTCGATACAAACAAGCAGAACCGCTAAAAACAAAATCATCACCTGAAGTTGCTTCTGCATTTGAAAAGATTTATCGACGAGGTCCACTATGGTCGCCAAATTTGTTACAAGTTGATCCTGGCAAGGAATTTCAAGACGCTGTTTTATCAGCGATGAAACATCACAATGTCACCATCAGACGGGGGCATACTGCACTACATCGCAATCAGGCAATTGTAGAACGATTTAATCGGACTCTTGCTGTGCCGTTATTTGGATATCAATACGCAAAAGAATTCATCCAAGAAAAGCGATCCCGTGAATGGGTCAAAAGGTTACCAGGGGTAGTTGCAGCGCTAAATAACGAGATTACCTGAGCAATCAATATGAAACCTAACAACGCAATAAAAAAGTATATACCACAACCACAGCGGGATAGCGTTTCTCAGCCAATTCTCAGCAATGTCACCGTGAGATATTTATATGAACCAGGAGAACTCGAAGGTGGTAAAAAAGATCTACTGATCCTATTTGGAGTGTCACTACGCATATCATATCTACTATAACACGATTAACTGGTAGATCTCCAATCTATAAATTGGATTCAACGGCCCCTCAGCGGGGTTTTACACGCGAACAATTACAAGTGATTCCTGATGATACTCAATTGCCTCCGCGCGGCCTTAACTAGCGCCGTTGCGTCTGTTGCACTCAAGACAAGTCAACATCACATTGTTTCTGACATGACCGAGACTGTTATTTTCTCTATCTACGGTAAATTGGCGAGGATCTTTATCCGAATACTGCCAACGCATTATACAATTGCAACTCTCGCAGTGATTATTCTGTTGTTGCTTCAGCGTAATTATTAATTCAGCATCAATATGAAATTCTCGTTGTTTTTTTTTTTGTCTTGTTGTTTGTAACCGGAGAGTTTTTTTATTAATGATGCTAACATCAATATCATCCATTGTGGTGTCATCATCAAATACAATTCTTCGAAGCTGATTTATTCGCCGTACTCTAGACACTGCAAGATAGACTAAATTTGACCACTCAATGCGATTATCGACTATCCAAACAATTGTATCCGCGATGGTTAATCCCTGCGAGGAATGTATTGTTGTTACGTAACCCAGTGTCCGTGGCGATTTATTAGCACGCAATGCGCCTTCGACAACACTGATATCAACCAGCACAATATCATTTAACACAAGTATTTGTTTGCCTCCGCCGGGTATTTCCACCTCGATGTTTTGCTTGCGGGTGTCAGCTGGTTTGTAACACAATGGAACCTGTAACATCGGATATTTTTGTTTGTGTAGCTCAAATAATTGCCGCTGAATTGTATCTCTGACTATCTTTCTACTTGCCACTACAAAATTGTTTGGTCTCCATGCTTCCCAAAATTCGTCCATGTGAGTTTCAGGAATTATTTCTCTGATTATTTCGCATTGGACTTTATCGGGTTGCAGTCTAATTAAATTCTTAAGTGTACGTAATTGTTCATCAAGTGCTCTATAGTCAGTATCGATTTCTTCATAATAGTCAACAAAATTCTTTAGCCAATCATGTGGACCCGCGCCGACAAATGATGGTGGTTGGCCATGATCTCCACACATTATTACCGCTGTATTCTTTTGCAGCAACCAATCAAGAAACATTTTTAATACATCTACCGAAACCATGCATATCTCATCCCAAATAATAACCGCAGGGATGAATTTATCACCCATTCTTTCAGGGGTCCATTCATCGCCCTTGTATCGAAAAAAGCTGTGATAAGTACAAGCTTCAACGTTTCGTTGTTTCTTCTCTCTGGCAAGTCTGTGTGTTGGTGTTAGCACAATCATGTCTGTGAAATCCGTAGGATTTTTCCCACGAAATAACTCAATCGCGCGAGTCGTCTTTCCTGACCCGCCACAGCCGTTTAAATAAACTGTTTTATATCTACAAATTGGATCTGATATCGATGGTGCATTAGAACGTTCTGATAAATTATCACCGCGTAAGTAATTACTTTTACTTTCAACGTCTGCTGATTCAGAATAATCACGCAGATTTCTTTTTTAATTCTCCATGATCCCCAACTTTCATCCGAATTAGTGAATTCAGCAACTGCGCAACTGTACTTGCTGTTAATGTAAAATGAATCAACGGCAACTCTAACCGCAGTGTCAGGAAATCTATTTATCATTGAAAATAAATTAATACAAGCATAACCCAGCATCGACGACCTAAAATGTGTATACGGGGATCTGCAACCGTCGCTATAAGTAACAACTGTACCCAATTTTGTTCCATCGGACAAAAAAGCATCTTTACGATCTACATATATGTTTTTAGATACTGCATCCGCGATTACAAAGTCATATTCGGTGTTATCCATAATCAGCCGTGAGCAATATCGTCTATAGTCGCATTTTTTTCCTCCCTGAGTGAATTTTCCGATTATTCTTCTACCGAAATCTTTTGCTTCGATGTTTCATTGATTAAATACCCGTTTGGACCACTCAATGATATATTCTTCGCTGGCATCAATATGTTTTCTGAATTCGTCAATTACACTATCAAGACGTTCCGGTGTTGGTAACCAGATATTGATTTGTTTCCGATATGATATAATTGCTTCACTGACTGTAAGCGAAATTAACATTTTTGTATCAATTATGAATCGTAATAGCGCTATTGGCAGCCACTTCTTTTCAGACATGTGTCTACCAATCCAAATATAACAACAGCGATGAAGTCCTGCTGCGAACTCAAATGATGCTACACGAACGAATCCAGTTAGATCAAAATCAGGCAGCGGCCCAATAATTGCAACACGAGTCATTTCATGTACGGGGAGTCCAAATCGTTTAAAATACTCAGTACACTCTCCATAACCAAGAAAACTCGCTGAATAACAAGCAACCATATCAACTGAAATGATATTATCATGGTCGTATTTGCTATTCCATAAACCGCTATGATTAAATTCTAAACAACAGTAACAGTTATTGGAAATCTCAGCGACGTTTCTAATTTTGCTATATCGCTAATAGTCGCTCCGCGGTCTTTCACCGTTAACTCCCATTGAGCTATTTTGCTACGCTGTAGATCGGTAAGTTTGTTCCCTCGGGATGCATTTGTAAAATGTTCTGTTATTCGCGCTGCTACACAATTGAGTGGCAAAGCCACTGACGACGAAGTCGCCGGCGACGACTGTTTCATTGGTTTAAGTTTACTTATATCAGGTTTTTCATTTAACGGATATATCCCATACACAACTGCTGTTTCAGGATACGCTCGTTCATAGTATGGTTTGTCAATTCCAGTTAACAAACCCGGCTTAGAATCACGGCTAACAACGACTGTTTTCTTGTCTTTGAGAATAGGTTCAAATTTGTCTCGTATACTCCAACCGCCTGATTCTACACGGATAATGAATTTCACTCTAAAAAAATACTTTTTGTTGCCAAGTTGTGATAACATCAACGCTGCGTTGCTGTCGTTCATGGTGGCATAAACAACGCCATCAATTCGAAATGTTGGCCAGCTATGAGATGCACCGTCGTGCTTGAATTCATTAATACAATCGCGTATTTTATTTATCAGGGCTCTATCAGTTATTGCCCGTTTTGGCACATCTTTCAGGGTTCTATCGAGATTGAATTTAACTTTTTTGAAAGGCTTAATTGCAGATAATCTCTCAGACCCCTCCATGTTATAATTAAAACAAGTATTTAAATAGAAAAATATAGTATAATGAATCACTGCAAGTGGCTAATGATTGGATCAACAACTCCATGTAACAAATCATGCAGAAGCGAATTCTGTGGGTATCATTTACAAAGCGTTCGCAACGGTTCCTTTGGCCCCCTCCCGTGCCTCCGATGTGAGGTGGGGGTAAGGGGAAAGTCGCAATTGTCTCAGTTGTGGCGGCAAATGATACAGAGAACTAAAACGCCATTATGACAAACGAATAAAATATGCAGTCATTGATCCTACTGATGACTCCCATCAGCGACAAAATCATAAAGACCCCTCAAGATTATATACAGAGACTTATAATTAAAGCAAAAAATAAATTAGACAAATAGTATTATTATACAAATGAGCCAAGATTTCAGACCTCACCCAGTGCTTGTTAATTATGAAGCATCCCGTGATGGTGTTGTCAGGCATTGCAGACTAAAACATCCGGTTGGATGGGTAAATAATATGGGATACTTGATGTTTACAGCTGGGAGGGAGAAATATCTCTGTCACAGAGCCATCTATGAAGCATTTTACGGATTAATCGAAGACGGATTTGTGATTGATCACGTTGATGGATTTCCTCAAAATAACAAATTGGATAACTTACGAGTTGTTACTCAAAGTGAGAATGCAGAATTAGGTGGAACCGGCAAACACGCAAAAAGGGCAAAGCATGTCAAGGCATTTGATACAGAAACCAACGAAGAAAAAATATTTCAATCAATAAATGAAGCCAGTACATATTTTAATATTTGTAGGTCTTTGATACGATTTGTTGCAGAAAACATAACTAAATTAACTCTGTCGAAAAAATGGTCATAAAATAAAATTCGTATACATCTGAAACGATTCAAGGGAGATAACTCCTTTATGGATAAGTCGCCGCGCTCATAACACTCTACTCACTAAGTTCCCTTGTATTATGACGTCAAAGGAATTTGTGTCGTCTGCTACACCTGTAGAGAGAGAGGTATAATCGACTAGGCGCGCGCACGTGACTGTAATGGAGTATAATACATAGTTTCGGTAGAGTTCTATTTATCAACTTTAACATTTTTTAAAAACTTTTTATTGTCGCTTGGTTAAAACTGCATCATTTAAACAGTTGTATTTATTTAGACCATCTAAATTCAGCTATTAATACACTTTTAGTACAGACGTTCTTTATAATCCAGCGCATTACCTATGTTCGCTCAGCCGGAACGAGCATGAAACACTAGTGTTTCCCATTCATTGAAGTAGGTGGGCGTGGTTAAAATTCCTCTGTATACAGCTCTTTGTGATCTAATCGATAATGCATTTTGTCTAGAGAATTAGAACAGGGAAAATACACGCTGTTATCTAACAACTGTATTATTTTGTTTAGTGTTTTATTTAAATATTTAATCTCATCTAAATGTTTTGAAACAGCATTAATAAGTAACTCAAGGAAATAAAATAACACACTCGTGAATCAACGCTGCTGTATTAGTCGCCTAGTATATATTTTATGACTCCTAATAAGCTTGAGGCTTTCGAAAGCCAATCCGACCAATCAAAACTAACCAACGCCATTAACACGGGCATGTGGTTGTCTTTTGTCAATCATGCAACCGGGTTAATTTAATTTAGTTTGGTTGCTTTTGATTGAGTGGATTGGCCGTAGAAAATCTGCCCCGTCGTTTCATGTTTGTGCTGTTTTGTTCCGTCCCACATCATTACATCACAAATTCCATCATCGTTTCATTGAATAATACCATCCTTAATTAAGTTAATTAAGTATATGTTATGCCTAAAATCTGCCGCAACACTCGTGTGGAGATATATACGGCATTGTACCGTCCATTAATTAAGTTAATTAAGTATATGTTATGATGTCCCCCAAGCATGTCTTCTGGGCGGTCTAAGATGATGTTTGTCACCTTAGGCCTCCCTTTCGGAGATGTATACTTTGGGGTTTGTTGTGATGTCCCCCAAGCATATCTTTTGGGCGGTCTAAGATGATGTTTGTCACCTTAGGCCTCCATTTCGGAGATGTATGCTTTGGTGTTCCCTTGGGCTTGCATGGCACGCCCACCATCACATCACAAATTCCATCATCGTTTCATTGAATAATTAACTTAATTAAGTATATGTATGCCTAAAATCTGCCACAACACTCGAGTGGAGATATATACGGCATTTTACTGTCCATAAAACAAAACGGGTCAAAAACGACCCCCAATATTTTTTAATAATTAGAGGTAAAATGTGCTATAAAAATATGGATATCAAAGATGTAAATTCTATAATTGCTGAAATTTCAATTTTGAAGAATCGAGGGATAGTATTATCTGAAGATCTCGACTGCGACAGGATTGCCTCGGAATATAAAGACATTGAGTATCAGTTTAGTAAGGGTCGCTATGTTTTACCTATGATGTACAGGCTCGTGAAAAGAATTCAAAAGTCCATCAATGCTTGTTTGTACGCTAACGACATTAATGTATTTATAACGCTATTTAGTACCGTTGAAGCAATACGTCAAAAGCTCGGCCAAGAGTATAAAAAACGAGCCGAAATTAGTTCTAAGGTTCGTGATCTTAGAAAAATATTAAACGAGGAAAAACCAGTATCCTATCCACTTGAGCGTTACTATAAAAAATAGGCTTTCAGTAAATTTTCAGTAAAATTTTTATTTTTTTAGCGTTTTTTGTACACTCACATAGGATTTTCTCCTGAAAGAATACTCAGCAGTTTGGGCTTGCTCATACAGTTATGTGCGTACTGGATGATCTGGTTGTGGTAGCAAGTAATCACCGCGACGCCTCCATTTTCACGTAGTTGCTGTTGTTGCCGCGTCGTTAACAAAAATCGTTCATCGCCGTTCTCAGATATTACAATTCTGAAACCCCCAGCGATATTATTTCTGAAACACTCGCGGATAGCGTCGTACAGTTTAACCTTGTCCGAGATGGATACCTTAGCTTGATGGTACGTTATTTAATAACTCAGCTTTTAATTGTGATAGTTTCACATTTGAAAACTCAGTTCACAAACAATATATGGTAGGTGAATCGCTTACAACTAAATTAGCCCGAGAGCGGCTAGCAGCAATTAAAAAGTTTATACCGGTTCGAGACAGACTTCGCGAAAAACTTCAGCAGCGACAACAAGCGCAGACTGACTTTTCTGTGTCAAGTGAACAACTGTTTACTCCGATAACAAGTGCGACCAAAGATGTGAAAAAGTTAACTGAAGCAGCGATATACGGAGATATTCCTGAACGAGAACGAGCAAAGAAGGCGCCGCTGCTTGATACGCTTGAAAAGATAGCAGCAGAAACCGAACAAACGCGCGCAGGGATACAACAGCTATCCAGTGATATAAAAACTCAACGAGAAATTGAAGAACTCGAAGAAGAACAACAAGGTGCAGCTGGAGGAAAGGACTATTCACCTGAGAATATATTTACAGTCGCAGCATTAAATGAAATTAAAGGAAACCATACGGATTCCGAATTAGCTGATTTTGCTATAGACAATGTTCCAAAGGGTAAAACAGAGAATTTAATAAAAGACGAATTTAAAGATTTTATAAGATCCAGAAAGGATTGGGCATCAAAAATATATCTAGTGAAACGCGGCGGGCATAAAATCTCGGCGTTGCAGCACCCTGGTTATGATGACTTTCTAGCTGCGGTTAAAGGCGGTCCACAACCACCACGTCATATGGAGGATCCAATCCCGGAACAAATAGACATAAGAGCAGAAGCCGGTTCTAAGAAAACAAGCGGAAAAGGATATTCGATTAAAAATCCAAAGGATTTCAACGCAACCGTGACATGCCCTGGTAATATTCTCTCGGATATATCACGGTTGGAAGTACTTATGGGTGGAAAGCGAGCCGGAAACTACTCCGTCGAGATAATTAATGAAGCAGCTGATATCTGTAGACGATTTTTTGCCGGCGGTATCATGGACATTGATGTATATCGAGAACTCATTGCTGAATTAGTTGAAAATCACAGAGATACCCATGGTTATGATGAAAATCCTATGGATCTTAGCGATTGATCACTAATTGAAAAACTACTAGTTTTATAACAAGATGATCATACACTCCAACCATGATAAACCCGTAAGCGTCTACGTGGTGAACTCACGATTGCCTGTTTATAGAGCATATTACGGAGATGGTCTCGGCAATACTATTGCGGGGTTATTTACAAGAATGGCTCCCAAGGTGGCGCCGTTAGCTAAACAATTATCAATGAAAGCCATTGATGTGATTCGTGATAAGGGAATCAGCGTTGTTGGAAATCTTGCCGGAAAGGCATTTTCTGCCACGAAAGATAAAATAGCATCATTGGTGCGAAAGAAACCAACGGTACTGCCATCAACTACAGTGATGCATGCAAAAATCAGCAAAGCAATAAATAACGCAGTGGAAGAAAAACTAGCGTCGTTAACTGCTTCAGTGACTCCGTCATAATTGACGGCTTCGCCGGTAACAGAGAGCGCTATCTTGAACGCGATAGCAGGAAGTGGTTTGAAACGAAAACAAAAACGACGATGATTACAAAGAGTTTCACAATTGAAAACACTAGTGTGAATAATATAATGTTTAAACGAACAGCTGATCCGGCCTTCGATATAGAAGCCCCAGTACCCAAGGACGATTCCGTCCGCGATTATCAATACTGTTCCTATCATGCAATACAACCCGACCTACGATCGCGAATTGAACTTCAAGTTCAAGATACCAGTAAATACTTTTTGCCATGTGAAGCATTTATTGAAATCGAAGGGAAACTCGTAACAAATGCTGCAGCTGATACCCTATATGCAAATGATCCAAATATCCGAGTTGGTTTTGTTAATAATGGCATAATGGCGTTATTTGAAAGTGCAAGATATCTCATTGATGGAAAAGAAATTGAATCAATAGACCGTGAAGTTGATATTGCAACAACAATAATCGGACTAGCAAGATATTCTGATGATTATACAAGATCGGCTTGTCCATCTATGATGTTTACCTCTGATAACGCTGACCACCTTCAATACATTAAAGTGTTAATAGCACAAGATACTGCAGAAGCAAATCAACAAGAAGCAGCTAATCCAGAACTTCGAGCTAGACCAGGAGCTGCGTTTGATATTCTCGGAGGCGTTAATGGTAATTTCAATTTAGGATTTGCAACATGAAAAGGAGCATTGCACGGACAGCAGCGATATTTTTCATGTGCGATTCCACTCCATCACATATTTGGATTCTGCAGAAATGTCAGAAAAGTCATCTATGGAGCCAAGCACACAATCGCGTTAGTGCGAAAAGGCAATGACAATGATGCAATTTGGCGTACTGGTGCCGCTGATGGTTAAGTTGTTTTGAGTAAAATAGTATTGTGGATGCCAGTAATGACCCCATCAATTACCACGGAAGAGAGGCTACTTTCATTTATGGACACAGGTGGCAAATCATTGATAAGTTGGCTAACAACAACAACTGATGCCAAAGAGGAAAATGTTGCTGATACATTTACATGGCACCTGGCATCAAAACAAGGCGTTTCAGCTCCACGTTATATATTTATAGCGCTGCAGAATCGGAATCGATTAGGCTCCCAAGAACACAGTCATATGATATTTGATCGGTTAGGAGTCAAGGAGGTTTCACTGAGAATAAACGGACAACAAGAACCATCTGAGGATATACAGCTTGATTACAACACTAACCACATAGCACGTGTGTATCATATAATGATGTCATATATGGGCCGTGATCAAAATGTTGATACTGGTTTACAAATATCGCAGCTTGATTTTAAAAACCTATATCCAATTTATTACTTTTCGCTGGAGCATCTTGATTTAACAAGGCAATACGTCGTTGACATACATTTTTAGGGCTCGTATAGCTCTTGATGGTGTTGACTATAGAGCGGTTGCTGTTATGGCACAAGAAATGGTATCATTTACTCAAGCCACACAAACATAATTACTTAAGTCTTGGGACATGAGGAAATAATTATTTTTTTCGTGCCCCAAGATTAATGTGCATTTAAAAATTATAGCATTTTCTGTTTCCCAGCTCTTAAAGGTATAAAAAATGTCAAGACAAAATTGGCAAGATCACTATACTGCACACAGCAGTGACCAGCTCCTGTTCATTTACTATGTCAAGAAACTATTATAAACTACAATGATTGTAAATACATATTATTATTTTGCATGTGCATATTTTCAGACTTGTCTGATATAAAATAAAAGTAAACAAAAACTTCAATAATTCACAGAGCGCTTTGGAGTTTACCAGGCGACCAGTACCATAATATAGTGTACAAACCAGTACTTACACAATGCAAATGGGCAGACTTTTGCTTTATTCATGGTCTTTACTAAATCTCAATCTTCCAAATCACATTTAAACAAAGACGTCAACTGCTATTTTATTTACTCTGACCCACGCGCTCAAGCATTTTTTAAAGTTATTTCAGAGATACAAGTGATACAACAGCATGATGTAAAACATATGAGATTATACAAGTCAGATAACCAGCATATTGTATTATTCACTTAACGGATGATCATTGTTGATACATTTTAGTTTTGTGTTTTCAGCTTACCATAACACAAATATGTAACTTTCAAAACAGTTCTCATTCCACCTTTGATTTTGGACATCTGGTTGTCGCAGTGTTTCCTTTTGTTTATAATTGTCAGCTTTGTCCTTGTTTTCTGACAGGAGACCAGAGTAATTGTTTGATCCATGAAACTGCCATGTGATTTTTGTTTGGCGGTAACCTTTTGTACTACAACATTACTCCACACAAATTAACTGTTGGAAAAACTAAAGTAGGTTGAGCTGGATGTGATGCCCTGCATAATAGTGGAACTGACCCCATCAATTACCACGGAAGAGAGGCTACTTTCATTTATGGACACAGGTGGCAAATCATTGATAAGTTGGCTAACAACAACAACTGATGCCAAAGAGGAAAATGTTGCTGATACATTTACATGGCACCTGGCATCAGAAACAAGGCGTTTCAGCTCCACGTCATATATTTATAGCGCTGCAGAATCGGAATCGATTAGGCTCCCAAGAACACAGTCATATGATATTTGATCGGTTAGGAGTCAAGGAGGTTTCACTGAGAATAAACGGACAACAAGAACCATCTGAGGATATACAGCTTGATTACAACACTAACCACATAGCACGTGTGTATCATATAATGATGTCATATATGGGCCGTGATCAAAATGTTGATACTGGTTTACAAATATCGCAGCTTGATTTTAAAAACCTATATCCGATTCATTACTTTTCGCTGGAGCATCTTGATTTAACAAGGCAATACGTCGTTGACATACATTTTAGGGCTCGTATAGCTCCTGATGGTGTTGATTATAGAGCGGTTGCTGTTATTCTCAGCGACAAATCAATGTTGTTAGAAGGGGCTGGCGGACGAATGAGAATTGTTGATGCACCAGTGGAAAATATGTAAATGAAACTCGAAGAGTTTCCAATTTGATCAATTGAAAGCATAAATGTGTTTTACAATAAAATGACATATAGTGTTGTTAGTGTCAAGCTGACTGATGGTCAGGTCAAGAAATTGCGATCAAAATCCGCTAAAGAATGTGGAACAACAATAACGTTAAAACCAGCGCAGATGTCCGGCGGTACACATAAAATATCATTGACGGATCGTCAAATAAAACATTTCAATGATGCGTTAAAGAAACAGCGAGGGGTTCAAATTGTATTCTCAAAGGCTGCAGTCGCCAACATGATAAAATCAGGTGGTATATTTCCATTGTTAGCTGCAATACCAGCATTGATTTCAGCGGCTGCCCCAGCGGTGACGAAAGCGGCTGCGTTGGGGGCCGTTGGGACCACTGCAGGGATGGCGTTGGAAAAGGCAACTGGGAAAGGATATAAAAAAGGGAAAGGGTCTAAGACTACCAGGAACTCCGTATTCATGGTACAGCGGGAGATCCGTTCACGGATCCGGCCTGAGAATACCAGGAACGGTTTATTAGCTGAAAGCCCAATTCTCCCTATGTCCAATTTTGATTTAATTGCTGCTGCTAAAAAACTAGCGATAAAAAACTTCAGAGGGGTTTTTATGAGGGATCAATTACCGAAACAACCTAAACGCGTTGAAACCGGTATCATCAATCTTGATAACAGCAGGGAATCGGGAACTCACTGGGTTGCATACGCGATTGATCCACGTGGGATTGTCTATTTTGATTCATATGGGTTAGCTCCGCCAAGCGAGTTTATGCGGTATATAAATTCTTCGATGAAACTCAAAGAGTTTCCGATTTTTTATTCCACGCTGCCAACACAACAATTAAATGATCCACCGATATGCGGCCATGAAGTATTAAATGTCCTCGCGGAGATTTCATCGTCACAGAAACCACCTCATCTGGTTGTAAATAAATACACGAGTGGGAAATTACAAGGTAATTTTAGAGAATCAATAAATTGAAAATACTAGAGTCTTTACAATAATGATTGATATTTGGGGACGATCTCTGTCAATGTTGAAACCCACCGCGGAAACATCCGCGGGTTCTATCGAGGATGTAAAAAAAATAATTCAAGAGGAAATCGCTGAGACGTTAAATTTAGCAAGTGTTGACCCGAACGAAATAGTTGTATTTCAAGATCGCCAGGGTAAATTGAAAAGCAGTAATATATCCGCGGATGACATTTTGATACGGCAGAGCGATGCCGCTGAAAACTCTATTGCGCTGTATTCCAGCGGTGGACATCTTAAACCAGGCGCACTTGTGTCTACGATCACCGACAGGATTACCGCCCACGACAGCATGATTGCCACCCACGACAACAAGATTGCCGCCCACAGCCGTGATCTGGAGGATTATATACGAGGTTATAATAATTTTCGCAAAAATGTCGTACATAAATTCTTTGGAACCCCGCTTGTGGTTGGCATGACTCTCGCTGAAATTAAAAACTTTCTATCTTTATTCTTTTTTAACAATGGGGCGGGGAGGATGATGAATGAAGATGAAATAAAGGCAAATTATCTCGATATTTACAATGATATTTTTAAACTAATTGAAAATTTTGAAAAGGTACAAAAACCCACTAACGACGTCGTTGGTAAGTTTTTTGGAACATCGCTTGTGGCAGGCATGACTCTCGCTGAAATTAGCGAGTTTATTGGCAAGCATACTCACAATGCCTACACCGCTAATAGTTTCTTTGGTGTCCCAGCTACATCTACGATGACTCTCAAAGATATTAATATGTTAAGGGTTTGACAAACAACACTTAATACCATCGTGGATAAATTTTTAGGGAGAACACCTGTGTCTGAAACCACATCTCTGACAGGCCCGACCCTCGCTGAAGTTAAAAAAGCTAATGACGAACAAAAGCCCATCAGCGAAATTGTTAATAAGTTCTTTGAGGGCAGTAAACCCCAAGATATCACGATGAAATTTTCTGACATCGACCGGCATATTGAAAACCAAGCACGGCTTAGAATCAACGACCTTCTGATTTCATTCTTTTTTAGCAAGAGGGATGGGAGGATGATGGTTTCTAACGAAGTCAGGGCAAATTATCTCGATATTTACAACGATATTCTTAAACTAAAAGGAAAATCCGAAAAGGTAAAGATTCCGCATTCAGACATAGGCGTTAAAAATATCGTGTATACAGTCGATCATGGAACCATGGATTGGATAAGAAACGATTATACTATATTGTCCATTGGTATCTGGGCGGATGTCGAAGCGGGTGGCGATGGCATCCTCAGGCCAAAGCAGGTCGATGGTATCTACAGGCTAACGTGGATCTCTATCCATCAATTTAATATAATCGCGGACGGTAAAACCTACTCTGGTGGCACCGCGACGTTAATTATGAAGGGTCGCGGACAAGACTTTAATGTCGTCGCGGTTGACAGATTCATCATTAGATCAAAAATAACTTGGTGTTTAGAATTTTTAGATGATTTTTCCGGCTGAAGCTAACATAACCTATAGGCCCGCAACGATGGCGAATAATTGAAAACACTAGCGGGTTTAAAATAACAATGACATCGATGAAATCAATTGAACCGATAATAGTCCCAGAGGTATCACAATCGCATCGATAATGATATGATACCGTGAAAGAATTTTCCGTGAACTTGAAATCACTTTCTGAGCGCTATCGTGAAAAAATGAAAAATTACCGACGCAGCGTAGCAATCATCGACATCACCGTGTACTCGGTGTCCGGTGTGATGGCCAGCGCCGGGGTTATTTTGTGGACGGTGACCATGATGGCTCCGATTGCAGTTCCAATCGCTATCTCCGCGGCAACAACAATTGCGGCAGTCGCCACCGCGATAACTAAAAAATTATCATCGTGTTCTCAGAAAAAACTCGCCGATTATACAGCTCGGTACCGGGTGGTATTTGACGCATACTCGAAATTATCCGAGTTGATCTCGCTGTCGATAGAGAATTCGTTCATATCCGATGTTGAATTTTCCACGATGACCCAGTTGTATAACTCCGCGATGTTGAAATTGGAAATTGAAGACAGCGTTAACAATAATGTCACTCGAACTGTTTCAACGAATCGCGGAGAATACCACTCCGATACGAACAAGCGTGATATCAATAACATCAACAAACCCACAATTTAGAGTGAACTTCCCTTCTCCGATTCCAGTGCGTGAGATCGCGCTGGCAAAATTACGAGTATATCATAGCTGGCCTAATATCAGATCGGTTGCATTTGGCGGTCAGCAACCCAATAACGCACTGGTGTTCTCGTATAAGAATAAACCCGATGGTACTCCATCGTGGGAAACTATTTCGTTACCAACCGGATCGTACCAAATTGAGCAAATCGATGCTGAAATTCAGCGTAGAATAAAATCAATCACGGGAAAAGAATCAAAAATAGCTATTAAGCTTCATGAACCAACGCTCTCGTCGTCGATCGAAATAAGCACAGAGGAATACATTGTAGATATCTATAACAGCTCGTTAAGAACAGTGTTAGGATGGCCTGAAAAACCACCGGAAAAATCCACCGCCGACTTAACCACAGACGTACAATCATATCATGAAATCAATCCCAGGTATCACGATAATTTATCTGATATAAGAAAAGGAAGAATCGCCGTTAGATTTATATTTACCAACAAAGACACATTGCAATGGGATTTTATCATTAAAAGAACAGCCGACTCATCTGTTACTATTTCATTTACGCTAACTGACATCACTGGTTATTTTAATGAAATTAAACAATTATATGAAACACAACTAGATCAACTACGGCAAACAAAATCGCAAAAACACGTTGAAATAATAAATCAGCTTATATCTGACATGAAATATATCAATGAACTAATTATTCAAACAATGACCAATGACAACAGCGACAATAAACAACGATTCCTAACCGATTACAATATCACAGAAGCCGATCTGCGTAATTTCAAGTTTCCCAGATACAACGCTGATGAACTAACAAGAATTGTTAGAACCAATATCAAGATATTACAAAAACTATATTCAACTACCTTCCTCAAGTATAATAATGACCCTGATGGCGGCGGTAGGCATATTGCCCCGCATAATGTGAATATTTCAACGGTGATTGCGCTCAATTTAACATGTGATGCAATTGAAGGAAGCTATCAAATTAATCTCGAGCAATCAAATCAGGCTCAGCAGGGATATATTCTTTATTCGTTTGCACCAACAGCTCCTCCAGGATTCCTAATTATTGAAAACCCAATTAATCCTGTCTACATGCGATGCCATAATAATTCGCTAACGAGAATTAATTTCCGACTCACCGACCAGTCAAATAATTTAATTGATCTACAAGATGAGGTGTTAGCGATTAGTTTGTTTGTGAAATCATAAACGATTTTCATCCTAAGGACTTGATCAAATATTTGGTTGAAATCGTAAAACCCATAGCAGCAGGGGGGAGGGGGGGGGGGCGATGACATCACGACGAGACCGTATTTTGACTAAACGATGAAAACGGCCTTTGAGTATGACTTGCAAAAAACTTATGTTTTAAGCAAGTAATCTTTTTTTTTGGGTTGAAAAAGAAGGATTCGAATTAATTCTCTCGAGATGTTTGTTAGATTTAGAGCAAATGATGTCTCGGACAAATGTCCGATTCGCCCCCCCCCCCCCCCTTAATCTTAATATATTTTAGACAATTACTTTAATATGAATTAGTCAAAAATATGCTTTAAGAAAATTTAGAGAAAATGTGAATCGTATTTTACTAAAACGTTTTGTCCTAATATGTCCAATAATTCCATTCAGATGGGGGGGAGGGAAGATTTCATGATCGGTAGTATTAATAACTAAAGCAGAATAATGACTTAGCATACTATATTAAATTTTTGCTGGTTCATTATTTTGGCTTAGTTTCTATTCCACACTGATTTCCATGTGCAGGTACGCGAATACCTGAGCGTTCAGTGTTCAAGAGGCTATGTTATTTGTAAATCAATACTTTCTCCAATAAAACCATCTTTCACGTGCCGTATATGAATTTAATTATTCTGTAAAAAAACAAAACAAAGTCAAACAACCAACGTAATCATTAGCTAAAGTGATTGTAAACAGCCATAAATGACACAGAACTACATTTTCTAGCGAGCACACTCGGAATTAAGGTGAGGAGTTCATTCCTTCTGTTAATACACTGTTGCCTGTAATCAATCTTAACTCCGTTCAAATAGGTGTGTGTGTGTGTGTGTGTGTGTTCCTAGTCGCAGCCTTAAGTGGACCATCCTCATTTTGCAGCATTAGGCAGACCAAAATGTATCTTCGTAATTATTCAAAATATACAAATATCCATCAAGTTTTTTTTTTTTATAAGTAAACAACATTTATATATTTGTATTGTATGGTTTGAACGCTTCATGCAATAATTAAAAATATACAAGAAACACGGTCTACTTAAATTTCGTATGTTCATTATCAGCATTATGAAGACCAGTGCTTAAATTTAAGCATAAAGAAGACCGCGATATATATGCCAAAATACATCATTTAAGAGACTTTAAACTGAAAATTTAAGTTGTAAAAAGGATACAAATGTTGGCTACTTTTAACATATCTTTAGAGACTGTTCAGTGCTTTGTATAATTATTGAGATTCGTTTTGGTCTGCCTAATGCTGATAATTTAGGATGGTCTGCCTAATGCTGATAATTTAGGATGGTCTGCCTAATGCTGATAATTTAGGATGGTCTGCTTAAAGCTGTTATTAAAATTATATATGCTTAAATTTTAGATTAATGACACCCTTGGTATATATCTATGCCAAGCTGCATCATTGAGGAGACTTTAATCGGAACATTTAAGTTGTAAAAAGCATACAATGTTTGTTACTTCAACAAATCTTTAATAGATAGTTCAGTGCTTTTGTACAATTATTAATATACATTTTTGTCTGCATTGTATATACTTAGTGTGGCCTCTAGGCCCTTACTTTATTTGGACATGCCTGCCCCACGGCCATTAGTAGAGACTATGAAAACCATGATGAATTAACATTTCAAAGGCCTGGATACCCTGACTAGGGAGTAGTAGATATTCCCCATTAAAGCCAGGGCCGGGTAGGGGGATCCAGGGTGCCCGGACCACACCCCAAACCGGCTAAACAGAAACCAATAAAAATGTACACACACACAAACGTATAGTCACTTGAAATTTGATCATAGCTTTATTATTGATGTTTATTATGTATTATGCGCACTTTGAGCAAAACGACACATCGAATGGATAGCCTTCTTTTAGTCATTAGCCCATTTGAAATTTCGGACATCCTCCCCAGCACTTGACTCGATTTGGCCCTGAAAGCTAAGCATCAACTACCAATCAGAAGTGACTAGCAGATACAAAAACTAAATAAAAGATTGACATGAACTTCACACAGGGTGTTGGCTAGCGACAGTAGTTTTTATCAAACATTTGGCCTGGTATTAGCACATTTGTTTATGTTTCTAAGCCTCTAAAAGTTACCTCCTTCAAGACATCAGTTAATTCTCTTTTTCAAAAGAGAGTTATCACAGGCTATATAATGTGACTATATGCAAATGATAGGCACTAATGTCACAGTCAATGATAAGTAATGAACATCATTCATGTATGTCGTCATGCATTCAGTATAAAAAAAACACTAAAATGCTAAAGCTACAATTATAAAATAGTTCAGTGGTTCAACAGTTTGTAATGCAAACCAAACACAACAGTGTAACGCCTGTTATATATATTTAATTTATACTGTGTATTCGACTTTTGTCCACGATTGTAGATTCTGAAGCTTTTACATAACTGACATTTGTCCATCAATTTTAAGTTTTAAACAAGATATTTACTATAAGAGAGCTTCAATGTCAAGCCTTGCTTACAATTAAACCAGTTTTCCTGTTGGAGTGATACATATTTTTGTATGTCTGTGGTCAAGACACAATTGATTTTTGTTTTAGATCGGTCGCAGCGAATCTTTCGAGTTTACAGTTGTGTTGCTCTAATCATTTATCGAGGGTAATTATTTGAATTATTCTATGGATTTACTCATTGACTTCGTATTGATAAATTACTTGGACTTTTGTGAATTCACTGAAAGACAATCTGGATGGCATCATTGGAATACCAGGACATTCAAGACTATTGGTATATCACAGTGTTTTGTGTTTATAGCCCCAACCAGTCACATTATCCTGACACCTGGCCAACCAGTCCTAGCTCTAACCTCTTAATACTGATCGCCAAGCGAGGTAGGTGCTAGTAACATTTTTACAAGTCTTTAATAAGACTCGGCCAGGGTTCGAACCAGAGACGTCCCGCATCTGAGACAGATGTTCTAACCACTAGGCCACCAGAGTGGTCTGGTATGTCAGGACATTCAATGATATTTTAATTTATTTGGAACATTCTTTTCCAACTTGTGATAGGGCATCTAGGATTATTTGGAATTTAATTTGAATTTTCAAATAGTATTCTAGGGAAAGGGGCCCCCGAGTGGTCTCAAGCGCTCTCTGTTACGGACCACTGCCATCTCACCTCTGTCTGCGTGGGTTCGAGTCTCGGATTCGGCTAATGTATGTGAGAAAGCTTGCCAGTAGCTTCTCGTGGGTCGGTGGTTCTTTCCGGGGTTTTCCCGGGTTCTTCCTCCACCATTAATACTGGCCGCCATGTAAAGCCTACCGTGTGCTGAAAAATGGCGTTCAACTCTACAACAACAATTCTTGGAAATAATTGCTTGCTGAATTGTAATTAAACTGTTGGTTTCACTTAACTTCCTTTCTGTTACATATTTTAAGACCTATAGTTTTAACAAACCGTGTGGCCCTAGTTACATCATTAGCAAAACCAAATGTGGCTCAAGACTTGTGTGAAAGTTGATTATTTTTGTCCCAATAATTTCCTAAGAATTGAATATTTTGACATTTTTAACTTTTTATCTATTGTTAATGATGGCAGCCATCTTGAATGACAGACTGGCCACATCTGTGCAAATTTACATTAGTTTACAGCAAGTATCATCTTTACAAAAATTTTATGTTACAATGGACAAAGCAGGTTTTGGAAGCCATTTATAATACAAAGCTACAGTGGGCAGCACTGGAAGGCAATACAAATATTTCATCTGTGCTATATACCAAACAAATATGTGTGCAATGAAATCTACAAGTATGCACATACCAACAATTTTAGTACAAGCTTTCATAAGCATACAAAATATGAACAGAACAAGCACAAGGGATGTTCAACCAAGGGCCATACCACTAACTTATCAGCCTTCATACAACAATATCTTGCTGATTATTTTCAAGACTTTAGAGGGGAAATAGGAAGGATGGAATATGCCCTTACAAATTGATGCCATAGATAAATGTTAAGTTTAATGTCAAATGACTGTTTCAATAATGTGCCAGTATACAACATTCTATGAGAGTTTTCGGCACTTACAGTTTAAAGTCAAATGACAGTTTCAATAATGTGCAAGTACATGATGTCCTAGGATAGTTTTCAGCACTTTACTGATCTACAAAAATGTAAAGTTCAACCTTCTATGCCATATTAATCAATTTTGCATCTATTATATGCACCATATAATTCTCATTTTCTATGTCCGTGAGCTGAATAGAGAAAAAAATAGCATTGAAAGAAGGGAAATTCATTACAAAAAGATGTCAAATAAGCAGATGAACAATTTATTGACTCCTTAATTACATGTATCATTCTTGCTGAAGTAACATAAATACAGAGCAATATTTCAATGCAACAGTATGTGATAAATATTCAAATGGAACAATCACAAACTTCATTCAAACAAGTTACCAATATGGTTTATTTTGTAAGATGTCAGCTGACTAAAAATTGGTAACTAAATTTTATTATTACTGACCCATCAACAATAAAGCAATTAAGTATTCTTGGTGTTTGTTTTCAATGCATCATGTGTACAATCACTGCTCAAACTATAGCAGACATATCTCTGCTTATTCAACTGGCATGAATGACCAAGCACCAAACAAGAGGGTGGTTGGTAAAAGATACCAAAATTTATAAATCAGTTTATTTAAGTCATTATTAATCATCAAAACCAATCTTAAAGCTAAAGGTTGTTCAAATTATAGGGTAATTACTTATAAAAACAGAAAAAAAGCTGCCAGCATGGCCATGCAACTTGGTGGTGTTGTCACAGAATCATTACACAATTAGTTGATCATTGAATTATGTTGCACATTCCCAATAAAAGTTACCCCCTTGTTCAATAACAATTATTGTTGCTGTAGCCATTCAAACAAAAGGTGTCAACGTGGTAATTCGTGGGTATTTACAATGGATAAAAGTACACAGAAATATAACTTTTACTGTTATAATATAGAGGATTGAAGGATTAAGCGTTAAACGCAATTAGCTTGAGATTTCGGTCTTGATAAGACAACCATCTGAACAACCGCAACAGTAGCTGAAAATCACATCCATTTTTTAAAACCAACAAAGTATTCAGAATATAACAGTATGAAATCTCTGCTGATACCATTTAATGACCTTGCGATAGATGCATACATCCACACCTAACCATAAAGGTGCTTCATCGATCCTTATGTAATTTTTCAATTATTTTTGGGCATTGAATTCAAAAATGTAATGATGTGTGAAAAATGACTCAGCGTTATACTTCTGTTTGCATAGTTCATTGGAATTATTAAAGATTCACTGTTATGTATGCAACAAGACGAGATGGTGTGTACATATTGATTCAGTGTACTTCAACTATTCAAGCTCTACCTTAGACATGTACAAACATACTGTGTGTAACAATGCATGGTTTTAGAGAGTTGATTAAGTAGAATATTGTACATGAAATTTATCATTTCAATACACAAGAATTTCTTGTTTACTATGCAGATATAAGATGATAATTATGCCAATGAGGCATGTAGTTTTGTATCCACTTCTATTCCCCCCAATTCTATTTTTGCATGCATCAGTGACCCTCATGCTATAGCAGGATTTGACTATAAACTAAACCTAGCAATGGAAACTATTACAAATATCTGCACTGCTTGATCTATCCATATATCATTCCTAACTGGCTTCCCAACCATCCACATGAATAAAACCAAAATCTGAAAACTTCATATACTTACTCTCCTAAACATTTGTATGAATATGTAATCACCCACAGTTCCTATAAAATGTGATTTTGTGATAGTAAATCTACCCCATCTGGGGCAACATTCATGATTGAAACCTCTGTTGTATACGTAAGTGTATCAGGGTAAATCATCACATGCATACTGCTTAATCCAAGTTCATGTAAATCGAGTTCAGGGTACAAGCATGATCACATATTTGATTTGAAAATATAACAAATCTATCCACAACCCAACTGGGGAGACATCCATGATTCATAACATTCATCATATACCTATATGGTGAAACATCTTACAAAATTAAGTAACTCAAGTGATTAGCAAAAAAGCTTAATATGGCCCGACTCCCCTTTTCTATACTTTACTCCTGAAAACATTTTTAATGTTGAAGCATGACAACTGTACTACTATGTTATATAATATATTTATACAAAGTGAAAAGTAACCAGTTTCAATATATTACAAATATAATAGAAAATTTAGACATGCAAGTGAACACTAATGAGATTGATGGAATTAATCCAAAATCTTGTACAAGAAAAATATCTGATATTCTTGACTGATACATGCTAAGCCCAATACCAGCATGCTTTTTCACTGATAAACAACTAAATATTATTATTCAATATCATAAGAATAACAAGAGCATACTTAACCTGTTGTGTGATTAGAAAACAATATCAAAATGCATGAAGCTAATCAATGGTTGTGCCACTCAAGTCCACATGCTTCAATCCACATTTTAAACATACTAATATTTGCAGTGGAAATTTGTTGTTTTATCCATAGGCACACCCTTGCAAAGGATAGGGCTGGAGTGAAGCCCAAATAAAATACATCTTGCATCAGTTTATATTGGGAGAGAAGTCATTCAGAAAGTCTTTTGAATTTATGTCCTTCCAAAATTGTCAACAACTACAATTCCAATTATTTCATGCAATCGGGGCCACAAGTGGCTGAGTGGTCTAAAGTGCTCACCATTACAGATCACTGTCATCTCACCTCAAGGGTTAGAGTTTCAGATTTGACTACTGTGGTCATGTGAGAAAGCTTAAAGAAATTTTAAAGTCCATATCCACAACCTTAAGTCTGAGCACCTTCAGGTTTTTCATTTCTGACGTAAGTGTTTATGATAATTTTGTATTTTTTGAAGTTAAATAAGTGTTATGATTTTGTTGATCTGTCAGACAATTTAAGAAACATAATTTTCATCCATTATTCAGTCTTACAGTGAACTTGAATAAACGAGAATTTCAAGCGATCTGATGACATTATTTTGAGGACTGTGAAATCAACAAACACTGCGTTAGAGCCAGATGAATGTTCAATAAAATACACATGTTATAATAGTGAGGTAAAAAAAATACATCACAGTAATCACTGGCAGACAGACATAATCATGCAAAAATACCAATATATTAGTCAAAGTGCAAAATAATATGAATAACATAGATAAAACAACTGGATAACGGTAAAGTTTTACTATTCAGAGAATAGTTTTAAATACATAAATGAAAGTGATGAAACCTACAACATATAATAAAAGGCTCATTTCTCACATGCACAACCTTGCTTGATGAGGTGTTGTAGTTTTCAAAGTCATGATAAAATAGAGGTCACATAAATCTAGTTACACTTTGCAAAATGTGGTATAAGGTACTACATTTTTATCTTTCACAAAACCTAAGAAATGAGCTTGGACACTAGACAATGAACAAAGACTGTGTTACATGAAATGCAGTCTACAGTAGTTGTCATAAGCTCAGGTCACTATTCAACCAATTTTCACTGATTATGTCATAATATAATCATTTGGCAGTCATCCTTTTTTGACAAAATAGGATCTGCACATCACTTTTTCTAATAAGTACCTACCAGTAATGTGTAAAACATAGTTTACCCATCCAAGTTGAACCTGGTATGCTTAGGGGATTTCAAAGCCAAGTTGACAACACTACAATCATTAGTTTCATAAATGGAAATGCTTCAAAAGTTTATTTAATGATACTGAGGCATTAACTACATGTACTGTGCTCCCATTCCAAATCATAAATAAAACTCGTTCATAGTTTTGTCACATTCCTAACTGAATTTGCACATGTAAATAGTGCACCATTACATACTAATATAAAAAACCACATCTATTACAGTATGAAGCATCATGACTCTACCATGATCAGTGCATTAGATATGACTAGCCCCAAAACTTAGTGAATGGAGCGTAGAATATAGATGTTTTAGTTCTTATAGATATTTGTCATCACAGCAAGTTTGCAACTCTACCATAATAATTTTCTGAGAAAAAGTTTGCTGAAAAACTTGAACCATGTCCTTACACAAATCTCTCAAAAAGTATTCATCAATAAGCTAAGCTGAAACACCAGTCTGCCCCAAAACTGCACCCATACCATAGGTTTGCTTACAGGTATTCTTCAAGAAGCTGAGCAAATAAAATTTACTGTAATCAATCTTGCTTCACTGGCTGCATCAGGACCAATATCAAGCCTCGTGGGGAGACAAATAATATAACTCCTTGACCTGGATTTCCTTGTTTCGGTCCAAACCCCAACATAGATTATTTTTCTCACCACTGTTGCTGTAAACCAGTACACATCATCCTAAATCTAATATTCAATGAATTTGAAACTAAAGATACATATGTGCATAAAGTTTTATGACAATATCAAGAAAAGTCAGAAAATGACCTACTGGAAAATAAGGATACTGACAAAGTATACAACTGGACCTTTTAATATGACCCTGTGCAAGAAACATGACATATCACCATTAATTTTGTATGCAGCTCAAATTCTGTTGGTAGCATATTTCCCAGTAAAATATCAATGGTTCAAGAAAAAAACAGACTGGGCAAGAAAAGTGTAATGAATTTACAAACAATCTCAATCTAGCATACTCCTGCTCTAACTGATTTGTGTGTGGACACACGAGGAGGGGCTACCAATATACTAAAGCTTATGTAAAGTACATTATACCTATCTATGTAAACTAAAAATATATCACTTCCAGAAGTTTTAAACTGAACCCTCTCACTCTGACACTAACCTGTGATCTTTTGACCAAACACATTACATGTATATGGGATATTCTTGTCCCATTTTAAAACTGTGTGCAAAGTCTAATAATAATCTCAAGTGTAAGTAATAATAATCTCAAGTGTAAGCAGCCAGCATAGCCACTTCCAATGATTTTATTTAAACTCAAGATCTTGACCAAATACATGGTGTTCCCCATGTCCCTGGAGATATTCAAAGCCCTTTGTCAATCTTTAAAAAGCTAATCCATCAAAACAGAAGACAGGTAATTCCCAAAAACTTTTACAAACTGACCATTAACAGAAATTCAACCATTTCATGTCTATTTATCTAAGTTTGAGCTTTCCTATAACTTCAGTTGTTCTAACACAAAAACATGCCATCTGTGAACAGAGGGACATTGTGGCCACTATGTCTCAACTTTCTGACATTTGTTACAGGCAAAAAAAAAATTACTGATATAACCATATTGGTTGATGAACAGTGAAAACTTTCAAGAGGATCATCAAAAGGAAACTACAAAATTCCATCCAATGGATTTAGAAGATTCAAATCTGAAATATTATACATGGTTCAAAGTTTTTTTAAAACACAAATTTCCATGTCATTTCCAGCGTTTTTCCAGAATGAAATTTATTTTTCAAGGCTCATATATGATCCTTACTGAATGAAATTAAGGAACATTTAAGCTTAAAAACATAAATGTTTTAAAACAAAAGATGATTTATTTCATGACTCTGACAAACTATCTGAGTCATATATATGATCATGCACTAAACCACAAATGTATCACAAGAAACAAGTTTGATAATGTATTTTCATACAAATTAGCATATAATGTCATTTCAATATACAGAATAAAATTTAAACTTGGCTGAACTGCATTATGTTGGTAACAGGAAACAATAACATAATGAACATAAATTAGTTGTTTCCTTTCAAATCTTTAATTATATAAAAATCAGTTGTAAATCAAGTCAGCAATCTATTGAATATAAACTTCATGTCACAGAATAAAAAATACAATCCATTAGAAAATTGTCTTGTAAAGAAAAAAACCTAAACCTTTAATTACTCAACAAAACCCAAAACTAACAAGATATTTCAAACCAATTAAACCACTTAAGACAATTTGGTTAAAAATCCATCACTTAAAATGACTTAATCACAAAGAGTTAATTTAAATTTTGACAAAAATACCTTCAAAATTACATATTTCTGTATAAACAAGGATTGAATTTTCTGTAAAATTGACATGTCTGCTTGTAATGCAAGAAACCAGTTCTCAAACATGTATTGATACAGGGGCTAGTATCGTTTCTTAATATATAATACAAGGAATGACAATCTCCCATTTCTCCTGTGACCTAATTAAGATCTAAAACAAATACTTCAAGCTCTACATAACAGTGTAATAATTTAGCAACAAAGTTTAGCTCACAGAGTCAACATTTTAAACTACAAATTTGACTCAGTACTCTGTCTATAAGGAATGGCAGTCTGCTTTCTATTTCTTCTTAATATTCCCATTAAATTTGTCATATTTGGACATTATGCTGAGGTGAGAGGTCTAAGCCAACTGCCTATCAAAAAATTGGAATCATTGCTACCGTATGGTAGTGGCATCTAGTAGCCACTCATCAGCAGTCCTAGCAAATTTTAAAAAATGTTACGTTAAATGGCATCTTCATGAAATCAATATGAAAATGATTTATTTTCTCAGAAATTGCAAGTATTATAATTGTTATGTCTTTAATTCGCTGACAGGCGAGACAAAACTTCAGCATTGATGAAACCTGACATGGTACTTGCTATCTGCACTGATTGTCTTGTCACATGATTACAAAAACCTCTCAACCTAAGACGTCCCAAGCCCAATAGTCACATGACATCAACAAACAAATCCCTTTTTAATGTTCCAAAATTCAAATATATTAAAAATAAGTAACATACCCTTTGTAAACACCCAACAGGACAAAAATATTCTCAACCTATTTTATCCCCAGAAAACTCTTGCTGTTGCAGCAAACTGGACAGAGCCAGATTCATCAAGCAGAGAGTACATGTCAACAAGGCATCACATGATACAACAAAACCATTGCTTACACATGCTCCAGGTTTCATGAATATTCTCAGAATAAATATAAAGAGAATTTTGTGTTCTTTAGTTTTTTTTAATTACAAACATTATGGTGACTTTCATTTAATATTTTTATTATTTTTCTACATTTGAAATGGGTTACTGTTGATAACACGTGACTAAATGTGATAAACATATAGCAATGCAAATGGTGAGTACTAGGTCAAATTTCATCAATGCTGTACTTTCATCTCATCTGTCAGCATATTAAAGACATATCAGTGTTAATACTTGTAATTTCTGAGAAAATAGATAAGTTTCCTATTAAGTTCAAACCAGTATGACTCAATGTAACAGCAGTTTTGTTTGCTAGGCCATCTGGTAAGCGGATATCATATGCTGCCACCATGTTGGCTTACTGAGATGCTAGACTGATTTTCATGCTTTCCATGTAAGAAACAAACCAATATCTAGCTTGTCTTTGAACTATCTAAAATACTGGACAAATCTAATTCACTGAGTGCTTGGAATAACCATACCAATATGTTTGTGGCAAGCACACAAATGATCCATACTGCAACCTTTGAATGCTCTGATCAGAAATCAAGAAATTGAACTCATGATCAGTTCAGTTACAAACTCAATTACATATATGTTTCAATATTTTATCAAGTGGTGGCAAAAAATTCCCTGGCTGTTCCTGACATGCTTTTATCAATATTTGCAAATTTCAGGGACTTCTCACAGTTCGGAAACATTTTATCATTTCTCCTGATTTTTTCCTGGTATCATGAGAACCAAGATTGCATGTCACTACTCTGGCAGTCATTTTAAATGATGCAGTGAGATTTATAAAGTAAATGGGGGCCATCTTGAGAAATATTTCTGTAAAAGTTCATTTAAATAAGCACCAGAGAAGACTCAACAATTTACCATCCAATGGTGGTGTGGAAAGGTGCCAGATAACTACAGTCAACGATTACAATTTTAAGGTCACAAAATATTATGGAAAGTTCATAGCAATAATAAAGACATGACATTACAAGCTCTGTCTAAATCAACTTATTTTGATGCCTATTTATGTTCTGTCTTATTGTCTTTCTCTCATTAAATAATTTTGTTCGTGTTTTTATATAGGCAGTCTGCATATTCAGCGACTTCAGACACTGCGGCATGTGATTCTTAAGGAAATCAATTATTTCTCCTTTATCTGTAATAGAAAGAATAAAAAATAATATAAGCAGCATTTCCCATCCTTTATGACTGCTCAACATGTTGTGATCTTACACCACTTCATGTAACCATCTAAGGCAGAAAAGATATTTAAAATGATCACAGTATCAAATGGTGTTTAATGGCACATCATTAAATGAAAGACTATTTAGTATGAAGGCAGAGACAGCAAAGTAAAATGCCCGGAAAAAATTAACTGCTGCTGACCAGAGATGGTCTGGACAGAATTCAAATCTGCACTACTCTGAATCTGAGACCAGCCTGCTGACCACTGGGTCACAATTGCTTCCAGACACAGTAAAATAAAATAAGCGATAAAAAAAAAAGCATTTAAAAACTGGACTTCGAAGACTTGACCATTATCATGGACTGCACAGATTAGAAATTTGCTGAAAATGTATTGTGTGCAAAAGAGTCACACTGGAAATAGTTACTGGAAATTAATAAAGCTACATATTTCAATTCAATTCAAACACAAGGAGAAAAAAAAAAAATCATTCCAAACTGGAGGCAAATAAATTATATATAGAGAAAATAGGGAAGCACTTACTTGGTAGACACCCGCTGTTGCAATTAGTGTTAGATGTACTGACAGTGAAGAAGTCTTTGAAGACCTTTCTTAATTCATCAGTTTCTTCTCGAGACCAGGTTACCGAAAGCATTCACACAGTGTCAATCATTATAGTTTGCTGACTTGTATGCATAACAGGCACACAGACAAAGTGGAGTGAAGTTGATTCCAAATTCTGTAGGTAGCAACTTTACTTGAATGATAAGCTTTGGATGCAAGGCAAAAAACTTTACACACATAAAGTGAATATAAAAAATGAAGTTTCATGGATCAAGCAGACTGTATTAAGATTATGTATCACACTTTTAACACTCTTTTTCAGTTTTCAGAATAATATAAATAAATTTTAATAAATTTTCACTGTGAAAAACCGGGTCAGCTCATGATTTATTGGTAATAGAAGTGCATGTGGTTGCTATCTTTGCAAAGAACTTATGTTGTGGTTTTGTAAAAGCAATGAGGCCAATGATGAAAGTGATCAGTATGATAAGAATGTATCTTCTGAGCCACATGGGCGTGATGTGACATACACTGAAACTTTAGAGCTTATAACAGTGATTTAAAAACTTCACTATTGCTAAGGATAACCATTATCTGGCTATGGCACAAGAAATGGTATCATTTACTTAAGCCACACAAACATAATTACTTAAGTCTTGGGACATGAGGAAATAATTATTTTTTTCGTGCCCCAAGATTAATGTGCATTTAAAAATTATAGCATTTTCTGTTTCCCAACTCTTACAGATATAAAAAATGTCAAGACAAAATTGGCAAGATCACTATACTGCACACAGCAGTGACCAGCTCCTGTTCATTTACTATGTCAAGAAACTATTATAAACTACAATGATTGTAAATACATATTATTATTTTGCATGTGCATATTTTCAGACTTGTCTGATATAAAATAAAAGTAAACAAAAACTTCAATAATTCACAGAGCGCTTTGGAGTTTACCAGGCGACCAGTACCATAATATAGTGTACAAACCAGTACTTACACAATGCAAATGGGCAGACTTTTGCTTTATTCATCGTCTTTACTAAATCTCAATCTTCCAAATCACATTTAAACAAAGACGTCAACTGCTATTTTATTTACTCTGACCCACGCGCTCAAGCATTTTTTAAAAGTTATTTCAGAGATACAAGTGATACAACAGCATGATGTAAAACATATGAGATTATACAAGTCAGATAACCAGCATATAGTATTATTCACTTAACGGATGATCATTGTTGATACATTTTAGTTTTGTGTTTTCAGCTTACCATAACACAAATATGTAACTTTCAAAGCAGTTCTCATTCCACCTTTGATTTTGGACATCTGGTTGTCACAGTGTTTCCTTTTGTTTATAACTGTCAGATTTGTCCTTGTTTTCTGACAGGAGACCAGAGTAATTGTTTGATCCATGAAACTGCCATGTGATTTTTGTCTGGCGGTAACCTTTTGTACTACAACATTACTCCACACAAATTAACTGTTGGAAAAACTAAAGTAGGTTGAGCTGGATGTGATGCTCTGCATAATAGTGGAACTAAATTATTTGGCCCCCAAAATTATACTGAACTGACTAACTGTTTCTCAAAATTTTAAAACAGGTTCCTTAATTTTGGAAGCTATATAAGTGAATAATCATTTAAACTATTTGCTCATTAGATTTGATTTCAGTGAGTAACAAGTCATTGTTACTGAGCTTTTTCGGATTCTAACTCACTAAAAAGTTTCCAAATGGTTTTCAGATTATTCTAATATCTTCAAAGGTTTTTGCAAACTGATATTTTTAGTTTGTCATTTTTGGTTTTGCATGTAAACTATATCATAACTGATGGCATTTAATATTTATCTCCTCCTATTATGGCAAAATCTCAGGTGTGATCCAAAAAATGAGTGCTCTCAAGATTTCAAAGCAAATATACTTTTTCTGTGAAAAATAATTATACAACTACAACGATCAGATTTTACTCCTAAATCTTGCCATAGATAACATATGTGTACCATTAACAATGTTAACAAGCATGCTTATGTGTATGGAGTCAAATATAAAGCTGTTCTATTTACAGCACACTGTACTGTATGACTCTGGTACATTTATAGTGACTGCCTACAGAGCCACATACCCTGTGAGGTAAAGGACTAAAGAACATTTATCTTAAAGCTTGAAGGAGCTTAATTCAGATTTGCTTTAGAAATAGTACAGTAGTATTTAAACAACCTACAGATACACAAAAATATGTACCTTTGACTTCTTTTTTATCCTGGATCCTTCTGGCCTCTCTGGTGGTATGGACTTCCCTGGTGCTGAGGACTGCTTCAGAATCTCTGGCAGTTTTCTAGTTTCTGCTGAAGTACCTGACAGAAATGTTTTACAACAAATCAGTATAATTACAAAGCCTAAGATGATTTCCACCAGCACAGCTGGTGTCAGACAACAATGCGACTTATTTGGGAAATCTTTAAATTTTCTAAGAAACGAGCTTGACACTGACTTATATTACACAGGATATCTAACAGTTATCATTACATGCACTGATCCAGTTGATTTTCTGTACATTGAGACAAGGTTTCTCTCCAAAATAGGAACTGAGTGTCGAGTATGCGCCACCATACTGAAACTGTGGAATGATAAGTATGACCTGACCATCTTTGTCAGAGTAACATTACTTTCCATGTTCACAAAGTCAAAATTTAAAAGCCAAATGGTACTTTCTAAATATATTTGTATTACATGATGATTTGTTGCCTTATTTTCTTTTATTTATTTATAAAACTACATGCAAGACATAATCCAAGTATGTACAGTAATAATCGCTGATCGAGGCTCTATTCTTGTACAAATGGCCTTGAAACATTATATAAATGGGGGCCAATGTGGTTTGGAAGTATATTTGTTATGATTTCAGCATGCATTCTGTACATATCTGCAACTGTTTTTAGACATAACATATGCCAATACACCAATATCTTGGGCCCTATACATGGATCACTAATGATATCATTGCATAAATGTCTGATAGGACCTGGTGTAAAACTAAAACTGAGTGAGTAAAAAAAATTAGACCCACCTGTCAGGAATTCACTATGCATCTGTTAGTCGCCCATGTTTTCGATAAAGTTACAAAAGATTTTTCTTGTTACTTGTATTTAAAATTGAGCACATTGAAGGGTACTATATCCACCCACCCCATAATATCTTTTCTTCACCTTGGCTTTTGACCTTTTCAGCCCCAAATGTTTCTCCCTTCACCAAATAAAGTTTGGATATGGCATGTGGTCTAAAAGTACAGTGATCATGCAGAAAAAAAGTTTCTTCATTAAGTAAATATGATCTTGACCTCTGACAACAAAATCCCCATATTGGACTAGCTTCTTCCTTTTCTCAAGTGCAAACATCACAAAAGCCAAGTTATAGAACCTACCATTTTGTACCAAACTATTTTCTGGATCTTATATTAATGTCACCTGAAAATTAGAATTTTGTGACTACAAAGCCTTTTCTTGCCAAAGTGCACACAACTGACAATGTTTAGCTAAAGCATACTGTATGTGGTGTTGTGCTCCAGTTATGTGGAAACTGTTTTCTTCCCTCCCTCACTGTGATATTGGACTATCACCTTTGAGCTTCTGACTATAAAACTAAATAGGTTTCTTCCTTCTCTCACATGTAAGCAAAGTCTGGATAATGTATGAGTTATTCAACAAGTTAGTCTGTGAATATTATCCTCCTTCTTTCAGTCCCCGCATCTTCCTTTTCTCTGTACATGACCTATCAACATTTCATCTCAATAAAACAAGGTTTCTTATTTCTCTAAACTGCCATCTACCTCCACAGTATGGTAAAGTAAGATGGATAGGAATTAAAATTAGTGTACATGAAAAGGAGACACATGGACAAATGGAGGAAGCATATACAAATGATACAAACTGAATCCTTATCAAGTCTGTAGGACAGCTGTCAGTATTAAGTATACATCTGGGTATAATTGATTTAAATCCAAATGGATTAAATGTTAATGGCAATCTAAGAGTTTAATTAAAAAAGGACTAACTGTATGTCACAACTGTGGGGAACTAATACAGCCTCACTTTGATGTCAGCTCCAATTGACAGAATGTTTTAAAAATGCATTTACTGAATACATGTATGACATCTTTTTCATGTCAGTGACATCAATTATGAACCAAATCTGTGGTGATAAAAAAGCAGGTATCACTGACAAAATAAGAAAAAATACCTTTGTCATTGTTATCCAGCCACTTTCCCATAACTCGAACTTCTTTTATCCCAATCAGGATTGGTAATTATCCCTGCTGATGGCTGCCTCATGACCCATATGATCCAGGAAAATCCTCTGGTGTTCAAGACTCATGTCAAGACTTGCATAAATGGTTGAAATTCTGTGTCTATTTGTTGTAGCATTTATCTTCACTTGAGCCTGGATACAAACAGCTTTAACTGAATGCCACCCTGAGCAGTGACTATTGGAAGATTTTGTTCCAAATAAAAAGATGTTGTTCTCCTTGATCCCATGTGCTTGTCTATGTGTAACTAATATCTCAATAGGTTCTATTATATCTTCAGGAAGTAAAACTGGAACAAACTTCCTTCCTTTTCCATGAAGATAGGCTAGCCGAAACTGACCAACAAGATATTTCTCTGCATCATCTTCAATTTTCAAAACCTGATCAGATGGAAGCCAAACACCATCTTCAGCATCTTCCCACTGTGAGAGAAGCATTCGTGATGGTTCATCACCACATCTCCCCTTATATAATGTGAGCCGACAAACCACCAAAGATCTCAGCCAAGCATACTTAGAGATTTCAAATTTGTATTTTACAAGTTTGATTTGTTCAGATATAAATGTTTTCTGTTTTTTTAATTCCTCCTCTTCAGGTAACTGTTCTGGACATCGAGATTTATCAACTGAACTGGAGATCCACTGATACCTTGCATTCGAGAACATTTCATGTGAACAAAATGAATATGCCAACTGAAATTTCTTTGTTTCATCATATTTATCATCCTGCATTGTTTCCGTATACTATCCTTTCAGAGATTTGATAGTTCTCTGGACGATAGCATTCAGCGTCAATTTTAGCCCATACTTTTCTCTCCCTTCTTCACTGGTTTCCACCATTCTTTCAATTGCTTCTCTTAAACTGATAAATGACCCCTTTGGAACATATCTTCTGTGGTAACAATTTCTGATGATATAGATTTAAATGCAATAAATAATCTGGCCAGATCCTTCATTTCTGACAGAATAAACTTTCTTACTTCATCTTTTTTTCCCTTTTTATATCTTCAAAGGCAAAAGTGTCAATATCCAACTTGCTGGATAAGGGAATCAGTGCGACACAATTCTCCAGCCTCGTTAGTCCTAAACTTGTTCAGGATCTCTTCCATAAACTCTTTATCTTTGTGAATGATTGTGCTAGCCAAAAGCTTTGACTTCATAGCATCTGCAGTTATACTAGTTCATGTTTGTTTATGCTTGTAAAAGGAACGGTTTGACAAAAATCTCTTGCAGCAAGAATACATTCTTAAGCCATCATCATACTTGTGTTTTCTTTCCCTCATGAACTGCATTTTATCAGTTTCATTCATTGTTGGTTTCATCATGAAATTAAGATTAAATTGGTACATTCCTTCCCTTCGCTTGTCCTCAAAAAACTTATTTTGCAATTGTTTGGGCAGCAACATAGCAGTCT
The DNA here is from genome assembly GCA_029339505.1 of Unio delphinus. NCBI lineage: Eukaryota > Metazoa > Mollusca > Bivalvia > Unionida > Unionidae > Unio > Unio delphinus. The sequence continues at coordinate 2,558,173 of JAQISU010000156.1, read as the reverse complement.
TTACTTCCTTCTCAAATTTGTGTTTTCTCAGGATGTGTCGGTTGAGCTTTCCACCAGTAATTATCTGATGGCAATATATGCAATAACGGCTAGGTTTCTGGAAGAAAAGAAATTTTTACCTTATTTAGTTCATTTCCCTCTGAAATGACCCCATGGTAAAACCAGAAAGTTCTAACAAGAGTCTCAAGATGGGTCTGAAGCTCAACTGGTCAAAGTGTACACTTAAATCTTGTTACAAGTAGCATAGGTTCTGATATTATCCCATGTGGATACTCCAACATTTAAAAAGGAAAGTGAGTAGTGACTCAAATTTCAAAATTACTACACATGAAGTCATACTGGACATCAAACTAGAAAGTATTTCATTGGGAACAAACTAAGCATACCTTTGAAAGGCTGTGAAAACTACCCAAAAACAGTTCTGCAGAATGAATTTTGAAGGCAAAACAAACTCCGATATCAGGTTACAAGTTTTTGGCATAATTTAGTTCTCAAATTTCAGCGAAGGTAGTATAAAGGCTCTACTCTATTTCAAAGGGATGAGCTAAAATTTAACTTGTAGTCATCCCACAAATTCTAGCGATTTTAAAGTTGTTTCAATCAAGAATCAATGATAGAAAATGGCACATGGATATACATATGATGCTCCATTGTCCCAATGTCTGACATACCAACCAAAGCAAGACCGTGTCCGTAAGGCAGTTAATACTGTTCGGTAAGATCAAGTTTTCATTAAGATATAACAAAATAAAATGTAACATTATTGTCAGCTTTAAAAATGCAAGAAGTGTTATCTGATGTGATGAAGGCAATATTATGTTCAAACTAAAATGTTTGTACAGTACACTTAGACCTGCAGATCAGTTTCAGAAAATATCATGCAAACAGGTGGCGTGTATGTTGGCTGTTTGGAGAGATATTTTGTCATTTTTATTCTAAGTGTCAGCAGTCATCTCTTCTGCCATGAGCAATATTAAAATCAAAATTACAATTTGCCCAATAAATATAACTGTTGCCTTTTCCTGCTTTTTCACAAACAAATCCGAGAATCAGAATATTCAATTTTATAATTTCAAGTCAATTGTTTGATCATGCATTAGTTGGATTTGAAACTTGTTGGTAGATTAAAGCATCCGAGGTATTCCTGTAGGTTTGTCTGGTTCTCTGACCAACTCCACTGAATCTGATATGAAAATCCAAATCTAGACCAAACCCAGACAAGCCAATATCAAGATTTTACTGCAACAATCATAGTTTTATACAATTTGCATTTATTTAATAAATCCTTAATATAAGGGTCATTTCAGTAAGGACTGTTCCATTAAAACATACAGGGGACCCAGGTAAGGCACTTTTAAAGTGGAGTACTCACCCATAGATGCAATTTAGAATTTTTTTAACATTTTAATATGAACTGTGTGAAATCCAAGTACCCTGGCATGTATTTTTTTTAAAACCTGCCTTCCCTGGGTACCATGTATGTTTAAATGGAACAGCTCTAAATGTTTTGGTCAAATCATAAGGGATGGAATGTATGCGTAGTCATCAAGTCACCTTCATTTGGGGAGAGATGAAACTATGGACAAGACTGCTCTAAGTTATATACACCCTAAATGATCACAGCTATATACCAATTAGAGGCAGCAGTGCATTTTTCTTACCTGACAGTTAAGATCACAACTTTTAATGCCATTATCCAGGTGACTACTCCTTCTGAAAGCAGCAAGCTTGCGGCAATTCTGACTTCTGTTATCAAGCTGGCCATTCTGACAGGCATCATTAAGGTAAACATCCTGCCCACTGCCATCAAACTGGTCAACATCATCAAGCTGGTCACTCTGAGAGGCATCATGGTGGTCAACAGTCTGACCGATGTCGTCAAGCTGGCCATTTTCACTGGCTCCATGAAGTTCTAAATTCCAAATGGAGTCATCAAGCTGGCTATTCTGACTGCATTCACCAAGGTTAACATTATGATTGCTGTCATCCAGCTGGCTTTTCTCACCAGCTTCATTAAGTTCAACAATGCAACTGCTGTCTTCAGCTGACTACTATGACTGGCATCAAACAGGTTAACACTCTGAATGCTGTCCTCAAGCTGGTTAATCTCCCTGTCTTCATCAAGTTCAACAATCTGATTGTTGTCCTCAAGCTGACTATTCTGACTGGCATCACAAAGGTTAACATTCTTAATACTGTCCACATGCTGAGTATTCTGACTGGCATCACAAAGGTTAACATTTTGACTGTTATCCACAAGCTGACTATTCTGACTGGCATCACAAAGGTTAACATTCTTAATACTGTCCACATGCTGACTATTCTGACTGGCATCACAAAGGTTAACATTTTGACTGTTGTCCCCATGCTGACTATTCTGACTGGCATCACAAAGGTTAACATTTTGACTGTTATCCACAAGCTGACTATTCTGACTGGCATAAAAAATGTTAACATTTTGACTGTTATCCACAAGCTGACTATTCTGACTGCCATCACAAAGGTTAACATTTTGACTGTTATCCACAAGCTGACTATTCTGACTGCCATCACAAATGTTAACATTTTGACTGTTATCCAGAAGCTGACTATTCTGACTGGCATCACAAAGGTTAACATTTTGACTGTTATCCACAAGCTGACTATTCTGACTGGCATCACAAAGGTTAACATTTTGACTGTTGTCCCCATGCTGACTATTCTGACTGGCATCACAAAGGTTAACATTTTGACTGTTATCCACAAGCTGACTATTCTGACTGGCATCACAAAGGTTAACATTTTGACTGTTATCCACAAGCTGACTATTCTGACTGGCATCACAAATGTTAACATTTTGACTGTTATCCACAAGCTGACTATTCTGACTGGCATCACAAAGGTTAACATTTTGACTGTTGTCCCCATGCTGACTATTCTGACTGGCATCACAAAGGTTAACATTTTGACTGTTATCCACAAGCTGACTATTCTGACTGGCATCACAAAGGTTAACATTTTGACTGTTGTCTACAAGCTGACTATTCTGACTGGCATCACAAAGGTTAACATTTTGACTGTTGTCCACATGCTGACTATTCTGACTGGCATCACAAAGGTTAACATTTTGACTGTTATCCACAAGCTGACTATTCTGACTGGCATCACAAAGGTTAACATTTTGACTGTTGTCTACAAGCTGACTATTCTGACTGGCATCACAAAGGTTAACATTTTGACTGTTGTCCACATGCTGACTATTCTGACTGGCATCACAAAGGTTAACATTTTGACTTGTCCACATGCTGACTATTCTGACTGGCATCACAAAGGTTAACATTTTGACTGTTATCCACAAGCTGACTATTCTGACTGGCATCACAAAGGTTAACATTTTGACTGTTGTCCACAAGCTGACTATTCTGACTGGCATTATAAAGGTTGACATTCTGATTGTTGTCCTGAAGATTACCATTCTGAATTCCACAATTGTTATCATCTTGAAGATCACTGTCAGAATAGTCATATTCTAAAACAAAACAATTGGATGAATTAAGTCATTTGCAGCCTGAGAACCCAAATTTGACCATTGTGTTTTTTTAAAAGCATAGAACATGAAAATATGCCTAAAATATTTTTGGAAAAATCAGTTTAGAAAAGTAAACAAAGATATTATGTGAGATAATATAATACTGATGGAATTTGGATATAACTTAAATCTCGATATACTGAAACTAGTTGGGCAACAAATATCACATTTCACTGTCCTTTAAACAGAAGCATATGACACAAAAAAAGCATTCAACAAACATTTAAATGCACGGGAGTCAAACATTTTAGTTTAAAACTCAACTCTTCTTAGATTTAGCACTGTTAAGAATATACATGTGCAAAATTTTGAAAAGTGATTTTTTGAATTTTCTAATTTTTGGATTATTTCTGGATTATCGAGACAAGTTTTATAGTAATTTTACACTTTGATCACCTGATTTTGATTTCCAGATCTGGAACACGGATTTCTTGAATAATGGAGCAAATTAATGTTTAGGAATTCCATTCCTGTTGAACAATGTCCAGATACCAAGGTTTCCGGTGAAACAGCATCTGGATTAACGAGGCTCCTCTGTATATCCACTAAACTGAATCCCAAAACTCTGTGTGTGTGTGTGTGTGTGTGTGTGATTTGGATTTCTAACAAAGGTTAAAAATGTTCCTGTCATATTGCAACAATATCTGCAGTGTGGCAGTTTATAGTGATGTCTAGCACTGGGCACCATGCCTTAGATATGTAGCATGATGTCCCCCCAGTCACATTATCCTGACACCAGGCCAACCAGTCCCAAAATTAACCTCTTAATGCTAACAGCCAAGCAAGGCAAGTTCTAGTACCACTTTTTTTCAGAAGTCTTTGGTATGACTCGGGTCAGAGTTTCAACCTGTGATCTACCACATCCAAGGTGGACACTCTAACCACTTTGACCACTGAAGCGGTTCTTCAAAACAGACACAAACTTACAATTTTTAATCTTAATATCACCAAAATCTAACCTGGTCAAGGACTCGAATGTATTTACATAAAAGAAAATTTTGGATTAATTTATGTAGTAAGGTTTCACTGCTTCATGCTGTTAATCTGGTATCAAACCAATGATTACACTTTGTCTATGCAGAAACAAACACCAGACTGAATAATGTAGTGATGGATAATTTGACATGCCAAATTTCCCAACTTTAATTAAAGTGGGGACGAGTCAGTTTTGGATGACAACCTGCCTCTTGATGGGAAAAATACTGAGTTCTTTTGTGTGATGCAATTGCCTTTTTGTCGCATGCTGTGTTCTCCACATTTCCAGTATCCAGCAAGCTAGATATAGATATATCTCGACCACTTTACTGGAATTTAAAATGTATCTGTTTATTATGGTCTCCTTATTGCTGGTATATCAGCATGTGGATACTCATTTACAAATTAAAACCGACATAATGGGTAGTTGTGTTACCAAATGACCCCAGGTAACTGCTTGATATATATTAATGCAAAAGTAATATTTATAACTTCATCATTTTCAAGCTCATAATATTTGGTTTTCCAAAAAGTGTGCTTTTCCAAAGTCAATATCCAAAATGAATTATTTCAATAAACTCTTGTTCATACGAGTAATGATGAATTCATTTGTGTGAATTTCTGTAAATCTCAATTTCAGTGCAAATACCTTCAAAAATAAGGATTGGAGGTTTAATCATAATTTAAACAATGATCATGAGAAGATTGGTCAGTATTCTACTGCAAATTTAAATAAATGATTGCCTGATAGCTGGTGGAAGATAGGTTTCAGACTAGTGAGTCATAAACTGTATAAAGTCTCAATCTATTATCTCAATCATATTTCCATTAAAATACAGACACAAAAAAAATGACAGAAGTAGACATGCATGAAAAATAACATCCTTTCCTCATTCACAAAAACTACATTTTTATAAAATAAATTATTTATGGTACAGCAATAAATTCTCACCTTTATATTCTTTAGTGGTGGAGATGTTTCATCACTGGAAAATGGGTTAGTGACATCATCATCTGTAAAAATTGGTTTAAATAAATCTTGCAAGGTCATATCTTCAGCAGATATGTGGCAAATCTTCAAGTATGAAACTAAATTTTGTACTTTTAAATGGCAACCAATTATTATCTTAAGATGGCTAATGAATAACATAATAAAACTGACTGAAGGAAATGCACTTGTCTGAGAAGAAATAATTAATAATTAAATTATTTTTGCTGTTAGTTTACAACGCAAAAAGTGTTGTCTGCTTATGCTTTCATTAAAATGATATGACAACACTTCTGTAAAAAGATAATTCTTGACAACAAAAGGCTCAAGTGGGCTCACCTGGCTTACATAATAGTTGATGATTTCACTAAGTTGAGGCATTGCAAGAACACAAAATATGTCAATTATTTTGAAAACTCATTCATGTCAATTAAAGTGTTTTACAAATTCAATGTCATCCGATCAAAACAACATCACCCAATTAATTTGTACAAATCTTATTCATTAATAATCTTGGTCAAGACTCAGAAAATACTATTCCATAAGAAGACAAGAACTGGACAGAACTATGATAATCTTGCTAGTTATCCAACTTGCAATGCTACCATCCTCAGAGTACCAAAAATACTGACTGCTTATGACAAAAATACTGATTTTTAACTTTTAATGCAAATGTAACTATCTACAACATCAACAACCATCAGTAAAGTAGAACAATAAATTACGAAATTATTTAACATCATAGATGCATTTGCTGCACTCTTGCACATTCTAAACAGGCAACCTGTTCCATTTGGGTGCCCACAAAGAAGGTGCAAGAGTACAACAAACTCACACTCAGACAAATGATGTTTATAAGAGCCTTTTCCACACCTTGTTATTTCAATCATTATCTGAATTCTGTGCAATATTTTTTTTACTGTACTGTTTTCATTCTAGCACACATGTAATCCTTTGTGATTTTTTTGTCTGGAAAAAATGTGAGAAACAAATTACTAGCAACACTAGCAACTAAAAGAGGAAGGTTAAAACAAACTTCCGATTGAATTGCATCAAGGTTCTCTCTGGTATTTTTAAATGCAAGTTCAAGCTGAGATGTTGATGATGAAGCATCAAACTGATGTTTATGAACTTTTTCATGTTGTTTTGTCTATAGGTACCGCCATGCTTTCTCATTTACTAGATTCACATGACAGCACAGTTGTCTTTCCAGTTGTTTTCTTTTCTTTACTGGAGAAATTTCTGATTTACCTGCTTTCCTTTTTGACATGACTAGAAGTTAAGTACTACAGAGATGAGACAGTAATAGCAGCAACAAATCTGCGCAATCCAGCCTCAATTTCAAATGAACCAATTATATTTTAGGACTCTAAATTCCAATATACATGTGATACATTTACTCTCAGAATGGAACCGGGTAACCATTCTAAACAGAAAATTGCAAAGAAATTTTTAATTTTTATTTAAAAAAGTCAGATTTTTACCCCCAAAAACATACACATGTATTCAGGTAAAAAATACAGGACACTTGGCAGCTATGAACTTGTCCGAGATCATTCTGATAGAAAGTCTGATTGAAAGCATGATTAAGATTGGCTCAAGGTGGTGTCCATATTAGTTACAACAGTTGATGGATGGGCAAAAGAATCCAGGACATATAACAAGATAAGCTAATAACTGACACACTTGTGCAAAAATAAAATACAAATTAAGGGAAACAATTTAATACATAATATCAATTTACATCATTGAAATAAAACTAAATATTTATCCTGAAAAAAATGACAGTAATTTCCGGTGTAATTTGTTTTAACAATATGATGCAATGTACCGTATTGACAAAGCTTAAAAATCAGCATGGTGACTGAAATTTTTTATTTTCAGTGTATACTCAACATTCTTTACCAGATTTTTATGACAGAAAAGTAAAGCTGTTATGACAGAGAAAATTCAATAAAGCAATTGAACCAGAATGCATAAAAAAAACTTAAGTAAACAGACTGTTAAACTTCACCAAAAAAAATATGTGGCAGAAGCTGTATAACACACATGTACCAAGGTAAAATGTTGGCAGATAAAAGATGATATGCACTTGATGATGGAACAGGACTGCTTTACTCTGGTCAGGTGAGATTACAAAAAAAAATCAATTAATTTGTACATAACCTTTGTATTGATATCCTTTACAAAAAAAGTAACCAAAGTCGGCTTCTGAGATCGGTGTGCTTTGTAATAAAAATAACCTTTTGTCTTTGATGTCCTGTCGGTAGGTTCAAAAAAAGAGTTAACTGCGTGCTGCCAGTCATGTTTATTCAACACCAGGGCTTATATGTGCTTGGCATCTGTATTTACAATTAATACAAAGGAGCATTGATGTCTGTGGGTAAATAGTAAGGATAATTATGTAACCTGAGCTGGTAAAAAGATTGTCACTTGCACTGAATTGTGAATGTGTTTTCAAATGATGATTTTTATTTGTGAGATGATGGCATACAGTAGACCTGGATAATTCAATCTTGATTATTTTGCACCCAACACCATGTCATGCGTGAATGGCATCTTCAAGATATCGGTTGACTATTTCCCTCTTGTTTGCAATTTGTTGGCTCTAGTTTTCAGTCAGATAACATGTTCAAACCTTTGAGCACAACCACACACAATTGTTTCTCAATGTTCATGTCAATGAACAACGTGGTGTGTGGTATTGGACATAATTGATATTTTATTTATCTATTTTATTGCAACATGCAGTCAGGGGGCAAGCACAAATGCAATAAAAATTTATTTTATTGCTCAAGTCTTGGAACATATGACCAAAGTGAAAAAATGTTTCACCATTAAGTTCTGGGAAAGAAAAAAAATTATTTTCTCCTGTCCCAACATATGCAGTTATTGAGTAAATACGAAAGGAAAGAAAGGAATACATTCAAATAAATAACCTTCACTTAACTTCAAAACAAAAACCTTACCACTTTCACTTTGGTGATCAATGATTAAATCCTGGAAATAAGTTTGTATATGCAATCACAATGCAGGATAGGAAAAAAATCAACAAATGTTCTTACCGTATATACACGACTATAAGTCTATTCAAGTATAAGTTGAAGTGTAATTATTTGGTAAAAATAGCATCCAAAATCGACGGTGCGAGTATAAGTCGAACCCATAAAATCAAGTCTAGTTGACATGTACAAGTTTTATTACTCAAGATTAATTTTATATAAATATGTAATACAACTTACCGGGTATATTTATTTCAATCTTTAAGTATAATACAAACAATTCTGTGCTCAGCTGCCGACACGTATTGTGTGTACCGGTATGTACATGCTGGCTGTATAGGGCATAATTTTACGACGCTGAAAATTCTCGTCGATTTTAACAGGCACGTTGTTTCTGACTCGAATATAAGTCAAACTTAGGTTTATAGGTTAAAAATTAGTCTTAAATTTCTCGACTTATAGTCGAGTATATACGGTAACAAAAAATGAGATGCAAATTCAGAAAATGTTTTTCTTTACACAAAAAATGTCATTCAAAATTCAATCTTGGCTTCCAAAATGAAGTCAGACTTTTGAAACACTTCTTAAAGAGAAAATCCAACATTGGCCATAAGACTGAAAAATCTCATACAAGAAAACAATCAACTAACTGAACTGAATTAATGCAATTACCTTTTTTCTCCAATACAAGTTTTCTATATGATCCCCATAGTCATATAGAATCTGCTCTCCAATTTATATGTCCCTTGTTGCGAAGAGGGCAAGGTAAGGCAGCGATGAGTTCTTGATCACAAATTTCTTCAACTTGGCATTTGCGCCTTTCTCAGGAGCATCATTCACTAATCTACATATTCTGTTAAGGGTTCTTGTTGCATCAATGCTGTTGAGGACAGAAAATTTAGACTTGTTTGTTTGTTTACATTTTACGTGGACATGTCCTTAAATTGGCCTAGGTTTTGGTCTGCATGAGAAAACTATAAAAACAAGCTGAGGTTACTAAGGGGATGAGGCTATTCACAGTGAAATGAAAACAAGAACAAAATAAAAAAATTCATAAAACATTTGGAAGATGTTTTATCTTCAATTAACCTGTCAGATATCTAGATTCAAAGGATTGTTAATTTAATCTGCATTTTATGCTGCTATTGGTAGCCTTCATAAGCATAAAACTATTTTTTCCCCTGAAAAATGACAATTTTCATGGCACAAAAAATGTGCTCCACTCACTCTGAAAAATGTAACAATCAGATTCCATGCCTTTATTCAAGTCTGGTGCTACCTCCCTTTTATGCATGTGAAGTTGCTGCCAAAGACCAACTTTGGAGGACCAAAACAAATGCCTGTTTGCTTTTTGGGCATCAACATCAGATAATTGTAGAACAATGTATTGGTTGGGATTTGCAGATTGTTGGTGTAAACAACAATTAGAAAACAATGGATTTGTTCCATTTGGGAGCAAGAGCTTCTGTCAACAGATACATTTATTCTGTTTATTTTTTTCCTTGACATCGACATAAACATGAAAAATTTGATAGTTTATATTCTTCAATAATGATGATCTATTTTTAATGGTTCTTTCTTTTTTTATCTTTCTTAACCTTGCCATGGGTAGCTCCAAAATGTGCAGAACCTGCCAATTCAAAATGGCTCATTAAAAAGATTGTTTTGACACATGAAGATTTCAAGGTGCCTAAGTGATAATTGTAAATAATAAAACCTCTGTGATTTCTCTGACAGGTGTGTTTGGAAATAAAAGGCATCAACCTGGTTTCATGAAAAGTTCACTCGATATATAATACTGAAAATTTGGCTTCCACAATCAAATTGTTTATTACCTGCAAAATAGTTTATTACCCTGCAAAATAGTTTATTACCTGCAAAATAGTTTATTACCTGTCGAACAATAAATATGCCTAATCCATAGTACATAATGCCCCAGGGATATTCATTTTTTTTCTTCTGTCGCATTATGGCAAAGACTTTACTAATCCTTACTGACTCCGATGCATTTTTAAATGAGACAATGCTGGGTCAGACCTTACAACACTAACAAGACCATCTCAGTAAGGCAGCTGATTTGTTTTCCCCCATAATAATAATAATAATAATAATAATAACAACAATAATAATAATAATGACTTTATTTAAAGAGGGTAACACAATTAGCTAAGAACTAATCTACCTTGAGGCCCTCATACAAGGAATTTATTTAAATCAGCAGCATCTCAGAAGCCACTGGATATATTGGGTTTGGAAGATGGAAATAGAGTGGGCATTTCTGATCTCAACTGGAATACTATTCCAAAGCAAAGTTCCAGAGTATTGGAAACTTTTTTTGAATAATTCCTTATTTGGTTTGGGAATTTTATACAGTTTTGTAGATATTGATCGCAGGTGGGGTGTATTACCAGGTAGCCTATACTGGAATAGGGATTGTAAATATTCAGGAGCACTATTTTTGGATATCCTGTACATTAATTTGGATATGTCTTAAACAGATTCGGTCTTTAATAGGTAATATTTTTAACTATTCAGCTAAATTTTCCTTGCTTTCTTTCTGCTTTGATATTAGCCTAAATGCTCTTTTCTGAAGATTTTCCAGCTTTGCTATGTTTTTATCATTTGAATTACCCCATACTGTATTGCAGTAGTCTAAATAGGGTTGTATGTAACTGTTATAAAATAGTTTTATGTGCCTTTCAGGGAGAAAATGAGCAGCAGAGAGAGTGAACCCTACAACGTTTTTAGACAAAATTTTGATTGAATCCTTAAAACGAACCTTCCTACGATCTCATTTTAACCAAAAAAAATGTCTCAGGGGAAAACCCTACAACGTTTTCAGACAAAAAATTGATTGAAATTTTAACGAGCCTTCCCTACGAAATCTCATTTTAACTAAAAAAATGAAAACGGAGACTTTTACGATTTTTTAATTAATTTTGGTCGCAACTTGTTGTCATCCACCCTCTCTGCTGCTATGGGTTAACAAAAAATAATAAATGATTTGATCAAGTCTTTAGGATCTCACAAACAGACTAATCGCTAACACCTCCTCTTGTAGATCAATTAGATTATTGGACTGATCTGTGAGTTTGAAATTAATTCTTGTTAGCGAATCATTATGACATCGCATATAGACTGGATTAACCGGAGACTCAATTATTAAAAATCCTGGAGGAGCTGTTGGTGCAAACGAATAAAGAATATATCCTTGCTGAGCTTGATTTGATCGTTCGAGATTAATTTGATAGCTTCCTTCGATAACATCACATACTAAATTGAGCGCAATCACTGAGGATATATTCACGTTGAACGGAGCGATATGCCTACCGCCACCATCTGGATCATTATTATATTTGAGGATTTTTATTTCCTGTGATGCTGTTTTTTTCCATGCATCATGAATTATTTTAAAACCAACATCGATGGTGTCACTGAGAAGTTTTTTTAGTTCCGGTACGTTATATCCCGGTAGTTTGAATGTTGGAATATCCTTCACGGGGATTTTATATTCTGATGCAAATTCTGTTCTCGATAAGGGATTATCGTCATCTAATATATCCTGAATAATTTTTAGGTTAAATACTTCCATATCGTCGATAATTTTATTGCATGTTTCTACGACGCTGATAAATTCATCTCGGGTGAGAGAGCCGGATTTAAGAGATATTAACAACAGTGAAAAATCATTATTCATTGCTGTGAAATTTTTAACGATTTTAGGTTCGTCAACAAAATGATGTCCCTCTATTCTCTCCCCTGGCTTCTCGTTTCCAGTTGATCGGTATTCGATACCAAAAAAATCTATAGTAATTCTGTGATCTTTATAACTCCTTATTGGATTATCGGGTTTTATCACGTCGGTGATATAATCAGTTTTTGTGGTTCTGGTAAATCAACGGTTTTCCCCCCTGGTGGTAATTCAGGCCATCCTAGTACGGTTCTAATAGAACTTTGATAGATATCTACGACGTATCCTTCTGTGTTTATCTCAATTGCGGATGATAGCGTCGGTTCATGAACTGTTATAGCGATTTTTGACTCTACTCCAGTAATCGATTTTATTCTACGCGCGAATTCATTATTGATTTGTTCGATTCGGTATGACCCTGTTGGTATCAAAACGACGTTCCAGTCTGGGGTACCGTCGTCTTTATTCTTATACGAGAACACCAGTGAATTATTCGGTTGTTGACCACCAAATGATTTTGATCTGATATTAGGCCAACTGTGGTATACTCGCAATTTTGCTAGCGCTATCTCCTTCACGGGGACTGGGCTAGGGAAATTCACACTAAACTCGGGTTCCGTTGATGTTATTGATATCATGCTTGTTTGTACTGGGTTCGTGTTCTCCACTATTTGTTGAAGTAATTCCATCGGTGTTGTCATCGTTGCTATACTGTTGTTGTCGCTCTAATTTTGACACTGCGGAATCATAAATACTGACCATCACTGAGAACTCACAATTTGGTATGGTTGAGATTATTGAGATCATTTTGGTTTTCGGGTTCGTGTTTTCTGATTCCATCGGTGTTGTCATTGTTATTATATTCATGTTGTCGCTCTAATTTCGATATCGCGGAATCAAAAATACTGACCATCGCTGAGAATTCACTATCTGATATAATCGTATTATCGAGTGACGATGATATCATCAATGATAATTGCGAGTATGCGGTTGATACAATATGAAATTGAATTAAGTAATTCTGCAGTTTACTCTGGCTGCATGATGATATCTTTTTTGCTATCCCGGTTGATATACCCCCGATTGTAGCCACCGCAGAAATGCAAATTGGAACTACGACCGGGGCAATCATTGTAACCGATGCAAGTATTATTCCGGCGCCAGCGAGAACGCTTGACACCGAGTACATAGTAATATCAATTGCGGTGATTCTTCGTCGGAATTTTTTTATTTTTATTTGATACTCCTCAGTGAGGGTTTTGAGTCTAGTCTGAAATTCTCTGACCTGATAATAGCGACATTGCGTTGATGAAATCATTTTTATTGTAAAAACACTAGCGTTTTCAATTGTGAAATCCGAACGATTTTCCTTTCAATTTAGTTATTTACTTAAATCCGCTACGAATTCCACATACCACGTTGTTGAAACCATAACCAAATTTTTATCAGTAGATGTTATAGTGAACTTTTCAGTTGTATCCTTGTCGATGATCGTTGAAATCGTATTATTGACCCCGGATGAACTCGACGATGATATATTAAATTGAGTCAATGGTGTTACTAGTGTTAATCGATAAATACCTTTAACGGTTGCAGTGATATCTAATTTGTTGTTTGTAGGTGTCCACGCAAATGATCCGTGTTGGATTGTGTATACTACGTTGTTGGTTTTCTCATGAGGAATTTTTGTTTTTTCAATGATTGTTATCATCCTCGAAAAATCACCTTTGATGGCTTCGATGAAGGTTTCGTCTCATCGATGGATTTTTTAATATCCTTGAGAGTCATTGTAGATGTAGCCGTGACACCAAAGAAACTATTAGCTATGTAGGCATTGTGAGTGTGCTTGCTGATAAACTCACTGATTTCAGTGAGAGTCATGCCAACCACAAGCGGGGTTCCAAAGAATTTATGTACGACATTTTTGCGAAAACTATTATAACCTCGTATATGATCATCCACCTCACGGCCTTGAAGGAAAATTATGCTGTTTTGGGCGGCAATCGCGTCGGTGATCGTAGACACAAGTGCGTCTGGTTTAAGTCGTCCGTCGTTGGAATACAGCGCAATAGAGTTTTCAGCGGCGTCGCGCTGCCGTATCAAAATGTCATTCAGTGACACATCACTGGATTTCAATTTACCCTGTTTGTCTTGAAATACAACTATTTCGTTCGGGTCAACATTTACTAAATTTAACGTCTCAGCGATTTCATCTTTAATTTTTTTTTTATATCACCTGTCGCAGTGTCATCGGGTTTGGGTTTCAAAGATCTCCCCCAAATATCAATCATGTTATTGTAAAACTCTTTCTCTCTCTAAAATCTTTGTTGACGACTTCGTTGAAAAATCTTTGATTTTCTCCAGCGATTACTAGTGTATTCATTCACGACAACATGTGGTGGTTTTCCGCTTGGGTTACTCAAGGAGTTAGAAATAGCGTTAAGGACATTTAATACTTCGCTGCCACATATTGGTGGGTCATTCATTTGTTGTGTTGGTAGCGTAGAATACCAAGTCTTCATTGGAAGGGTTTTTATATAACCCATAAACTCTTTTGGTGGGGCTAATCCATATGAATCGAAATAAACAATCCCACGTGGATCAATAGCGTATGCAACCCAGTGAGTTCCAGGTCCGGTGCAGCAGCAGAGAGGGTGAGCCGGACAACATTTTTAGACAAGTTTTCACTGAAATCAGGCTTAAAACAATGAAATCAGGCAAAAAAATCAAAAAAATCAATGAAATCAGGGAAAAAAATCAATGAATCAGGCAAAAAAAAGTCAATGAAAAATCAATGAAATTAATGAAATCCTCCATCGATTTTTTGGGAAAAAGGGACTTTAACGTCGTTGTCACTCACCCTCTCTGCTGCTATGGGTTAACCGAATATTTGATCCAGTCCGATACGATATCGTGTTCGAGGGTCATGTAAATTTATTGTTACAAATCCGTGTGGGGTAGACTGAGCATGACTAAAGAAATTTCTAAATTGATTGAAGTCCATATCAGAACACCATGTCTGCCAAATATTTCGTAGCGTATGTGTATCAACGCCGTTGAATACAGCAAGCATATTACAATTATCGCGAATCACTTTTGGAATCTGAGTGTAGCGTTGAGTGACATAGATCACATCCGTGTTTTTATGCCTGCCTCGGGAAAATATTCTAGCAGGATTTTTTTGATTATCTAACATGACATCGTCGTATACAACTAAATTGTTGATACTTCCATCGAGGTCATTCACGGATGGTGCCTCGTCAATATCGGTTATAAATTCAATAACATCCTCGCCGGCAATCTCTGAAGCGTTTTCATTAAAATCTTTTAGCACTTCATAGCATCGTTGGTCATCTACGCTAGGGGCAATTAAATACAACTTATCCCACTTCATCCATCTCATTATTAAATTGAGCAACAATTGCGTCTTGCCGGATCCAGATGGCCCGATTATAATTGCGCGGATAGAGTTTGGTAGCGCTGCATGATGCTTCACTGGTTCGCTTGTTTTAGTCGCTGAAAAATCAATTATATTCATATCTCTATACATAAATTATGGATCTATATTGCGTGAAGTGTAAGGCGCGTACTGGCACAGATGACTTGACGACGATTACAACTAAAAATAACCGATCAGCGCTTTCTGGTAAATGCGTACAGTGTAGTACAAAGAAATTTAGATTTGTTTCTAAACCCAAGGAACCCAAGGAACCTTTAAAAAAAAACGAGGAGGTGATATCGCTGCCAAATTAGCAAAACTCCCTGGAACCCCATGGGCAAAATACCCCGGAGAAAAACACCTTCCAGGGTATAGTTATTGTGGACCGGGAACAAGACTTGATATCAGACTCAATGATCAAAATCAGCCCCGACCCGGTGAGGAACCAATAAACGCTATTGATAAGGCCTGTCACCTTCATGATGTTGCTTATAAAAGCAGCAATTTGCAACACAGGCATCTAGCAGATGTGAAATTAATTCATGCGTTGAATGCCATTCCTGATAAATCCTTCAAAGAAAAATTGGCTTCATTTTTGATAAAATCGGCTATGAAAAGTAAATTGATGTTAGGTGCTGGTAATTAATAACAACATGGAATCTATTTATTATTCCCCAAGAGGATACTGGAAGGGTAACGCTGCAATCAGTAAACTCGCTAGCGCAGCAAAAGTGAAAAAAACCACTGCGGCTCATTGGTTATCCAAACAGGCACTATGGCAAATTTATCTACCACCGCCTAAACAAATTCAATTCTCGCATTTTGATGTGACCTTTCCTAATGAAGTTCATCAGGCTGATCTATTATTTCTGCCACATGATCGTGGTTACAAATATGGGTTAACTGTAGTTGATATTGCAAGTCGATACAAGGAAGCAGAACCGTTAAAAACAAAATCGGCCACTGAAGTCGCTTCTGCATTTGAAAGGATTTATCGACGAGGTCCTCTGCACTGGCCAAATCTATTGCAGGTTGATCCTGGCAAGGAATTTCAGGGTGCAGTGTTATCTACAATGAAACATCATAATGTCGCTATCAGACGAGGGCATACTGCACTGCATCGTGATCAGGCCATTGTAGAACGATTTAATCGGATTCTTGCTGAGCGGTTATTTGGATATCAATATGCAAAAGAATTCATCCAAGAAAAAAGATCCCGTGAATGGGTTAAGAGATTACCAGGTGTAGTTACCGCACTGAATAACGAGATTACTAGAACCATCAACATGAAACCTATCAACGCGATTAAAAAGAAGTCGATACCTGAAAAACCACAAAAAGATTTCAAAGAACCAATTCTTGGTAGTAATGTCATTGTGAGGTACTTATACGAACCAGGAGAGCTTGAGGGTGGTACAAAAAGGGCTACTGATCCTATTTGGAGCGTCACTACGCATAAGATATCTAGTATAACACGATCTACGGGTAGACCTCCAATCTACAAACTGGATTCAACTGCCCCTCAACGGGGTTTTACTAGACAACAATTACAAGTAATTCCTGACGATACTCAATTACCACCGCATGGTCTTAACTAGCACCCTTGCGTCTATTGCACTCAAGACAAGTCAACATCACATTATTTCTGACATGACCGAGATTGTTATTTTTTCTGTCCACGGTGAATTGGCGAGGATCCTTATCCGAATACTGCCAACGCATTATACAATTGCAACTCGCGCAGTGATTATTCTGTTGTTTCTTCAAAGTGATTATTAATTCAGCATCAATATCAAATTCTCGTTGTTTTTTTTTTGTCCTGTTGTTTGTAACCGGAGAGTTTTTTATCAATAATATCATTATCGTCACCAATGATTTCATCATCGCCAATGATTTCATCATCGAAGACAATTCTTCGAAGTTGATTTATTTTTCGTACTCTAGACACTGCGAGATAGACTAAATTCGACCATTCTATGCGATTATCTACCATCCAAACAATTGTATCCGATATAGTCAATCCCTGTGAAGAGTGTATTGTTGCTGCATAACCTAGCGTCCATGGGGATTTATTAGCACGCAATGCATCTTCAACAACATTGATATCAACCAGCACAATATCATTTAATACGAGAATCTGCTTTTCACTCTGTCCTGGAATATCAACTTGAATGTTCTGTTTTCGTGTATCCGATGGCCTATAACAGAGGGGCACTGGAAGTGTTGCAAATTTTTGTTTATGCAATTCAAATAACTTCATCTGAAGTGTGTCCCTGACTATTTTTCTACTTGCAATGATTAAATCGTTTGGTCTCCACATTTCCCAGAAATCATTCATGGGAGTTTCCGAAATTATTTCACGGGCTATTTCACACTGGATTCTATCCGGTTGTAATCTAATTAATTTCTTAAACTCTTTTAATTTTTCATCAACTGATCTATGATCAGTATCAATTTCTTCATAATAGTCTACAAAACCCTTTAGCCATTCATGTGGAGATGCACCGACAAATGGTGGTGGTTGGCCGTGATCCCCGCACATGACGACTTTTGTATTCTTCAATAACAACCACTCAAGAAATATTTTTAAGACATCTTCGGACACTGTGTCTATTTCATCCCAAATGATAATTTCAGGAATAAATTTCTCTCCCATGCGCTCAGGAGTCCATTTATCTCCCTTCCATCGGAAAAAACTATGATAAGTGCAGGCATTTACTCCTCTCTGTATCATTTCTCTTGCAAGTCTGTGAGTCGGTGTTAGAACAATCATGTTAGAAACGCTAGCGTTTCCACGACGAAATAACTCAATTGACCGGGTTGTTTTTCCTGACCCACCACAGCCGTTTAAATAAACTGTTTTATACAGGCATATTGGATCAGAAATCGGTGGTGCACTAGAAAATTCTGAACACTGATTGCTTTCTAAGTAATTATTTTCAATGGTAACATCTGCTGATGGAATATAATCATGAATCATTTCTTTCTTAATTCTCCATGTCCCCCATTTCTCGTTGCCAGTAGCCTTGAAATCAGCCATTTTGCTATTTATGTAAAATGAGTCAGTGGCAACTCTAACTGCGGTGGTAGGAAATCTATTGATCATTGAAAACAGATTGATAGAAGCATAACAGAGCATAGAAGCTCTCAAATGTGTGTACTGCGGATGGTATCCATCAGTGTAAGTAACAATTGTACCCAATTTGGTTCCATCGGACATAAATGCGTCCTTACGATTGACATATAGGCCCTTATTCGTTAAATCCGCCATTACAAAATCGTATTCAGCGTTGTCTATAATCAATTGTGAAGAATATTTCGTATTATCATCTTTGCCACCTTGGGTAAATTTACCGATTATTCTTCGTCCAAGATTTTTTGCTTCATTGTTTCTGATTTCAAATAACTGTTGGGACCAATCCATGATTTGTTGTTCATTAAAATCAGGAAACAGTTTTCGCTCTTCGCTAATTATTTTTTCTAGATCAGGTTGTGGTAACCAGACTGATTTCTGTGCCCGATAGGATATAATTGCTTCACTGACAATTAATGATTTTAACATCTTACAATCAAGCATATACCGTAACAACACTATTGGCATCCAGTGTTTTTCAGACATGTGTTTACCAATCCAAAGATAACTACACGGATGAAGTCCTTCAGCCATTTCAAATGATACTACACAAGCGAATCCGGTTAAATCAAAATCAGGAAGTGGTCCATTAATAGCAACACGGGTCATTTCGTGTGTGGGGTGTCCAAATCGTTTGAAATATTTCTCGCATTCTCCATACCCAAGAAAACTTCCTGGATAACACGCAATCATATCAACGGAAATAACGGTATCAGCGGTGTATTTTGTGTTCCATAATCCGCCGTGGCTGTATTCAAGACAGGACAATTTGACATCTGATAAAAACTCACTTCGTGTTGGTTTCCACGCTTTTTTCTTTCTAGCAAAATGTGCTGCAATGGATGGTACTGTAAAACAGTTTGCTAATAATTGATCGTCTTCTTCTCCGTCCCCAGAAAACTCACTAGCTAGTTGTTTCATTTGATTCTGCAGTTCTTCAGTACGGTATAATTCTCCGTTAGGCCTTACAAACTGATCAAATCTGCATTCCTCGTCTGAATTACTATGAAATAGCCACGCTGACACAGGATCGTTTTTACTCAAATGGTAAATAGCATCAAATAATTTCTGCTCTGAAAAAAACTCTTCGGTTTGGGATAGATATTTTACGGTTCTTTCCCGTGGGAATATTGTTACTGCAGATGACCACGCGTGTTCATTATGATCAATAATTTCAATGGGTTTTCCTTTTTTTGATTGATATTTCGGTTCTTTTAATACTTCACCGGTGATTGTCCTTACCGATATTGGAAATCTCAATGATGTTTCTAATTTGGTTATATCCTGAATTGTTGCTCCATGCTCTTTTACCGTGAACTCCCACTCGGTTATTTTTTTTCGTCTTAGATCAGTTAGTTTATTTCCCCGGGACGCATTTGTGAAGTGTTCTATTATTCGTTCTGCTACACAATGGGTGCTAGTTTTGAAATATCAGGTTTGTCATTGAGCGGATAGATCCCGTAAACAACTGCTGTGACAGGATAAGATCTTTCGTAGTAGGGTTTATCAATTCCAGTCAAAATTCCCGGTTTGGAATCCTGGTTCACGGTGACAGTTTTTTTGCCCCTGAGAATGGGTTCAAATTTATCCCTAATAATCCATTTGCCATTCTCACGGATAATGAATTTGATTCGGAAAAAATGACTTTTTTCCCCAACACGTGAAATGATCACTGCTGCTTTTTCATCATTCATGGTAGCGTCAACAACACTATCAATTCGAAATGTTGACCAACAATAAGATGCTCCATCACGCTTGAATTCATTAAAACAGTCTCTGATGGGTTTATCAAAAATTTTATTCTTGGGTGTATTAGAAACTATATCAAGATTGAATTGAGCATCCTTCCATGATGATCTCATGTTTCCGTCTCTTGGACGTTTGTTACGTTTTTTGGGTCTATCGCGATTAAATCTAGGATTGATTTTCAATAATCTCTTAAACTCTTTCATGTTTCCGTCTATTGTGCGTTTTGGACGTTTTTTGGGTTTATCGATATTAAATTTAGGATTGATTTTCAATAATCTCTTAAACTCTTTCATGTTTCCGTCTCTTGGACGTTTGTTACGTTTGTTTCCGTCTATTGGACGTTTTTGGGGTCTATCGAGATTAAATCTAGGATTGATTTTTAATAATCTCTTAAACTCTTTCATGTTTCCGTCTCTTGGACGTTTTTGACGTTTTTTTGGTCTATCGAGATTAAATCTAGGATTGATTTTCAATAATCTCTTGAACTCTCTATCAGCATTGAATTTAGCATTTTTCGAAGTCAATCTCTTGAACTCCTTCATGCTATATAAAAAACAAACATTTAAATGAAAGTTTTATGTATAATGAATCACTGCAAATGGCTCATGATGGGAAATGTAACCCCGTGTAACAAATCATGCAGAAAAAATGAATACTGTAGGTATCATATGCAAAGTTTTCGACGTGGAAGTCTTGGTCCGTTACCCTGTATTCGATGTGGGGTTGGGGTCAAAGGAAGATCACAATTGTGTATTGATTGTGGTGGTAAGCGATATAGGGAATTGAAGCGTTATTATGATAAAAGAATAAAAAATGGACAATCCATCAGAAATTATGACCCTGAAAAAGCCCTTGACCCTGACAACATCAAGGATAAAATCATAAGAACCCCGCAAGACTATATCGAAAGATTTTCCAGTGATGTAATTATTGAACCAAACACTGAATTAGACAAACAATAGAATAGTATATATGAACCAAGAATTCAGACCACATCCAGTGATTACAAAATATGAAGCATCCAGTGATGGTACTGTCAGAAACCGTAGACTGAAAAAATCAGTTGGTTTTGTGAGTAATCAAGGGTATTTGAAGTTTACTGTTGGCGGAGGAAAAGAAAAGAAAACTTATCTCAATCATCGTTTCGTGTATGAATGTTTTAATGGATTGATCAAAGATGGTTTTGTTATTTATCACAAGGATTCTAATCCAAAGAATAATTCTGTATCAAATCTGCAGGCTATCACACTGAGTGAGAATTCCAAACGAGGAAGAGCTGGCACTTGCAAAACGGTTTGGAAGAGACCTGTGACATCTTTGAATACAATAACTAATGAAGAAAAAATATTTTCATCTATGAATGAAGCCGGTAGGCACTTCGATATTTGTCCAACTTCTGTTCAAAAAGTTGCAGGGAGGATTTATCGATCGGCTATTTCAAAAAAGACGGGGCAAAAATTTCAATTTAGTTATGTCTAATGCGTCATAATTTCCAATTAGAGATATGTCATTCTTATAGAATAATGAATTCTGAAAACATGAATAGCATCATAGTTGAAATAGCAAAATTGAAAAATCAGGATATCAAACTATCAGATGGGTTAAATCCTGATCAAATTGTGTCTGATTTTCAGGATATAGAATACGGGGTTAGCACTAACAAATATATGCTACCCAAGAAGTATGCACTCATCAAAAAAATTCAGAATTCTATTAAAGACTCTCTTTCATTTTCCAGTGACTTTTAGTGTGTTCGTCCCGTTGTATACTATCGTAGAAGGAATACGAAAAGAATTAGGTAACGAATACGAATTGAAAAAAGAAGTCAACTCTAAAATTAGAAACCTACGAGCATTAATTCAAGAAAATGAACAATTTTGATTGCCCGACCATTGATTGCCCGACCATTATCATTTTTTGATTGTGACCGACCATTTATCATTCCGACCCTCATTTTTTTTAGCCGACCCTCAAAAGGAGATGTCAAAAATCGATGGAGGATATGTCAGATTGATCAATGGAAAAGTGTGGAAACTATCAGTATTATTTATTTTATATACAATTTTGATACTTTCCACAAACCTGATAGAAGGTGTTTTATGATGAAATAACACTTCCATGACCGTGTTAAAAATCATCCGACATGTCATTGATGTCAAAAAAGTGGAGAAACTATCAGTATTATTTTATTTATATACAATTTTGATACTTTCTTCATCACTGATAGAAGGTGTCTCACGATGAAATAACACTTCCATGACCGTATCAAAAACCATCCGACATGTCAAGTGTTTTGCAATTGAAAAATAGTTTGCGATTTCAAATAATGGTCAATGAAGCATTAACAACCCGACTGGCTCGTGAGCGACTAGATGCAATTAAGAAATTTATACCAATTCGTGACTCTGTAAGAAATAAACTGCAACAACGACAGAGTTTACAAACTGATTTTGCTCTGGGGTCTGAAGAATTGTTTAAACCAGTAACCACAGCAACGAAGGGGGTAGAGCGTGCTATACTGGGAGATGATCCTGACGGTAAGAGAAAGGAAGAGGGTCTTATTTCTGTACTTGAAAAACTAGCAGCGAAAACTGAACAAACTGAACAAACTGATCCGAAAAAAACGACTGTTTCTCTGTTGAATAAATTTACTGATCATGCTAAAATAGTAATAAAAAAATTTGAATTATTGAAATCAAAGGATTATCAAGCCTTTGCTAATTTTGCTGCTCAAAGTTATAATTCAAAAAAAGATTTTTTAAAGGACGAGTATAAGAATGATAGAATATCAAGTAATGATTGGTTCGATTATTTGTATAAACTAAATAAAGGGATTGGTCGTTTGAATAAGGATGAGATAGGATACAAGGAATTTCAAAGGGGAATTAGTAATTATAAAAGAGAACAAATAGAAGAGCGACAACGAGAAATAGAAGAACGGCAAGAACTAAAACGTCAAACAAAAACACGTAGACAAACAAGAAGACAAAAAAAACAACAACTACCACCTGATGATGATGATGATTTAGAAGAACGACGTCAAACACCAACACGGAGACAAAAAAAACAACAACTACCACCTGATGATGATGATGATGATACTCTTGATTATTTACAAACCACGGATACAGACAAACTAGATGAAGCAACTGGTTATAGCGGAAGTGGATTAGGAAATCCAAGGATTGGAAACACTTGTCCTGATAGTGTTATCAATGATATATCACGATTAGATGTTCTCATCGGAGGAAAACGAGCTGGAAATAACTCTCCAGAAATAATTAATGAAGCAGCTGATATCTGTAGACGGTTATTTGCCGGCGGTATCATGGATATCAAAACCTATCGAGATTTCATTGACGAGTTAGCAAATGGGTATCATAGCGATTAAATAACAATTGAAAACACTATTGTTTTTATAATAATGATCGTACACTACAATCATGATAAACCAACCCTCGTCTATGTAGTTAATTCACGGTTTCCAGTTTATAGAGCATACTACGGAGATGGCCTCGGCAAGACCATTTTAGGATTCTTTTCAAGAATGGCCCCAAAAGTGATGCCGTTAGCTAAACAGTTATCAATGAAAGCCATTGATGTTATTCGTGATTAAAGTATTAGTACTGTTGGAGATCTTGCCGGGAAAGCGTTTTCAACTGCGAAGGATAAAATAACATCATTAGTGAGACGAAAAAAGAAACCGTTACCGTCTACAGAAGAAATGCCTGCAAGTGTTAGTAAAATAATAAATAACGCAGTAGATGAAAAACTAGCGTCGATGGTAAATCAAGGGGACCAAAGCAATATTGCAAACATGATAGCAGGAAGTGGCCTTAAAAAACTACGTCGATGAAATGGAAAAATCGTTTACGATTTCACGATTTAGACTCTGATAAATAGAATAAAATGTTCAAAAAATCATCTGATCCAGCATTTGATATAGACGCCCCAGTCCCCAAGAATGATTCTGTACGCGATTATCAATATTACGCCTATCATGCCATAGACTCAAATAGTCGAGCAAGAATTGATCTTCAAGTCCATGATACCAGTAAATACTTTTTGCCCTGTGAAGCATTTATTGAAGTAGAAGGAGAAATTGTAACAGCTGCTGGAGCATCGTATCCAGCTGGTACTCAAGTCGGTTTTGTCAATAATGGTATTATGGCGTTATTTGAGAGTGCTAGATATCTCATTGATGGAAAAGAAATTGAGTCCATAGATCGTGATGTTGATGTGGCCACGACAATCATAGGGTTAGCGAGATATTCTGATGATTATACAAGATCGGCTGGTCCGTCTATGATGTTTGCAAAAGATGGTAGGAATAACGCTGGTGGAAATCCATTTGTTGTAAGACGACCAAAAAAAGTCACTGCTGCTAATGATAATGCTGAGGTCGAGGCTGTAGTTATAAACAACGATCCTGATTTCAATCTAGGAGCTGCAACACGAAACGCAATGTTGCAAGGAGATCGTAAATCATTTTCATGCGCGATTCCACTGCATCACATATTTGGATTCTGTAGAAACGTCAGAAAAGTTATCTACGGGGCGAAGCATACAGTATCGCTTGTACGAAAAAGTGATGATAATGACGCAATTTGGAGGATTCCAGCAAACCCGGCTGCAGATCATGTAAATGGTGATGCTGGTAAAGTCAATTTAACAAAAATATCATTGTGGATGCCAGTGTTGACTCCAGCAATCACCGCAGAAGGACGATTACTATCATTTATGGACCAAGGAGGAAAGTCGTTGTTGAGTTGGCTAACAGTGAGTACAGATGTGAAGCAATCAAATATCAACGGGTTATTCACTTGGAACCTAGCATCAAAACAAGGCGTTTCTGCGCCACGTCATATATTTATTGCGTTACAGGATAACACACGAGTTGGCAATCAACTCTTCAGTCATATGATATTTGATCAATTAGGTGTGAAAGACGTCTCACTGAGAATAAACGGCCAGCAGGAACCATCTGAGGATATACAACTTAATTACACAGAAAATCATATTGCACGAGTTTATCATCGTCTGTTGTCATTTATGGCACGCGATCAAAATGTGGATACTGGTTTGCAAATATCACAATTGGATTTTAAAAATCTGTATCCGATCTATTACTTCTCACTGGAACATCTCGATTTGACAAGACAGTCAGTTGTTGATATACACTTTAGAGCTAATGTGAATCGTCCTGTTGGTGCTGCTGATTATAGAGCGGTTGCAGTCATTCTCAGTGATAAATCAATGCTACTCGAAGGTGTTGGTGGAAGAATGAGAGTGGTAGATGCCCCAGTAGAAAATCTTTGAACGATTTTTCTCGATTTTTCATTGAATTAGAATCAATCAATTATATATAATGTCATATAGTGTTATTAGTGTTACGTTAACTCCTGGTCAAATAAAAAAATTGCAATCAGAATCGGCTAAAAAATGTGGAACCACAATCACGTTGAAACCTAATCAAATGACTGGTGGTGAAAATAAATTATCGCTGACAACTCGTCAGGTGAAACATTTCAATGATGCTTTCAAGGATAAAAAAGGGGTTCAGATTACTCTCTCTGCGGCTGCTATTAAAAATATGATGAAAACGGGTGGTATATTTCCATTGTTAGCTGCAATACCAGCATTGATTGCAGCAGCAGCCCCAGCGGTGGCTAAAGCAGCAGCGTTAGAAGCCGTTGGTACTGCAGCAGGAATGGCACTTAAGAAGGCAGCTGGACAAGGATATAAAAAAAAGAGACGATCCGTTCAAGGATTGGGTCTAAGACTACCAGGAACCCCGTATTCGTGGTACAGCGGAAAAGGTCTAAGACTACCAGGGACCCCGTCTTCATGGTACAGCGGGAGATCCGTTCACGGATCAGGCCTGAGACTACCAGGAACGGTTTATTAATTCAGAAATCTTCAATTTCCGAACCTATGGTTCCCATGTCCAATTTTGATTTAATGGATGCTGCTAAAAAACTAGTGATTAAAAATTTCAGAGGTGTTTTTATGAAAGATCAATTACCACATCAACCAAACAAAACTGAAACAGGTATTATTAATCTCGATAACAGCACCGGACCTGGAACTCACTGGGTTGCATACGCTATTGATCCACGTGGGATTGTCTATTTTGATTCATATGGATTAGCCCCACCAAAAGAGTTTATGCGGTATATAAAAACCCTTCCAATGAAGACTTGGTATTCTACGCTACCAACACAACAAATCAATGACCCACCAATATGCGGCAGTGAAGTATTAAATGTCCTTGACGCTATTTCTAACTCCTTGGGTAACCCAAGGGGAAAACCACCACACATTGTCGTAAATGACTACACCAGCAATCGCTTTTTAGAGAGAGAAAGAGTTTTACAATAACATGATTGATATTTGGGGGAGATCTTTGAAACCCAAACCCGATGACACTGCAACCGGTGATATAACAAAACAAATTAAAGATGAAATCGCTGAGACGTTGAACTTAACAAGTGTTGACCCGAATGAAATAGTTGTATTTCAAGACAAACAGGGTAAATTGAAATCTAGTAATATTTCTCTGGATGATATTTTAGTTAAACAACGAAACGCAATCGAGGATACTATCGCGTTATTTTCCGATCAGGGTAAACTCAAACCAGGCGTA
This sequence comes from Unio delphinus, assembly GCA_029339505.1. Classification (NCBI taxonomy): domain Eukaryota; kingdom Metazoa; phylum Mollusca; class Bivalvia; order Unionida; family Unionidae; genus Unio; species Unio delphinus. The sequence continues at coordinate 2,530,982 of JAQISU010000156.1, read as the reverse complement.
CTTTTTTCGACGATTACAGATCGATTTAAAACTCTCAACGATTCTGCGTTAGAACTAGCAACACTTCAATCTAAAACCGAAGAACACATAAAACAGTTTACCGCATTTCGTAGAAATATCATTGATAAATTTATTGGAACTACATTCGATAAAATTGAACTAAAACTCCCTGATATTAAAAAATCCATCGATGAGACGAAAACTTCCATCGAAGGCATCAAAGGTGATCTTTCGAGGATGATAACAGTCATTGAAAAAACAAAAATTCCTCATGAGAAAACCAACAACGTAGTATACACAATCAAACACGGATCATTTGAGTGGACACCTACAAACAACAAATTAGATATCACTGCAACCGTTAAGGGTATTTATCGATTAACACTAGTAACACCATTGTCTCAATTTAATATTTCATCGTCCAGTTCATCCGGGGTCAATAATACGATTTCAACGATCATCGACAAGAATTCAACTGAAAAGTTTACAATCACATCTACTGATAAGAATTTGGTTAGGGTCTCAACAACGTGGTATGTGGAATTCGTTGCGGATTTAAGTAAATCGTAATTGAAAACGATAGCGTATTTAAAATAAAAATGATTTCATCATCGCAATATCGCTATGATCAGGTCAGAGAATTTCAAACTAGACTCAAAACCCTGTCTGAGGAGTATGCAATGAAAATTAAAAAATATCGCAGGAGAATTACCGCAATTGATGTTACTGTGTACGCTGTGAGTGGTGTAATCACCGGAGCTGGTATTATACTGTCTTCAGTGACAATGATGGCTCCGATAGCTGTTCCAATTTGCATTTCTGCGGCAACAACAATCGCTGGAATTATTTCAATAATCACAAAAAAAAATATCCTCATGCAGCCAACGGAAACTACAAGACTACATAATTCAATTTCATGTTGTGTCTACTGCATACTCGCAATTATCCTCATTGATATCGTCATCGCTCGATGATACAATTATATCAGAGAGTGAGTTTTCAGCGATGGTAGATATATATGATTCTGCGATGTCAAAATTAGAAATACAAAAACATGAGTATAATAACAATGACAACACAGATGGAATTACTTCAACAAATAGTGGAGAACACAAACCCAGTACAAACAAGCATGATCTCAATAACCTCAACGAATCCAGAATTCAGTGTGAATTTCCCCTCTCCGGTCCCAGTGAAGGAAATCGCGCTAGGAAAATTACGAGTATACCATAGTTGGCCAAATATCAGATCAAAATCATTTGGTGGTCAACAACCCAATAATTCACTGGTATTTGCAAATAAGAATAAACCCGACGGTACCCCAGACTGGAATGTTGTTTCCATACCAACCGGATCATATCAAATTGAACAAATCAATGATGAATTCGCGCGTAGAATAAAATCGATTACTGGAGTAGAGTCAAAAATCGCTATAACAGTTCATGTGCCGACACTGTCATCTGCCATTGAAATAAGCACAGAGGGTTATGTCGTAGATATCTATCAAAGTTCTATAAGAACCGTACTAGGATGGCCTGAAGTACCCCCCCCCCCCCCAGACAGCTCATCAAATACCTGAACCACAAAAAACTGATTATATCACCGACAGAATAAAACCTGATAATCCAGTAAAGAGTTATGAAGATCACAGAATCACTATACAATTTTTTGGTATCGGATACCAAGCAACTGGGGAAGAGAAGCCAGGGGAAAGAATAGAGGGATATCATTTTATTAACAAACCTAAAATCGTTAAAAATTTCACAGCAATGAATAATGATTTTTCACTGTTGTTAATATCTCTTAAATCCAGCTCTCTCACCCAAGATGAATTTATCAGCGTCGTAGAAACATGCAATAAAATTATCGACGATATGGAAACATTTAATTTGAAAATTATTCAGGATATATTAGATGACGATAATCCCCTATCGAGAACAAGATTTGCATCAGACGTTAATACCCCCGTCAAGGATATTCCAACAGTCAAACTTCCAGGATAGAACGTACCAGAACTAAAAAGACTTCTCAGTGATGCCATCGATGTTGGTTTTAAAATAATTCATGATGCATGGAAAAAAACAACATCACCGGAAACAACTATCCTGACACACAATAATGACCCAGATGGTGGTGATAGGCATATTGCTCCGTTCAATGTGAATATTTCAACGGTGATTGCGCTCAATTTAGTATGTGATGTGATCGAAGGAAGCTATCAAATAAATTTAGAACGATCAAATCAAGCTCAGCAAGGATATATTTTGTATTCATTTGCACCAACAGCTCCTCCAGGGTTTTTAATAATTGAATCCCCGGTGAATCCAGTCTATATGCGATGTCATAATAATTCATTAACCAGAATTAATTTCAAACTCACTGACCAGTCTAATAATCTGATTGATTTACAAGAGGAGGTTTTACAAATTAGTCTATTTGTGAAATCCTAAGAGGATTTTCGTCGTAGTGATTTTCGTCCCTCGAACACGATATCGTATCGGACTGGATCAAATGTTCGGTTAACCCCAACTGAAAGTTCTAGTGAGTGACAACGACGTTGTAGTCCCTTTTTCCCAAAAAATCGATGGAGGATTTCATTAATTTCATTGATTTTTCATTGACTTTTTTTTGCCTGATTCATTGATTTTTTTCCCTGATTTCATTGATTTTTTTGATTTTTTTGCCTGATTTCATTGTTTTAAGCCTGATTTCAGTGAAAACTTGTCTAAAAATGTTGTCCGGCTCACCCTCTCTGCTGCTGGTGCTGTTATCTAAATTAATGATTCCGGTTTCAACGCTGTTTGGTTGATGTGGTAATTGATCTTTCATAAAGACACCTCTGAACTTTTTAATCACGAGTTTTTTAGCAGCATCGAGTAAATCAAAATTGGACATGGGAACCATAGGTTCCTGAGTCATAGACTCTCCAATTAATAAACCGGTCCTAGTCTTAGACCCTTTCCGCTGTACCACGAATGCGGGGTTCCTGGTAGTCTTAGACCCTTTCCCTTTTTTTTATATCCTTTCCCAGCTGCCTTCTTTAGTGCCATTCCTGCTGCAGTACCAACGGCTCCTAACGCTGCCGCTTTAGCCACCGCTGGGGCTGCTGCTGCAATCAATGCTGGAATCGCAGCTAACAACGGAAATATACCGCCTGTTTTAATCATATTTTTGATAGCAGCCGCAGAGAGAGTAATCTGAACACCCTTTTTTTGCTACTAGTGCATCATTGAAATGTTTCACCTGACGAGTTGTCAGCGATAGTTTATTTGCACCACCAGTCATTTGGTTGGGTTTCAACGTGATTGTGGTTCCACATTTTTTAGCTGATTCCGATTGCAATTTTTTGATTTGACCAGGAGTTAACGCAACACTAATATTACTATATGACATTATACATAATTGATTGATTCTAAATCGTTTACAATTTCAATTACATGTTTTCCACTGGTGCATCTACCACTCTCATTCTTCCTCCAACACCTTCGAGTAGCATTGATTTGTCGCTGAGAATGACAGCAACCGCTCTATAATCAGCAATAGAACCACGAGTCACATTAGCTCTAAAATGTATATCAACAACAGATTGTCTCATCAAATCGAGATGTTCCAGTGAGAAGTAATAGATCGGATACAGATTTTTAAAGTCGTATTGTGATATTTGCAGACCAGTTTCGACATTTTGATCACGTGCCATAAATGACAACAGACGATGATAAACTCGTGCAATATGATTTTCTGTGTAATTAAGTTGTATATCTTCAGATGGTTCCTGCTGGCCGTTTATTCTCAGTGAGACGTCTTTCACACCTAATTGATCAAATATCATATGGCTGAAGAGTTGATTGCCAACTCGTGCGTTATCTTGTAACGCAATAAATATATGACGTGGCGCAGCAACACCTTGTTTTGATGCTAGGTTCCAAGTGAATAACCCGTTGATATTTGATTGTTTAACATCTGTACTCACGGTTAGCCAACTTAGTAATGATTTTCCTCCTTGGTCCATAAATGATAGTAATCGTTCTTCTGCGGTAATGCCTGGAGTCAACACTGGCATCCACAATGATATTTTTGTTAAATTGACTTTACCAGCATCAGCATTGGGATTTGCATTGTCTGCTGGAATCCTCCAGATTGCGTCACTATCATCACTCTTTCGCACCAGTGATACTGTATGCTTCGCTTCATAAATAACTTTTCTGACGTTTCTACAGAATCCAAATTTGTGATGCAGTGGAATCGCGCATGAAAATGATTTACGCCGCCCTTCCAACATTGACATACGTGTTGCAGCTCCTAGATTGAAATTAGCATCGTTGTTTATAATCATATCTTCGGCATCAATATTAGCGGTGCCAGCATTATTTTTTGGTCGTCTTACAACAAATTGTTTTCCTCCAGCGGTATTTGTAGCATCTTTTGCAAACATCATAGAAGGTCCTGCTGATTTTGTATAATCATCGGAATATCTCGCTAACCCGATTATTGTTGTAGCCACATCAACATCGCGATCTATCGCCTCAATTTCTTTTCCATCAATGAGATATTTTGCACTCTCAAATAACGCCATGATACCATTATTGACAAACCCGACTTGAGTACCAGCTGGATACTCTGTATCATTTGTTCGTATAATTTCTCCTTCGATTTCGATAAACGCTTCACAGGGCAAAAAGTATTTACTGTTATCATGGAGTTGAAGATCAATTCTTGCTCGACTATTTGAGTCTATGGCATGATAGGCGTAATATTGATAATCGCGTACAGAATCATCCTTGCGAACTTTATTCTATTTATCAGAGTCTAAATCGCGATTTTCCATTTCATCGACGTAGTTTTTTAAAGCCACTTCCTGCTATCATATTTGCAATATTGCTTTGGTCGGGGTTTAAAGCCATCGACGCTAATTTTTCATCTACTGCGTTATTTATAATTCTACTAACACTCGCAGGCATTTCCGCTGTAGACGGTAACGGTTTTGAAAATCCTTTGGATTTCATCCGTGATTTCACTAATGATGTTAATTTATTCTTCGCAGTTGAAAACGCTTTTCCCGCAAGATCTCCAACAGCACCAATACCCTTATCACGAATAACATCAATTGCTTTCATTCCTAATTGTTTAGCCAACGGCATCACTTTTGGAGCCATTCTCGCAAATAACCCTGCAATGGTATTACCTAAACCATCTCCGTAGTATGCTCTATAAACCGGAAACCGTGAATTAACTACGTAGACGGGGGTTGGTTTATCATGATTGTAGTGTATGATCGTTATTTGAAATCAGAAACAATTTTTCAATTGTTATTTATCTAATCAATTGACTTTTCAATTCAGTCACTATGATACCCACTTTCCACTAACTCGTCAATGAAATCTCGATATGTGCTGATATCCATGATACCACCCTGAAATAATCGTCTACAGATATCAGCTGCTTCATTAATTATTTCCGGTGAGTTATTTCCGGCTCGTTTCCCTCCGATGAGAACCTTTAACCCTGATATATCACAGAGAACACTACCAGGACATGTCATGGTAGAGTCAAAGACTCCAGCGTTGAAATCCTTTGGATTTCCAATCGAATATCCTTTTCCGCTTGTTTCCTCAGTTGTACCAGTTGCGCCCTCACTATCATCAAGTAATTGCCTTTGTCGGCCTCGACCTTGTTGTTTTTGTATACCATAACTATCAACTCCTGCTTTAAAAGTTCTGTACTTAATTATATCCTTTTTCAAATTACCAGTAATATCCTTGTTTATTTTATACAACCAATTAACCCAGTCATCTCGGCTTATTTTACTGTTTTTATACTCGTCTTTTAAAAACTCTCCCCTTGAATAATAGTTTTGGGCAGCGAAAACGCCAAAATCCGCATAATCTTCGAGTTTTATTAATTGAGGTTGTTTGATTTCTGTTATAGCTTCTTCGGTGAATTTGTCTCTAAAGGGAATACCTCTTGGGGTGACGACATCAACAGGTTGTGGTTCAGGTGTGGAAACTCTTTGAGTTTCAGGCGCAGAATCATCAATATCAGCTAATCGTTCATACTCGCGCTGAGTTTTTATATCACTGGATAACTGTTGTATCCCTGCGCGTGTTTGTCCGGTCTCTGCTGCTATCTTTTCAAGCGTATCAAGCAGCGGCGCCTTCTTTACTCGTTCTCGCTCAGGAATATCTCCGTATATCGCTGCTTCAGTTAACTTTTTCACATCTTTGGTCGCACTTGTTATCGGAGTAAACAGTTGTTCACTTGACACAGAAAAGTCAGTCCGCGCTTGTTGTCGTTGTTGCAGTTTATTCCGTACAGAGTCACGAATTGGTACAAATCTCCTGATTGCATCCAGTCGTTCACGAGCCAATCGGGTTGTTAATGCTTCATTGACCATTATTTGAAATCAGAAACAATTTTTCAATTGCAAAACAATTTTTTAATCCGACCTAACACCATCGTGGAAGTGTTTTAACATCTCTATCATTGATGGGGAAAGTGTGGAAATCCTTATAAAAATAAATAATATCACACTTTCCCCACTTTTCCATTGATCAATCTGAACCGTCCATCAATTTTTATTCAGTGTGAAATATTTTCACTGTTTTTGACATTGTCAATCAAAAAATGCTAAAACAAAATTAAAATCTCTATGAGGGACGGTCACAATCAAATAATGATAAATGGTCAATCAAAATTGTTCATTTTCTTGAATTAACGCTCGTAGGTTTCTAATTTTAGAATTAACCTCCTTTTTCAATTCGTATTCGTTACCTAATTCTTTTCGTATTCGTTCTACGATAGTATATAACGGAGCGAACACACTTACGTCACTGGAGAATGCAAGAGAGTCCCGAATAGAATTCTGAATTCTTTTGATGAGCGCGTATTGCTTTGGCAGCATATATTTATTGTTGTTAACTCCGTATTCAATATCCTGAAAATCAGACATGATTTGATCAGGATTTAACCCATCCGATAGTTCAATATCCCAACTTTTCAATTTTGAAATCTCGGATATAATGCTATTCATATTTTCAGAATTCATATTCTATAACAATGACATATTTCTAAATGAAAAATATGACGCATTAGACATAACTAAATCGAATTTTCTGTCCAGTCCCTTTTGAAATCGCAGATCGATAAATCCCCTCTGCAACTTTTCGCACTGAGGGTCCACAAATATCGAAATGCCTTCCGGCGCTAGCTATCTATTGAAATATTTTTTCTTCGTTAGTTATCGTATTAAAAGATTTTACGGGTCTCTTCCCAACCGTTTTGCAAGTGCCAGTCTTCCCTCGTTTGGTATTCTCACTTTGAGTAACGGCTTCTAGATTTGATAAAGAATTATTCTTTGGATTAGAATCCTTGTGATCAATAACAAAATCATCCTCGATCAATCCATAAAAACACTCGTACACGAAACGATGGCAGTAATAAAATTTCCTTCCAGCGCCAAACTTCAAATATCCCCCACCATTGTCAGAACCAACTGGTTTCTTCAGTCTACAGTGTCTTACAACACCATCACTAGATGCTTCATAATTTGTGATCACAGGGTGTGGTCTGAATTCTTTATTCATTCGTATACTAAATACTATTTGTCTAATTCATTGTTTGGTTTAATGATAAATCTTTCGATGTAGTCTTGAGGAGTTCTTATGATTTTGTCAGGGACGTTGTCAGGGTCAGGGACTTTTTCAGTGTCATAATTTCTGATTGATTGTCCATTTTTTATTCTTTTATCATAATAACGCTTCAACTCCCTGTATCGCTTTCCATCGCAATTCAAACACAACTGAGATTTTCCCCTAACCCCAACCCCACATCGTATGCAGGGTAACGGGCCAAGGCTTCCACGACGAAAGCTTTGCATATGATACCCACAGAACTCATTTCTGCATGATTTGTTACACGGGGTTGTTGATCCAATCATAAGCCACTTACAGTGATTCATTATATATAAATCTTTCATTTAAATGCTTGTTTTAATTATAGCATGAGGGAGTTAAGGAGAACGCCTTCGAAAAATGCTGAATTCAATACTGATAAGGAATTTAAGAGATTATTGAAGATTAATCCTAAATTTAATCTCGATAAACCCATAAAACGTCCAAGAGACGGAAACATGAAAGAGTTTAAGAGATTATTGAAGATTAATCCTAAATTTAATCTCGATAAACCCAAAAAACGTCCAAGAGACGGAAACATGAAAGAGTTTAAGAGATTATTGAAGATTAATCCTAAATTTAATCTCGATAAACCAAAAAAACGTCCAAGAGACGGAAACATGAAAGAGTTTAAGAGATTATTGAAGATTAATCCTAAATTTAATCTCGATAAACCCAAAAAACGTCCAAGAGACGGAAACATGAAAGAGTTTAAGAGATTATTGAAGATTAATCCTAAATTTAATCTCGATAAACCCAAAAAACGTAACAAAATTAATCCTAAATTTAATCTCGATAAACCAAAAAAACGTTTAATAGACGGAAACATGAAAGAGTTTAAGAGATTATTGAAGATTAATCCTAAATTTAATCTCGATAAACCAAAAAAAAACGTCCAAGAGATTACCCTGGAAAGATGCTCAATTCAATCTCGATATAGTTTCTAATACACCAAAGAGTACAATTCTTGATAAAGCCATGATTAGTAAAATCAGAGACTGTTTTAATGAATTCAAGCGTGATGGAGCATCTTATTGTTGGTCAACATTTCGAATTGATGGTGTTGTTGACGCTACCGTGAATGATGAAAAAGCAGCAGTGATAATTTCACGTGTTGGGGAAAAAAGGTATTTTTTCCGAATAAAATTCATTATCGAAGTCGATGGCAAATGGATTATTAGGGATAAATTTGAACCAATCCTCAAGAATAAAAAAGCTGTCATTGTGAGTACAGATTCCAAACCAGGAATTCTAACCGGCATTGACAAACCATACTACGAAAGATCTTATCCCGTAACAGCAATGGTTTATGGGATATATCCGTTAAATGATAAACCCGATATCGCAAAACTAGCTCCTATGAAATATTCTAGTTCACTGAATTGCGTGGCAACACGGGTAATGGAACATTTCACAAATGCATCCCGAGGAAATAAACTAACTGATCTGCGACGTAGGAAAATAACCGAATGGGAACTGACAGTGAAACAGCATGGTGCAAAGATTTCTGATATAGCTAAATTAGAAACATCATTAAGATTTCCAATAACCGTTATGACGATAACCGGAGAGGTTTTATACGAACCGAAATATAGCAAAAATGGAGCGCCAATACAGATTATTGATCATAACAAACACGCGTGGACACCTGAGGTAACAGTATTTCCACGAGAACGAACCGTGAAATATATCCCTAAGGAGTTCGTCGGGGATGTTTTCTATGAAGAGAAATTATTCGATGATATTCATGCGTTGTGTAAAGATGATCCTGTGTCAGTGTAGTTACTTAGAAGTGATGAAGATCCCGAAATAGGATTTGATCAATTTGTAAGACCAAATGGCGAATTATATCGCGTTGAAGAATTAGATAACAGAATGAGAAAAATCGCTAGTGATTTTTCACCGGAGAATTCCCATGAAAAACTACTCACGGATAGTTTTACTATTCCATCAGTGGTAGCTCACTTCGCAAGAGAAAAAAACTCATGGCGTCCAACACGAAGTGATTTTCTCGAGGATGTTAAATTGAGTTGCGTCGGATTTGGTCATGGAGGACTGTGGAATACGAAATACTCACGTGATGGTATGATTTCAATTGATATATCCGCGTGTTATCCCGGAAGTTTTCTCGGATATGGGGAATGTGCTGAGTACTTCAAACGATTTGGACACCCCACGCATGAAATGACTCGTGTTGCGATTAATGGACCATTGCATGATTTTGATTTAACCGGATTCGCTCGTGTGATATCATTCGAATTAGCTACAGGGTTACATCCGTGTAGTTATGTTTGGCTCGGTAGACACCTATCTGAAAAACACTGGATGCCAATAGTGCTATTGAGATATATGATTGATTGTGGTATGCTAATATCGTTGATTGTTTCCGAGGCTATTATATGCTATCGAGCTCAGAAAGAAGTTTGGCTACCACAACCCAATTTAGATCGTATAATCAGCGAACAGCAAAAACAATTCCCTGATTTCAATGAAGAAAAAATCATGAATTTGTCTAAGAAGTTATTTGAAAGTAAAAAAGAACAAGCAAAAGATTTTGAACGAAGAATAATCGGTAAATTTACCCAGGGTGGAAGATACGACAACGCAAAATATTCTTCGCGGTTGATCATAGACGTCGCTGAATACGATTTTATTGTAACGGATTTAATGAAACAGGGAAAACTGGTATCCCGTAAGGATGCTTTTCTATCCAATGGTGAGAAATTAGGTACGGTTGTTACCTACTGTGATGGATATAATTCCCAGTATACACATTTAAGATCATCTAAGCTAGCCTATGCTTCTATTAATCTATTTTCGATGATAAATAGATTTCCTAATACCGCGGTTAGAGTGGCCACTGATTCGATGTATATACACAATAAGTACAAATCAGCTGTAGCTAAATTCAAAGATCCCGAAGAAAATTGGGGGCGTTGGCGATTTAAAAAGGAGATGCTACATGAGTATTGTGAATCCGCAGACGTTGCCATGGATGATAAATATCTTTCATATAACCGTATTGAAATTCAATCAGAATTTTCTAATGCACCACCGGTATCTGATCCAGTATGTAGATACAAGACAGTTTATTTAAACGGTTGTGGTGGGTCAGGAAAGACAACTCGTGCAATTGAATTATTTCGTCGGTCAACCATGATTGTGCTAACACCGACTCACAGACTCGCCAGAGAGATGATGCAGCGAGGGGTAAATGCCTGTACTTACCATAGTTTCTTTCGATGGAAGGGTGACAAATGGACTCCTGAGCGTATGGGTGATAAATTCATTCCTGAAATCATAATTTGGGATGAAATATGCACAGTGTAATTAGATGTATTACAAACATTTCTCGAGTGGTTGTTAAACAAAAACACAAAAGTCGTCATGTGTGGTGATCACGGCCAACCACCACCATTTGTCGGTGCATCTCTACATGAATGGCTAAGGGGTTTTGTAGACTATTATGAAGAAATTACCACTGATTATAGATCAATTGATGAACGATTACGAGAATTCAAAGCGCTAATTAGATTACAACCGGATAGAATCCAATGCGAAATAGCGCGTGAAGTGATTTCAAAAACTCCAATGAATGATTTCTGGGAAACATGGAGACCAAATGATGTGATAATTGCAAGTAGAAAAATAGTCAGGGACACACTTCAGATGAAGTTATTTGAATTGTATAAAGAAAAATTTGCAACGCTTCCAGTACCCCTCTGTTATAGGCCATCGGATACACGAAAACAGAATATTGAAGTTGATATTCCAGGACAGAGTGAAAAACAAATTCTCGTATTAAATGATATTGTGCTGGTTGATATCAATGTCGTTGAAGATGCATTGCGTGCTAATAAATCCCCGTGGACGCTAGGATACGCAGCAACAATACATTCTTCACAGGGATTGACTATATCGGATACAATTGTTTGGATGGTGGATAATCACATCGAATGGTCGAATTTAGTCTATCTCGCAGTATCCAGAGTACGAAGAATAAATCAGCTTCGAAGAATTGTTTTCGATGATAATGACACAACAATGGATAATATTGATGTTAAAATTATTGATAAAAAACTCTCCGGTTACAAACAACAGGACAAAAAAAAAACAACGAGAATTTGATATTGATGCTGAATTAATAATTACGCTGAAGAAACAACAGAATAATCACTGCGCGAGTTGCAATTGTATAATGCGTTGGCAGTATTCGGATAAGGATCCTCGCCAATTCACCGTAGACAGAAAAAATAACAATCTCGGTCATGTCAGAAACAATGTGATGTTGACTTGTCTTGAGTGCAATAGACGCAACGGTGCTAGTTAAGACCATGCGGTGGCAATTGAGTATCCTCGGGAATTACCTGTAGTTGTTGTCGAGTAAATCCTCGTTGAGGGGCAGTTGAATCCAGTTTATAGACTGGAGGTCTACCCGTAGATCGTGTTATACTAGATATCTTGTGTGCAGTAACACTCCAAATAGGATCAGTAGCCCTTTTTCTACCCCCTTCAAGCTCTCCTGGTTCGTATAAGTACCTGACAGTGACATTACTACCAAGAATTGGTTCTTTGAAATCTTTTTGTGGTTGTACGGGTATTGACTTCTTTTTAATCGTGTTGATAGGTTTCATGTTATTGTTCTAGTAATCTCGTTATTCAGTGCAGTAATCACAGATGGTAATCTTTTAACCCATTCACGGGATCTTTTTTCTTGGATGAAATCTTTTGCGTATTGATATCCAAATAACCGCTCAGCAATCGTCCGATTAAATCGTTCTACAATGGCCTGATCGCGATGTAGCGCAGTATGCCCTCGTCGTATGGTGACATTATGATGTTTCATTGTAGATAACACTGCACCCTGAAATTCCTTGCCAGGATCAACCTGCAATAGATTTGGCCAGTGCAGAGGACCTCGTCGATAAATCCTTTCAAATGCAGAAGCGACTTCAGTTGCTGATTTTGTTTTTAACGGTTCTGCTTCTTTGTATCGACTTGCAATATCAACTACGGTTAAAGCGTATTTGTAACCACGATCATGTGGCAGAAATAATATATCAGCCTGATGAACTTCATTAGGAGCGGTCACATCAAAATGCGAGAATTGAATTTGTTTAGGCGGTGGTAGATAAATTTGCCATAGTGCCTGTTTGGATAACTAATTAGCCGCAGTGGTTTTTTTCACTTTTGCAGCGCTAGCGAGTTTATGGACTGCTGATTTACCCCTCCAGTATCCTCTTGGGGAATAATAAATTGATTCCATATTATTAATTACCGGCACCTAACATCAATTTACTTTTCATAGCCGATTTTATCAAAAATGAAGCCAATTTTTCTTTGAAGGATTTATCAGGAATAGCATTTAACGCATGAATTAATTTCACATCCGCGAGATGTCTGTGTTGCAGATTGCTGCTTTCATAAGCAACATCATGAAGGTAACAGGCCTTATCAATGGCGTTTATTGGTTCTTCACCGGGTCGGGGCTGATTTTGATTATTGAGTCTGATATCAAGTCTGGTTCCCGGTCCACAGTAACTATATCCTGGAAGGTGCTTTTCTCCGGGGTACTTTGCCCATGGGGTTCCAGGGAGCTTTGCCAATTTGGCTGCGATATCACCTCCTCGTTTTTTTTAAAATCAGATCTCATAGACACAAATCTAAATTTCTTTGTACCACATTGCACGCATTTACCAGAAAGCGCTGTTTGGTTATTTTTAGTTGTAATCGTTGTCACGTCATCTGTGCCAGTACGCGTTTTACACTTCACACAATATAGATCCATAATTTATGTATAGAGATATGGATATAATTGATTTTTCAGCGACTAAAACAAGAGAACCAGTTAAGCATCATGCAGCGCTACCAAACTCTATCCGGATGATTATAATCGGGCCATCTGGATCCGGTAAAACGCAATTGTTACTCAATTTTATAATGAGATGAATGAAGTGGGATAAGTTGTATTTAATTGCCCTTAGCGTAGATGATCAACGATGTTATGAATTGCTGAAAGATTTTAACGACAGCGCGGTAGAAAAATCCGGAGAGGGTATTATTGAGTTTATAACCGATATCGATGAAGCACCGAGCATTGATGATATTGATGGAGATATTAACAATTTAGTCGTATACGACGATATAATGTTAGATAAACAAAAAAATCCTGCTAGGATCTTTTCCAGAGGCAGGCATAAAAACACTGACGTGATATATGTCACTCAACGCTACACTCAGGTTCCAAAAGTCATCAGAGATAACTGCAATATTCTTGCTGTATTCAACGGAGTTGATACTCATACTCTTAGAAATATATGGCAGACATGGTGTTCTGATATGGACTTCAATCAATTTAAAAACTTCCTTAGTCATGCTCAGTCAACCCCGTACGGATTCGCAACAATAAATTTGCATGATCCTCGGACACGATATCGTATCGGACTGGATCAAATATTCGGTTAAAATCATTTATTATTTTTTGTTAACCTGTAGCAGCAGAGAGAGCGATGACAACAAGTTGCGACCAAAATTGATTAAAAAATCGTAAAAGTCTCCGTTTTCATTTTTTTAGTTAAAATGAGATTTCGTAGGGAAGGCTCGTTAAAATTTCAATCAATTTTTTGTCTGAAAACGTTGTAGGGTTTGCCCCTGAGACATTTTTTTGGGTTAAAATGAGATCGTAGGAAGGTTTGTTTTAAGGATTCAATCAAAATTTTGTCTAAAAACGTTGTAGGGTTCGCCCTCTCTGCTGCTAAATGTCTTATCCTTCTAAGAAGCCATGAACTTGACTTGACCTTTTTACTGATATGTTTGATATGATCAGTCCATGATAGATTATTATCTACCAAGTCACCAAGTAGTCTGTGGTAAGCTTGGCCATTGTTCAGTAATATCATGAACTGCCATTGTTAAGTTGGAAAACATATATTTGAAAATTCGGTATTCAAAACTAATGCAGCAATGGTAAACATTATGTTCAACAGGAAAGTTTGTCAAGTGCAGACCTTTTTTAACCCTCAAGTACAGTTGCACCAACTTCAGTTCCAAGCCATATGCAGCTCAATGATTTTTTTTTTTGCTTTCTCTCAACTGGACTAATTCTTGGAAATCTTTTCGATTTCACTTGAGGAGGGCAATCATATCTCCCAAAAGTGACTCTTTTTGCTTTTATTTACAAGTATCTGAATATTCCTTTTTACTATTTTGTACTGATTAATAACACTTTTTATGAGGTTTGCATTCCCTTTCATCTCCAACATGTATAGCTTGCTCATTGCCATTTTTAGAAAATTCTATTATCAACAGTTTAATCATGCAAATGCCTTGCATGAAAAATATATGCAGTTTAAAGGATCTAATGTACTACTGTACAAAATCATAAGGGTTGGCAGGTCTCAAGGGTTCATGGTTTCCAAACAAAGCCATAAAAATCAAACCTGCTTGAAGTGGGTTCAAGAGTAACAATGTTTACAGTGACAACAAGCCATATATTTGTTAACTGAATGAAGCTAGTGAAAAGAGACAATGATAAATAATTATCCAATACAGTATGTTCTGATAACCAACCATCCATGGGAAAATTACATGATTAAATAGCGATAGGATACCTACCTCTATTGAATGTTAATTAAGTTTATATACTGGATTGCTATCACGAAACCTAATATTGTTAGTACTGTGAATAATTTTTATGGACCTTATTAGATTGTGTCCAAAAACAAAAAATTTATAGCGATAAGTTATAGTTGAGCAATATATGAAAGTTACAAGCATTTAAATATTTTTTCCAAAAAAAATTATGGTGTCCGAAAACATAAAATAAACAATTGGCAGTTTCAATGAAGCACTCCAATAAAATGCCCAACAACGGCATCATGACCCATCTCTAATAACATGCTTAATCTCAATGTCAAGAACCATGTCAACACTATAGTTGCATTGTTTCCTACAAGAATGAAACCCTATTGTCCAACTGTGGCCTGCCAGTCTGCCGTAGTTATTAATTTTTTTTTTAATTAAAAAATATTCCATGTTCAACGGGAATCGGGATTTTAGCTGCACACAGAGTGCATCAAAGTACAATTGTCTTTTAGAAGATTCTTGAAATACAAGGGGACACCCTTGACAAGTGGAAAAACAACACAAACTTCATTAGTAGCTAAAACCACTAACTGACCATTACAGACCTATGTGTCATCTAGTGAAGTGAATAATAACTGAGCTGTTCCTAGCTCACCTACACTAGCATCATGCATCACTGGTTAGACATGTAAAGCAGCATCAATGAAGAACATCAAAAATGTAAAGATAAACGGTATAATGCAAGATGTGCTTCAGTTGCTAATGAATATCAACAATGCTGATCCAATGAGTATGGAGGACATTGATAGAACAGTCTGCACAATGGTTGACATCTGATCTGGAGTACAACAATTCTAAATTATAAAGCACACAAGAAAGTCACCAGCCCTAGGTCTGTGTCCTGTGTCCAAACTAAATATTTCTTTGAGCACTGAACCACAATGGTGTTTATCATCATTTGTTCATGTAAAAATTACACTTAGTGTTTGGTAAAATACTTAAATGAATAAAAGTATTTTCAATCATACAGTTGTTAGTGTAAATAAACCATTACAAAAAGTTGCTTTTTCATTATCGTTGATAAAATCTGCTAGTGTATCCAGGCAAAAGAGAAGCTCAAGCCGAAAATCAATATTCTTCTCCCTTACCCCAAGTGATTTTTTTGACCAAACTGACACTATGGAACCTTCAGAAAAATGATAAAGCTCAGCACAATTTTTTCCATCCTCCAATGAATGAATACTATCTGAATATGCTTGATAATTGACTGATTTATATCACACTTTTGGCGTCATATGTGATTTGATATAAAATATACAGCTTACTTACCATCTGTTTTCCTCTTGATAAGGCCATTGCTGGCACATGATCTGAAAATAAATGAAATGTAAAGTTTATAACTTTAATTGACCTTTCTCAAAGGAATAGATGTGGTCAAATCATGAACTGAGTTCCCAAGAGGTTATGTGAACACTTAATTCAATATTGTGCAATGGAACAGAGATGGTCAAATAGTAAACTGAGTTCCCAAGAGAACACGTGAACACTTAATTTGACACTGCTCAAAGTAATAGATGTGGCAAAATGGTAAACTAATTAAAATGTCAAAATATTTGGAAAAGTCAACTGGGTACCCATCAAACCTAATGATCAGTTACCTGGGTACTTGATCAAAAGGAAATTATATTAAATGTGAACTTGAACTGTTTTGTTGTAAGTTTATATATGCCACCCCCACCCCAAAGTATAAGAGTAATTATATTAATTTGAGGGGCAAGAGCTTAAAAAGAGTGATCTATATATTACATGTCATAATTACAGAAAACTACATGAAGAAAGTATAGCTACTATGGCTACTTGCCTGATCTGCAGTTAGCAAAAATTTCTTGTCACAAATTGGCTAAATCCAGGTGGATTGGTACCAGAATACAGACACAAAATGAAATGATAAATTATTTATACACAACATTCATTTTAACTAGTCCACATCACATGTTTAGCTTTCACTGAAAGGTCCTAGTCAAGTTCACAAATTCTGAATGCTGTATTACATCACTGTAGAACTCCTCTTAAAAAAAATTGTAAAATGCTATTGATTTGTCCTTCTCCTGATGTAACGTGTTCTTCAGTTTAACAGAATCCCACTCAAGTGTGTATCAGACTAATGAATCTGTGACACATGGCATCAAATTTAAGAAACCTGTGTTTTCTTGGAAACATGTCATGTATAGTTACTATAAATAGAAAATAAGGAAGCTGTTAATCATTCATAGCCAGATGCTCTCACATGATGAAAATTTAAGATCAGTAGATGGAGGTCTATGATGGATCAATATCACATGACACGTGCCTCAAACCGTAAGTGTTACTGTTTCTCACATGGCCCCGGTGTTGTCAGATACAATCCTTGATCTGAACTTGGAAACATGTATTTAATTTCTAAATTAACTAAAAAGGTACCCTATAACTAATTTTATTACCCGGGTGATTAGGAACAGGCAGTAACCAGAGTACCTGCTGACACCTGTATGAACTGAGTTCCCAAAAAAACATGCAAATACTTTATTCAAAATGATGCATATAGGTTAGGCAATACAAAAAGTTCAATAAATTATTTTGATCACATTATCACAGTGAATAAAAAAATCTAATCAATAAGTAACTGTCACAGTAGCTGAAGAATAGTTCACATGGATTTCTTCAAATCAACAAATTTCATTATGAAATCTTTGTGAATTAGCATTTTTTTACTAAACGTCTTGACCTCATGAATGGTTTTAAAATGGACATGAAAGCCTTTAATCAAGGAATAATAAATCTGCCTACAGTTGTAACCCCTCTATAAAAAAAACAACAACAAAACAAACTTTTTAACTGATCAGGGCAATCCTTACAAGAGTTGTCATTTACAAAAACCCAATGAATAACTGCTAAAAGAATGAAAATTCTAATATCTCAGGATTCAGTGATATTGGCACAATGAACGCTTGATATTTTCTCATGGGTCCAGATCAGGTTTTGATTGGCCAACATTTAAAATATTTATGTGGTATAATCTCTACTATTCGCACATTCAATGCAAGGAACTACTGCATTTACCTTACTAGAAATTCAGAGCAAAATCAAATTTTAATGATGGATTTATTCTCATGCTCAGGTAACCATTTCTCTCCAAAATTTATTTTGGACATTTGAGTCTATATTTTTTTCCTCCTTGGAGATAAGTGTAGCACCATTTTTGCTCAGAATTCATCCCCTCTTCCATATATATTCTGGCAAACAATTCACCATCTGCTAACTGCTCTGGTGACATAGTGGTCAGAGCGTCTGCCCGGATGCGCAAGGTCATGGGTTCGATACCCAGCAGTCATAACAAAGATTATTAAAAATGGTACTATCAGCTACCTCTCTTGGCACTCAGCATTAAGAGGTTAGAGTCAGAACTGGTTGGCCTGGTGTCAGGATAATGTGACTGGGTGGGACATGATGATACATGTCTGCATCATGATGCCCCAGTGCTAGACATCACTATAAACTGCCATACTGCAGACACTGTAGCGATATAATTGAAAAATTGTTAAAGCTATTTTTTTAAAATCCAAATCACACCATCTGCTAATCAAGTTCAGTATGAAATTTCTGTTAGCCAATGAAATTGTTCATCCTATGATTCTTTAGCAATAAAAACACTATTCAATATTCTTGTAGTGCTTCACCCAGGATCTATAAAGGGTATCTAAATATGCATATCTTAAACATGCCTTTGTTTCATTACAATTGTTATTGTTCTAGTTAATAATAAAAATAAATTCTTATTCAGTATTAATTCCTCAGTAGAGGGTACATGTAATGTTTTGAAAGAAAACTGAATGCAGGATTAGGTACATGTACAAATTTCAAAACTTACTAACATTAATAATATTAGTAATTCATTACCTTGTGCACAAAACATGTAACATGATGACCTGTTAACCCAAGACAAACATTCAGTTTTTGGAAAATTTCAACTTCAGCAACATGTTTGTTAAAAATAATTTTTAATACTCTTAAAAAAATGGAAAATTACCAAGTTGCATATATTACACTGCAGTGGACATTATAATATTTGTATTTAAAGTTTGTATGGTAATAACCTACATTTTATTTTAGTAAATAATGAAATCTCAATTTTAAAGCTGCTTGTAAACCATACAGATGTAAAAGGAAATTCACTCCAAAAGATGTTAATGTATTTGGTACACAGTCTTACCTTTATTAATCTTAAATAACTTGCTTGTGCTGCCCTGGAAGTAAATGAATTAAAATATAGAACAAAATTATAAATAATTACTGTTTAGAAATATAATGGTGTACAGAATAATTAAGCTATATTCTTTTTGTGCGATGGAATTTTTATTAGCGATGCAGGGAAGAAAAATATCTGCAACCACAAGCTTTTATCCATCCAAATTTCATCAAGGTTTCGGTAAAGGAATAAATCTAACTTCTCCATATGGATACCGACTGTTAGAAGTGACCTCTTTTCACCACTGTCGATTGAAAAATGGATGACCCATTGCAAAATGTTTAAATATTTACCATAAACAATTTATTATTGTGACAGTCACTTTGTTGGTGGAAAATGGCAGACATAAACAATGCAAGGTCTGTCAAATTTCACTTGCTGATTGGTTAGTCAAAGTGTGATTGACAAGTTGCAATAGATCAATTCCATATTGTACTAGGCTTTATATTTCTTCTTTTGTGCATCCTTTAAAGTCCTTAGACAAACCATGATTTAATTTAGTTAAGGACATGGTCCATGTGTTTACTAGTTCATTAGATGTACCATTAAATACAACACAAAATGCTATAGCTAGTCACAAGGAATTGGTATACCCCAAAATGTCATCCTTCCAGAATGAAGTAGTCTACTGCTAAAATGCCAGTAGAGCGTTTCTGTTCAATATTTAAATGGAGCAATAGACTCAATGAATGTCATTAAATTATTAACTGAAAGCAATTAGTACTTGGTACTTGATTAGTTTAATGCTACATCATAACGACATTTTTGCAATGTGCAAAATCAACCTTTACAAGAACGAAATTTGGAAATTTGGAAAAATATATCCATATTAGAAATTTGAAAAGTGTTCAACTGGTTTTCTTAGGAATCAGCAGTTGTGGTTAATATTTCTTGTAATGAAATCATGTCTTTGGTTATCTTAGGGGAAAAGCTGAATTTGTAGCTATCAATCTGTGCATATGGTATTGTAAAAGTCTATTCCTGCTGATTTTTAGTTCTTTTTGCAGTGTGGAAAGTTGTTTCATTTGTTTTCAATCATTGTGGAAAATATTATTCTATTTTCCAGTCTAACTTTTGTTTAAAATCATTACCAAAATCAAGAAGCAAAGATAAAATTCCAATGAAAATATTAAGGTTTATTTAAAGTAAATGATTATTTAAATAAGCAGTTACAAATGAAAAATGTGTGTTAGGTTGATCGAGACTAAACTTACGAAGGAAATTAGGAAAGTATAAAATAATCTGATAAATGATGTAATTAATGGGGCCAAGCTGAATTTCTTACCATTTTGTATACCAAAACAAACCAGACGATTATATCATCTTGATAGAGTAACTCTTCAGACACAAATCGGATCTAACGCCAAAACATTGGCGACTGTACTAGCTTCAACAACTGCAAACAGCAATCCCTCATGACCCCAAGCTGGACTGGTCAAAAAGCATATTTAAAATGAAATGTATACATGCGCCGTGACTGGATTATTTGACACGCGCAGAGAGTGGACGAATGTGCTATCAGCAAAATTGGTCCGACATAAACAGAGCTTAAGTAAAGACTTCAAGGAGAGAAAAAGGGGGGTAATCTTTAAATTTCCGTGTAAATAAGTCCTAAATTAGCCACATCGTATATTAAAGAACTACCTGAAGTAAATTATACATTAAATTTCCATCCACCATCACACTTGTTTACTTAAGCATTTAGCTAATGTGCAGTTTGGCCACAGCTGTCAGAGTATGAAAAGAGGGTATGTAATGGGGGTTGGGTGGCGAAATAAGGCCTGTCACAGGGAGAATGGTTCATCTTTTGCGAATTTCGCTCGTATTGGACCCGGACAATCGGTCAATATTTAGTGAAAACGAGGCTTAAAAATGACACGAAAAACCCGATTTTAAGTCCCAATCCCCGTATTTTTTTAAAATGAAGTCTCCCTTCCTGGCTTTTGAAAAGTTGACAGATATGCCAATTTATAATATTTTTAATTTTTAGAGTATACTGTAGTGTACTGGAGTGAAAATGCGCGTCCCATTTTCTTTGTCATGAATGGCTTTGCTGGTTACTGAAGAAGACAACAAAAAAAAAAAAAAAAAACTGCCGCAAATGCAGTCACTCGTAACATTAAATTTGGGTATGCAATTCATCTCCCAGTCTAAACCTGGATATCTGGTGATCATTAAGTTAATGCCATTATTTTGGGCATATACTGAAACAATCGCATCCAGTAGGCCTTGAGTTTCAGTTAAATCGGGGAGCTAGTGACCTTGGTCTACCACCGACGTTTGAGGCATTTTTTCTTTTTTACCGACCATGTTTATGCCACAGACGACTGACATATCGAGTAACCAATTTCGATTTATAGGACAATACAAAAGTAGCTGCAGAGGAGGTGAATCGGACGTCTCTAATTGGGTTGGATTTTAAGTACTGATTAAAATGATGAATTAGCGATATATTTTTTTATATAAATGACAAACGTCGGAGAAGCACAAATAACTAGATTGACTAGAGAACGGTTGGCTGCGATTAAGAAATTTCTCCCGGTGAGAGATTCTTTCAGAGATAATTTGCAAGCTCGACAACAAGCTAAATTAGATTTTACTGCCGATACTGAACAATTATTTAAGCCTATAACTGCGGCTACTGAAGAAGTTGTAACCGCGATAAAAGAATCACATTCTGCGGTTGCACAACTAGTATCAACATGTTTTAGTGTCAGTTCACGACAAAGATCTTCTTGAACACGCTATCAGAGAGATACTCAGTGGGAAAACGCAAGGTGAGTTCTACGTAGATATAGTCATAGATAACCTGGGCACGGAGAAGTTTTTATTGACGGATTATCAACTGTTACAGCTTCATCAAAACGTTATAACAGCGATACGATTAAACCGTAATCAAATAATGCAATACGCTCATTCATGCCTGTCCGTGGAAAATCTTAAAAAGATTTTATATGGAAATCTATAGGATTTCAGAGCTGAAAATGAAAAATTCGTAGGATTTTCAAATAAAATTTTCCCAAAAAATAGTAATTTCAACGGATTTCCAATGGAAAAAAAAGAAATCATTAAAAATTAACCCCACCCACGAAGCGCCATCCGTGGAAGACTTGGATGTATGTGTTAACAACCTCGTTGTGTACGATGATGTAATGTTGGACCAACAAAAGAATCCAGCTAGGATATTC
Source organism: Unio delphinus (assembly GCA_029339505.1). Classification (NCBI taxonomy): domain Eukaryota; kingdom Metazoa; phylum Mollusca; class Bivalvia; order Unionida; family Unionidae; genus Unio; species Unio delphinus. The sequence goes on along the minus strand of JAQISU010000156.1, from coordinate 2,508,258 downwards.
TCCCGAGGTAGACATAAAAACTCCGACGTGATATATGTAACCCAACGTTATACACAAATACCAAAAGTAATCAGAGATAACTGTAATCTATTGTGCGTATTCAACGGAGTTGATACTCATAAGTTACGAAATATTTGGCAAACGTGGTGCTCCGATATGGATTATAATCGATTTCAAAATTTCTTTAGTGGTGCTCGAGCTACCCCACATGGATTTATCACGATAAACATACACGATCCTCGGACACGATATCGCGTCGGATTAGACCGTATCTATAGCTAATTCGGTTAACCCGTTAGCAGCAACGGGGATGGTGACAACGACTATGGCGTCGATTCTGTTTGCCCGTGGACGCCTTTTTTTTTACAATTTTCGAGGATGAGGAGAAACCCCTAATTTGACAAATAGGGCTCTAAAATCGTTAAGGCTCCATTTGGCAAAAGGAGACTTAAAATGTTTTGCTTAAAATCCAACCCAATTAGAGACGTCCGATTCACCTCCTCTGCTACTAAAGTAAGAGAATTTATTCTAACATTTAATCCGCTTACCACATCAGATAGGCCTAATGCATCGTTACGTCACTGCAACGCCATTGCGTTCTTCCAGCATCTTTTAGCATATCTGCGCATGCACGATGGGGACCCCCCCCCCCCCACGACGGTATTGTGTGCTAAACACGGTGGCTGATGTTCAATTGGGATGTTTGTGGCATGCATTTTTTTAAAAAAAAATTAATACACCAGCTGTCATCGTTTCCTTTTCATATATTATCCAGAAATGACAACTAATAAGTATTTCCTAAATCGTTTTGCAGTTATATAGCGAAGTTTTGCTCCAAGAAGTGTTTTTATACGAGGGCTCGTAAGGCTGCTTTATCGGCACTCTCTGATATATATTGTAAAAAATTAGTACGAATAAAAAATGGGTAAACTTTGAATAATATTAAGACAACCACTTTAATATTTAAATTACATCACTATGGATGAAACAGAAGCATAAAAGAATCAAACTAATCCATACCTGTTTGCATAAGAGCATTTCAAAACTTAAGGAGACCAGGTTTTGGTCTCCCTAAAACCATGGTCTACATAAGGCTGAAAATTATTTTCTACTGGTCTCCCTTAGTTGCATTTCCGGGTTATATATATATATATATATATATATATATATATATATATATATATATATATATATATATATATAAGCGATCTGCCAAGCAGTCAGAGGCTAAAATAAATTGACCCCACGACAGTTATGACTATGATTTACTTTATTTATAGCTTCAAAAAATGTTAATTAAGCAACTGATATCTTATGTCAATGCAATACTATCCTTATTCCACTCAGAGTAGATTTTATCAGCTGTCTGCATAGTTTTATTTACAGCTCTGGTCTTTAACATTAAATATTATCAATGTTCAGTTATAATATGTGTGGCAAATGATAAAAAAAGATATATCAGTTTTAGTGCAGGATAATCACATTCGATTCTTTTTACACATATTAACTGCATGAAAGCAATGCTGGGTCTATGAACAGAGATCTACAGTTGATTCAAGTAAAACGGATTCAAGGATATAACATTATAAAGAGCAATGGACAGTTGTAAAGCGCACAGTTGTTTCTTTTTAAGACGTTGTCCTGTATCATTTTAATTTCTGAGAAATCGTTTTAAAAGCTGTATATTCCCATGTTTGCATTGTTCTGTGCAATTATCAAACCAGACAAATTATGTTAAAAATGAACAGATCCCTTATACGAGTACCTCTGCACTACGGTGCTATATTGACATGCACAGAAACGATGAATACATGATAGATCTTTGTAATTTAATGACATTATGTAACGTTTTAATTTCAAAAACTTGAATATTTAAAAGAGTAAGCATTTGGAAAAAATATGAAAGATGTATTAGTTTCATTTATCCTATATTTAAAACAAAAGGTTAATTTTTTGGTTATCATCATTACAATTGACTGCAATTCATGGAGAACCTTAAGTATAAAATCTACAAAAGAAAATACTTATCTCCAAAGACAGAATGGTACAATATAAAAAATATAACCTTTATGCAAAACAAAAAGCAATAATTCTCCAAAATTAAATATACTATTAGGAACAACTGTGGCTCATTGATTTGCATCCCGGATTGACGGACGAAAAAATTAAAACCTTAAATTTGAGTCAGTTCGGTGGTCACCATTGTTAGCCCTAGTACAAGGACTTGTACTCCAATTGTCATGTTGCCGTAAGTAAAATATCACACATAACAAACACGTGGTTAGTAACGCTGTTACTAGTGACAACCAGGTTAAAATATGTAAGGCGGAGCACAAAGGTTTCGAATGCACCTGGAATGAGTCTATGTACGTTTTCTACGAATATGTCTTTATCACATTACCTACCATTTTGATGTAGAATTCATGATCGTAATCTGTCAGGGGTTAGAGGATATAATAATAATAATAATAATAATAATAATAATAATAATAATAATAATAATTAATAATAATAATATAAATAACAGCAACACTTCTACTACTACTACTACTACTACTACTACTACTACTAATAATAATAATAATAATAATAATAATAATAATAATAATAATAATAATAATGATAATAATAATAATAATGATAAGGCAACAATAATTTGCACGAAACCCAGATTTGATCATGAAGAAGACAATATGATCATTGTTTTAAAACAAGTTTAAAATGTAATACATATACTGTTTCATGATTGTTTCAGATAATCTAAATAAACTTTAGTGTTGAATTTCGTATTAAAATGGCATTCTTTATTGATGAAACTACTAAAATGTCAAATGACCTTTAGGGTTACTTATAGCACAATTTATTAATTAAAATTTTCCATTCTTGTCCAATGTTCTTTAAGAAAGAATATTAAGAAAGACTGGAAACAAATAAGGATAAGCTGAATTACTTAAGAAGCCTGATGACGACGAGTAAAAATTCAAATGGCTTTAATTTGGTTGTAGATGTAGTCGAAATATGTCAGAGCCCTTTGTCGTGGTTTGAATACCTAAATCTAAAAAATTTTACACGCGCAGTTTAACAAAGCAAAAAGATTTCTACTGGTTCGACAAGTGTACTAAACAACCCGGAAGCTTTAATTGTTAATATTATTAAATTTTAACAATTTAAATTGAGAGTGGATGGCAATTCAGGATACATTTTAAGGTGTTTACAAGATGTGCATTCAAGCAGTGAAATAATTTGCAAAACAGCACTCAGCTCGTGCAGTTCGTAAATGTACGAATTTTAAAGTTAAAACGTATTAATAGTCTTACAGAAGGTCAATTGTTAATTAGACATATTAACCTACCGTAATATTCTGGGGCACATACATATTTAATTTGTATTGTGCTTGACCTTTGACAATAATTCATGGTAGGAGATGGACCTACATGACTACTATTTATGTTTGCAAACAACATATTATATAGATAAAATGTGTCTATTATCGTAGAATGAATATATATATATATATATATATATATATATATATATATATATATATATATATATATATATATATATATATATATAATAATAATAATAATAATAATAATAATAATAATAATAATAATAATCACTTGTTGGTAATCATGTTTACATTGAATTTTGAACTTGGAAGTTTAGGGAATGGATCTTGTTTATGAATTTCATAGAAAAAACGACCTTCATCCGGACGAGGATAAATTCAGTGTATTAGATTTGCGTGAAATTTACCCGAAAAGCATTGGCCACATGCGATCCCGGTGTTCGGAAATAAGATATCTCAGTAATTCACAATTCACCGTCTCCCCGCCCTCTCGGGCATGAGCTCTTCATTAAAATGATCGCAAAAATTCCTTGTGAGCCTGGTGAGAAATTCACTGTTTTACGATCTCTTAAATCTGTGTCGTAAATAATACTGGCTGCACGGATTGATCTATCATATTTCACTGTGTACTTTTCTGAAGTAACTAAAGATTTTATATTTTCTCAAAATTAACCACACTTCTGAAATCAATGGCCTATTTTGATGACGTGGTGTTTGGAACCAGTGCCATTTTGCTGATACAAGAGCCTTTGCACCGAACAATATACAGTGATTTCCACGATATTCGCATACGCTGACTCACACTCGTTATGCTAGGAGGCTGCAGTCGTTATTCCCAACATTCACACACCCACACACCTGTCACCTCTAATAACATCTACATACCCGTTATGTCTTACAACACCCACACACCCGTTGCATCTCACAACACCCACACACCTTTCTATAGCTATGCATAGGCTATGAACATATACTAGGTAAATACCTGTGTGACACAACCTTTAATCGTTATTGCACGATATCACACATTTTTTGTGCATGTTTTAGAGTTTATTGTTTATGGCGTTTATTATTTGATGACGTCATGTATTAATGTCTGCTATAAAACTTTATAATTTATCATGTACAACTGAATTTATTACATCAAAATACCGAATGTATGATAACATTATTTTGTTAAACGTACGATATCGTATAATTTTAATTTAGAGATCAAAGCGATATAAAAGGTTAAAGCTATGGACATTTGCAAACAGACATTTCAAGTTAGAAGTCAAATGGGAAATGGAAACAGGCTGATTTGTCTGTGAATACAGTTTCATGGTGTTGAAAAATCCCTGTCTTTACAACTGGTGGTATAATCAGCGAACGAGCAAAGATCCTGTTAAGATTTTGAGTTTTCGAGTATCAGCTACGGTGATTTATGTAGAAAGATACATATACTATTTTGATGATGAGATAATATAGACCGAGGTAAAGCTCTGGATTGTGTTTGCAATAGCTCACTGTATCGAAGCAATGATTTCGCATACAACAGGAAACCTATCACTGCGCATCGTTGACTACATCAATAGGTTCATGCATGAAACATCACCGGATGCATGATATCGTTGGTGAGTACCGCTGACAAATCGAAGCGGCCATAACAATGACGTATGTGATGCCGCATGAAAACTCGTTTTATAATCTCTTGAAGCATGATGTGATAAGGATGCAATCACTGGAACGTGAGTTATGTAGAAAGCAACAACAACAACAAAAGTACGATTATGGGACCCAAAAGCTGGTTTAAAACAAAGTCAACGTTGATATCACTGCTGCGTTAACATCCGGGCCACTGTGGAGTAAATAACGTATCCCTGCATACAATTATTTTAACTGAATTTCATGGACTTTTATAAAATGCATGTTATTGTCGTAACGTAATTGTTACTCTCCATAAAGTTAAATTAATAGTTATTTTCAGCATTTACTAGTGTTTCACATTATAGAAAATTATTAGGGTTCCAAGTGGTATATCACGCAAGGTAAACATTTCAAAATCAAAATGTAATCAATATGCAACATAACGAGTGTGATTAAGGGCTACGGCGATTCAGACTCCGATCTACAGGTAAAAAAATAGATTGCACCATAGTCTAACATTTATTTTAGGATCTCAATGCATTTAATTTTGTTTTAAAGACATGATGAACAGTAGTACATTCATCATTCATTATTATGCTATTTTTCATGATATATGTGCTTGTTGTATAACTTCGTCTACATTATTGTGTTATTGTGTTATTTCATGTACTGGATATTCGGTTCGTATATATTGCTTCATCTCCTTGTTTTGGAAACGAGAATAATTATAATTTTTCTCAGTTGTTTTGTTCCACTGTTACGAAGTCATCTGTTTTTGAATAAACCGCCATCACGTGATTGCCAGTCAACCCGCTTACGCTATGATAGACCATCATTAATTGCATTAAATGACCACAACTTGGCTCTTGATACTACATTGTACTTAAGACTAAACGAACTAAACTATATTCGTAATTGCTTAAATGTAAACGGAAGCGGAAGAGAACGTTGTTTCAAAGCTGGCCGGCGTAGAACAGGAACTCCAGTTATCTCCCTTTCGTCCGTAGCAGATAAACAATTTATAAATTCGGTCGTTAATTTTGATAACCTGGTTCAAATTCATCTTAAATCGTCAACCGTTGTGTCAACTGTCCCAGGGATACCACTACGTATTGCATTATTCAACGTTCAATCGGTAAGGATCACCGGAAAGCGCACATAAATAATTAATTTTATCAACGACCAGAATATCGACGTCTTCTTCCTGACAGAAACATGGCTGAAACATCAGGCGATGAACCCAAGTGTACGGATTTAACACCCAGCGATTACTCCATCAAGTCGTTCCCCCGGAACTCTCGCGGAGGTGGAATTGCTGTGATCACAAAGAATTCCATGATAATATGCCTCAAGTACAACACAACCTTAAATTTCTGCAAAACATCGTTTGAACTAGTCCAAACAACACTCATACCGGAACAAAGGTCGGTCCATTTTATTCTGTCCCTACCGCCCTCCTTCTAGTAGAAGAAACAAGTTGACTGAATCTCTCTTTTGGAGCAGTTTCCGAATCTTCTGGAGTATGGAAATTCGATAGGTGGCAACCAAATTATTCTTGGAGATTTCAACTTTCACTTTGACTGTCCTGGAAACCCACACACGTGAAAACACCTAAATTCCATTCATGTTTTCAATCTTAAACAGTCAGTTAACCAACCTATCCATAGACTTGGTCACATTTTAGACTGGTTTCTTTATAGACCTGATGATAATATTCTGCAATCCACCCGTGTATCCCTCAAACTTGCATCAGACCACCTCTACATTATATGCCATCTCGTCGTATCAGTCCCTAATCCTCCACCTTTATTTGTTACTAAGAGAAACCTTGGCATGATAAGTAGAATTAAATTAATGCAAGACATCCAAGAAAACCTAACAACCTACTTACATCCTATAGCAGAACAACTCGATAACTGCCTGCGTTCATTGCCTGAAAAACATGCCGCAGCCACCAAATGCAAACTATCAATAGAAAAGTGTTCTCCATGGTATAGCAGTGTTAGGGACCAGCTTCTCACTGCTAAAATACATCGCCGAGTAGCAGAGAGGCTTTGGCTTTCCACCAGACACTTTATTCATAAACAAATCTATGAAGCCGCTAAGAAGAACGTCACACACATAGTCCATTTAGAAAAATTATCCCACTACAGTACCATGATCACGGAGAGTTTCAGCTACAAAGAGCTCTTCGAGATAACTAATGTCAAGGACCTATTTGCAAATTTCTTCCGTGACAAAGTACAAACCATTAGAGATTCGCTTGACAACACAAATTCAACTGAATCGTCACCATACAGTTATGATACAGAATTTCAGCAACAAAAATTAGGAGCATTTGAACCTGTACCGATTGATTTAGTACGGACAATCGTGATGAAGCATGCACCAAAGTCTTGTGAACTTGATCCAGTTCCGACATCATTGCTGTTTGACTGCTTAAACCCAATAGTGCCTTCACTAACTGATGTTATTAATATTTCTCTCTCATCGGGAAAATTCCCATCATTTTGCAAAACTGCCATCGTAAAGACTCTGCTGAAGAAAGCAACACTTGACCATAACGATTTAAAGAACTACCGCCCAGTTTCTAATCTCCCATTCATTCAAAATCTTAGAAATGCCGTTCTAACCCAACTTGTATCTGATTTGAATTCAAACAGTCTTTTTAGCAATGTAATGTCTGCATATCGCCTCTGCTATAGTACTGAAACTACTCTTCTGAAAATATTTATTGACGTTCTCTCTGCTGTGGATAGTGGAAAGCTTATAGTTCTCACCCTCCTTGATTTGTTTACAGCATTGCACACAATATAACATGACACTGTACTTCACCGTCTCCAGCATGTATTTGGTATTCAAAATATAGCATGACAGTGGTTCAAGCCCTATTTAGTCAACATGACACAAATTGTATCTGCAAATGGAATACATTCCAGCCCAGTTGATCTATATATTGTGGTGTTTCACAGGGGTCGGGTGTTGGCCCTGCTCTCTTCATTCTTTACACTCAGCCGCTCTCAAATGTCAATGAGCATCACCCAGTATCTCGCCAATTGTACGCTGATGACACCCAAATATACAAGTCTAGCCACCCAACTGAAGTTGAAGGTACCATCCATGGAGTAGGGAGGCGCATTTCTGATGTAAAATGATGGATGACATGTAACAAGTTGCAGATGAATGATAACAAAACTGAGGCTATTCTGATCACAACACAAAGACTTTCTCATTCACATCCTTTACCGCAGACAATAAATATCAGCAACACCAACATTAAATTCTCGCAGTCAGTACGAAACCTAGGTGTTATTCTAGACAGTACTCTCACATTGGACCGACACGTCATGAACTTATGCAAGGCTACATATCTTGAACTGAGACGCATCAGTTCCATTCGCAAATATCTTTCAGTTGATGCCACTAAACTACTTGTGGGTTCATTAGTAATTTCATGACTGGACTGTTGTAACACAATTCTGTCCGGTTCGTCACAATAGCTACTCCAGAAACTTCAAAAAAAAAAAAGTTAAAAACACAGCTGCTCAGATGATCTTTAGAGTACCTCGATCAGAACACACCTCACCACTGCTATGTACCTTACACTGGCTATCAATTCGATACAGAATCAAACACCAAATATGTTCTCTGTGTTATGTTTCTCTAACAGACTCCAGTTCATACTACCTATCCGGCCTCACCCATGTGTACACACCAGCAATATACTTACGCTCCTCTTCGTATACTCATTGTTCCACTATGAATACGAAATCATATGGACAACGTTCTATTGCATACCAGGGCCCGGCGAAGTGGAACGAATTGACCATTGCAATTAAACACAATGACATAGTAATCCATTTTAATAGTGCTCTTAAAACTCACCTTTTTCGACTGCAGGAACAAATTTAGAGACCTAATAATGTTTTGCATCTTATATGTTTTCAGCATGTTGTTATGTTTTCCAATTTCATGGTTTTTATTATGTGTTTTTCTGTAGTGTATTCATATCATTATATATGCTAATAAGTGCTTAGAGCTTCTAAAGACTAGGCGCTATACAAAGTCCTCATTATTTTTGTTATTATTATTATTATTATTATTATTATTATTATTATTATTATTATTATTATTATTATTATTATTTTTATTATTATTATTTTTATTGTTACACGCACAGGGGAATTCACTTGACCGAGCGGTGTCAAACCCTGGCGCGAGTCACGCTGGAAGTCATATGTTTTCCCCTAAATTTCCAAAGACTTCCATACAACTTGAGTTGTAAAATGGAAAGAGATACGTGTCTGCTATATTTAATAACCTTTGCTCTAATCAATTGGCGACCCAGAGGAGACAACTTGCCCAAAAGTCCATTAACTGCACCTTTGCATGGTTTTTCTTCATTGTCATCGGATTTCCGTACCAACAGCTTGTCATGCCATAGAAATTACGCTAGTATTCCCTTACTAACTGGGAAATATTTAACTGTGCGACCCTAGGCCAGTCAATCCTCATTATTTCCGGCGTATCACGCTCATATACATACGCCCATTTTCCACTATGGACACATAAACGGTACCTACCAAGTTCCAACTTATTGATTCCATTCTATAATTTACTGATTTCCAACCATAAATACTGCCTTTTCAATCACAATACTTTTATACACCGCTGAATTTTAATATGGACTATGTTATCACCAGGGACAGTCATTCGGCTTGTACCTAAATTCACTACTAACGACCCCAGCATGGTTCAAATTCACCAACACTCGTCTCTGTGACGTTTGCTTCTACCAATTGGCTAACTATTTCAGGCTAGTAATATTTCCATGGCACCTAAGACTAAACACTCACACAAATAAATTTAAGAATTGCTTAAAAACAGGATGCTGTCAAATACACATACTCCAAATTTATTACATTATTATTATAATAGAAATTGCTAATTTTGACACGAGGTCAAGTAGAGGACAATATAATATTGTTCGTCTAGGTAATATTCGTTTATGCAATGGGATCTGATCATAATCAGTTTTATTATTGTTGTGACCATTTTTTAATTTAGGCTGAAAGTAACGCTTTCTCAAAATATTGAATTCAAATTATTCTTTTCTGGAAATGCAATGTGGTTATAAAACTATTTTTCTCGGGGAAAAGAAATTGGATTTATAGTGAAATTCAAATAAGGATACATTCTTGGATGGTATTATTGTGATCTAATAAAAGACTAATGACACATAAACACGACACAGGCCACCACATTCATATGAACACTTCCAACTTTAGAATTCTTTTTTGGGAATACCAAAATATTTATTCAGAACTATAATCATTATAATTTGTGTTAGACATTCTATGATTATTTGGTGTTTATTTCGCAATACAAAAAGTTTTGTTTATATGTTTTTACATTTGAATGTAACATAGATTTTTATTTCTTTTTTTTTTTTGTCTATTACTTATTCTCAGACCATATAATCGTAAACCCTACTCATCCCAAGCTCTCCGTCTACAAAGAGATTATTGCGCTCACGTGATATCTTGAATTACTAAGCTATTTGTCCTCATCGAGTCTCTCCAATATATATATATATATATATATATATATATATATATATATATATATATATATATATATATATATATAAAGCACGACGTTTTTCTGTATGCCCCTCATTAGATATGCATGCACTCGGAAAAGAAGGCCGACTATAGTCCTCGTTCATATCAGGGGAACACTAAAACTTCATATACGTAGTAATAACCAAATTGAGCACACTTAGCACACTTGTTAAAATTAAAATCCATATTGCCATTTGTGTGTAATGAGTATCATCCTAATCAGGTATTATTGTATGTAAGCCACATATTTAATGGGGATCACCTTAATTAGGTATTATTGTGTGTAAGCCACATATTTAATGGGGATCACCCTAATTAGGTATTATTGTGTGTAAGCCACATATTTAATGGGGATCATCCTAATTACATATTATTGTGTGTAAGCCACATATTTAATGAAGAGGACGCTAATCAGATAGTATTCTGTGTATGCCACATCTTTAATGAGGATCACACTAGTCAGATATTATTGTGTGAATGCCACATCTTTAATGAGGATCACACTAGTCAGATATTATTGTGTGAATGTCAAATATTTAATGAGGATCTGTATTCTGTGTATGCCACATCTTAATGAGGATCGCACGTCAGATATTATTGTGTGAATGTCACATATTTAATGAGGATCACACTAGTCCGATATTATTGTGTGAATGTCACATATTTAATGAGGATCACGCTAGTCAGATATTATTGTGTGAATGTCACATATTTAACGAGGATATCATATATCATTATATAATTTAGTGTACACGGTGTATATTCATTTTCTGAAAATGACAATAAATGACGATAGGTCTGAGTAACTCCTTTAATTTTAATTAAATGGGTCAAATTCACGTTAAATAGAGATGTGAAAAAGTGTATTTAAGCCAAAAAAAAAACATTGATAGGATCAATAGCATTGAAATGTGTTTTTCCCATGGCGGTATACTATAGGGTATTGATGCTAACATCTTAGCAACAAACATTGCTGTACAGAAGTCTCATCAAAATAGAACTCCAGAAATTGTCCCTGTCTGAGCTTCTCCTAGAGCTATTCCACAACCTCGACTAGGCTTGTAATTTGGTGATTCTGGCTTGCTCCCTGGTGAAAGTTATTGAAGATGCTACCACTGCCCAATTTGAGATTTCCTTGTTTTCAGCGACCGAAAGGCTATATACTTAAATGCACTGACAAAATGGCCGGCTTTCTTCTGTCTCTACCAATGCTGACTGTAGCCCCATATCCAGCAGCCTCTGTCTGTCAAGGTGGAATTCATCCTCTCCTGTCTCTGCTTCCTCTTTTTCTATTTCGTATTCCTACGAAGACTTGCAGTTGCTGTGATGTCGGGATCGATCTTCGGTTCTGTGGTTTCTGGCTGCATCTCACGGTAGAAGCAAGAGTCTTTCTTTCTTTTCTTCATTATAGTTGATTTCGCCCACTAGCCATCTGCGATTGGTTTATTCTCACAAGGTGAGATATTCCTTTATTCTTGACGTAGGGAAAGAGGGCCTTGTCACGGAATTGTATACATCTTTTATTTATTAAATACATGAACTCGGGTTCGCTTTATGAGCATAACGATAACTAAGGGTGATATATATATATATATATATATATATATATATATATATATATATATATATATATATATATATATATATATCCTTCCAGCTGGTCTTTATTTAATACTTGTTCTAATTTCTGTTACGAAACTGACTCCGTTCATTGCGCTTATGCAATAGGTGGAGATGGAAGGGTGCTATTGATTGTATTTTTCCCTTCAGCTACCCCAATCTGACTTTTGTGTTAGTTGTTAATGTTGTAGTTGTTGCTGATTTACATATTGTCCTTCCTTTACGTCCCTTTTCGTCTTTTCCTTGTGAGTAATATTGTACGGATATACACTCTTTGGAGTGGTAATATTGTATGGCTATACACTCTTTGGAGTGATAATATTGTATGGATATATACTCTTTGAAGTGGTAATATTATGTGGATATATACTCTTTGGAGTGTTAATAAGGTATGGCTATATACTCTTTGGAGTGGTAATATTGTATGGATATATACTCTTTGGAGTGGTAATATTGTATGGCTATATACTCTTTGGTAGATCTTTGAGGCCTATGCTTGTTGAATTGTTCACGTGATCTCGTATGTGTTGTCCCAGATATATGTGCACATCTATGTTCATATTCATGTTTCGACCGTCGTTTTCTTATTCTCTTTGTTTTCTTTACGTAGTTTGATTGTCTGAAATGAGGAGGAATACAGCTGGTAAGCTCTATATGGTAGCGATTGATAATCCTAGTCGTTTCAGTGTCATTCTGGTTATAGCCGGCATCAAGTAAAACGTTGCTCCATTTGTCTTAACGTGCGGCTTCTTTCTATTCGATGCGAATGAATGTGGCAAAACTGGTGAGCACACAGTTGTACATGTTTGGATGAAGACGTGAAGGAAAACATGATTAAAGGTGAAGGCGCGGACTTGAAGGAAACACTCAACATTAAAGTGTATAGGGAGAATAAAATATACGTTAGGAAGGGAGTTCTCAATTAAAAGAGTAGCGAGTCGACGTAAATATAAATCGAGTCAGAGATGGAAGTATACATTAATAAAAGAGCCCTGAGTGCGAAATTCAGATTAGGTCTGAGTTCAAAATGTCGCATCAGTGTGGAGCATTAAGGTTCAAGGAAAGAGAACCACTCTATTGCTGATATGAGAAGAAATAGATAACAAACATAATTATATACGATTCAGTATGACGTCTGAACGTCGTACGTATAATTTGACTTTTGAGATTGTAGCTTATACTCGGTTTCATTCGTCATCAAATAGAACACTCCAATTCGTCATCAAATAGAACACTCCAATTCGTCATCAAATAGAACACTCCAATTCGTCGATTCAGTCTCAGTAGTACAGTAGTTCATCAACACCGTTCAAGTACAACTTGTTGTACATATCCAAGTATAAATGATTCAAACCTTCTAAACTGTGACTGGCTTTCTTGGCAAATGTTAAAGCCATCATTGCAAAGGTAATTAGATTCCATTACGTCTCGCGTTGGATGTATTCAATATGTCAGACTTTCACGTCAAGACATTCTGAAGTACGTTCATTAAGAGTAATAAGACATGCTCCTGATGACCAGTTTGTTATTCAAGTACAAATCCAATTCGCTGAATCATAATGCATACATTTGTTATTCAAGTACAAATCCAGTTCGCTGAATCATAATGCATACATTTGTTATTCAAGTACAAATCCAATTCACTGAATCATAATGAATACATTTGTTATTCAAGTACAAATCCAATTAGCTGAATCATAATGCATACATTTGTTATTCAAGTACAAATCCAATTCGCTGAATCATAATGCATACATTTGTTATTCAAGTACAAATCCAATTCGCTGAATCATAATGCATACATTTGTTATTCAAGTACAAATCCAATTCGCTGAATCATAATGCATACATTTGTTATTCAAGTACAAATCCAATTAGCTGAATCATAATGCATACATTTGTTATTCAAGTACAAATCCAATTAGCTGAATCATAATGCATACATTTGTTATTCAAGTACAAATCCAATTCGCTGAATCATAATGCATACATTTGTTATTCAAGTACAAATCCAATTCGCTGAATCATAATGCATACATTTGTTATTCAAGTACAAATCCAATTCGCTGAATCATAATGCATACATTTGTTATTCAAGTACAAATCCAATTCGCTGAATCATAATGAATACATTTGTTATTCAAGTACAAATCCAATTCGCTGAATCATAATGCATACATTTGTTATTCAAGTACAAATCCAATTAGCTGAATCATAATGCATACATTTGTTATTCAAGTACAAATCCAATTCGCTGAATCATAATGCATACATTTGTTATTCAAGTACAAATCCAATTCGCTGAATCATAATGCATACATTTGTTATTCAAGTACAAATCCAATTCGCTGAATCATAATGCATACATTTGTTATTCAAGTACAAATCCAATTCGCTGAATCATAATGAATACATTTGTTATTCAAGTACAAATCCAATTCGCTGAATCATAATGCATACATTTGTTATTCAAGTACAAATCCAATTCGCTGAATCATAATGCATACATTTGTTATTCAAGTACAAATCCAATTCGCTGAATCATAATGCATACATTTGTTATTCAAGTACAAATCCAATTCGCTGAATCATAATGAATACATTTGTTATTCAAGTACAAATCCAATTCGCTGAATCATAATGCATACATTTGTTATTCAAGTACAAATCCAATTCGCTGAATCATAATGCATACATTTGTTATTCAAGTACAAATCCAATTCGCTGAATCATAATGCATACATTTGTTATTCAAGTACAAATCCAATTCGCTGAATCATAATGCATACATTTGTTATTCAAGTACAAATCCAATTCTCTGAATCATAATGCATACATTTGTTATTCAAGTACAAATCCAATTCGCTGAATCATAATGCATACATTTGTTATTCAAGTACAAATCCAATTCGCTGAATCATAATGCATACATTTGTTATTCAAGTACAAATCCAATTCGCTGAGTCATAATGCATACATTTGTTATTCAAGTACAAATCCAATTCGCTGAATCATAATGCATACATTTGTTATTCAAGTACAAATCCAATTCGCTGAATCATAATGCATACATTTGTTATTCAAGTACAAATCCAATTCGCTGAATCATAATGCATACATTTGTTATTCAAGTACAAATCCAATTCGCTGAATCATAATGCATACATTTGTTATTCAAGTACAAATCCAATTCGCTGAATCATAATGCATACATTTGTTATTCAAGTACAAATCCAATTCGCTGAATCATAATGCATACATTTGTTATTCAAGTACAAATCCAATTCGCTGAATCATAATGCATACATTTGTTATTCGAGTACAAATCCAATTCGCTGAATCATAATGCATACATTTGTTATTCGAGTACAAATCCAATTCGCTGAATCATAATGCATACATTTGTTATTCGAGTACAAATCCAATTCGCTGAATCATAATGCATACATTTGTTATTCGAGTACAAATCCAATTCGCTGAATCATAATGCATACATTTGTTATTCGAGTACAAATCCAATTCGCTGAATCATAATGCATACATTTGTTATTCGAGTACAAATCCAATTCGCTGAATCATAATGCATACATTTGTTATTCGAGTACAAATCCAATTCGCTGAATCATAATGCATACATTTGTTATTCGAGTACAAATCCAATTCGCTGAATCATAATGCATACATTTGTTATTCGAGTACAAATCCAATTCGCTGAATCATAATGCATACATTTGTTATTCGAGTACAAATCCAATTCGCTGAATCATAATGCATACATTTGTTATTCGAGTACAAATCCAATTCGCTGAATCATAATGCATACATTTGTTATTCGAGTACAAATCCAATTCGCTGAATCATAATGCATACATTTGTTATTCGAGTACAAATCCAATTCGCTGAATCATAATGCATACATTTGTTATTCGAGTACAAATCTAATTCGCTGAATCATAATGCATACATTTGTTATTCGAGTACAAATCTAATTCGCTGAATCATAATGCATACATTTGTTATTCGAGTACAAATCCAATTCGCTGAATCATAATGCATACATTTGTTATTCGAGTACAAATCCAATTCGCTGAATCATAATGCATACATTTGTTATTCAAGTACAAATCCAATTCGCTGAATCATAATGTATACATTTGTTATTCAAGTACAAATCCAATTCGCTGAATCATAATGCATACATCTGTTATTCAAGTACAAATCCAATTCGCTGAATCATAATGCATACATTTGTTATTCAAGTACAAATCCAATTCGCTGAATCATAATGCATACATTTGTTATTCAAGTACAAATCCAATTCGCTGAATCATAATGCATACATTTGTTATTCAAGTACAAATCCAATTCGCTGAATCATAATGCATACATTTGTTATTCAAGTACAAATCCAATCCGCTGAATCATAATGCATACATTTGTTATTCAAGTACAAATCCAATCCGCTGAATCATAATGCATACATTTGTTATTCAAGTACAAATCCAATTCGCTGAATCATAATGCATACATTTGTTATTCAAGTACAAATCCAATTCGCTGAATCATAATGCATACATTTGTTATTCAAGTACAAATCCAATTCGCTGAATCATAATGCATACATTTGTTATTCAAGTACAAATCCAATTCGCTGAATCATAATGCATACATTTGTTATTCAAGTACAAATCCAATTCGCTGAATCATAATGCATACATTTGTTATTGAAGTACAAATCCAATTCGCTGAATCATAATGCATACATTTGTTATTCAAGTACAAATCCAATTCGCTGAATCATAATGCATACATTTGTTATTCAAGTACAAATCCAATTCGCTGAATCATAATGCATACATTTGTTATTCAAGTACAAATCCAATTCACTGAATCATAATGCATACATTTGTTATTCAAGTACAAATCCAATTCGCTGAATCATAATGCATACATTTGTTATTGGGAGATACTCTGATATCAATGCCAGATTAGTCTTCTCCTTTGTGAGAGCTTTGACTTTCAGGTATACGTAAATGCTATTCATATCAATTTAATCTTCTGAACATCTTTTCATCTGAAACTCAATATTATCTGTGGTGGTCAGTGACGATACGTAATTACATTATATTCATAGAATTCTTGCATTGGCATCGGAACTAAGGCTGTCAATAACGATACCAAATTAATTATATTCATTGAATTCCCGCATCATCATCATACTCGGTTTGATGATAATTATATAGATCTCTGACGTCTGAGACAATCTCGATGCATTATGAAGTTATATAAAACGTCTAGATCTCTGATAGTTTTTCTTTTCTTTTTGGTCATGTCTATAATGTTTGAACGGTATTTTATATCTCTGTCTATTGTCCTTGTTGTGGCTCTTTTGGTCGTGTTTATAATGTTTGACAGCTATTTGAATTCTCTTTCTAAAGTAACCTTGCATTAGTTCTGGTGGTCCTGTTTAAAATGTTTGCAGGATATTTTATTTGTCTTTCTAAGATATTCTTGGTTTTGTCGTGTTTATAATGTTTGACAGCTGGTTGATATTTCTTTCTGAATTATCCTTGCTGTGGCCCCATTGGTTGTGTCTATAACGTTTGAAGGATATTTGATTGCTAGTTCTACCCTCTTTGTGGTTTCATTTCCTTTTCCTTGAAGCTCATCCAATGATTATTCAGATACTCAGCAGTATGACCGTAATTTATAGGTGTAGCTCGGCGAGCATTTAGTTATTTTTTCAGTTAAAGCAATTTATTTTGCCCTGGTTTAATAAGGACTGTTTAGGCCATTGATATTCGAATAACGGAATTTGGACAAATTATTTTCCTTGCGTCAAAACTGTTTTCTTTGAAGTATGTTATTTTTAAGTGACCATGAACTTTTAAATGGGTATTAACGTTCGAAAAACCGACGTTAACATGTAAACACTGTCATCGTTGCGGAGTAACTCCTTCGTGCAATTTCATAGAGAATCGTTTACGAAACATTGTTTACATGGTGACCTTTGTTGTAGATAATATAAGATTTGTCTATGATATACATGCTGTTGTAATGTAAATTTTTATGCTGGGCTTGACCTTCATTTCTGCTTATCCTGATTGACGTTTTTAACTTCTCATTATTAATATAATAATTAATATAAGAAGAAAATATGTTTATCTGGGACAAAGGTTTGAATTATCTAAGAGAATTATATATAATCCAGGTTACTGTTTTGAAAACAGCGAGGATGTTATGTTACGTCTATTGGATTTAAATTATTTATTTTTTTAAATGTTAAATCCAAATTTGTCATTTAGGGTTTAATATTCATTAATTGGGAGATTTTTTCTGGAAAATTCAGGCTGACATAGACTCTAGCTGTAAACGGGTTGACCTTGGCTTGTTGACCTAATTCCTGACCCTGCTTTAGACATTGTCAACAAGTTTCTAAAACTATTGGTTAATTTCAAGGACAACATTTTATTTTTAGTTCATGGGGGTAGGAAATATCTAGATCTTTCTTTGAGTACGTGATTTAGTGAAGGTAGACTCTTCCTCTGACCTTCTATCAATCACGTGATCCCTTGTTTACATATTAAAAACGGGTATTTAAATCAGTGTACTGGAAGAGAGATTCAGTAGAATCTGGGCTTTTATAAAGTTAATAGTTGTGTTTTTATGTTTGAGTGTTAATTTTAATTACCTTGTTCTGGACATTGTGTCAATTCATTGAAGCAAGTAGATTTATTTATTTATTTATTTATTTGGAGGAAAAGAACCTGTGTTTCATAATTTGGATGATTATAAAACAAGAACTGCATCACGTGACATTGTCAGCCATTTTGGATTACATCGTCAAGATTCGAACCTGGAACTATTAGAACATTTATTTATCAGGACTCTTGCAATTCCATTAGTGGATTATTTTTGTGAATTCTATATTGGATTAATGTTGGATTTGACTCTCTAAAACCGTAAGTTTATTTATTTTATGAAAATAATTGTACTTAATAAATTCATTGTTTAAGCTATACAAGCTTGTTAGTTTTCACTCTTTCTGTGTTGCTGCTTATTCGAGCCTAAGCACGTAACAGTTATAGAAAGTCTTTTACTTTAGGTACTGGCTAGTTTTTGAAAACGATAATTGTGACGTTAGGATAATACAGAACTATGTATGGTGTTGATTAGGGAATTATTTCATCTGGTCTTTAACATTTGGCAAGTTGTATTATGCTGGAAATACAAACGTGCTCTGATAAAATTATTGGATAAAGATATTCTCAGGAATTTATACTGAATTCCAACCTGAAATAATATTTTTGTGATTCAACAAGACACTGTTTGCACATCAGTACGTCGCAGGTACATATAAGGCTCATCCATCCATGTACATGTACACACACACGTCATCCCTCCATATACATGTACACACACGTCATCCCTCTATATACATGTACACACACACGTCATCCCTCCATATACATGTACACACACGTCATCCCTCCATATACATGTACAAACACACGTCATCCCTCCATACACATGTACACACACACATCATCCCTCCATACACATGTACACACAACCCATCACTCCATATACATGCTCACACACAACCCATCCCTCCATATGCATTTACACATACAGTTATTCCACATACATGTCCCTGTTATTGCTATCGTTATTATCGTTGCTATCGTTATTGTGGAATTTCTCATCACAAGATGAGTTATACATGGCGGCCAGTATAGATGGTGGAGAAAGGACCGGGAAAACCCCTGAAAGAATTACAGGCCTACGAGCAGCTATAGGCAAAACTTCTCATGTACCCACATTCGCCGAGCCAGAGACTCAATACACGCAGAACGAGGTGAGATGGCGGTGATCCGTAACGGTGAGAACTTTAGACCACTGTAGGTAAGGTACCTAATGTACGCATGTGTCGTGTGACTGAATTTCTCATACACATATATTTGGAATAGTATTGTATTGCATATGCCTGGATAATCGCTTGGGAAACAATTGATACCCTCAATAACATCATGCTTCTGATATGAAATTAACATCTACTCTTTTCTCCGTATTTGCCCCTAGCGATCTGGGCCAAGCCATATGGACTTGGGTAGTATTAAACCGATGTAATTACTAAATGTGTTTGTCACGGAATTGTTTCAACCCTTTGTTATTTTAAATACATGTACTCGTGTTTCATTTTCTGTATAGAACGATGCCCAATGGTCATTTGTGTATATTATAATATATTTGGAAACAGTGACATTTATTCATCCTATCCCGCATGTGTGAAGTGTTTTCAAATGGGGAAAAGCGACATTCATCAAGCCCACAGATAATGTAGTGCTACAATTGCTGTAGATAAATACCACACCGTTAGACGAAAATGTTTATAAATCTTGAGGACCTGGATAATTTGACTACGATGGAATAGGGCGATGCGCGCGATATCCCTAAATATCTGGAACAAATCTAGTGTTGGAAAAAAAATAACATGCGATTATTCTCCAATATATAAATATAACTTGTGCATAATGAAACCGTTATAGACCTTTGATGTAATTAGTGCATAATGAAACCGTTATAGACCTTTGATGTAATTAGTACATAATGAAACCGTTATAGACCTTTGATGTAATTAGTGCATAATGAAACCGTTATAAACCTTTGATGTAATTAGTGCATAATGAAACCGTTATAAACCTTTGATGTAATTAGTGCATAATGAAACCGTTATAAACCTTTGATGTAATTAGTGCATAATGAAACTGTTATAGACGTTTGATGTAATTAGTGCATAATGAAACTGTTATAGACGTTTGATGTAATTAGTGCATAATGAAACTGTTATAAACCTTTGATGTAATTAGTGCATAATGAAACCGTTATAAACCTTTGATGTAATTAGTGCATAATGAAACCGTTATAAACCTTTGATGTAATTAGTGCATAATGAAACCGTTATAAACCTTTGATGTAATTAGTGCATAATGAAACCGTTATAGACCTTTGATGTAATTAGTGCATAATGAAACCGTTATAAACCTTTGATGTAATTAGTGCATAATGAAACCGTTATAAACCTTTGATGTAATTAGTGCATAATGAAACCGTTATAAACCTTTGATGTAATTAGTGCATAATGAAACTGTTATAGACGTTTGATGCAATTAGTAGAAATTCGCGAGTATTTCACTTAAAGTCTCGAGAAGTTTTCAAGACTGTGAAATTGAGATGGATATGCGAGAGATCCAGACCTTTTGCTGGCACTACTGAAATCTATATGGATAAGAAACAAATCTCGTGTGGAACTTGGAAGACTATGGGACTATTCTCGAATTTGCGATAACTGTCGGAAGTCTCTATGGACAATAATAGAACTTGTATGAACTTAAAAAGACCTGAATATAATTATCAATGGACAGTCTGAACATGAACATTATACATTTTTGTTAATGAATTGATAATAAGGCTGTTAAAATTACGTCTACAAAAATATACCATACACTGCGCTGAGCTTATCAGACAAGAAAAGCATGTAGCAGGAAACACGATGAGCAACGCCTACAGGTGTGTGCCGTGTGCAAATGCCGCATGTGCATTAACAATGACGCTAAGCAAAATTATTCTACAGTGTTATAACTTGACATGACGCTAAGCAAAATTATACTACAGTGTTATAACTTGACATGATGCTAAGCAAAATTATACTACATTGTTATAACTTGACATGACGCTAAGCAAAATTATACTACAGTGTTATAACTTGACATGACGCTAAGCAAAATTATACTACAGTGTTATAACTTGACATGACGCTAAGCAAAATTATACTACAGTGTTATAACTTGACATGACGCTAAGCAAAATTATACTACAGTGTTATAACTTGACATGACGCTTAGCAAAATTATACTACAGTGTTATAACTTGACATGACGCTAAGCAAAATTATACTACAGTGTTATAACTTGACATGACGCTAAGCAAAATTATACTACAGTGTTATAACTTGACATGACGCTTAGAAAAATTATACTACAGTGTTATAACTTGACATGAAGTATTGAACCTTGAATTATGGTATACAAAAAAGTATATACTGCAAATACTAAATTCGAACTTTCTGAATTAATGAATATACTTAATTGTTGTAATACTTATATAAATGATATAGTATACCTACTTCCGTACAATTATTGAATTACGATATACTTGATTATAATAGGAAGCTTTAAGCTATCAACAACCATTTACATAAACAAATACTAATATTTACATGCACAAAACATTTACCAGTACTATAGCTTGACATGACGTATAGAATCTTGAATTATTATATACAAAACTATATACTACAAATACCAAATTCGAACTTTCTGAAATAATAAATATACTATTCTTACTTGTTGTAATACTTATATAAATTAATACTTATATAAATTAATACTTATATAAATTAATACATATATAAATTAATACTTATGTAAAGTAATACTTATATAAATGGCATATTGTACCTACTTCCCTACAATTAAATTGTGATATTTACACACAAAACTGCCTCTAAATAATAAATTGATCATAATTTAATAAAAAATGAAATGACCAATACGATGTCAGTCCGAACAAAATTATAAAAGGTTACGTACAATACAATATTGCAGCATGCATACTAGCATTCACTGGACACAAAAGATCCATTGGCCTGGACAACTGATTTCAATAATTTTTAAGACCAGCCATGGTTGAGGAGTAGCGGTACACTGTATAGGGAGGTGTAAAAACCCTATATCAAAAATATTAAAAATTGAAATTCTAATAAACTAAAAACAACCACACACAGTGGCGTTGTGAGGGAATTTGGCGCCCAGGGCAAAACACCGAAATTTGCGCCACCGGCTGCCCCTGTTGTGCAGTTATGTTGATACTTTGGGCCGATTTGGTGCCCCTAGCCACTGGCACCCGGGGCGAATGTCCCACCTGCCCCCCCCCCCCCCCCCCCGTCGCTACGCCACTGACCACACATACTATGGAAAAAAACAAAGATATATAAAATTTAGTAACTTTCGATACTAGGGGCTACGTCAAATGATGTTAACCTGAGACGGACCACACCATCAAACTTTGTATGACATGCAGATCTCCAGCTATAGAGGCGTGTGAGTTCTTTATTAATTTAGTACGTGTGAGTTATTTATTAATTTATTACGTGTGAGTTATTTATTAATTTGTATAGCTTACCCAGCATTACGTCATCACCTGTTATCGTATATGCCCCCGTCATTCTTAGTACAAGGAGTAAAATTTATTTCGGCTGATCAGAGTTGACAGCGCAACATCTGTGAATATGGCCATAGAGTTGAATAGAGTCTGTAGAGCCGACTATAGTGATCAGTGAATCTGGCCATAGAGTTGAATAGAGTCTGTTGAGCCGGCTATAGTGATCAGAGTTGAAGGGGTAGCAGCTGTACAAACTAACCATAAAGCTGATTGTAACCACCATTGAGCTAACTGAACAAGTGTTTTGCAGGTTCAGTAGCAGGTATTTGATGGCCGATTGGTGGGCGCTAAATTGCCTGATTAACCGTGATTGAATGGTGATTACCTGTAAAGTTGATTGCCTGATTCGCCAGTGTGACTGGTAACCAATTATTCCAGTGAGGGAGTGTTTTGTGTCACTCCATATATGTATTCTATGAGCCGTTGGCTAATTTTGTGTTTGTTATAGCCAGCGTTTTGGGTCTGTAAATATATATTATATGATATCTGCCCCATTCTTACATCCTTTTCATTTTAGAGTAAAGTACATCACTATTTGAGTGAATAAGTCTTTTTTTATTTTGAGTAAAGTCATTTTTCTATTTGAGTGAATGTCTTTTTTTATTTTGAGTAAAGTCATTTTTCTATTTAAGTGAATAAGTCTTTTTTTATTTTGAGTAAATTCATTTTTTTTTAGTGAAAAGGTCTTTTTTTGCGTAAAGTGATTTTTCTATTTGGGTAAAACATCATTCATTCTTTACTTTGAATCATTAACCTTTGTCATTGTAGTATGTAAGGTCATTTACCTGTATTCACATTTGTTACATTGTTAGTTTTGTATTTGTATTCACATTTGTTACATTGTTAGGTTTGTATTTGTATTCACATTTGTTACATTGCTAGGTTTGTATTTGTATTCACATTTGTTACATTGTTAGGTTTGTATTTGTATTCACATTTGTTACATTGTTAGGTTTGTATTTGTATTCACATTTGTTACATTGTTAGGTTTGTATTTGTATTCACATTTGTTACATTGCTAGGTTTGTATTTGTATTCACATTTGTTACATTGTTAGGTTTGTATTTGTATTCACATTTGTTACATTGTTAAGTTTGTATTTGTATTCACATTTGTTACATTATTAGTTTGTGCGGATTGTGTTAATTTGTCCAATATTTGGATTTGATACACACACGTATTAATCATAATTCGTTTTTCATTTGAGTCATTAATCAATAAACATCGTATATTTGTCACCCTCAAAAGTGTTCTGTTATGCATCCTAACCCGTCTCGGTTATCTTGGTACCATGTGATCTTGTATTAAGAACATTTTATGTGAGTCCTCATAACACTACCATGAGATTGATAGCAATGTTCCGATTGACTTTCCCGCTGTCGAACAATCCATACAAAATATGGATGCCTTCCGATCCACCATAGGTGGGGCTTCGATTATCTTGATACAGTTTAAACAAGATTAGAAGTAGCAACAGTTATATATATATATATATATATATAATTATGACTTTGTTAAGTGTCTAAAACTTAAGCTCTAAACGCTTTGCATCATATATAATGATATATATGACTATTAAAAAAGCAATAATTACCATGAAATTAGAAAACATGCTGAAAATATTTATGGTAGGAAACATTATTAAGTCTTTAAGTTTCTTCCTGCAGTCCAGAAAGGTGAGTTTTAAGAGCACACTTGAAAGGGATCACTTTGTCTTTGAGTCTGATTTCAATGGGCAATTCGTTCTATATTACTGGGCCCTTGCATGCAAAAGAACAGTATCCGTATGACTTCGTTTGCATAGTGGGAATACTGGCTATTTGATTGTCAGAAGAGGAGCGTAAGTATCTTGCTGGTGGATACACATGGGTGAGGCCAAATAGGCATGTATGACTGGAGTCCTTCACAGATAAAGAAAATTGTATTCGATTCTGGATTAAATGGATAGCCAGTGTAGGGTTAAGAGCTGCGGGGATGTGTGCTCTCATCATGGTACTGTAAGGATGATCAGAGAAGCTGTGGCTTGAACGTTTTGAAGTTTCTGGAGTATGCATTGAGACCAGCCAGCCAAAATTGAGTTACAATAGTCCATTCTTGTAAGCACTAATGAACACACAAGTATTTTAGTGGCATCAACTGAAAAATATTTGTGTAAATGGAGCTAATGCGTCTCAGATCAAGATATGCAGCCTTGCATATGTTCATGACATGTTGATGCAATGCGAGAGCACTGTCCATAGTAACAGCTAGATTTTGTACTGACTGTGTTGGTTTTGCTGATATTTATTGCTTGAGGTAAAGGATGTGAATGAGAAAGTCTTTGTGTTGTGATCAGAATGGCCTCCGTTTTATTATCATTTGTCTGCAGCTTGTTACATGTCATCCATGATTTGAAATCATAAATACAACTCTCTACACCTTGGCTGATAGCATCAACTTCGGTTGGGTTGCTAGACCTGTATATTTGGGTATTATCAGCGCACAATTGGTGAGACATTGGATGATTATCTGTGACATTTGAGAGCGGCTGAGTGTATAGAATGAAGAGAACATATCCCCGTGGAACGCCTCAACATTGCTCAACTGGGCTGTAGTGTATTCCATTTGCAGATACAAGTTGTGTCTTGTTGATAATGCAGGACTTGAACCACAGTAAGGCTGTATTGTGAATGCCAAATACATGCTGGAGACAGTGAAGTAATAAAACACTGTATGTTGTGTTAATTGATGCCGAACAAATCAAGGAGGACGAGGACTGTAATCTTTCCACTATCCAAAGCAGAGAGAATGTCATTGCATAATAGTAGTTTCAGTACTGTGGGAAGGACGATAAGCAGAGAGAATGCCATTGCATAATAGCAGTTTCAGTACTGTTGGAAGGGCGATAAGCAGAGAGAATGTCATTGCATAATAGCAGTTTCAGTACTGTTGGAAGGGCGATAAGCAGAGAGAATGTTATTGCATAATAGTAGTTTCAGTACTGTGGGAAGGGCGATAAGCAGAGAGAATGCCATTGCATAATAGCAGTTTCAGTACTGTTGGAAGGGCGATAAGCAGAGAGAATGTCATTGCATAATAGCAGTTTCAGTACTGTTGGAAGGGCGATAAGCAGAGAGAATGTCATTGCATAATAGCAGTTTCAGTACTGTTGGAAGGGCGATAAGCAGAGAGAATGCCATTGCATAATAGCAGTTTCAGTACTGTTGGAAGGGCGATAAGCAGAGAGAATGTCATTGCATAATAGCAGTTTCAGTACTGTTGGAAGGGCGATAAGCAGAGAGAATGTCATTGCATAATAGTAGTTTCAGTACTGTGGGAAGGGCGATAAGCAGAGAGAATGTCATTGCATAATAGCAGTTTCAGTACTGTGGGAAGGGCGATAAGCAGAGAGAATGCCATTGCATAATAGCAGTTTCAGTACTGTGGGAAGGGCGATAAGCAGAGAGAATGCCATTGCATAATAGCAGTTTCAGTACTGTGGGAAGGGCGATAAGCAGAGAGAATGCCATTGCATAATAGCAGTTTCAGTACTGTGGGAAGGGCGATAAGCAGAGAGAATGCCATTGCATAATAGTAGTTTCAGTACTGTGGGAAGGGCGATAAGCAGAGAGAATGCCATTGCATACTAGCAGTTTCAGTACTGTGGGAAGGGCGATAAGCAGAGAGAATGCCATTGCATAATAGCAGTTTCAGTACTGTGGGAAAGGCGATAAGCAGAGAGAATGCCATTGCATAATAGCAGTTTCAGTACTGTGGGAAGGGCGATAAGCAGAGAGAATGCCATTGCATAATAGTAGTTTCAGTACTGTGGGAAGGGCGATAAGCAGAGAGAATGCCATTGCATACTAGCAGTTTCAGTACTGTGGGAAGGGCGATAAGCAGAGAGAATGCCATTGCATAATAGCAGTTTCAGTACTGTGGGAAGGGCGATAAGCAGAGAGAATGCCATTGCATAATAGCAGTTTCAGTACTGTGGGAAGGGCGATAAGCAGAGAGAATGCCATTGCATAATAGCAGTTTCAGTACTGTGGGAAGGGCGATAAGCAGAGAGAATGCCATTGCATACTAGCAGTTTCAGTACTGTGGGAAGGGCGATAAGCAGAGAGAATGCCATTGCATAATAGCAGTTTCAGTACTGTGGGAAGGGCGATAAGCAGAGAGAATGCCATTGCATAATAGTAGTTTCAGTACTGTGGGAAGGGCGATAAGCAGATTGTATATTCCTAAAAAGACTGTTTGAATTCAGGTGAGATACAAATTGGGTTAGAACAGCCATTTCTAAGATTTTTTGGTGAGCGGTAGTTCTTAAAATCGTTGTGAATGAGTGCTGAATTCTTTAGAAAAGGCTTTACAATGGCAGTTTTGAAAAATGATGGGAATTCCCTCGATGAGAGAGAAAGATATTAATACCATCAGTTAGTGAAGGAAATATTGGATTTAAGCACTAGAGCAGCAGCGATGTTGGAATTGAATCAAGTTCACGTGACTTTGGTGCACTCTTCATCATGATTGTTCGTACTAAATTCATAGGTACAGGTTCAAATGCTGCTAGCGTTTGTCGCTGAAATTTTATATCGTAACTGTAAGGTGACGACGAGACAATTGCACTTGTGTTATCAAGCTTATCTCTGTTGGCTCGCTCCTTGCCACGGAAGAAATTTGCAAACAGGTCCGGTAGGTCTACTGGAGAAAAGGTAGTTTGAAGTGGTGTACATTTGTTTGTTAGTTATCTCGAATAGCTCTTTGCAGCTGGAAATCTCCGTGATCTCAGTATTTTAGTGGTATTACGTGGCTAAATGGGCTATGAGTGTAATGTTGTTCTTAGCGGCTTCATAGATTTGTTTATGAATAGTGAATCTAATGGAAACCCAAAGCCTCTTCACTTTACGGCGGATCTTTAAGCAGTGCGAGGCTTGTTCCTAATACTGCTATACCACGGAGAACACTTTTGAATTAATGCTCTGCATTTTGTGTCTGGTACATATTTTTCAAGTAATGAACGCCGGGTGCTATTGAGTTCTTCTGTTATTGGAGATAAGCGAGTTGTTAGGATTGCTTGTTATCGTACGGAGGTATATATATATATATATATATATATATATATATATATATATATATATGGAAAATCGGATACACATGTAGCTTTCTTTCAATTGCAGAAAGTGTGTCCGGATGTACAATTTGACAATATAAAGCCATGTCTCATACTTATCGAATAATTTAACTGGCAAGAATCACCATAATCAAATTAAAATAAAATCTACGTTTGCAGAACAAATATTTTGTTTAAATTATGAGGTATCATCACCACCACTACCACCACCACCACCACCATCATCACCATCATCATCATCATCATCATCATCATCATCATCATCATCATCATCTGCTTCTTTCTTGTTCTTCTGTTTCTTTTTTTCTTCTTTATCGTATGTTTCTTCTTGTTCTTCTTTTTGTTTTTCTTTTTTTCTTCTTTATCGTATGTTTCTTCTTGTTCTTCTTTTTGTTTTTCTTTTTTTCTTCTT
Source organism: Unio delphinus (assembly GCA_029339505.1). NCBI lineage: Eukaryota > Metazoa > Mollusca > Bivalvia > Unionida > Unionidae > Unio > Unio delphinus. The sequence continues at coordinate 2,479,228 of JAQISU010000156.1, read as the reverse complement.
TATCGTATGTTTCTTCTTGTTCTTCTTTTTGTTTTTCTTTTTTTTTTCTTTTTCTTGGGATTAGTAAATATTTAGAAGACGTTCTTTAAATACTTCAATTATTATTTTACTGTTACGTCTGTATATTTTTGCAATACTATTAAAGAAATAGTTTTTTTTTTACAAATGTAAATCTTTGGTAAATCAGTTATATAAATTTTTGGATGGGACTCTTGTTTGTTTTTTTTTACTTCAGCTGTTGTCAGTTTCATGGCTGATAGTTTTAAAAACCGAATAATATAAGTTAATGTCCGCCAGTTGATAACCAGACGTGTAAAGTAACGTATGGTACATGCATAGATGAATTTACGATGGGTTTTTATTGGCGTTTTTATTTTTAACGAAAATCCTTTATTATTAAAAATCATATTTGACATGTACCAATAGCACGTATATCATTTTTTAATGCACAAAGAGTAACGTTCCTCCAAGCAACAAACCTTCCACTCAGAAAAAAATGCAGTTAAATAATGATCATTGTCAGTGTCAGTTTTACAAACCAATCCCGTTTGTCAGTCTCAACATAATGTCGATAGAAACCAGGTGTGGTTTGTAACTTAAAACACCACCCTCACGGGTAGATGAAGTGTCAATCATCGTTGCTAATTAAGTTGTAGCATGGAGGTGGACCGGTTCAGGCACACCTGTACATTATCGTACCTGATAAACAGGTGGAGTAATCCACAACTTGTCAGCAAAGGCAGTATCAGATTGGTTAGCTTCTGGCTCACGGATGAATACCTCTGAATTTAAACATCAGTTCGTGTTGGTATAAAATACGCATATACCCCCATTAAAAGTACTACAATATGACGATATGGTGCATTACTATGCGTTAGAGAATATATAGCATTCAACCAAATTTCTGTATTATTGGACGCTTTTTCATGTTGCTTGATTATAGAAGATTTGATAATTTTTGCCACTTCTTGACTATTTTGAAAGAATAGCAGGAGATTAATTAATACATGAAAGACGAGAAGAAAGCATGATTGAGTTATTTAATTTTGAGATGAAATGAATGTCGTGTCATTTTCTAATGTTTGAAGAGTTTTGAATATTGGAATGGAAGAAGACGTCAAAGGTGTTCTTTGCCTTGATTCCATGCATAGGTTGGATAACGTCAGTGCTTTTGACGAATTGGAATCTCCGTTTTCATTATACTGCACGAGCAGCGATTCCACTCCTGGCGTTAGCCCTAACACACCGTGCAGCCCCTATAGAAAAGAGCCTCATCGCTTTAGCTTTGATGTACCAATTGTCCCTCATAAAAACTGCACAGTTGAAAATCATATTGCGCAAGAAGGCAAGTCTGTTCTGAAAGTACCTTTCGTTCTTCAAGGGCACGACAAAGGACTGTTTAATAAAACTGATTTAAACCAAAGGTCAGAGAAGATAACTGTCCGAAACAGAAGGAGGTGTCATCCACCAGTATGCAAAGAGGTCTCACGAAAGAGGCGATTAGCAGCCAACGCCAGAGAAAGGAGACGAATGGAAAGCTTGAATGATGCCTTTGATAAACTAAGAGCAGTGATTCCTTCATTTGGTGGAGATACAAAACTTTCCAAGTACGAAACACTGCAGATGGCTCAGACCTATATTAACGCCTTAAAAGACCTCTTGTGATTCATTTGAAGGTGTTCCTTTCTTGTCGTGCTCAGTGCGCGTGGCATTACCACAGGAATTTGTTTTATTCGGAAATTGTTCATTTGTTCATGCGGTTAGATCAGGAAATTCTTAAATGCATGGCAGCTAAGTCCTTAAAATCATCATGTTCTGACTTTAGATGTCGTATTCATTGTAATCATTATCAACATTATCATTATCAAGACTGTTATTGCTTTGATGGAGCTGTGTATCCAATACGTATGGTTCATTTTTGATTCGCCAAATTTTCGGGTAAGATTATTGGAAAAAATGTATCTTTGTTCATTATTTGTATCAACTGAATCAAACATGTAAGATGTCCAATTTACGAAGTTGTTAATTCTCATTTAATTGGCAAATTTCAAAGAAACAAAACACACGATTATCATTACTGAAGTGTTTCGTGTTTTCTAGAATGAATTTGTTAGACCTTACATTTGATTTGCGAATGAAAATACAAATTTTCTGGCATTATATAGATATATTGACTATTAACAGAGCAATGGAATATGTACTGTGAGTATATAATAAATATAGTACTTTCCTACTCACTGGAATATGGACTTGAATGTGAGTACAGAGTAGCAACATTATTTGCCTACTCAATGGAATATGGACTTAAATGTGACTACAGAGTAACAACATTACTTTCCTACTCACTGGAATATGGACTTGAATGTGAGTACAGAGTAACAACATTATTTGCCTACTCAATGGAATATGGACTTGAATGTGAGTACAGAGTAACAACATTACTTGCCTACTCAATGGAATATGGACTTGAATGTGAGTACAGAGTAACAACATTACTTGCCTACTCAGTGGAATATGGACTTGAATGTGAGTACAGAGTAACAACATTATTTGCCTACTCAATGGAATATGGACTTGAATGTGAGTACAGAGTAACAACATTACTTGCCTACTCAATGGAATATGGACTTGAATGTGAGTACAGAGTAACAACATTACTTGCCTACTCAGTGGAATATGGACTTGAATGTGAGTACAGAGTAACAACATTACTTGCCTAGTCAATGGAATATGGACTTGAATGTGAGTACAGAGTAACAACATTACTTGCCTAGTCAATGGAATATGGACTTGAATGTGAGTACAGAGTAACAACATTATTTGCCTACTCAATGGAATATGGACTTGAATGTGAGTACAGAGTAACAACATTACTTGCCTACTCAATGGAATATGGACTTGAATGTGCATATAGAGTAACAACATTACTTCTAGTATGTTTTGAATTTCAATGGGAACGGATTTATCTTTGCAAATTATAATATTATATACTGTGTGCAGGCTGAACAAAGAGTGAATTGAACTGTGAGTTGGCAAGAGTATCAAAAAAGAATGAATTGAACTGTGAGTTGGCAAGAGTATCAAAAAAAGAGTGAATTGAACTGTGAGTTGGCAAGAGTATCAAAAAAAGAGTGAATTGAACTGTGAGTTGGCAAGAGTATCAAAAAAAGAGTGAATTGAACTGTGAGTTGGCAAGAGTATCAAAAAAAGAGTGAATTGAACTGTGAGTTGGCAAGAGTATCAGAATCACTTAAACGTAGTACCCGCTCCCATATATGTCACTAATGTATACCCCACCCCTATACATGTGTCTTAATCCTTGTACTATTTCAATACAAAGAATGTTTTGTATATATAAATGATAAATCTATAAATATATAGACTTTCATATTTTATTATACGGAAGATAGACATACGTTATGATGCCTGTACGAAATTACTCTTTTATAATAAAGATTTGAACGATTGCCATCATCATTCTTAGCTTTATAATTACAGCGTTACGTGGAGTTTGTGCACAATACGTTTTGTCAAAAATAACGTTTCCAAAGAAAGAAAGCAAGGTCTTCACTTTAATTAAACATATTCAACTGCATTTAACATTGTATGGCCCAGAGAATCGGCCTCTTTGAAAATGTAGTAATTGTTATATTATAAAGACATACATATTTGATAATAAATCGAGTCTGAAATCAATTTTCGTTAAGATAATGTGAATCGGTGTTGCTTTAAAAGTATTTCATATTACAAATATATAATGCAAAAAGAGCATAGTTCTGGACATTAAAACCTTGATTGAGATTTTATTCATAATGCGCTGGGTGTCTATAATGTTAATTTTAAAAGGGCTGGGTGTCTATAATGTTAATTTTAAAAGGGCTGGGTGTCTATAATGTTAATTTTAAAAGCGCTGGGTGTCTATAATGTTAATTTTAAAAGGGCTGGGTGTCTATAATGTTGATTTTAAAAGGGCTGGGTGTCTATAATGTTAATTTTAAAAGCGCTGGGTGTCTATAATGTTAGTTTTAAAAGGGTTGGGTGTCTATAATGTTAATTTTAAAAGGGCTGGGTGTCTATAATGTTAATTTTAAAAGCGCTGGGTGTCTATAATGTTAATTTTAAAAGCGCTAATGTTACCAATATCAAGACATTAAACAGTGTTATTTTAAGCAGCATGGCCGTAGGATGGCCCTTTAAATTCTATTGACTTTCCAAAGATAGTTTGAATTCTGAATTGAAGCACGAAAAGGTTAAAACAAATAGATAAGGCCATTTATTACGTAGATGACGTTAATGAGAACGAAAATATTCAATAGTGATTGATATATTGATTGTAATAATAATTGGTTTTAATAATAATAATAATAATTATTATTATTATTATTATTATTATTATTATAATACTTATACTACTACTACTACATCTGCTACTACTGCTACTACTACTACTACTACTACTACTACTACTACTACTACTACTACTACTAATAATAATAATAATAATAATAATAATAATAATAATAATTACAATATATGATTTGATTGCCATGAGACGACTCTTAGTCTGACTTGCAGTAACTTGATCAATATGGTGTTGGGGCTTGTACAATATATCACAGGGAAATACCTTGCTTGGCCAGTCCAACTTAAGTGTCGGGGGTGGGTGGGGTGGCGTATACAGTATATCACATGGAAATAACTTGTGCACCAGTTCAAAATAGTGGTGAGAACACACTTATTTTGTTCACACATGAGCTATAAGAAACGAATTATTCGAACTGACAAGTGCTAGTTGAATCTCTTGCTATTCATAAGAACATAGATACCAAACATTATTTATTTGCATTTGTTTATTTATGTTTTATTTATTGGCATGACATATAGCAACATGTCTATCTAATGTACTAATATAACAACGTGTCTATCTAAGGTATAACAATTAACGAAGTGTCTATCTAAGGTATAACAATTTAACGAAGTGTCTATCTAAGGTATAACAATTTAACGAAGTGTCTATTTAAGGTATGCAATTCAATAAAGTGTCTCAGATATAAAAGTATAACAAAGTGTCTATCTAAGGTATAACAGTATAACAAAGTGTATATCTAAGGTATACAAGTAAAACAAAGTGTCTATCTAAGGTATAAACGTATAACGAAGTGTCTATATGAGATATAAAAGTATAATAACGTTCTATTTGAGGTTTTAAAAAATGTATCGAAGTGTCTATCAAAGGTATAAGCGTATAACATATGGTCTATCTAATGTATAACAGTATAACAATGTGTCTATGTAATGTATAACAGTATAACAAAGTGTCTATCTAAGGTATACAAGTAAAACAAAGTGTCTATCTAAGGTATAACGGTATAACAAAGTGTTTGTCTAAGGTATACACATATAACGAAGTGTCTATCTATGGTATACACAATTCAGTCAAGTGTCTAAGATACAGAAGTATAACAACGTGTCTATCTGAGATATTAAAGTATCATGAAGTGTCTATCTAAGGTATACAAATTTAACGAAGTGTCTATCTAAGGTATAATTATATATAACAAAGTGTCTATATCAGATATAAAAAGTAACAGAGCGTCTATCTATGGTATACAGTTATAACAAAGCGTCTATCAAAGGTATAAAAGTAAATCCAAGTGTCTATCTAAGGTATAAAAGTATAACAAAGTGTCTATTTTAGATATACAAATGTAACAAAGTTTCTATCTAAGGTTTTGTTTGTTTGTTTAATAAGGATTGTTTACGCAGCTTTAACATTTTTTTCGGTCATATCGCTACGATGTCTGCAATGTGACAGTTTATAGTGATGTCTAGCACTGGGTCGTCATGCTGCAGACACGTAACTTGATGTCCCACCCAGTCACATTATCCTGACATCAGGCCGACCAGTCTCTTAATGCTGAGCGCCAAGGGAGGCAGCTGTTAGTACCATTTTTGTAAGTCTTTGGTATGACTCGGCCGGCGATCGAAGCAGCGACCTCTGGCGTCCGCGGCGGACGCTCTAACCATTAGGCCACAAGAGCGGTTCTCTAAGGTATAAAAGTATAACAATGTGTCTAAGGTATAAAAATATAACAGTGTCTATATAAGGTATACAAAATGTAACAACGTGTCTGAAACAAGATAACCGGGTTGGATTTCGGATTAAAAACAGAACACTTTTAATTGTGATACAGCTAAAATGTTTATTGATGGATGACATGAATTGAAAAAGAACTGTGATTAATACGTGCATATATAAGATCCAAATATTGGACAAATTAAAATAATCAGCACGAACATAATACTGAAACAAAAAATACAGATAAATGACCTTAAACAGTAAACGGACAAAGGTGAATCAATCACATTAATTTCACACGACGAAACAAATATTTTACTCAAATAGTTAAATGATGACGACAAAGCGACATATATCATACAAAATATCGTTACAATCCCACAACACTCGTTATTAGAAACCCCAAAATTAGCCCACTGCTTAAAGATCAATCAAGCAGTCAGTATCACATGTATTCATCAACCACAGAGAGGATCGATCCCAAGACATTGGTCTATAAAGCAATCAGTGCCCACATATTGGTCAGCAACGCCCTATGACATTTTACTCTACTAGAAATACTATTCAGCTCTGTGACTGTTATGGTTTAGCTTTACAGCTGTTAGGTCTATGGATAACTCTCATCTAATACATCTAATACCGCGTGCTATGCACGACTCGGGCATACACGATAAAACGAAATGACCTTATATACGTTAAACTATACAAATAATATTCTCAGCACAATAATTACAAAATAATAAACAGGTTCGTAAGTGAACCTAATCGTGCCCGATAAGAATCCTACGGTATAAAACGTTTCTTAAAATTGCACATTTATACTGCCAAAGTCATTTCTGTCCTTGCGTTGTGTAATAGTGAGTTTTGTGTTGTAGACAGATGTAAGGACGGGTCTATCTATATCAAATTCGTTGTACTTGTTTGTTTGTTATCTATACATATTTGTATTTAATGGAATTTTTAATACGTCTTGAAGGCCGAGAAAATATTAGTAATGAAAATAATAAAGTGGCTAGGTGCTTTGCATATTCCTTTCTGTGTACGCTTGGTGAGGTTGTATATAATCGTGTGCTGTTTTTTGTATTATTGTTCATTATTTTTCTTGTTAATTATTTATCTTTCACAAAGTCTAAAATTCCGTTTGTATCAAACCAGTATCCGTTTTTTAAAATTTTGTATATAGTCAGTTCTTGTGATATTTACTTACTTGGTTCCTTTTTCCGTCATCCAGGTTCACTGTATGTGCTTCTTGTTAGACTCAGTTACAGGGTCGTTTTTAAGGGGGTTTACCACTTTAGTGGTATCGATAATTTCGAGCGTGTGTCAATTTGGTTGTGGCACCTCAGGGTGATTCCAAAATATAATTTCTACATGACCCTTCACAACATTATGCGGCAATTCGAACAAGGGTTTGGTAACACCACTCGAACGCAGATAGTACTCGATAAGTGGATATAACAATTGTTATAAATGTTAAAATCTGTGCTACCACTTGGTCCAACTTCTGCAACGTTATCAACGTATTCAGATTCCATTTCTTATATAATAATAATAGACATCAAATCTTAAAGACATGCGCTAAAGATGTTTAACCGTCCGTTCAGATATATGTTGATTCCTTCGAACTGAATATCATCTTCGGTGATTAATGATGCTGATAAATTCAATTGTGTACAAATTTGAATTTAAATTATCGTTGGGCGACATGTTGATATGTACAAGATCAAGATGCTTGCTTGTCATTATCAACATTCCCGTTAGACACCAGTTATAACATACATGTTCCGGACTTCGCGCGCCACTAAAATGTGAGGTTAAGGCGTATCAAAAAATAGTTACATCAGAACGTACAAGTCATCCATTTTGTAAAGTTGCCGTTTCATTTTTTTTTATTATCTGAATATGGTTCTTTGGTACCATGAAGTTAATATGCGTTGTGGCTCGGTCACTTTAGCGATCTGCTGATCCATGTATTTATTTATTAAACATAGTCTATTTATTAAACATAGTCTGTATTTGATCCCATAGTCTATGACATGAACAACCTATATACCTCTGTATCTGATTCCATAGTCTATGACATGAACAACCTATATACCTCAGTATCTGATTCCATAGTTTATGACATGAACAACCTATACACCTCTGTATCTGATTCCTTAGCCTATGACATGAATAACCTATATACCTCTGTATCTGATTCCATAGTCTATGACATGAACAACCTATCCACCTCTGTATCTGATTCCTTAGTCTATGACATGAACAACCTCTATACCTCAGTATCTGATTCCATAGTCTATAACATGAACAACCTATATACCTCTGTATCTGATTCCATAGCCTATGACATGAACAACCTATACACCTCTGTATCTGATTCCATAGTCTATGACATGAACAACCTATATACCTCTGTATCTGATTCCATAGTCTATGACATGAACAACATATACACCTCTATATCTGATTCCACCGCTGTCAGTGAGCTCGACAGATTCTTTACCACAAAGTCGTTCAACTTTACAATAATATATTAAATGTCCACTCAAGACGTTGCCAGATTGATCTTCAAAAATTGCAAATTCATCGTGATTGACTCCAACGCGAGTAATCAACTCATATCCGCCTTGGTGACAAATCGGCTAAGAACAATATGTGGAGTCGGATGTGTTCCATTGCAACGCATCTCGTCAGTGACAAAATGACCGCGTATTTGGCCATCCAACCATGTTTGTACTGGCAATGACGAACGAAACACAGGCAACTGACGCTGATGTCTACGTCCACCATGGTTATCTAAGTTCCATATCTAACAAATTGTCTCTCTAAGGTATGAGTATATGAAAGTGGATGTCAAAAGTACAAATTAAACAAAGTGGCTGTATAAGGTACGAATACAAAAAAATGTCTAAGTAACTCACATAACGCAGTGGTTATCTAAGGTACGAATATAACAATGTATGTCTATGCTACGTGTTTGACAAAGTGGTTAAAGAATACATATATTACAATAGCTGTATAAGGTACAAATGTAACAAAGTGTGTAAGTAACTCACATAACACAGTGACTTTTTAACGTACGAATGTAACAGTGCCTAAGTAACTCGCATAACACAGTCGTTTTCTAAGGTAAGAATGTAACAAAGTGTCTAAGTAACTCACGTAACACAGTGGTTTTCTAAGGTAAGAATGTAACAAAGTGTCTAAGTAACTCACATAACACAGCGGCTTTCTAAGTGTCCGAATGTAACAAAGTGTCCCTAAGATACGTTTATGACAAAGTGGCTAAAGATTACATATAATACAATGACTGTATAAAGTACTAATATAAAAAAGTGGTTATCTAAGGTACAAATGTAACACATATTCTTAGGTACAGCTATATCAGTATGGTTCTCTAAGGTAAAAATATAGCGTAGTATCTATGGTACAACCATATCAAAATGGTTATATAACGTACACATATAACAGTGCTTAAGGTACAAATATAAAACAGTATCTAAGGTACAAGTAAAGCAAAATGGTTCTCGAAGATAAAATATAGCAGTGTCTAAGGTACAAGAATAGCAAAATGGTTCTCTAAGATAAAAATATAGCAGTATCTAAGTCAAAGGTACAAATATAACACAGCGACAATCTAAGGAACAAATATAACACAGCGACAACAATCTAAGGTACAGATATAACACAGTGACAATCTAAGGTACAAATATAACAGCGATAATGTAAGGTACAAATAAAACACAGTGACATTCTACGGTACACATATAACACAGCCACAATCAAAGGTACAAATATAACACAGCGACAATCTACGGTACAAATATAACACAGTGACAATCTACGGTACAAATAGAACACAGTGACAATCTAAGGTACAAATATAACACAGCGATAATGTAAGGTACACATATAACACAGCGACAATCTGAGGTACAAATATAACACAGCGACAATCTAAGGTACAAACATAACACAGCGATAATCTAAGGTACACATATAACACAGCGACAATCTAAGGTACAAATATAACACAGTGACAATCTACGGTACACATATAACACAGCGACAAGCTAAGGTAAAAATATAACACAGCGATAATCAAAGGTACAAATATAACACAGTGACAATCTACGGTACAAATATAATACAGCGATAATCTAAGCTACATACATAACACAGTGACAATCAAAGGTATAAATATAACACAGCGACAATCTACGGTACAAAAATAACACAGTGACAATCTACGGTACAAATATAACAAAGCGATAATGTAAGGTACAAATATAACACAGCGACAATCTAAGGTACAAATATAACACAGTGACAATATAAGGTACAAAAATAACACAGCGATAATCTAAGGTACACATATAACACAGCAATAATCTACGGTACAAATATAACAGCGATAATCTAAGGTACAAATATAACATAGTGACAATCTAAGGTAAAAATATAACACAGCGATAATCTAAGGTACACATATAACACAGCGACAATCTAAGGTACACATATAACACAGCAATAATCTAAGGTACACATATAACACAGCAATAATCTACGGTACAAATATAACAGCGATAATCTAAGGTACAAATATAACATAGTGACAATCTAAGGTAAAAATATAACACAGCGATAATCTAAGGTACACATATAACACAGCGACAATCTAAGGTACAAATATAACACAGCGACAATCTAAGGTACATATATAACAAAGCGACAATCTAAGGTACAAATATAACAGTGACAATCTAAGGTACAAATATAACACAGCGACAATCTAAGGTACAAATATAACACATCGACAATCTAAGTTACACATATAACACAGCGACAATCTAAGGTACAAATATAACACATCGACAATCTAAGGTACACATATAACACAGTGACAATCTAAGGTACAAATATAACACAGCGATAATCTAAGGTACAAATATAACACAGCGATAATGTAAGGTACACATATAACACAGCCACAATCTAAGGTACAAATATAATACAGTGGCAATCTAAGGTACAAATATAACATAGCGATAATCTAAGGTACAAATATAACACAGCGACAATCTAAGGTACAAATATAACACAGCGATAATCTAAGGTACAAATATAACACAGCGACAATCTAAGGTACACATATAACACAGCGACAATCTAAGGTACAAATATAACACAGTGACAATCTAAGGTACAAATATAACACAGCGACAATCTAAGGTACAAATATAACACATCGTCAATCTAAGGGTCACATATAGCAAACAGTCTATCTTAAATACCGAAATAATAAAGTGACCTTATAAGTAGAAATTATAAGAGTGGTTATCTAAGGAATACATATAATACAGTAGCTAGCTAAGTATAAATATACCAAACTGATTATCTAAGGTACATGCATAATAAAGTGGCTCTCGTATGTACATACACAATAAAGTGGCTTTCTATGTACATACACAATAAGGTGGCTCTCGTAGGTACATACATAGTGAAGTGGCTGTCGTATGTACATACACAGTAAGGTGGTTATCGTAGATACAGACATAATAAAGTGGTTCTCGTAGATACAGACATAATAAAGTGGTCCTCGTACATACAGACATGATAAAGTGGCTCTCGTAGATACAGACACAGTAAAGTGGCTCTCTTTGATACAAACATAATAAAGCGGCTTTCGTAGATAGAATGATAACACTGTGTCTGTCCAAGGTAAAAAATAAATGAATATAACAAAGTGTCTAAAGTACAAACATATCAAAATAGCTTTCTAACGTACAAATATATCAAACTAGCTGTCTAATGTACACATATAATATAGTCATAATCTATGATACAATATATCTCAATATCTAAGGTAATCATATAACAAAGTGGACATCTGAGATAAAATAAAATATATCAAATTGACTATATCAAAATAAAATAAAATATATCAAATTGACTATATCAAAATAAAATAAAATATATCAAATTGACTATATCAAAATAAAATAAAATATATCAAATTGACTATCCAAGATAAAAATATAACTCAGTACTTCATGATAAAAGTACGTAAATGTAATAAAATTCATTAAAACTTCTAGCGAGTAAATTGTAAATTGCCAATATATCACTAAATTTGATTTATGGGTGCATGGAAATTATCAAACACGGAGCACTACAAATGATATAAGTATACATGGAAAATTTTGAAAACGGGGCACTACGCTTGATATATGTATATATGAAAAGTATTAAAGACAGAATACTACGCTTGTTGTATGTATATACGAAAAGTATTAAAGACAGACGACTACGCTTGATATATGTATATACGAAAAGTATTAAAGACGAAAGACTACGCTTGATATATGTATATACGAAAAGTATTAAAGACAAAAGACTACGCTTGATATATGTGTATACGAAAAGTATTAAAGACAAAAGACTACGCTTGATATATGTATATACGAAAAGTATTAAAGACAAAAGACTACGCTTGATATATGTATATATGGAAATTATGAAACACAAAGGGCACGGTTTTCATTTTATTTAATTTATTAAAAGCATTGAACAATTAATTCAATGCAAAGTAAATGTTCCTTTAACATTTACAATATAATTAGATGGTTATATTTTAGCAGCACTTTAAGAAAGCAATCGGCTATTATGAAATTTAAAGTGACCGCATTTCCCACGACACTCTGAGGTAACCTACAAGCTCTGACTTGGGTTAGCATCGAACACGCGACTCTTGTATTACGAAGGTCATGTTCTATCAGCTGAGCTACCTGTCTAATTTTGTACAACCATATAAAAACTCATTCTGACATCTTTACAAAGCATGATTGCTAGGGATAACTGTATTCGATGCCAATAATTGAATCATAAATCACTACAAGCGGCAATTAATATTCAAAGTGTTTTTGATATGTTCTGTGTAGCGTCATGTTTTATAATTCAGAGGGCCTTTGCATCATCTACGTAATACGTGACTCATACAGATGGCTAATGAATGAAACAGTTGAACTGAATTGCTTGAGCGGTATCAGGTGTTAAAAGGGTGGGTGTCAGGAATTGACTGGGTGGGTGCTGAAATATTAACTTAAAGAATGCTGTCTGTTCTCAAAGGAAATTATCTGATACAATTGTCATAGCTTCGTGTAGATCACGGTTAAACAAATGTATGTCTCCATGGGTTTCGGCAAATATTTTCCAGTGTAGTATTTTGAGGGTTTTGTTTTTAAATGTATGTCTCCATGGGTTTCGGCAAATATTTTCCAGTGTAGTATTTTGAGGGTTTTGTTTTTAAATGTATGTCTCCATGGGTTTCGGCAAATATTTTCCAGTGTAGTATTTTGAGGGTTTTGTTTTTAAATGTATGTCTCCATGGGTTTCGGCAAATATTTTTCAGTGTAGTATTTTGAAGGTTTTGTTTTTTCTACTCATCCGTCCACACCACTAATTATTTGTGCTTTGTAGTCAAGTTAACTTATTTCCGTCATCATGTGTAATCTCAGATAATATTTTAAGTTGTTTTATCTATTAATATTTTATTATGAAACTTATCTCGATCAGTCGACTTTATGTAAATACTTTTGACTTTGGACAATACCTGTAGAGTAATATTATTGTCAGGAAAACTATAATGTGAATTCATCGTACATATTAGTTATCAAGCGACTTCTAGAGTTACAAATATAGGGATGATAAAACATAACACTTTTATCAAAGTGGGTCTCGTCACCGTAAATGAGGATTGGATTCATTGCGGGAAAGGGGCACTGAACCTGTACGCAACTACTCCACCGCATCACCCAAATTAAAAAAAAATAAAACAAATGAGACATCAACAACCAGAATGTTGCTTGGAGTAAATTTTCTTTACAGTTAGATTTTAATAATTATGTCCCTTGAAACGCTATAATTGCATCAATGCAAGGGCTTCGCAACAATGCTGCCGCATGGGTTGTGGTGCTGTGTTACGGACCCCTCACCTGTTTTGTTTATACCCACCGCACTTCAAATCTGTTTCCGACATGGAAATTGTGCTGTTCGATGTTAACTACAATATATGATATTAATTTCTTTTTTACATTGTAAGTGAATTCTTGATCTGAGTTGTAATGAGTAATTATTGCATACTATGTCTGAAACAGGTGCTCAGAAGGTTGGCTTCAAATTTTGCGACATTATGTTGCAGTACGTCTGATTTTCTTGAATTTAAAATATTATATGAAAGCTTCAACAACACTGATCTATTACTAACCATTTGGATTGTTTAAAATTCTTGTTTAGTCGGATTGTCTTTAAGGAGTGTGTTCACCCTTGCAGCCATTATATACTTCATCATTATTAGATTGAATAAGGATTGTAATTACTATATTAAAGTGTCAAAACATAATGTCATTCACGTACAGTTTATATTCGTCGTGCTCTATGCCCAATCTTTCATACTGAGCAATGCAATCATTCCTAATTATTTGTCGCATAGACGGCAGCCAATTAAAGTTAATTAGAGTCGTATGTCTGAAGCAGAAAATTTACTTTATGTTTGAAAGCTATACTCCTTTAAAACTAGAGAAAAAAACGACAGTGAATGTAGAGTTCAAGTTTATTAGTAAAATTCACACTATCTAACATAAATAGGCTGTCACGTTTAGAGAAGTGGAGGGGGGTACAGTAAATTGTTTTTAAGGGCAGAAAACCCAGGCTATGGATATCAACATACTGATAAGCATGTCTTAAAGTGGAAGGATGACATGTAAACACTCACTATGTTTAAAGGGCGATACATTTTATACCCAAGGGGAGAAACAAACTCCCACACGATCTAAATAGACGGGAAAGTACACGAGGGGATAATAAATTCCAGACCACTCTACAAGAGACATATAATTTCCAAACATATTCATATAACATGGATATCATACAAAATTCCCATGCAATGTACAGCAAAGAACATGGATCCGAATTTTAAAATTGAATTTGTAACATATCATAATGACTAAGTAAAAAGAATACAGCCTATGGTTGGTGTATCTTTCATGTTTATGATGCTTCGCTCATGCTGAATCGGTAAGATGCATCACTTGAAAGAACGAAACACGTGTGCCATTCATTTTCTCATGCGACTAGTGTACTTAATACAAACTTCCTTTCTTTAAATAATATCATAAGGTGAATATCAGTACCAATGTTATAAACACGAACAGAAAAAAGGAATATAAAGGAAGTAAATCTACTAATTTTTGACAATATATATATATATATATATATATATATATATATATATATATATATATATATCACATACAATGTGAAGGACTCATTTTTGACAATATTTCAACTGTTCAATCACAACACATATGTAGACGTATGTAGATGTAGATCGAATTTTTAACCATCAGCTCAAACCAGGCTCGTTTTCGATCTTAAAATATTTAAAGCGTGGTTCAACGACGCAAATTTTTAAAACAAAAACATACTGAACTCTGAGGCAGATTCTTGTTTACCCAAAATATGTCTGATTAGAATATATATATATATATATATATATATATATATATATATATATATATATATATATATATATATATATATATTATATATATATTACTTCCCTCTATACCACACTTCATTTGAGAGGGAAACGAGACAAAAAGGGTTCAAGTCCAAATCCTTCCATCAGATAAATCCATACCTTAGTGTGTCCGTAGGGTAGGTCCCTTACTACGATTTATTTGCCACGATATGTATTCATTATGTGTTGATGGAAGGTAAAACAGTTGAGATTATTTCCCTGTATATTGCTAGACACTTTCTATTACACTTTTTAAGAAGAATGATGTACCTATCGAGATTCATGTCACAGTTTCTGCATACTGTCTTTAAGAAAAATGATGTACCTATCGAGATTCATGTCAGAGTTTCTGCATACTGTCTTTGTGCATTTGTGTCTCAATTCGTTAGGGCTTTGTTTCTCTGTTTCGTCTTATATATCTGCCTGTTGACAGCCTTTTTGTTTCTTTGGTTTGAGAGTCCAAGTCGGTCTATTCCTTAGTTTGACAGTCCTTCTTTTATTTAGTTTGACATCCCGTCTTTTCTTAAGTATAAATGTATTTGCTTAACTAGTTATCCATTCATCACATTTTCCAACATTATAAATTATTTACGACAGTTCAGTCTCTCTCTGTCTCTCTTTGTCTGTCTCACACACACACTCACACACACACACACACACACACACACACACACCTATAATTGGCATCATCATATTTCTAAATCAATATTTAGAAGAATATAGGACAACTTGTCACATGCTTGAAATGGAACAACACTGACCTGCTAGATACAGTTAAAATGTTGAATCCAGTCTGACATAGAATAATTGGTGAATCCAGTTTAAGAAAGTAAAATCCGTGAATTCCTATTCCTACGTGTTACTTAATTTAGAAATTAATACGAAAGGAAATATTAGCCCGTCTTTTCGCTGTTATCTCATTTTGCGACGGTAAAGTGCACGCGATCAGTCATTTTGAGAAAACCGTCCAGTCAATACGACTCTGCATTTAAATGCTGTCACAAGAGGCTTCACACCTGCATGCTAACGATCCAGTAGTAGTGATTGATTTCAAGGAGAGGGGAGTTACTAAAACTATTTGCTCATTGCCATTACGTACAGATGTATTCAACTATACACAGCGTGCTTAATACTTTTACATAATAAGTTTATAAACCGTTTAATTAGTTACAGATCATGTTTCTTTTCTAGCTATGCATTTTGTAACGGCGTTGGTAGTTTTTGACAGAACGCTGCAAATCACTGTCTTCATTCAGATATATACTACCATACAGGGTCATTGACAATTCCGTACTTGTAGGAAATTCTCTAAATACAATTTACGTTAGTATACTCACATCACATGTAAATATGCATTGCTGATGTCTGTCTGAATGCATAGCTACAGACTATCAGAATGACAGGTCTAATTACCCATCCTAAAATTTTAAAATTTAAAATCATTATGTAATTGACCCAATTAAATTTTTTTAAAACTGAAAACCATGTCATGTAATTGACCATTTGATACTTTTTAAAACTCAAAGGCAATATTAATTATCTTTGTCTTTATCAATCATCTAGTGTGTATGTGTGTGTGTGTATATATATATATATATATATATATATATATATATATATATATATATATATATATATATATATATATATATATATATATATATATATGAATGGAGCGAGTAGTTTAACATTTCACACTAAAGGGGGAAAGGCAATGTTTCCTAATGTTTGATGTTTCTTTGTGTACTGATATGATGATAATGTATGAAATCTTAATTTCAAGCAGTAAGAGAACACCTATCAGCTAGGTAAGAAGTTTAGTTACCAGCCTGAGGTCAAATTCGACACTATTGTAGTTTTGATCTTACCGCTCAACAGACATTGCGCGTCTTGTTTCCATTACATCAATCAATAGTTGGAAGCTCTATGTAGTTTTGAAACACTGTATTTGATATCGTCCTTGATTCAGACAATTATTTAGATCGTGTATTTTAAAGCAAATACTCATCAAGTTAAGGCGAAAAATCGTTCTTTATCATTCGTACACTCATCAAGTTTTGGAAACTATTTTTATAACAATGTATGTCTTTAGAACTCGCAGTGTTCACAATAGAGTAGTTGTTTTTGGAATTTGTTCCTGGTCATGTGTCCACTCCATCTGACTTGGGTAATCCGCAAGAACGCGAAGATATTTGGAATGCGGGTTCACTAGAGAACCTTTGCTTCAGTCTTGTCTTACCACGTCATCTGCATAGTCATGCGGAAACAGCTTTTGTTGATTTGATTGAGTTTTCTGGAATGTCTGCTATACGAATCCACGTTTAGCTGACATACACAAGGATTGTGTGTATTGCAGCTCTATTTCGTTTTGCTTCGTCTTAAAAAAATAAAACAAAGAAAATCGTATTATATTTTATAACATTCCCGATACATTAGTTTGTTGAACATTTACAATATATTTCCGCATGTTACACTATGTGACATAATTGTCCATTAGATTTATGCTATATTTAATCATGTTGCAGATAGTGGCAGAATTGTCAATTAGATTTACGCTATATTTACGCATGTTAAAGCAGGTGGCAGAATTGTCAATTAGATTTACGCTATATTTACGCATGTTAAAGCAGGTGGCAAAATTGTCCATTAGATTTACACTATATGTATGCTTGTTAAAGCAGGTAGCAGAGTTGTCCAAAATGTTATTTTAAGACAAGTATCTTTTTTGATCGAATAAGCGTATTATCTGTGTAAAAGAGATCTTGTACTATATGAATAGATCGCTCTAACTGCTTCAATTACCAGACAAAATCCAAATTTAAATAATCGCTATTTTTCCAAGAACCGTGTTATTTTGAAGCTTGTAAAACAAGACTTGCAATATTCTTCATAACACTCTAACAAGAAAATAAAATGAAAACTAAATCCAAAACAAAATTTGGAAAGACATATACAGATACATAAAACTGATTGGTACAACAAAATGCTGTTCTCTTTATATATAAAATTCCAAATAAAATATGTCTAGTTTTCATTATGCTTATGTTAAATTTAAACATATCCAGGCAAAACTCGTCAGGAAACGTTTGATGCTAACAGCTTTTCTCACGGACTATGTCTTTTATCTGTATATCTGTAACCAATAAATTCAAAGATTAAAGGACAATTATCTAAATGTATCAATTTAGAGAGAGAAAGAGAGACGTCGGGCACTAAACTCCTCTTAATAATGTTAGACGTAATGTTTGATGTTGCTGTTTGCTCGATTTTAAATTTTATTACATTTACTAAAACCACAAAAAATTGACATCCTTTATCATATTTCAGCAATGCAGATCGTTTCTGCACCACAGTTTTATTAAAAGATTCAGGTGCATGCATCGGTTGAGTGTGCAAGCATCGTTAATACCTTTCATGCGTTATCGCTTTGGTGATTGTTTTCCCTTTCTCATAAGTGTCGTTTTCATATATTTATTTTAACTCGCTTCAAGCTTAGGGTGAAACTGACTTAATCCAGAATATTTCCCTGAAATATAATGCAGATTATTTTTTTACAGTCATTAAACAAACATGTAGACACTCCGAAAACACTACATGCATGGGGATAAAAATGTCGTCGACGTTATAAGAAATATTTTAGGAATCGAACAGAGTAGTGATCACATTCTCCTATGTTATGTAAATTGACCAAATATAAATTAAATTACGTGATTTTTTGTACTGCTATACTTATGCATTTTCAAGCTCAAACCCAACACGTTTAAACAAATGTATAAAATAATCAGCGCACTGTTAGGTCTTCGAGAATTTCAACATATTATTGTTTATCTTTTGTGATGTGCTTTACACATGCATTTCTGACAAAGTAGTTTATTTTGACGCGAAAACCAGTTAACTGATTCTATCGTTGTCTACTGGAGATTCTTTTTATTTATCCTGTGCTTTCGATCGGAAAGACATTTTTCGGGTTACTTCTGAACGTATCCAAATACACCTATTTTCTAATGATTTTATTTCAGCCGAATGCTTTTGGTGCATAAAAGACGTTTTTTCCGAGTTTGCCTGCTTCTGTGAAGAATGATTTGTTACTCAAAGGTTGGTTTTCTGTTCTTATCTGTTACTTAGTTTAAGATACTTGTCAGTTTAATATTTAAGTTGTTTCACAAGATCTATTGGGAAAAACCAAGATTATGAAACAGTTATACTTTTTTTCTGGAGCAACTAAGCTTCCGATAAAGGATCGTTGCTGACTATTTATAAAACAAGGTTGATCTTATTACTTGGCATTTTTATAATTTTAGTGGCTGAAAATAGATAAGATGCGTTTGCATAATTTTCATTTTGACATGTTTGAACCGTAAGATCTTGTTGTCCCGTCATTCATTTTACATGACAAACCATATACAATAATGTAACATAACAAAATCCTTAATATTGAAGTGTTTACCTATGTGAATACCTTTTACAAGTTCACTGGTACATTGTTCTTTTTAGTGAATATCTCTTTACAAGCATGCTCCATAGCGATAATTTCGTGACCTTTAAGGAGTACCTGTCACAGACATGTTCACTATAGGTGCTTTGTGTTTTGTATGTGTGCATTATTAAAGATCAAGATCGCTGCAGATGTCATTAATTTAACAAAATATGTTTAAAATGTGTGGGAAAATATTACTGCATTATACGTTTTGGCCTGTTATTGTATCCTAGCTCGTGCTAAATCTTTAATTTATTCACTCCTTTCATCAACGTTTTGTTTATCATAATAAATCCACGATGACACGTGAGAATATCATCAAAATCTGCACGTAATTGATTGCCAGCATATTAGATAAAGTTGAAATAAAAGAATCACCAATTTTCATATTGCTGTGTCATATAAATATGTATTTATACGATTCCGCTTATTATTAATTCAAATTTGTATCAAACAGTCCAGACATACAACGTTAGGTTATGATAGACACGGAATCATGATATGGTTTGAAATCGTACATTTTGGATAGACTGGGAATCAAGAAATGGTCTGAAATTGTACCTGTTTGACTTACTAGGAATTAAGACAATGGTCTGAAATGACAGTTGTATTTATAGACTAGGAATCCAGATAATCGTCTGAAATCAGTTTTATTGCAAGGTGTGGAATCGTGAATACAATTGTTTTCTCTTTTCTTATCGTTTTCATTACTTTAGTTTATTAGTGCCCTTTGAATTACTTCACTTTACTAGAGTGCCAAATGCCCTTTAAATTATTTTACCTTACAAGAGTGCCAAATGCCCTTTTAAATTACTTCACTTTACTAGAGTGCCAAATGCTCTTTAAATTATTCTACCTTACTAGAGTGCTAAATGCCCTTTTAAATTACTTCACTTTACTAGAGTGTCAAATGCCCTTTGAATTACTTCACTTTACTAGAGTGTCATATGCCCTTTGAATTACTTCACTTTACTAGAGTGTCAAATGCCCTTTGAATTATTTCACCTTACTAGAGTGTCAAATGCCCTTTTGAATTACTTCACTTTACTAGAGTGTCAAATGCCCTTTGAATTATTTTACCTTACTAGAGTGCCAAATATCCTTTTGAATTATTTTACCTTACTAGAGTGCCAATTGCCCATTGAATTACTTCACTTTACTAGAGTGCCAAATGCCCTTTGATTTTTTCACCTTACTAGATTATCAAATGCCCTTTGAATTTCTTCAGTTTACTACAGTTCAAAATACCCTTTTAAAGAATCTTGATTTTAAGCGTCTAGTTGGAAAAAACCCACTTCTAACTTGTGAATAATGTGTTTGAACATTATCAGCAAACATTCAAAGTCAATATTGGTTTCCATGAAGGATTTACTTGCAATGGTTGAAGTAAACTGTATTTGCAAATTATCTGTAAATAGGAAGTCCTTTTTACTGTTCTTTTTTTATTAAAAAAATACAATAAAAGTTGAAAAATGATGTAATTATACGATGACGGCATTCTTTTGAGATCTTTACCTAGTTCTAATTTTGGTAGCCCATGGGAATAGTCGGTGCTCTGTGTTCAGTCGGTATTTCACGGAGCTTGATATTGATCTTGATTAGGTGCTGAATCTCAGTGACATCAATCCACTGTGTAATCAAGTCCGATATTGAATAGTAACTTCCATGTTCAATCACAGTGTAATCAAGTTCGATATTGAATAGTAACTTCTATGTTCAATCACAGTGTAATCAAGTCCGATATTGAATAGTAACTTCCATGTTCAATCACAGTGTAATCAAGTTCGATATTGAATAGTAACTTCTATGTTCAATCACAGTGTAATCAAGTCCGATATTGAATAGTAACTTCCATGTTCAATCACAGTGTAATCAAGTTCGATATTGAATAGTAACTTCCATGTTCAATCACAGTGTAATCAAGTTCGATATTGAATAGTAACTTCTATGTTCAATCACAGTGTAATCAAGTTCGATATTGAATAGTAACTTCTATGTTCAATCACAGTGTAATCAAGTTCGATATTGAATAGTAACTTCTATGTTCAATCACAGTGTAATCAAGTTCGATATTGAATAGTAACTTCTATGTTCAATCACAGTGTAATCAAGTTCGATATTGAATAGTAACTTCTATGTTCAATCACAGTGTAATCAAGTTCGATATTGAATAGTAACTTCTATGTTCAATCACAGTGTAATCAAGTTCGATATTGAATAGTAACTTCTATGTTCAATCACAGTGTAATCAAGTTCGATATTGAATAGTAACTTCTATGTTCAATCACAGTGTAATCAAGTTCGATATTGAATAGTAACTTCTATGTTCAATCACAGTGTAATCAAGTTCGATATTGAATAGTAACTTCCATGTTCAATCACAGTGTAATCAAGTTCGATATTGAATAGTAACTTCTATGTTCAATCACAGTGTAATCAAGTTCGATATTGAATAGTAACTTCTATGTTCAATCACAGTGTAATCAAGTTCGATATTGAATAGTAACTTCTATGTTCAATCACAGTGTAATCAAGTTCGATATTGAATAGTAACTTCTATGTTCAATCACAGTGTAATCAAGTTCGATATTGAATAGTAACTTCTATGTTCAATCACAGTGTAATCAAGTTCGATATTGAATAGTAACTTCCATGTTCAATCACAGTGTAATCAAGTTCGATATTGAATAGTAACTTCCATGTTCAATCACAGTGTAATCAAGTTAAATATTGAATAGTAACTTCTATGTTCAATCACAGTGTAATCAAGTTAGATATTGAATAGTAACTTCTATGTTCAATCACAGTGTAATCAAGTTCGATATTGAATAGTAACTTCTATGTTCAATCACAGTGTAATCAAGTTAAATATTGAATAGTAACTTCTATGTTCAATCACAGTGTAATCAAGTTCGATATTGAATAGTAACTTCTATGTTCAATCACAGTGTAATCAAGTTCGATATTGAATAGTAACTTCTATGTTCAATCACAGTGTAATCAAGTTCGATATTGAATAGTAACTTCTATGTTCAATCACAGTGTAATCAAGTTCGATATTGAATAGTAACTTCTATGTTCAATCACAGTGTAATCAAGTTCGATATTGAATAGTAACTTCTATGTTCAATCACAGTGTAATCAAGTTCGATATTGAATAGTAACTTCTATGTTCAATCACAGTGTAATCAAGTTCGATATTGAATAGTAACTTCCATGTTCAATCACAGTGTAATCAAGTTAAATATTGAATAGTAACTTCTATGTTCAATCACAGTGTAATCAAGTTCGATATTGAATAGTAACTTCCATGTTCAATCACAGTGTAATCAAGTTAAATATTGAATAGTAACTTCTATGTTCAATCACAGTGTAATCAAGTTAAATGTTGAATAGTAACTTCTATGTTCAATCACAGTGTAATCAAGTTCGATATTGAATAGTAACTTCTATGTTCAATCACAGTGTAATCAAGTTAAATATTGAATAGTAACTTCTATGTTCAATCACAGTGTAATCAAGTTCGATATTGAATAGTAACTTCTATGTTCAATCACAGTGTAATCAAGTCCGATATTGAATAGTAACTTCTATGTTCAATCACAGTGTAATCAAGTCCGATATTGAATAGTAACTTCTATGTTCAATCACAGTGTAATCAAGTTCGATATTGAATAGTAACTTCTATGTTCAATCACAGTGTAATCAAGTCCGATATTAAATAGTAACTTCCATGTTCAATCACAGTGTAATCAAGTTCGATATTGAATAGTAACTTCTATGTTCAATCACAGTGTAATCAAGTTCGATATTGAATAGTAACTTCTATGTTCAATCACAGTGTAATCAAGTTCGATATTGAATAGTAACTTCTATGTTCAATCACAGTGTAATCAAGTTCGATATTGAATAGTAACTTCTATGTTCAATCACAGTGTAATCAAGTTCGATATTGAATAGTAACTTCTATGTTCAATCACCTGCACAACAGAACATAACATGTTAATGTATCCTTCACACATTTAGACACGTGATCTACGAGTGTTATTAGTATGAGCATGGCTTTGAATACCAAACAATATAAAAGTGTATGCTTTGCATCCATAACCAATGAAAAACGGTTGAAAACATGAAGTAAATCTTGCAAGTTCTTCATTTTAAAACTACATAACTACATATACGACATGCAGGAATTATGCTGGAAAGGCGCATAACTCAAACAAAACCCCTTGTGTGTGTGTGTGTGTGTGTGTGATATATATATATATATATATATATATATATATATATATATATATATATATATATATATATATATATATATATATATATATATATATATATATATATATATATATATTTATATATATATGGAAGGCCGCCGGATTCGTGTCATATTGATAAAACTGCTAATAAATGTATAAAGTGCAATATCAACTTTATTTATGAGGGTCTATGTGAAATTGTAAATTTGTGAACCTATTCCTTTTTTCAGATAAAACGTTTTGCATTTCTGTTGAATTTGACATTTGGATGTGTAGGATATAAATCATTTTCAACTAAAAAGTATTAAAGAGAGTGTTGATATTTTGAAGTAAACATTTCCCCCAAAAGAGATATTTAGGAGTAAAAATATCCATAAATAGTTGATATTTAGAAGAAAAATATATCTGAAAAGAGGTGATATGAATGAAAATGTCTGAAGAAATACTTGTTATTATTGTACAATTTGTGTAGGCTTTCTATGGAAAGAAAATCGTCATGATTGTCAGAACACAATTTTGTTACATGTCTTATATTTGTAGAAGCTTCTTAAATATTCGTAGACTGTCGTAATACGTTTAGTTATAAATTACATATATGACTGATAAATGAACAGTTCATGTGGGCAAAGAGGAGTCGATGTGAAGAGTAGACAAACCCCGCTACCCCCTCCCTGCCAAAAATAGGAAAGTTGTATCTAAAGTAAGATGATTAGAATTATTGTAAAGCTTTAATTGCACGATCTGAAGAGGGTTTCGTTATCATGAAATCCCATCAGAGGTTCTTTCTTCGTAGATCCATTACCCACTTGTTTTGTCCTCCACTATCCCCTTCAAACAATGTTTCTGGATTCGCTGACCCCCCCCCCCCCCCCCCCCCCCCCGCCACCACCACCACCGGGTGGGGGGTGTTGTGTTAGTTCTTGCACGAGTTAATGATGCATAGCAGTATGGATTCATAGGTTTAATACTTTTTAAGTCATATCACTATCATGTCTAGAATAAGGCAGTTTATAGTGATGTCTAGCACTGGGGCAAAATGCCGTGGACATGTATCATTATGTCCCACCCAGTCACATTATCCTAATACCAGGCCGACCAGTTCTAACACTAACCTCTTAATGCTGAGCGTCAAGCGAGGCAGCTGTTAGTAATGTACCATTTTTGTAAGTTTTTGGTATGACTCGGCCACTGATCGAACTCACGACGTCCCGCTTCTGTGGTGGACGCTCCAACCACTAGGCCATCGGAGCGGTTGTAAAGAATTATGTACGACTCAAACTTAAACAATTTGGCTTGAATTTCTCCAGCTGATTGCCTGAGAGCATGGACGCAACTTTATTTTTGTAAACTAGGGATTGACTTTTTTTTTGTAAACTAGGGATTGACTTTATTTTTGTAAACTAGGGATTGACTTTTTTTTTGTAAACTAGGGATTGACTTTCTTTTTGTAAACTAGGGATTGACTTTTTTTTGTAAACTAGGGATTGACTTTATTTTTGTAAACTTGGGATTGACTTTTTTTTGTAAACTAGGGATTGACTTTTTTTTTGTAAACTAGGGATTGACTTTTTTTGTAAACTAGGGATTGACTTTTTTGTAAACTAGGGATTGACTTTTTTGTAAACTAGGGATTGACTTTTTTTGTAAACTAGGGATTGACTTTTTTTTGTAAACTAGGGATTGACTTTTTTTTGTAAACTAGGGATTGACTTTTTTTGTAAACTAGGGATTGACTTTATTTTTGTAAACTAGGGATTGACTTTTTTTTGTAAACTAGGGATTGACTTTCTTTTTGTAAACTAGGGATTGACTTTATTTTTGTAAACTAGGGATTGACTTTATTTTTGTAAACTAGGGATTGACTTTATTTTTGTAAACTTGGGATTGACTTTTTTTTTTGTAAACTAGGGATTGACTTTGTCGATGATGTTCTGCATGAAGCTAGCACAAATATTTTAGTAACTTCTTTGTGAAAGGGTATAAAAAGCTCTTGTTGAAGAAAATAATTGATCTTCACAATATTTATATATGTGTCTTTTTTTTCTAGCATTAGCCAAACCAATTATGGATCTTTCATTGCAGCACCCTGATACTTCCAAACTTTAAATCCCAGATTATTTAAAATGATACGTCCAAACTTAAAAAATCACAGATTATTTTAAAATATTTATCTAACACAATCCATTTTCTGTGAATATGTACTAAAGTACGATAAAACAATGCGTATAAGAATCATTGATTGAAATATTCCTGTTTGATTTTTTGACAGTATTGGATACTCAGAAACTTTCTGTTGTAAAGCAGTGGCATTCAACCAAATTTTCTTTTACAAAACCATTCTAGTTGGGCTTTTAATTTTATGTAACTAATTTATCTGTATAAAACCCCATAATTGACTTTGATAATTAAATGTCAGATCTACACGTTTCTCAAACAGCTGATATAATAGAGAAAATGGTAACTACCGAAAGAAGAAATTTATTTACCGAGTTTGAACAGAGCTTTCCGAGCCTGTTCTGTTAAAGCGCGCTCCTATAATGAGAAGGGTTTAATATACAGAAAAGACAAGCTTAATCGTGGAATTTCGTTCCCAATCACTGAACATATACTCTATATTTAAATTGTGAATGCTGCGGAATTCTGAAATTATAAAGAATAACTATGTTCATTTTTTTTAATGCTGACGGAGACTTTTCTACTTTGGCAATATTAATAATAAAGGCCGACTTGTTGTCTGCTGGTTATGATGGCAGTATCAACTGTAGATATAGCACCTCTTCATCTGCATATTGGTTCCTTTACACCTGTAGTAATAACACCTCATCATCTGCATATTGGTTCCTTTACACCTGTAGTAATAACACCTCTTCATCTGCATATTGGTTCCTTTACACCTGTAGTAAGAACACCTCATCATCTGCATATTGGTTACTTTACACCTGTAGTAATAACACCTCATCATCTGCGTATTGGTTCCTTTACACCTGTAGTAAGAACACCTCATCATCTGCATATTGGTTCCTTTACACCTGTAGTAATAACACCTCATCATCTGCATATTGGTTCCTTTACACCTGTAGTAATAACACCTCTTCATCTGCATATTGGTTCCTTTACACCTGTAGTAAGAACACCTCATCATCTGCATATTGGTTCCTTTACACCTGTAGTAATAACTCATCATCTGCGTATTGGTTCCTTTACACCTGTAGTAAGAACACCTCATCATCTGCATATTGGTTCCTTTACACCTGTAGTAATAACACCTCATCATCTGCATATTGGTTCCTTTACACCTGTAGTAATAACACCTCTTCATCTGCATATTGGTTCCTTTACACCTGTAGTAAGAACACCTGATCATCTGCATATTGGTTCCTTTACACCTGTAGTAATAACACATCATCTGCGTATTGGTTCCTTTACACCTGTAGTAAGAACACCTCATCATCTGCATATTGGTTCCTTTACACCTGTAGTAATAACACATCATCATCTGCGTATTGGTTCCTGTAGATATAACACCTCATTCTCTGCATATTGGTTCCTTTACACCTGTAGTAATTACACCTCATCCTCTGCTTATTGGTTCCTTTACACCTGTAGATATAACGCCTCATTATCTGCATGTCGGTTTCTTTACAACTGTACATATAACACGTCATCATCTACATATGGGTTCCTTTACACCTGTAGATATAACACCTCTTCATCTGTATATTGGTTCTTTTACACCTTTGGATATCGATTCACTATCCATGTCAAACTGAGAACAAAAAGTGTATTATACCACTAGTAAACACTGACAAATAATAAAAAATATATAAGAATGTCTGGCTGAAATATACATCAATGATATAAAATTTAACATATTACTACATTGAATTATACATCAATGATATAAAATTTAACATATTATTACATTGAATTATACATCAATGATATAAAATTTAACATATTACTACATTGAATTATACATCAATGATGTAAAATTTAACATATTACTACATTGAATTATACATCAATGATGTAAGATTTAACATAATGATGTACTGAATGCTACATCAATGATATACTATTTAACAAATTGCTACACTGAATGCTACATCAATGATATACTATTTAACAATTTGCAAAGATTAACAATAATTCAATGATATAACACATTGCTACACTGAATGATACATCAGTGGTATAATATTTAACAAATTGCAAAGATTGATAATAAGTCAATGATATAACACATTGCTACACTGAATGATACATCAGTGGTATAATATTTAACAAATTGCAAAGATTAATAATAATTCAATGATATAACAAATTGCTACACTGAATGATACATCAGTGGTATAATATTTAACAAATTGCAAAGATTAATAATAATTCAATGATATAACACATTGCTACACTGAATGATACATCAGTGGTATAATATTTAACAAATTGGAACACTGAATGGTGTATTTTCTAGCCACTAATTGAGTCTGTTTTTAATAACTCCTGTATATAATTTATGAAATGAGATAAATATTAAATCTCTAAGAATTGTCACGCATGTATTGCGATATTGATTGGTGGCTTAAGTTGCTATTTGTGTGTGTGTGTGTGTGTGTGTGTGTGTGTGTGTGTGTGTGTGTTATACCGTGTCCAATCTTTGTTACTGATGAAAATATTTATACCGTGTCCTATCTTTGTTACTGATGAACACATTTATACCGTGTCCAATCTTTGTTACTGATGTATATTTATACCGTGTCCAATCTTAGTTACTGATGAATACAATTATACCGTGTCCAATCTTTGTTACTGATGTACATTTATACCGTGTCCAATCTTTGTTACTGATGAATACATTTATACCGTGTCCAGTCTTTGTCACTGATGAATACATTTATACCGTGTCCTATCTTTGTTACTGATGAATACATTTATACCGTGTCCAATCTTTGTTACTGATGAATACATTTATACCGTGTCCAATCTTTGTTACTGATGAATACATTTATACCGTGTCCAATCTTTGTTACTGATGAATACATTTATACTGTGTCCAATCTTTGTTACTGATGAATACATTTATACCGTGTCCAATCTTTGTTACTGATGAATACATTTATACCGTGTCCAATCTTTGTTACTGATGAATACATTTATACTGTGTCCAATCTTTGCTACTGATGAATACATTTATACCGTGTCCAATCTTTGTTACTGATGAATACATTTATACCGTGTCCAATCTTTGTTACTGATGAATACATTTATACTGTGTCCAATCTTTGTTACTGATGAATACATTTATACCGTGTCCAATCTTTGTTACTGATGAATACAATTATACCGTGTCCAATCTTTGTTACTGATGAATACATTTATACCGTGTCCAATCTTTGTTACTGATGAATACATTTATACCGTGTCCAATCTTTGTTACTGATGAATACATTTATACTGTGTCCAATCTTTGCTACTGATGAATACATTTATACCGTGTCCAATCTTTGTTACTGATGAATACATTTATACCGTGTCCAATCTTTGTTACTGATGAATACATTTATACTGTGTCCAATCTTTGCTACTGATGAATACATTTAAATCGTGTGATATCTCTCAGTTTCAGTTTGCAGATACATAATTGGGGGAAATGGGTTTAGGAGACATATTTGGGGAAAATGGGTTTAGGAGACATATTTGGGGAAAATGGGTTTAGGAGACATATTTGGGGAAAATGGGTTTAGGAGACATATTTGGGGGAAATGGGTTTAGGAGACATACCCAGACGTATTAAGACATATCCAAGATGTCTGAAAATATTTCTAGGATTATCATGACCATGGTAGTAATATCATGTTTACTCCATGTAGCCCGTTTCGTTTCAATATTATTTTACGTAATACACTTCTTTATGTTATTTTTTAAAATTTGTGGGCATCTGAATAATTATTTTCTTGATCATGTTGCGTTATTTTGCGTACAGGTACATATTTTGTGAATCATTTTGGCCTAATAACCGATGCAGAGTAGACAGTATTTACAAATATCATAGTCGACGGCTCCAGTGGTCTAGTCGTTAGAGCGTCCGCCTCGGATGCGAGAAGTCGTGGGTTCGATCCCCGGCCGAGTCAGAAAAAAACTTACAAAACTGGAACTAATAGCTGCCTCGCTTGGCGATCAGCAATAAGAGGTTAGTCAGCGGCTTGATGCCCCAATTCTAGTTATCACAATAAACTGTAACATTGCAGCCTTCTTACCAATATAAATAAAAAATGGTTTAAAAATCCAAATCACACACAACACACACACACACACACACACACACATATCTATATATATATATATATATATATATATATATATATATATATATATATATATATATATATATATATATATATATATATATATATATCGCAGTCTCTATCGTACAGTATCAGTCTGTGATCAAACTCCTAGACAAAAGTAAAGGAATTCAATAAGTAAACTAATTAAATACTTTCCGGCTGTTGAAGATATTTTCACAGAATATCGAAACTATCCTTGTTTATGTATTTGTATTCCGCATGTCTAATATATTTTATAAATGAATTCATACACTGCAGCACTAATTATTTAAAGAGGTGTTTCATTTTCGAATGGCTCAGTAATAAAAAGAAAGATATTACATTTGGTTTCCGCTCCAATTCTTTGTACTTTAAGGCCGTGTTTACGACTTCTCCTGAATAGTGAAAAAAAAAAACCGTTAAATAGTGCCGTTTAAATGTATCATCTGAATATAATTCATACATAATACAAATACCATTGGTGATAGGGGTTCACCTTGTCTCAAACTAAAACAATAATTAAAGAAATCATAATACATACTATTGCAATTTATGTCATTTAACGACGAGGTAAACGTAAAGTAACGCATTGACCTTATGAGCTCGTATCAGTTTATACCATACTAAACTGTGATCGCCGTCTAATGATGAAAGCGTGATAAGAATCGTTAGAAAATCTACAGAGTGATCAAAAGAGGCGTAGTGTTTAGATCAAGCCGACAAAATATATAATTCTCAGATGATAGATAACTCCCGATAAGCGCGCTCGCTGTTTCTCCCCTTGGGCATCTAGTGTAACACAATACAAACAGCCCGTCGAATCCCGTGTTGCATTGTACCCATCACTGTCTTTGAGTCTTATCTAAAATCCGCATTCAGTATCTAATGGAGAAATTTCGATTATAATAATTGAACACATCAAAAGATGCGAAATGTTTAGATTCAGTGTCGGAAAATAAACACTGATTAAATATCGGGTCTAACAAAGCTTGGTGTGTTTGTTTATTATTTTCTTTCTTCATAGAATTCTAGAAACTACGCAATATACAATTTATTACAAAGACCATAGCTCTCAGCCAATCAGATTTACGATTTTCTAACAAGCTCCTTAATAAAGGGTGCATTTCGGTGCTACCATGAGACTGTTCAAATCAAGCCACTAGATAGTTAGTTTTAATAAGTCTTGTTTAAGCTAGATAAAGCTTACATGTACTTAATGTCAATCATTTCCTGGTGTTCTTTGCTCCCCCATACACATGTTCCTTCCCGTTTCAGGCTGTTTCTCATTTTCACAAAGTATACGACCTAGTTTTCATACTAACCTAATAAATCAAATGCAGAATAAAATGAAATCTAAAGCGATAGAAACATTTTAGTTGAAATTATTACCAGATAAATGTAGATTTAAACATGTTAAGTTAGATGTGCGATGCCGTCACAAACTAAATGCCCATGCACAGGTCAGAAAATACGTTCCAAGTAAGAAAACGGAGATATAAAAAGAATAAAAATTGAAACCATACAATCTTTTCTTTAAGTTACTGTTTTAATTCGGAAACGTCATGGTCACATTTGAAGTAATATCTTTATGTTTTAACATTACTATATACAGTTAATTCTGCGCTAGCAGTTAAGGTCTATATCCAGCACTTAGTTTGTGGTATCTGTCGGTTTAAATTAGAATATATAATTTTGTCAATAATCTTTACATTGAAATAAAACACATGCGAACAAAGTAAGCATTTACTACAGCCTGCTTTACCGACTTTTAACACGAATTAGATGCATTTATTTACTGTTATATATATATATATATATATATATATATATATATATATATATATATATATATATATATATATATATATATATATATATAAATACACAGAGAGAGATATAGCTATATAGAGATAGACAGACAGACAGACATACAGACAGACAGACAGACAGATAGATAGGTAGGTAGATAGATAGATAGATAGATAGATAGATAGATAGATAGATAGATAGATAGATAGATAGATAGATAAATAGATAGATAAAAAATTATAAAAAAAAAATTATATATTATATATTGAATTTACATTTTTTTAACATTTGTTTTTTTTCTC
Organism: Unio delphinus; assembly: GCA_029339505.1. Classification (NCBI taxonomy): domain Eukaryota; kingdom Metazoa; phylum Mollusca; class Bivalvia; order Unionida; family Unionidae; genus Unio; species Unio delphinus. The sequence goes on along the minus strand of JAQISU010000156.1, from coordinate 2,446,387 downwards.
CATTATTTGTTATTGTAAAATAATATTGTATCTTAACCTTGTCCATTATCCATTTCGTACTAGACCTGCATTACTGAATATTTCTTTTGATTCTGTACACAACTAATAAATAAGTAATATGTTCTCTATGCGTCATGGTTTAATATTACTATCATTATTAATAGAAATAAACGAGTTTATTTATGTCTGGGTCTCCGTTATTGGGATTCCTCATGAGTACCTGACAGAGTCCACGAAATTTATTAAAAGTATAGTAACAGAGTTTTCTAATTGATAAATGATATTTTAATTTGCAAACATTAAGACATTTCTAGAAGCTTTTTTATATTAGGTGATACAGTTTTGGGTATAAAAAGTAAATGTTAAGTTTAGCCTGGAATCGATAGAGTACTAACTAATATAATCACTGGAAACATTATTTATTCTTGCTTCAATTTATAGTTGGTTTTATCAGTATTTTGATTTGGAATTATTCAAATTATTTCTTTTCTTGAAGTTCAAAGGTGTTTTTATCCGATTCTTGGAAATATAGACCAACACTTAAAGTTAAATTCAAAATAAGGAATTAACTCTTGGATTGAATTATTGTTTAAAATAAGTAATTAACTCTTGGATTGAATTATTGTTTAAAATAAGTAATTAACTCTTGGATTGAATTATTTTTAAAAGTAAGTAATTAACTCTTGGATTGAATTATTTTTAAAAGTAAGTAATTAACTCTTGGATTGAATTATTGTTCAAAATAAGGAATTAACTCCTGGATTGAATTATTGTTTAAAATAAGGAATTAACTCTTGGATTGAATTATTTTTAAAAGTAAGTAATTAACTCTTGGATTGCATTATTGTTCAAAATAAGGAATTAACTCTTGGATTGCATTATTGTTTAAAATAAGGAATTAACTCTTGGATTGCATTATTGTTTAAAATAAGTAATTAACTCTTGGATTGCATTATTGTTTAAAATAAGGAATTAACTCTTGGATTGCATTATTGTTTAAAATAAGGAATTAACTCTTGGATTGAATTATTTTTAAAAGTAAGTAATTAACTCTTGGATTGCATTATTGTTTCAAATAAGGAATTAACTCTTGGATTGAATTATTTTTAAAAGTAAGTAATTAACTCTTGGATTGCATTATTGTTTAAAAAAAGGAATTAACTCTTGGATTGCATTATTGTTTAAAAAAGGAATTAACTCTTGGACTGCATTATTGTTTCAAATAATGAATTAACTCTTGGATTGCATTATTGTTTAAAACAAGAAATTAACTCTTGGATTGCATTATTGTTTCAAATAAGGAATTAACTCTTGGATTGCATTATTGTTTAAAAAAGGAATTAACTCTTGGACTGCATTATTGTTTCAAATAAGGAATTAACTCTTGGATTGCATTATTGTTTAAAAAAGGAATTAACTCTTGGACTGCATTATTGTTTCAAATAAGGAATTAACTCTTGGATTGCATTATTGTTTAAAAAAGGAATTAACTCTTGGACTGCATTATTGTTTCAAATAATGAATTAACTCTTGGATTGCATTATTGTTTAAAAAAAGTAATTAACTCTTGGATTGCATTATTATTTCAAATAATGAATTAACTCTTGGATTGCATTATTGTTTAAAATAAGGAATTAACTCTTGGACTGAATTATTTTTAAAATAAGGAATTCACTCTTGTATTGTATTATTGTGATCTAAAAAAATACTTTTAGCACATCAACACTTTACGACCAATAACAGGCACGTCAACACTTTACGACCCATAACAGGCACATCAACACTTTCAGCTTTGGAGATAATTTTGATTTCCACTAAGCATTATTCTGAACTTTTATTATCAGGACTTGCTCTGTAATTATAGGCTTTTTTAAACTTTTATTATCAGGACATGCGTCTGTAATTATAGGCATTATAACTTTTATTATCAGGACTTGCGTCTGTAATTATAGGCTTTTTAACTTTATTATCAGGATTGTGTCTGTAATTATAGGCATTATAACTTTATTATCAGGATTGTGTCAGTAATTATAGGCATTATAACTTTTATTATCAGGACTTGCGTCTGTAATTATAGGCTTTTTTACTTTATTATCAGGATTGTGTCTGTAATTATAGGCATTATAACTGTATTATCAGGATTGTGTCTGTAATTATAGGCATTATAACTTTTATTATCAGGACTTGCGTCTGTAATTATAGGCTTTTTTAACTTTAACTAATCAGGACTTGCGTCTGTAATTATAGGCTTTTTAACTTTTATTATCAGGACTTGTGTCTGTAATTATAGGCTTAGTTAACTTTTATTATCAGGACTTGTTTCTGTAATTATAGGCTTTTTCAGGATTTAACAGGACTTGTGTCTGTAATTATAGGCTTTTTTTCTGGATTTAACAGGACTTGTGTCTGTAATTATAGGCTTTTTTCAGGATTTAACAGGACTTATGTCTGTAATTATAGGCTTTTTTCAGGATTTAACAGGACTTGTGTCTGTAATTATAGGCTTTTTTAGGATTGAGCAGGACTTGTGTCTGTAATTATATGTTTTTCAGGATTTAACAGGACTTGTGTCTGTAATTATAGGATTTTTTAGGATTTAACAGGACTTGTGTCTGTAATTATAAACTTTTTCAGGATTTAACAGGACTTGTGTCTGTAATTATAGGCTTTTTCAGGATTTAACCGGACTTGTGTCTGTAATTATAGGCTTTTTCAGGATTTAACAGGACTTTTGTCTGTAATTATAGGCTTTTTCAGGATTTAACAGGACTTGTGTCTGTAATTATAGGCTTTTTTAGGATTGAACAGGACTTGTGTCTGTAATTATAGATTTTTTTAGGATTGAACTCGCAACACCATAAGTTCGTATTTCATTGGACTTTGTATTTTAGGGAAACAAGTTTTTATTTTATTTATAAGCTTCTTGATTTTCCCTCGTTTTACTTTTGATGAGTATAGGCACATAACATTACCATAGACTACTTTGCTATCTTTTGCCACGTATGAGCTATTCATGAGCCTAAATATGTGTAATGGTAAGACAAATCTTCAAATCAGTAATGTGTAACTCAATTGAGATATTAAAAGAGTTAGCAGTTTAGGTCTGTATCCACCAATTTTCTTACATTATTGGTCTACATCTAATATTTAGCGTACATTTAGGTAATTTAAAAAAAACACACCAATTTACTTATAATTTAAGTCTATATGCACCAGTTAACTTACATTTAGGTCTCTGCCAGTTAACTTACAGGTTAGGTCTATATCCACCTATTATGTTACAACGTAGGCCTTTATCTATCAGGTCTATATCTACCAAATATGTTGCCGTTTAAGTCTCTATCCACCAAATTGCTTACAGTTATGTATATATTTACCAGTTAGCAAATAGGTTGTAGCTTGAGTCTATATCCACCAATTAGATTTAAGTGTAGATCTATATCCTCCAAAGACTCCTTCTGCTACGCTTTTCAAGCCATTTTAGAGAACGTCATTCAACATGACGTACTGGTGTTGCTTGGCGACTTCAACGCTAATGTCGGCTTCAACAAGAGAGAGAGAGAGAAAGAGAAGACCATGGGGCGCCATGTAGTAGGCATGATGACTGACAACGAGGCAAGATTGGTCAAATATTCTGTGAAGAGAATGACTTGGTCATAGGAGGGACTCTGTTCAAGCACAAGAACATCCACGTCACCAGACGGCAGAAATCAGAACCAGAACGACCATATCATCATCAACTATAGGTGCAAACACTCTTTGCAGGACGTGCGAGTGATGCGTCATTCAGGTATCGGCAGCGACCATTTTATTTTTGTGGCCAAGGTGACTTTGAAGCTTAGGAAAGTTAGTATAGGGGTCTCCAGGAATAAACGCTTTGATGTGGTCAAGCTGACAAATCCAAAAGTAAAGGAAGAGTTCAGGCTGGCCATAAGGAATCGGTTTGGTGCTCTAGAAGAGAGACAGCGCTGACCATCGACAATTGTAACAGAGCAATGAAGGAAGCGGGAGAAGACGTTTTAGGCTATAAGAATAGTAAGAAGACAGAGTGGATATCAGAAGAAACAAGGACTCGCATAGAAGAGAGAAGACAGATTAAGAAGAGACTTTTGGATTCAAAATCACCAAGACTGAAAGAGCTAATTTCGAGGGATTATAGAGGAAAAGACAAGGAGTTGAAAAAATCAGCAAGGAAAGACAGGGGAGAATAGACAGAGAGGCTGGCAAAGTAATTGGAGGCATCAGCAGAGCAGAAAGACATGAAGGCGGTGTATCAGAACACAAAAATGCCGAAGGGCGACTACAGTCAGCGCCACGACCTTCCAGTGAAAGATAAAGTTGGAACCTATGTCACAGTGGAAGAGGAGATGCTGAAAAGGTGGAAGCAAGACTTTGAGTCTATCCTGAATCGCCCAGACCCACCAGCACTTGATGACATTCCCGAAGCATTGGAAGACTTCTACATCAAGAAGGCCATTCACAAGCTGAAGAATGGGAAGGCACCTGGCGATGATGGAGTATGTTCCGAGATGCTGAAGAGAGAAGACACGGAGACTCCGCAGCTTCTTTGCCAGATTCTCTGAAAGATATGGGATAATGAGAAAGCACCAAAATTACTGGAAAACCGGAGTCATAGTCAAACTACCCAAGAAAGGAGATCTGGGAAACTGCAACAACTATTGAGGAATCACCATACTATCCTTCACCAGTAAAATCTGCAGCCGCATCATTCTTCTACGAATTACATCAGCTGTAGAAGGCAAATCCTGCATCGACCACATATTTACAAAGCGGCAGATTCTTGAGCAGTCCCATGAGTGGAATAGACCCCTTTATGTGGTCTTTGTGGACTTTGAGAAGGCTTCGACAGCTTGCACCGAGCCTTTATGTGAAAGTTCCTACGACACTATGGCATCCCCCAGTAACTTGTCATCGTCATCAGGTCCCTATACGAGAACTTTGAGTGCAGAGTAACCCACAACAACCTACTCACTGAACTATTCAAGGTGGAAACCGAAGCAAGGATACATTGTCTCTCCGATCCTTTTCTCACTGGCCATTGGCTGGATCATGCGCCGCACCACAGAGGGCAATAGACAAGGAATACAGTGGACGTGTACCTCAATGCCGAATGACCTTGACTATGCCAACGACATCGGGTTGCTGGAAAGCAAACACCATAATATCCAACATAAGACACAAGAGATGGTACAGACAGCAAGCATCATAGGTCTTCGAGTCGACATAGGGAAGACAAACGTCTTGAGGAAGAACACTAGAGTGGGCAACCCAATCACCTTCAACGACTAGCCGCTTGCAAGAAATAGACAATTTCATGTACCTGGGCAGTAAGGTCGCCACGGATTGCACAAGGGAAGTCACCACAAGAATCAGCAAGGCCAATCAAGCTTTGGCAATGCTGAAGCACATCTGGAGGAGAAGAAAGCACTGCATCCACACGAAGATCAGTATCTTCAAGAACAAGGTGTTGATCGTCCTTTAGTATGGGTCAGACTGTTGGAATTCCACTGCTAACATAGAACACAAGCTCGAAGTCTTCCAGACTAAGTGCCTGCGACCGATCATGAGGATATTTTGGCCAAACATGATCTCGAACGAGGAACTCCGGCACAGAGATCATTGCAACTCGTCGATGCAGATGGCTTTGCCACATCTGTAGAATGCTCCGTGACTCAGTACCAAGAATGGCATTGAGATGAACCACACAGGGGAATAGAAACCGCGGCAGACACAAAGAGACTTGGCGACGAACCGTGGAACGAGATCTTTAGACCAGAGGCTTCATCCTGGAGACCGCCCTTGCAACAGCGCCGATAGATCACAATTGTGCTCCCTTGCTATAGCCTCAAGCACCAGACGGCGCAGAGAGTATTGATGATGATGATGATGATGATGAGGATGATGATGATGATGATGATGGTGACGGTCTCTATCTGCCAATTAGCTTACAGTGTAGGACATTTTCCACTACTTAGGTTACAGTTTAGGTCATTTTCGCCAATCAGCTTACAACTTATATCTATATCTACCAAATAAAATGGCATTTATGTCTATATCTACCACATATCTTACAGTTTACGTTTATATCCACCATTTAGCTTATAGTTTAGGTCTCTAAATCTACCAATTAGCACGTATTTTGCAGTTTATATATATATATATATATATATATATATATATATATATATATATATATATATATATATATATATAATACGTAACAATATAGAATATATTGCTTGATTTAATTTTCATTTTGATCTGGAAATGGCTCTGCACAAGATTTGGAAATGGCATTTCCTGATATCTTTTTGGGTTGGACACACTTGATTTGGACCATGTTACACAATGCAATATCATCAACAAGTTGGCTTCACCCAAATGTATGTAAGCATTGCATACAGGGGAAAAGAACATGTACTTTTAAGTTAAGGATCATGGATGGAATAAGTAGAAAAAAGCTTTAAGTGACTTTTTTAAAACGCTAAACAGAATTTGACCAAATACATAATCTAAATAGAATATAACATTATAATACTTAACAATATAGAATAGAACATTCTAATTCATAGCAATATAGAATAGAACATTCTAATACTTAACAATATAGAATGGAACATTCTAATACTTAACAATATAAAATATAACATTCTAATACATAACAATATAGAATGGAATATTCTAATACTTAACAATATAGAATATAACATTTTAATACATAACAATATAGAATATAACATTCTAATACTTAACAATATAGAATGGAACAATATAATACTTAACAATATAAAATATAACATTCTAATACATAACAATATAGAATGGAACATTCTAATATTTAACGATATAGAATATAACACTATAATACTTAACAATATATAATATATATATATATATATATATATATATATATACATATATATATATAACATTCTAATACTTAAAATAAAGAATATGACATTCTAATACTTAAAATATAGAATATAACATTCTAATACTTAACAATATAGAATATAACATTCTAATACTTAACAATATAGAATATAACATTCTAATACATAACAATATAGAATATAACATTCTAATACATAACAATATAGAATATAACATTCTAATACTTAACAATATAGAATATAACATTCTAATACATAACAATATAGAATATAACATTCTAATACTTTAAATAAAGAATATGAAATTCTAATACTTAAAATATAGAATATAACATTTTAATACTTAACAATATATAATGTAACATTCTAATACATAACAATATAGAATATAACATTCTAATACATAACAATATAGAATATAACATTCTAATACTTAACAATATAGAATATAACATTCTAATACATAACAATATAGAATATAACATTCTAATACATAACAATATAGAATAGAACATTCTAATACATAACAATATAGAATATAACATTCTAATACATAACAATATAGAATATAACATTTTAATACTTAAAATATAGAATGTAACATTTTAATACTTAACAATATAGAATATAACATTCTAATACTTAACAATATAGAATATAACATTCTAATACATAACAGTATAGAATATAACATTCTAATACATAACAATATAGAATATAACATTCTAATACTTAATAATATAGAATATAACATTCTAATACATAACAATATAGAATATAACATTCTAATACTTAAAAAAAAGAATATGACATTCTAATACTTAAAATATAGAATATAACATTTTAATACTTAAAATATAGAATGTAACATTTTAATACTTAACAATATAGAATATAACATTCTAATACTTAACAATATAGAATATAACATTCTAATACATAACAGTATAGAATATAACATTCTAATACATAACAATATAGAATATAACATTCTAATACTTAACAATATAGAATATAACATTCTAATACTTAACAATATAGAATATAACATTCTAATACTTAACAATATAGAATATAACATTCTAACATTTAACAATATATAATAGAACATTCTAACACTTAACAATATAGAATAGAACATTCTAACACTTAGCAATATATAACAGAACAGTCTAACACTTAACAATATATAATAGAACATTCGAATACTTAACAATGTATAATAGAACATTCTAACACTTAACAATATACAATAGAACATTCTAATACTTAACAATATAGAATGAATATTTTAATACTAAACCTCAGAAAGAACCACCGACCCACGAGAAACTGCCGTCCAGCTATCTCACATACCCACATTGGCTGAGTCCGAGACTCGAACCCACGCAAACAGAGGTGAGATGACAGTGACCCGTAACGGTTCAGCGCTTTGGACCACTCAACAATAAAAATGTTATTTTAGGTTAGCGTAGCAATTATCGACTTGCATTGCGTACTGCTCTGTCTGCGTACTGAATTTAATGGATATTTTTGTTCACGTCCAGGCTCTTTACAATTTGAAACGATGCGATTGCTAGCCTGATATTGTTGCTGTTGTTGTAGGGTTTAAAGCCGTTTTCAGCACAAGATAGGCTATACGTGGCGACCCGTATTAATGGTGGATGAAGAACCCGGGAAAGCCCAAAAAGGAACCACAGACGCACAAGAAGTTACTGACAAGCTTTCTCACATAACCACATTGACAGAATCCGAGACTCTAATCCACGCAGACAAAGGTGAGATGGCAGTGATCCGTAACGGAGCGCACTTTAGACCACTTGGCCACTGGGGGCCCCCTATTGCTAGCCTGACTATTAATCATTGGTCGTGCACATGATGAAGAAAGAACAGAAAATGAAAAATCAGCACTTCATAATGAGAACATGAGAGGCTTTAGGTTTGATAGAAAAAGTAGAGTACATTAGTAAGAGTATTATTATGGGGGGAAGGGGTCAGCATGTTTACCTTGATCTGAATGCAGGATATTGCTATTCCCTGGAGAAAAACACGATGCTGATCTTGATTGCAAAGTTGATGAAAAGTCCACTGAGATGTCAGAGTTTATTCATATAATGATGAAGGTGAGGTGGATAGGAATATGGATATGCGTTCTTGAGAATATGTATAGGTCCAACACAATCAAGATTTAAGCGATCGAATGCAATAGGACTATACTGACATTGGAGTAACCCATCTTCGAAAGTCATAAATAGTGAACAATATGTACCAAAACCTCTTTCACATCTTCCGTCACAAGAAAAAACCTAATTAAAACATATTATTTGAATATCAACACTCGTCTCCAGATGTTCCTAACACGAACAAATACAATGTACTATGACGTTGAAATTGTAGATTCCATATACGTCAGAGCTGGCTTGTATTTGCCCTTTCGTCTTGCAACATCTGAATGTAAGAAGACACTGATTTCTGATCAGGCTTATCAGAAACTTGAGTCCTTAACGTTGTTTCAGGTTGAGTTTCGGAATTGTTCGTTTGAGACTCAGAAGTTGTTTCATCAGAAGACTGCTGGGATGAAAACTAGCCTGCAATATAAACTTTGTGAGTCAAGGAATAATGGTCAGTTGTACATTTTATTATATATTATTGTAATCTAGCATTGTATTTATTACTTTACTTCAAATTTGACCTGGATTGTTAATGTCGTGTAAAAAAGTCTGTAAACAACTAATACATAAATAAATAGCCAGAATATTCTTTTTGTGCACGGGGTTTACTATCAGGATCATATTTAATAGAAGTAAACATGTTTATTTGTATGGGTCTAGGTTATTTGGATTCCCCTCCCTCCAATTTACTCGAATATAACTGACTTAGTTGAATTTTATAGTTATAGTACAGACCCTGTAATTATAACTAACACATTTGTTAATAAATCTTACGATGTTTCTAAAATGTTATTTACCAATAGGTAATTTTTATCACATAGATTGGATGGAGTGGGGATGCGTTGTGATTCTTAGTCAGTAAGAATATCATAAAATCTTGATACTGGAAATTTTATACATTTGTGTTTTGACATTTGAGCAGAATCGTGTTATTGCTGTGTGATTTGAAAGTATTCAGATAATTTCTTCTCTAAAAACTTTCTTAGAAAGTTAAAGTTGTGGGAATACAGAAAGTGGAAGCATGGAACATCTATCCAAACATAATGTAATCTAAAGAGAATTGTATAACCCAATATTTTTTACCAGTGGCCCATATTTGATGCCAAGTTACCCACTGGCGGACTGAGGTCGCGCTGTAAAATAAATAAATCAATACATCAATAACTTTGTCTTCACAATATTCCAAATATATAAATTAGTGAATAAGAAATGCCACTATTAGGCTTACAAAATGAAAGACATCGATCACATATTTGGCAATTCGTCACTAGATGCAACATCAGGAATATACGGGAAGAAACTTGGAGAAGTATTTCTACGTCAAAGAAGGCAGTTCGACGTGGTCCTATAAATGTAAGAAACTCGAGAAATTTCACGAAATTTGTTAGTAAGAAATACTTGCCACTTATGACGCATATGATGGTTGAAAAAACCGAACCCATGGACAGAAAAGTGCAAATTAATGTTTGCGATATTCTGGTCCTATGCTTGATTTTTTTTAGGATCAAAATATTGAAGTGAATTATGGAAAAGAAGAAAAGGAAAATTGATATATTGAATATTTTAATGAAGAAAGTAAATTTAGGATGAGGAAAATAAAGATAGAAAATCTTGAAAAGAAAAAAATAATTAGGAAAAAAAGAAAAGGATCTTGTATTCCCAGGCGGTTACACATCCTAGAAATAATCGGGCCCCACGTTGCTTATCGGACAAACATCAGTATTTTCAACGTGGTATGGCCGTACAAGCATAAGTATGCCTATGTAAGACTAATATTTGGTTTACTCTTCGCCATTTCCAAAATACAGACCTTTACGTTTATATGCCGTGTAAACTTAGTAATTAAAGTGTACGGATTTGTCCAAATTAGAGAAAGAGCCTACATATATTTTATTTTAGACTTGAGTTGCTTAACAAGAGATTTCTAACTTGAAATGGACTTAAATATCAAAGCATTAAAACGAAGATTCTGGTAATTTTTTGTTTCATTATTATTATTATTATTATTATTATTAGTAGTAGTAGTAGTAGTAGTAGTAGTAGTAGTAGTAGTAGTCTTGTATCACTCGTTTTAACTGAATAGGTAAATAAGTGACGTCAGCCTATGAACTACATTTAAAGATGGGATCGAACCTGATTTGCAATGGATATCTATATTCTTGAATCTTGGAGACGTTAAAATTGTGGAAACTGAAAGGGGTGCAGGGGACATCCATCAACTTTATTTTGTTAATGGCCATTATTCGAAGTATTTGTCGCGGAATAACAAATTTCACACTGATAGACTGGAGCCCTTTTTAAAAATCATGTAAGAGCCAGATAGATATTTCTTTAAATACAGAAAGCACTTTTATTAAAAACAGCGAAGCCATGGAACAGATAATTCATATATGTTTAGGACTGTAACATTTCCTGTGTAGGATTTAACGTGATATTAGCCTAATGGTTTTGCTATTGATTTATCAGATATGTAACATAATAACTGGGATATAGAAATAATCTGAATTTAACATTTTTAACAAAAACACTTTAGGGACATTCACATCCGATACACGAGACCTAAACTTTATGTTACGACTCGAGAGTTTTAAACTACGTAATGAAAATAACAGAAAGCCATCAATATTTTTAAATTCAACAAATAATTTATTTCCATAGAATACAAAGTTAAAATTTAAATAGAACTCACAGTAATGTGAATTAAATCCCAAGCTTTTCATCACCAGTCATCACGAATAAAGTTCAAACTAAATTTAAGTGTTATTGGAAATCAGATCCCGAGCTGATGGTGTTGATGTGATTGTAGAGGAAGAGTAATTTGTCGGGTAAAAATAATGTGTCATAATAGTTATTTTCGAAAAGACCAATTATTAAAAGAACAAGTCTATTCTCAAAAATTATGTTACTGAACAAGTAAACATAATGTCCTTGTTTCAGACCAAGATAATGATTTATATAATCCCCACTTTAACAAAAATTAGCTAGGTATTATTTGTTTTCCAAACCAAAACATCAGTGTCCTTAAAACAATAAATTTGATTTTAGACAAGGTCAAATAAACCAAATGCAGCTTACCTTATAATATAATGAATTAAAATCTAACAAACAATGCCAATTAAGTATATGATGAATTAAAATCTAACAAACAATGCCAATTAAATATATGATGAATTAAAATCTAACAAACAATGCCAATTATATATATAATGAATTAAACTCTTAGAAACAATGCCAATTAAATATATGATGAATTAAAATCTAACAAACAATGCCAATTAAGTATATGATGAATTAAAATCTAACAAACAATGCAAATTAAATATATAATGAATTAAAATCTAACAAACTAATCAAATTAAATATATGATGAATTAAAATCTAACAAACAATGCCAATTAAATATATGATGAATTAAAATCTAACAAACTAATCAAATTAAATATATGATGAATTAAAATCTAACAAACAATGCCAATTATATATATAATGAATTAAACTCTTAGAAACAATGCCAATTAAATATATGATGAATTAAAATCTAACAAACAATGCCAATTAAGTATATGATGAATTAAAATCTAACAAACAATGCAAATTAAATATATAATGAATTAAAATCTAACAAACTAATCAAATTAAATATATGATGAATTAAAATCTAACAAACAATGCCAATTAAATATATGATGAATTAAAATCTAACAAACAATGCAAATTAAATATATGATGAATTAAAATCTAACAAACAATGCCAATTAAGTATATGATGAATTAAAATCTAACAGACAATGCAAATTAAATATATAATGAATTAAAATCTAACAAACTAATCAAATTAAATATATGATGAATTAAAATATAACAAACAATGCAAATTAAATATATGATGAATTAAAATCTAGCAAACAATGCCAATTAAGTATATGATTAATTAAAATCTAACAAACAATGCCAATGAAATATATGATGAATTAAAATCTAACAAACAATGCAAATTAAATATATAATGAATTAAAATCTAACAAACAATGCCAATTAAATATATGATGAATTAAAATCTAACAAACAATGCCAATTATATTTATAATGAATTAAACTCTTAGAAAATATGCAAATTAAATATATGATGAATTAAAATCTAACAAACAATGAAAATTAAATATATGATGAATGAAAATCTAACAAACAATGCCAATTAAATATATAATGAATTAAACTCTTAGAAACAATGCAAATTAAATATATAATGAATTAAAATCTAACAAACAATGCCAATTAAATATATGATGAATTAAAATCTAACAAACAATGCCAATTATATATATAATGAATTAAACTTTTAGAAACAATGCAAATTAAATATATGATGAATTAAAATCTAACAAACAATGCAAATTAAATATATGATGGATTAAAATCTAACGAACAATGCAAATTAAATATATGATGAATTAAAATCTAACAAACAATGCAAATTAGTTATATGATGAATTAAAATCTAACAAACAATGCCAATTATCTATATAATGAATTAAACTCTTAGAAACAATGCCAATTAAATATATGATGAATTAAAATCTAACAAACAATGCCAATAAAATATATGATGAATTAAAAACTAACAAACAATGCCAATTATATATATATAATGAATTAAACTCTTAGAAACAATGCAAATTAAATATATGATGAATTAAAATCTAACAAACAATGCAAATTAAATATATAATGAATTAAAATCTAACAAACTAATCAAATTAAATATATGATGAATTAAAATCTAGCAAACAATGCCAATTAAATATATGATGAATTAAAATCTAACAAACAATGCCAATTAAGTATATGATGAATTAAAATCTAACAAACAATGCCAATTAAATATATGATGAATTAAAATCTAACAAACAATGCAAATTAAATATATAATGAATTAAAATCTAACAAACAATGCCAATTAAACATATGATGAATTAAAATCTAACAAACAATGCCAATTATATATATGATGAATTAAACTCTTAGAAAATATGCAAATTAAATATATGATGAATTTAAATCTAACAAAGAATGAAAATTAAATATATGATGAATGAAAACCTAACAAACAATGCCAATTAAATATATAATGAATTAAACTCTTAGAAACAATGCAAATTAAATATATAATTAATTAAAATCTAACAAACAATGCCAATTAAATATATGATGAATTAAAATCTAACAAACAATGCCAATTATATATATATATAATGAATTAAACTCTTAGAAACAATGCAAATTAAATATATGATGAATTAAAATCTAACAAACAATGCAAATTAAATATATGATGGATTAAAATCTAACAAACAATGCAAATTAAATATATGATGAATTAAAATCTAACAAACAATGCAAATTAATTATATGATGAATTAAAATCTAACAAACAATGCCAATTATATCTATAATGAATTAAACTCTTAGAAACAATGCCAATTAAATATATGATGAATTAAAATCTAACAAACAATGCCAATTAAATATATGATGAATTAAAATCTAACAAACAATGCAAATTAAATATATAATGAATTAAAATCTAACATATAATAACAATTAAATATATGATGAATTAAAATCTAACAACAATGCAAATTAAATATATGATGAATTAAAATCTCACAAACAATGCCAATTAAATATATAATGAATTAAAATCTTAGAAACAATGCCAATTAAAGATATGATGAATTAAAATCTAACAAACAATGCAAATTAAATATATGATGAATTAAAATCTAACAAACAATGCCAATTAAATATATAATGAATTCAAATCTTAGAAACAATGCAAATTAAATATATCATGGATTCAAATCTAACAAACAATGCAAATTAAATATATGATGAATTAAAATCTTAGAAACAATGCAAATAAAATATATAATGAATTAAAATCTAACAAACAATGCAAATTAAATATATGATGAATTAAAATCTAACAAACAATGAAAATTAAATACATGATGAATTAAAATCTAACAAACAATGCAAATTAAATACATAATGAATTAAAATCTAACAAACAATGCCAATTAAATATATGATGAATTAAAATCTTAGAAACAATGCCAATTAAATATGTGATGAATTAAAATCTAACAAACAATGCAAATTAAACATAAAATGAATTAAAATCTAACAAACAATGCAAATTAAATATATGATGAATTAAAATCTAACAAACAATGCAAATTATATATATAATGAATTAAAATGGTAGAAACAATGCAAATTAAATATATAATGAATTAAAATCTTAGAAACAATGCAAATTAAATATATGATGAATTAAAATCTAACAAACAATGCAAATTAAATATATAATGAATTAAAATCTTAGAAACAATGCCAATTAAATATATGATAAATTAAAATCTAACAAACAATGCAAATTAAATATATGATGAATTAAAATCTAAAAATAATGCCAATTAAATATATGATGAATTAAAATCTTAGAAACAATGCAAAAAAAATATATAATGAATTAAAATCTTAGAAACAATGCCAATTAAATATATGATGAATTAAAATCTTAGAAACAATGCCAATTAAATATATGATGAATTAAAATCTAACAAACAATGCAAATTAAATACATAATGAATTAAAATCTAACAAACAATGCCAATTAAATATATGATGAATTAAAATCTTAGAAACAATGCCAATTCAATATATAATGAATTAAAATCTAACAAACAATGCAAATTAAATATTGATGAATTAAAATCTAACAAACAATGCCAATTAAATATATAATTAATTAAAATCTTAGAAACAATGCAAAGTAAATATATGATGAATTAAAATCTAACAAACAATGCAAATTAAACATATAATGAATTAAAATCTAACAAACAATGCAAATTAAATATATGATGAATTAAAATCTAACAAACAATGCAAATTATATATATAATGAATTAAAATGTTAGAAACAATGCCAATTAAATATATGATGAATTAAAATCTAACAAACAATGCAAATTAAATATATAATGAATTAAAATCTTAGAAACAATGCCAATTAAATATATGATGAATTAAAATCTAACAAACAATGCAAATTAAATATATGATGAATTAAAATCTAAAAATAATGCCAATTAAATAAATGATGAATTAAAATGTTAGAAACAATGCAAATTAAATATATAATGAATTAAAATCTTAGAAACAATGCCAATTAAATATATGATGAATTAAAATCTTAGAAACAATGCAAATTAAATATATGATTAATTAAAATCTAACAAACAATGCCAATTAAAAATGTAATGAATTAAAATCTTAGAAACAATGCAAATTAAATATATGATGAATTAAAATCTTAGAAACAATGCAAATTAAATATATAATGAATTAAAATCTTAGAAACAATGCCAATTAAATATATGATGAATTAAAATCTTAGAAACAATGCAAATTAAATATATAATGAATTAAAATCTTAGAAACAATGCCAATTAAATATATGATCAATTAAAATTTTAGAAACAATGCATATTAAATATATGATGAATTAAAATCTAACAAACAAGGCAAATTAAATATGTGATGAATTAAAATTTTAGAAACGATGCCAATTAAATATACAATGATTTAAAATCTTAGAAACAATGCAAATTAAATATATGATGAATTAAAATCTAACAAACAATGCAAATTAAATATATGATGAATTAAAATCTAACAAACAATGCAAATTAATTATATGATGAATTAAAATCTAACAAACATTGCCAATTAAATATATGATGAATTAAAATCTAACAAACAATGCAAATTAAATATATGATGAATTAAAATCTAACAAACAATGCATATTAATTATATGATGAATTAAAATCTTAGAAACAATGCAAAGTAATTATATGATGAATTAAAATCTAACAAACAATGCAAATTAATTATATGATGAATTAGAATCTAACAAACATTGCCAATTAAATATATAAGACAAACATTAATACTAGTTTTCTCAGTTTGTGTTTGAGAGGCTTTATTTATTATTTGTTGAATGTTACTAAATATTCTGCTTTTCTTTACTATCTGTCCATTAGTTTAAGATATATATATATATATATATATATATATATTCGATACATTCAATATTCTGTAGCGATTCAAAACAAAACCAACCCACCCAAAAGAACACACTAGAGCTATAAATAGGTGATTCTACTCAATACATTGCCATACCACTGTGTTTTATGTTTGTGTTATTGCAAAGGTATGTCATATATTCGCATACCAAAAATGCAAAACATTGAAGATTATCGCTTGATATGTTTTAACAGTATTTCATGCATGATTTCATATGGATGTCTCGGTAATTTGAATTTGACTCCCTATTGCCTTCTATTACTTCGTTTGTTGATATAGTTTGATAGTTATAAACATATCGAATAATCTGCTAATAATAGTATTGTCAATCGTTGAAAATTCAGAATAGAATAACCTTTTATTTTTTGACGTTATTTTCAGGTTTTTAGTCATTTTTTTGCATTCTTTATATCGGATAAAGTTTTTCATTCCTAATATGCTTTATGATGTGAATACTTTTGACAGTTATTTTTGAACGTCACTAATGGTTAATGTGTGGAAATTCATCATTGATGTAGTAGTACCAATAGCATTAAAAACTAGTATATTCATCTCCGTGTAAATATTTCAAATCTTAACTAAAAATAAAACCCACCATTATTCAATCATCGTCAAAAATTTGAAACCTGAGATATTCACTTTATTAGGACCGATATATGGGAATTTCCATAACGGCACATTTCAAGCGGAACCAGTGCAGCGGCGGTAGCCGAGTAGGTTCAGCGTCCGACTATAATAATCGCTTTGTTGATACTCGTCCGATCCAGCCCGAAATCTGTTGCCTATTCGCAAAATGCATTTAACTCCTGTTTCCTGGGCTTGAGGTTGCCAATAGTGTATTAAATGTGACGTTAATACCAATAAAACTATATAAACAAGCCGGAGGTAAATACTTAAATAATGATAATATACTACTACTACTACTACTACTACTACTACTACTACTACAACGACTACTAATATTACTACTACTACTACAACGACTACTAATACTACTACTACTATTACTACTACTACTACTACTACTAATAATAATAATAATAATGACAATAATAAGAACGTCTTTGTATGGCGCCTAATCTGTAGAAGCTCTAGGCCCTTAGCAAGATCTACAATGATATCATTACAAAATAAGATACAAATCACCATGAAATTAGAAAACAAAAACAGTACATGCTGAAAATATTTAAAGTCTGAAACATTATTAGGTCTTTGAGTTTCTCCCAGCACTCGATAAAGGTGAGTTTTAAGAGCATTTTTGAAATGGGTCACAGTATTTTTGTGTTTAATTTCAATAGGCAATTCGTTCCACGCTGCTTGGCCCATGTATGCAAATGATCGTTATCCATACAACTTCGTTTTCATAGTGGGAATAATGAGTATACTATTGTCAGAAGAACATACGTATCTGGCTGGTGTGTACACATGGGTGAGGCCAGATAGGAATGTTATACTGGAGTCCGTCAGAAAATGTAGAACAGAGAAACAATTTTGTTTTTGATTCTGGATCGAATGGATAACCACTGTAGGGTACAGTGCAGCATGGAGGTGTTCTCTGTTCATGGTACTCTAAAGATAATCCGAGAAGCTGTGTTTTGAACTTTTTGAAATTTCTGGAGTAGATGTTGAGACGAACAGACGCACCTTTCTATTCCGTGGATTGTAGCATCAACTTGAGTTAGGTGGTTAGATTTATAAATTTGGGTGTCATCAGCGTATGATTGGCGAGACATGGGGTGATGATCTATGATCTATGACACTTGAGAACGGCTCAGTATATATAATGAAGAGAACAGGTCCAAGAACAGACCCCTTTTGAAAACCATACCTTAAATCAACTGGGCTGGTGTGTATTCTATTTGCAGATATAATGTATGACCTATTAACTAAGTAGGACTTGAACCACATTACGACTGTATTGTGAAGGAAAAATATATGCCGGAGACGGTTAAAAAATATTTCATGATCTAGTGTGTCAAATACTTCAGACAAATCAATGAGGGTGAGGACTGTAAACTTTCCGTTATCCAAAACAGAGAGAATGTCATTAACTACTTTCAGAAGAGTCATTTCAGTACTGTGGCAAGGGCGATATGCAGACTTTATGTTGCTAAAATTAAGATGAGATACAAGTTGGGTTAGAACAAGCATGTTGATCAGAACGGGATATTAGAAACTGGGCGGTAGTTTTTTAACTCGTTCTGGTCGGGTGTTGGTTTCTTCAGGTTTTGAAAAAATGATGGGATGGCCACGGATGAGAGCGATGTATTAATAAGATCATTAACGAAGGCGATATTGGATCTAAGCACTAAAGCAGAAGTGAAGTTCAAGCTGCTAACGGTTGCCGCTGAAATTCTGTATCGTAACTGAATAGTGAAGAATAGTCAATTGAAGGTGTGTTAGGAAGATTATCTCTTTTGGTTTGTACCTTGTAACGACAACAAATTGCAAACAGGTAAGGAAGGCCTACTGGAGAGAAAGTAGTTGGAAGTGGTTTACATTCCTTGACATTTGTTAGTTATGTCGAAAAGATCTTTGCAGCTGGAACTCTCCGTGATCTTAATAATGTTGTAGGATAATTTGGCGAAATGGACTATGTTTATGACGTTTTTCAAGGCGGCTTCATTGATTTATTTATGAATAGTGAATCTGGCGGAAAGCCAAAGGCTCTCTGGTTTACGGCGGTCTCTTTCGGATTACAAAGCTGGTCCTAATACCGCTATACTACAGATAACAAGTTTGAATTGATACTATGTACTGAAAAACAATTTAGAAATATTACTGAGGCAAACGTCAGGTTGCGAGAGAGAGAGAGAGAGAGAGAGAGAGAGAGAGAGAGAGAGAGAGAGAGAGAGAGAGAGAGAGAGAGAGAGAGAGAGAGAGAGAGAGGTCAAATTCTGTGAAGAGAATGACTTGGTCATAGGAGGGACTCTGTGCGAGCACAAGGACATTCACAAGCTCACATGGACGTCACCAGACGGCAGAACGCAGAACTAGACCGACTAGGCGACTTCAACGCTAGGGTCGGCTTCAACAAAAAAGAGAGAGAGAGAGAGAGAGAGAGAGAGAGAGAGAGAGAGAGAGAGAGAGAGAGAGAGAGAGAGACCCAATTCAGAAATTCGAAATCAAACGCAGATGTCTGTGTTGACATTTGTATCAAATTTATTATGGAGAAATACGATCATCAAAATTCTAAACTAACATGGTCAGGTATTGTGCAATACTACAATGGAAGAAGAAAAAAAAAGGTGATAGGATCCCCATAATGATATTTGATAGAACTGCATTTGGTATGGAGCTGTTATTGGTGATAATTATTTCCCAGAAGAAGGCATTTATAAGTTAGAAAAGAAAACACGCTAAAATAGAGCTTTTGTGTTCGAAGCTGCGAGTCAACTGTGCTTTTATGGTTCACAACATTTATTCGTTAACATTTTGCATAAAATAAATTTATTATCAAAACGAATATAACATATTTAGGTACATACAGTACATACCAAAATATCTTATATTCGTTTTGATAATAAATTTATTTTACTGCAATCACTGTGGCTGTATTTAAGAGATGTGAGTAATATTCATTATATCAACTAACACAACTGAGTATAGTTGATAATAAATCATTAAAAATAGGCATACAGTGAATTATCTTCATTAATAAAATTCATTTTAGGACAAATCGGGAAAGGTTCCCACACGATCGTCATCTGGTGCTAATTGTTGGTAAGGTTTTGGTACTGAGGACTCGCCTCAGTGATTGCAGTAGCTTGGGTATGACAATTTGTTTTTGTTTGGTTTTTATTGCCATGTTTCAGTACATGGTAGAATATACATGACGGCAGATATATTTCGCCGAGAAAGAACCCTGATACTTTCCTGAAATTAACTCCACAGACCCACCGGAAGCTACAAACACTCATTGATCGACCATACAGAAGAAAATGTTTAGGGCTTAGCAAAGGTTAGAACCTTTCATCTCTCCACCACCCGGGCTCCTAGCAAACTTTATATGGGAATGTTTACAGTTTACTTCCTTTAGCCAGTATATAGTTTAAAATATTCCGTTTATTATAAAGACATTAGCATATCTTCATTTTAACTAGTGAATTGAAATGACTTGGTACGAGTAGAATATTAATCTCCGTTCAAACGATTATTACTTCCTTGATTTGATGCTGTATAGTGAAGCACTGTATGCAGGTTATCAATTGCAGGTAATTCGAATACAATGCTGGCAATTCGAATAGAGTGCAGGTCATCGGAATCGAGCTCCTAGCACAGAAAAACACCCCGATAGAAGGGGTTAGGGATGATCCGTTGCTGGAATTTTAATACGCTAACCACTAAGACACCTCAGGATGTATATGAAGTTACTTTCCGTCATAATCTTAATCAGCAACATCTGACATCACACAATCTATGCTATTTCAATCAGATTCCCTTTAACGTCAGTCTCGTTTTACCTGTAAACAAAATTATATGAAAATAAATGGGTTGCAAATACTGTACTGCATTATCGGTCCTGTCACGGGTGACTTGATGTATGTATCCTATACAAGAGTGTTAATCATACCGTATCATGACTAAGGGCGTTGTCAAATAATTTCGCGACTTATTTGGTCTGATTAGTAAATTTGGCGACTATTGGATCTCGTGAGAGAATTACCCGACAACGCGTTTTGTCAGACAGCTTGGCAGTAGCGTTACGTGATCACATAGCTTGGTGGCAATGGGGCCTAGTCAGACAGTGCGGTGGCTATAGGACCTGGTCATATAATTTAATGGGCTAATTGCCTTGTCAGACAGCTTGGTGGCCACGGGGTCTAGTCAGATAGTTTAGCGGCTACATGCGGTGGCCATACAATTATGGTACAAAGTGCCTTGCCCGACCGCTTGGCAGCCACTGTACTGGGTCAGACAGTTTGGCGTCTACGTGACCTAGCTTGTGTGGCGGTCTGGTCAGGGGATCTGGTCAGACAGTTTCGTGACCACATGGATTGAGGTCGGTCATTGTGAATGTAAAGAATGGAAAAGAGTGCGTGAAAACTAACATGCATATATTGTAATTTGGTCTCTTGATTTACATCACAACTGTAACAGGATGAAGCCATTTGGGACTGGAGTTCGTGAAGACAAAACAATTTTGTAACATAAAAGAACAGAGCAGAACTTGTATTAATACACGTAAATATCAGGCCACATGTCGGTGACACAGGATAATACCACAACTACTACAATAATACAAAAGCGAATCAATACCATATGGAGATACGAACACATCACAGGCATCTGAGCAAGAATACACAGTTTATTGTAATGCGAGATTATCTGTGCACACATATTTATTGTAATGCTGTTATGATAAAACAAAACAATTTTCTTGGATTGTACACAAATTGGAAGAGAAAAAAATATTATATCATTGTGAAGTATGGAGCACTACCGTTTCCTCAGAGAACAAAAGGTTTATATTATTTTCATTCTTTTATTACGGTAGTACATTTAGCAAGTTTGGCAGAATTTAGCGATTAATGACAAATAAAGACTTGTAGGTTTCCAAGAAAGGTGGTTTACGGCAATTTAACGGCTTTAGTAACTTTCTGTATGAACGTTAAGACAAATGAATTAATAATAGTATTTGTTCCTCCTGTTATTTTTATCACAATGATTAAATTTTTTTTTAATGGAACTTTTACGGACAAGATGTTTCAGACCCCCTCCACCCATGGAACGTTTACGGACGAAGGGGAATTGAACATGAAGAATATTTTGACTGTATACGGATAGGGAAACTGGGCTGGCGTATAAGGACAATAGTTATATATAAATATATATCGACACATAAAACGCATACAAACGAACTTCTAAGGGCCAAGTGTTATACATACATACATACATACATACATACATACATACATACATACATACATACATACATACATACATAAATACCTACCTACCTACCTACCTACCTACATACATACATACCAACCTACCTACCTACCTACACACACACACACACACGCGCGCGCATGCATACATACATACATACATACATACATACATACATACATACATACATACATACATACATACATTCATGCATGCATGCATGCATGCATGCATACTTACATACATACATACATACATACATACATACATACATACATACATACATACATACATACATACATACATACATACATACATGCATGCATACATGCATGCATGCATGCATGCATGCATACTTACATACATACATACATACATACATACATACATACATACATACATACATACATACATACATGACAAAGATAATAAAGATGTTTTCGATGCATATGAGTTGTTGAAAAGGGCCTTTGAGATTTTTCTACATGTTGTCTTCTTATCTTCTCTTTCTTCACCAAAAATTCGTTATTTTCACTCCTGCATTCTTTTTCCTTCTTTCTATTCTTTCTCCTCTTCCTTTTCACATACTCCTCTTTTTCGATACTTTAGTTTCTTCATCTTTTTAATTTTAATCGTTCCAGGTTCTCATTCTGATTCTGTCTTCCTCGTTCCTCTTGACTCCCTTTCTTTTCTTCAACAGCTCTCTCCATGTTTCCTCTTCTTTGCACTGTTAGCCTCGATCTGAGCCCTGTTGATGGCATAACACCATACTCCAATTTCATCTTGAAATGCGCCACTGTTCTATTATCATATATTGACTCTTGTAATCACGTCGATCTGACTTAAAGCCATCTTTGTTTATTCCCTGTAGAATGGCTCGAATGACTGAGATTCATTGAAGGCGTATTCGTCCATTCTGATATGCAAGACTGGGTAATATCCCGTTACTTGGGGCTTTCCAAGTGAGCACTGCGACGCTCTTCTACGACTGACTTGATTCTGGCGGAGTTAGCCTCAAACGAGTCGTTGTTCTTTGCCTGCTACTTACCAAAGATCCGTGTGGCTGTGCTGTACACCACCTCTCTTTGATACTGCCGTTGATATGTTCTGAATCAAACGTCTAGGAGAGGGCATCAGTGAAATCATCAGCCTTGTGTGGATATGACGTCTTGCGGACGCGTCAATATGTGGTTTAAACTATTGCATAGAGCGTTCTATGGCTGAAGCTTCAGTTTTGCAATCAGCGCTCTTAGAATGTATGGGTAAAATTCACAGTCTTCATGGTAGTGATCAAGTCCAGTTGGTACCAGTGTTTGGACCGGGGATACTTCCAAGACACTTTATGCTGTGGCGTTGTCTGAAAGAATGAATTGGTGATGCTGAGGTCGAGGTAAGATCACATCTATATGAGTCTCTGTCAGTTCTCATTCAAGATCCCAATGCCAAAATTGCCAAGACAGGAAAGTCAAGAGTGATGGTCAGCATCCACCCTAGCGTTGATGTCGCCCAATAAGTAATATCAACTTCTCCTACTCGACAATTTGGCCGATGAGCAAGTTTTAAACAGCTTAGAACTCACCCTTGGTATCTGGGGTGGCGCTTAGTGTGTGAGTGTAAACGCTGATCACGTCAACAGGCCCGGTTGTAGTGTGGCTGCGGAGAGATAACATTCGTCCGTTTCCTTGTTGGCAGGGTTCTATCATCCCCAACAGAGTTCCTGACGACAAATCTAACACCAGACTCTCTTGCTTCGTCAGCGCTCTGTCCTTGCCAAAATAACATGTAGTTCTCCTATCTGAGGGACCCGGAATCTTTTAGCTATGTCTCGTGTAGTTTGGCGATGTGGACCTGGAGTTTCACAATGTTCGTCATTGATGACTGAAGTCTTTCGAACATCGTTGATTGCCTGGAAATCATCGGAGAGGCCAGTCAGCATGGTCGGGATATTCCAAGTACCTAGCATGAGGATTGGAGGTTTCCATTTTTGTGTTATTTTGTGATTAGATGAAAGTTGAAGATTTTCTTTGTATTCATATACTCCAAATTACCATTGTGGTGGGAGATAACTGCACGATAATGTGGAAGATTGATTTACTTGCTAAAACATTTCCTACGTAATTTTTCAAAATGGTTTTCTCTGCATAGTGTTAAAAACACGAATGTTAATGTTAAAAGTTATTTTATTAGCTTTTCACCTAAATAAAAATCCAAATCGATTAAAGTGTTATTATTACTTTGTCAGTCCTATACTAATTTTACTATTTATTATTATCATTTAGCAATTTATATAAGTCATAGGTTTTGAATTTGACCACGCTCTGTAGTTATTTGACAAGTACTGTTTAACCATTCCAATATAGCCTTCGGTTTTATACCACGTGCCATTACTGAACCAATCAGAATTGGCAGACCAAATCCGCCAACGAATCAGATGTGGCAAACTGGCAAACCTCATTCTATCACAATTCTTGTGATATCAACCACATATGAATATGGTTCAATATATTTCAGTATATATAAAACATTCTCACATCATATATCTTGCTCTGTACAAAACGCCGCGATATAAACTCTATATCCTAATTTTTTTGTATAGTTTTTAGTAGCAGAACAACATTTCTCTAATGGATATACTGTGGCAAACCAGCGACTGGTTAAAATGGTACTGAAAGAATTGCAGTTAGATATTACCTATGGCACGACTTTGACTTCATCTGAATGTAAATATAGATATAAATAACATACCTGTAATATAGATATAAATAACATACCTGTAATCTGAATGTAAATATAGATATAAATAACATACCTGTAATCTGAATGTAAATATAGATATAAATAACAGACCTGTAATCTGAATGTAAATATAGATATAAATAACATACCTGTAATATGAATGTAAATATAGATATAAATAACAGACCTGTAATATGAATGTAAATATAGATATAAATAACAGACCTGTAATATGAATGTAAATATATATATAAATAACATACCTGTAATATGAATGTAAATATAGATATAAATAACATACCTGTAATATCTAACCGCAAATGTAAATATATATATATATATATATATATATATATATATATATATATATAAATAACATACCTGTAATATCTAACCGCAAATGTAAATATAGATATAAATAACATACCTGTAATATCTAACCGCAGATGTAGTGGGTTACAAACAAGCAAAAATGGCGTCCTTAAGAAATTGATCGGTGAAAAGTTAATTTACGGCGAAATACGAACAACCTGAAACTGCATGTTTAATACGCATGTTGTGATGTTTCCATCAAGCAAACACATGATGGCGAAACACATTTGGTAATAAATGAGGTACTAAAGGCATGTAATTTGTGCCAGAAACAGTTTGAAATGTAAAATGTCAAACCTTGTCAAGCAAAGTGTAATATAATGATCAACATGGTAAACCTTATTGACAGATATTTTCTCTATGTATAATAACTATGGGATTAGCGAACTAGTAATTTAGTATAATTTTACGCCATTGACAGCAGGAAGTCTGCGAATATGCCTGTGGAGTGGACATTATCGACAACAGGGAGAAATTATACGTTAAAATTCATATAACCACAAAACAATGCGTTTCATTAGTCAAGGCTCGTATACTGAGCAACCAAACCGAAAATTAAAGATGTGAGTAACCCTATAAACAAAATAGGGAGACCAAAAGGATTACATAAAAACTAGTACTAGAGTATTCCCGGGGTAGGCAACCAAAGCGAATGCCTATTGAATGAAATGGAAGCACCACCAGGAAAAAGCAGGTAGATCTTAACCGTCCTTGGAACCCACATACACTACGGTGAGCATTAGGTCACCAAGGCTCATACACTGAGCAACCAAACCGAAAAATAAAGACACAAATAACCCTAGAAACAAACTAGGGAACCTGAAAAAATTTTTCAAAGCCCTTTGAGTAATCAAATCAATCCGGAAATAATAACAAGTCAACAAAGTAGATACAATATAAAGTAATAGGGGTACACAAACCACAGCTAATAGATAATGAAGACAATTGGGGAATAAAAAACACCATGTAAAGGGCCAAAAATAAACAAACAAATAATAACAAATATTTTTTTTAAAAAACAGTCTATAAAATACGTATAGTAACCTACCCTCACTTCTTTTACCTTCTCTAACTTTCCTGTCAATACAATAACATTGGCAGTAAATAACAATTACTAAATACCTATCAAGTTCTAAAGTCAGAAAGCCAAAAATTAAATATAAAGACATGGTCTGATACCAGACTATCATAAAATTCTGTCCCGATACTATGGTCCCAATTTAGACAGTATGAGGTAGTCTAAATGCTCAAGAATACCAGGCCCCGCAGAACAAGGCTGCAATTAAATTTATCTAACTTTAGTCATATAGACCCCCAACTCAACTATAAGGGCTGGGGCGTATGGGCTGTAGATTCTATTAACTCAAAACAGCACAGAATTCATCCAATTTAAGGGGGGGGGGGGGTGATAAAGGGACATCACCGCTGGACCAAAACCGGAAGAAAACATCAGGAGAGAAACAACTTCAAAGAACCCAGGACAAAAGAAAATGATGGCTGGTCCGA
The DNA here is from genome assembly GCA_029339505.1 of Unio delphinus. Classification (NCBI taxonomy): domain Eukaryota; kingdom Metazoa; phylum Mollusca; class Bivalvia; order Unionida; family Unionidae; genus Unio; species Unio delphinus. Next base: position 2,418,639 of record JAQISU010000156.1, on the reverse strand, counting down.
GGTAACAACCATATGCTGGGACACCATGAGAACAAGATGGCAGCCTGACATTAGGGGCTACTCAAACAGACAAGAAAAAGCAACACAGAAAAGAATTCGATTGCTTTCATTGCCTGGTTAACAGGGTCCTCATTTGGTACGAGAACCCTCTTCGAACAATCGATTTCACGAAACCTGACTTGATCATTTGTTTTTGCACACCGTTCAAAATTAACAAGCTAATTTTACCAAACAGTGACTATACTTATTTACGTCGCATAGACATCTTAGTATTCAATCTTGTTAGGGACTTAATACATGTACACTTTGTACTAGAAATATTGGAAAGTTAAGATAGTTATAAAAACTTTACAACTTCATTGATTTGATTTAATTACATAGGTGGCTCACAAATTATTGGCATTTTCCTGTCCATTAGTAATAACTGGACCAGATTTGAATTAAGCACGAAATCACGATGTTGCGGGCTGTACGACATCCTTGGACGTAATGATACCTCTCTTTTATTGCCACAACTCGGATAGCTCCAAAATGGCGGAGAGGTGAAACTAATTTCCAGTACCTACACTTGTGCCATTGCACACCATTAACACACATAACTGGCTGTTAGGGCTGAGTGTGTGTTGGGTCTATTCCCACTCACACAGGGTCCTCCATTCAGGTCGATGTTACTCAATAGCAATCCCGAACTGACGACCAAATTAAATAGTACTCCTTGAGTACATAAATGCCTGGGAAAAGCAACACCATTCCTCACCCCCAGGAGAAATGAAATATCCAGCTTTGCTGGAAACTTCAAACAGTAATACATGCCCCTAGTGGGCGATACAGCACTAAAATTCAAATTCATCATCACAAAACAACTAATTTGTCACAACTGCATGCTCTTACATTGCTTTCACATACAGTACATCTCTAATAACGTATGGAGATTTCACATACAGTACGTCTCTAATAACGTATGGAGATTTCACATAGAGTACATCTCTAATAACAGATGGAGATTTCACATATAGTACACCTCTAATAACAGATGGAGATTTCACATAGAGTACACCTCTAATAACAGATGGAGATTTCACATACAGTACATCTCTAATAACGTATTGAGATTTCACATACAGTACAAAATCTCTAATAACGTATGGAGATTTCACATACAGTACATCTCTAATAACAGATGGAGATTTCACATACAGTACATCTCTAATAACGTATGGAGATTTCACATACAGTACATCTCTAATAACAGATGGAGATTTCACATACAGTACAAAATCTCTAATAACGTATGGAGATTTCACATACAGTACATCTCTAATAACAGATGGAGATTTCACATACAGTACAAAATCTCTAATAACGTATGGAGATTTCACATACAGTACATCTCTAATAACAGATGGAGATTTCACATACAGTACATCTCTAATAACAGATGGAGATTTCACATACAGTACATCTCTAATAACAGATGGAGATTTCACATACAGTACATCTCTAATAACGTATTGAGATTTCACATACAGTACAAAATCTCTAATAACGTATGGAGATTTTGCATACAGTACATCTCTAATAACAGATGGAGATTTCGCATACAGTATTAAAAATCCATCCCAATCTCACTATTGTACACAGCTGGTTAATCCCGAGACTGTTACACTATTTTGACGTGTTGGCATATTAAAATCAATTAATACAAATTAATAGAGTTTAAAATTTAATTGAGATATTGGCTATTGCTACTATCAAATCGTTTAAACTGCAAAGGACTGAACTAAGTCTTTTAGGAACTAAATATGTTTAAAGAAGATATATGTGATGTAACTATTTCCTATTCGAACTATATTGGTTTCAATTATTGTGTACTGATTCTTCGGGTACAGAAGTGTTCATTTTAATTAGGATAAATTTCAACATATATTTTGCAACTATTTGGATTATACAAATACAATTAATTTAATAGATATTTAATCAATTATCACATGTATATGTTGCTGTGTATCATGTCATAGTTTGATGTCTACACAATTGCCATTGCGTATTGTTTACAAACGTTGTCATTTAGTGTGTATCCCGAACGTTATTGTCCAATGCTTAGTGGGCTCTCAACATATAGTATGAACGTCTGAGAGAGTGACAGGTGTATGGTAAAGTTGTTTGCATTTGCAACATTAACGGTGGAGGAAATGTTGGAATATATCTAATCTACTGTCATATACAGAGAATGAAATAATAATAATAATTTACGGAAAGTGTACATGATCTAAGCACACCGCTAACCAAAAGTGACTGCTCCCACGTACTAAAAAAAATCAACTTTAATTAGTGTAAAGTACACTACTTTTAACAGTTATTAAAATAGGTTAACCGAATTTAGTATAGTAGACCATACCAAATAAAGTATATTGTTAAAAGCCAGAGGTCTTTACTTGAAAGAGCGGTGCCAATGCATGGCACAATTTCCGCTAGAAGTCATAAGTTTAACCCATCTTTGCAACGACTTCCATACAATTTCGATTGTAAATTAGAAAGCCCGACGTGTTTGTTTTATGCATACATTTTACTGTAATAAATGCAAGACTACCTATGCATGGTTTCTTTTCGTTAGGACTTCGTACCGCAAGGAGTTCACGCTGTATAAGCTATACATCACCAAACATAGGCAACTAATTTAACTACGTCAACATAGGCAAGCCAATTAATGGTTGGCAGGCACATTTCGCCAATGGAACTGCATCACATTTGTCACTATGGCGACATCAACTGTATCTGCCAAGAGCCTTATCTATTCCTTTGTGTAATTTAAATACCACCAATACTGTACACCAATACAATATAAGAGGGACTATGGTAAGACTGGGTCACTCATTCGATTTTGATCTGAATTCATTACTAGCGAACCGTGGCATTATAAAAAAACTCACTAACACTCTTCACTCCCTGGCGGAAGCTCCTAGTAACTGGCTAATTAATTTGTATTAAGGAATATTTATACTTCTTCGAATTCCAATAATCAGACAATTAATCACACAAATCTATGAATTCTGTAAAACGGAGGGGGGATATAACCAAATGCACATACTCCAATTTATTATAATATAAAATGTACTTAATGTTTTTCAAAAGAAACACATCTAAAGTAAGGCAAATCCATATACTCAATAACCCGTATCACATGCATCAATCGCACACTAAAATAAAAGAAATTAACGCTTCGCTTAAATATATTTAAGACAAAAAATGGCTTTTAAGATAGAAAGTAAAGCCGGGGACCTATTTGTCTTCAACATCCTAACCTCATTCAAAATACTCAACTGTAGATCGCCACCTTATTGTTACGTATATTTGATTTAAGTCATTTGTTTTTAATTTTAATTGATTGTTTGTCAGATTCAAATTTGACATTTTAAGTTTAAGATTCTATCATTGGGAGATGACCTGTACTTTACAAATAAACACCAGATGTTGACCTCATTTATGACTTAGCTTCAGAGTTGTAAACAAGCTTTTATAATGATTTGTTGATTCCAAGGACATTATGGAGCTTTGTTGTAAACATCTTTCTATTTTTAGTTGGGTCATATGGTGTGCACGAGATTTTTTGAACGTAAATTTGTTCTAAAGATTCTAGAAGATCATGTGACCCCTTCGTTGTTTACGTAAAAAGAGGTATATAAATTATGTTTTTGAGCGAAATGTTTAGTAGAAGTTGGGCTTTTAGAATAATAAGTTGTATTGTTTTGAGTTATTGTAAATTACCTTGTACTGGAAATTATTTCAATTCGTTTGGATCAAGAGGATTTATTTTGTTATTTATCTGGAAAATAATTGTGCTCATTGAATTTCATAAGACCAGAACTGACTTCATCACGTGACATCGTCTTCCATCTTGGATGCTTCACTAAGATTCGAACTGGGAATTATTAGGACATTTTATTACCAGGACTTTTGCAATTTCACTAGTGGATTATATTTTGAATTATTTTTGGATTAATGTTGGAATTGATTCTTAAAACCGTAAGTTTATTTTATCTTTTCTGGAAAATATTTGTGCTCAATACATTGTTTATTACGTTTTTACAAGCTTGGTATTTTTACTCTTCTATGTTACTGTTTATTCGAGCCTAAGCACGTAACATTATATATACATCAAAGTGTATTGAGTATTGGAATGTCATAGTTTATTCATCATCATCATCATCATCATCATCATCATCATCATCAACATCATCATCATTCTCTGGACCAAGTGTGGTCGTTGAGGCACTGTGCTGCTGAACATTTGACCAGTTACGTCCACTTGTCTCGATCATGTGCCATTGCTTGTGTCTCCGGAAAAGTTTGGAGATTTCTTTTTATGGGAAGTGTTATAATAAGTGACTTCGTCCACTGTGTTGGCCATTCACCTGTCTTGACAGATCGGGTTGCAGAGTTTTGTTAGTAGCTCTATCACTGATTCACTAGTGTAACAGAATTGTTACCGAGTGGTTGGTGGATTAAATGAACAACACAAACACAATATGTAAAATATGTAAATTTATGAAATAAATTATTAATGAAAAATAATGATGTATCAACACAATAACTCATGCGTTCAACCCACAATCATACTTCACAACATTTCACAATTCAAAATAAACACAGATCCAAGGAACCTCCTGGACTGCACAAATGTTTCAAATACAATTGAACCTTTACAAAAATTATATTATCGCACGTATAAATTGCGATAACAAATACAAACATCAAATTACATTATCGCACGTATGGATTGCGACAACAACTAGATGTATTAACTCAAGTTACTAACAGTTATTGAGATTCATGTAATCCCTTGGTATCCTGCAGATTCAAAGTAACCACGTGTAAATATAACAATGTATTCCATTGTAACTACAACTGAAACACACACATGCGTCTCGACCCTGCACAACAGTAAGATTCACCAACTGTTTAATCGCCGCACAGCTTCTCCGAATACCTAGAGTTGACCCAATACTTTTATCGGCCGCTTGCCCTTCACGGATCCACTACAGTTATACGTACAGACAGCATACAGCATCTACTAGAACCACCGGTCCCAAACACTTAGATACTATCCCGGACGTTTACACCTCTAGACAGCTCCGACACTCGGACATTTAGACTTCTAGATTTCCGGATATTTACACATCTCAACAGACGTAGACGGACAGACAATCTGACAGACAGACAGTCAGATACCTCAATTTGATCGCACAATTAAGCAGCATAATCACGGCACAATCACGGCACAATCAATCACATTCAGCCTTCTTTCTGGAGCAATCAATCACATTCAGCTACATTCAGTCATATTCAGCTACAATTCAGTCATATTCAGCTACAATTCAGTCATATTCAGCTACAATTCAGCTACATTCAGCTACATTCAGCCCATTGGCTGGAGAAAGAATGACGAGCTATCTCTCCTTTGACAAGATACTTTTGACTCGTCATATTTTTAGAAATATTTTACCTTATATGTCCCCAAATAGGTGATCAGAATTCACGGCAAAATTCCCGTGCATCCCGTGATTATAATGTTCCTGACTTCAAGTAAGTTGTAGTCAGGCACATGCAAATCGCTACACGTCGCTTACCTTGAAAAACACTTATTCACCCCAGGTAACGCATGTACGACGAAACAAAAAAAATGATGAAATTAGTTTGTATTCAAGAAGAAATAAATTCAATTTTCGCTTAATTCTGTGACAACTAGCATTCTTGATAAGTTCAGCTGGAATGTTTTCTACTCCAGTTGCCTTCCCATTATTTAGTGCTTTTATTGCTTACTCAACCTCTTCTTTGAGAATGGGAAAATCATCATCATTTGTGGAGTTTGGAACTTCTGCACCTCTAGGTCTCCTGTAGACATTTGGTTGTAGAGTTTTTTTATAATGCTCAGTCCATCATTCTGCAATGTCACTCACTTCTATGAGGCATTTCCCATTCTCGTCTTGAGTGGTACGTACTCTTGGTTCCTTCTCTCTGGTGAGGTCTTGCACAATTTGGAACGTATTTTTGCTGTTATTCTTTATCAGACTGATCTCTATTTCTGTGCACGTGTGTCCGATCCCATCTTCATTTAGTTTTTTTCAAGTTTGTTCTGATATTCTTGTTTATTTATCAGTACTCCACTGTCCCTGTTGTGTCTGGTGTTTTTTTTTTAGGTCTCGTCTGGCATCACACAAATTCAGAATTTCTTATGTAATTCAGGACTATTTCTTTGGGCGTTGGAGGTCAATGATGTCCTTGGCAGCTGTTGTCATGACCGTAGTGTCTGTCATCACTTGTATATCTTATTGCGCGACTCTAAATGATATTTTCTTGTGCAGTTGAGCTAAAATGGTGCGCTGTTCGCCCTTTTTTAATAGGGAAGTTTGAATATACAATGCGTGCACAGTTTATCATTATCTGTATACTGATTAGTCCAACATACTGTAATAACTTTGGAGTAAGTGTTAGTGAATTTGAACCATGCTTGGGTCGTTAGTAGTGATTTTGGGTACAAGCCGAATGACTGTCCCCTTTTTTGTAACATAGTCCATATTAAAATTCAGTGGTGTATACAAGTAGTGTGATTGAAAAGGCAGCATTTATGGTTGGAAATCAGTAAATTATAGAATGGAATCAATAAGTTGGAACTTGGTAGGTACCGTTTATGTGGCCATAGTGGAAAATTGGCGTATGTATATGAGTGTGATACGCCGGAAATTCTGTGGATGGACTGGCCTAGGGTCGCGCAGTTAAATATTTCCCAGTTAGTAAGGGAATACTGGTGTAATTTCTATGGCATGACAAGCTATCGGTACGGAAAACGGATGATAATGAAGAAAAACCATGTAAAGGTGCAGTTAATGGACGTTTGGGCAAGTTGTCTCCTCTGGGTCGCCCATTGATTACAGCAAAGATTAATAATTATAGCAGACACGTCTTTCTTTCCATTTTACAACTCAAGTTGTATGGAAGTCTTTGGAAATTTGGGGAAAACATATGACTTCCAGCGTGACTCGCGCCAGGGTTTTGACACCGCTCGGTCAAGTGAATACCCCTGTGCTTGTAACAATACAAATGTCAAACTCCTAGAAAAAGAGTATTTTTTTATCGAAATATTAACTTTTGGATTTGATTTATACGTTTCCCAGCATATTACCTTGTCGTCTGCAGCGTCGAGGATTGCCATGAATATTGGTTTACATGCACTCCTGTATGCATGCTTTCTTTTGTTGTAATTGTAGTTCTGTTCTTGTTTAAACTCTACATGAATGGATTGTTCACACAATTTTTACTGCACCACGGTAAAGACTCTCTCGTAATCATTGTTATTAATTATTTGGTTACATTTAAATGTTTAATTAACTAATGAGCTCGTATTTGTAAGAGATATATCACGAATGCAAAAAAAAACCCCAAAAAACCCCACAAAACAAAACAATAAAACATTCACAAACTAGAAGCATTCAAATAAAGTTCCCTCATTATTTAAGTTCCGCGGTGTGAAAATGATCTAGTAAGAATGGCGTCTCAACCATAAATATCGCCAATTTATTAAACAAAATTATTTTGAGGACAAAGGTCAGTCCCAATTTAAGTACTTAATTATATATTGAATAATTGCTTGGCATGAAATGTAATAACTTCATAAAAAAAAAACCAGGTAAAAACCTTTCCCACAGTTTCATTAGTTCGATATAAAAGGCTTTTAAATGAACAAGACAGCTATTACACATTTGATACGCATCATCCAACACCTGGCTGTCGTAGGTAGAACGACTCTGAAAAACATAATTACTCTGCCCAAAACGCTACATTTAAGGAAATATAATTTGAAAGTGTAGAATATTCATATAATATAATTACCATGATATGTTCTAGACACGTTACTACTTTGATCGTAACATGGTGGAACAAGTTCCAGAAACACTAAGGAACAATCATAGAACCACAAAATACAAGCAAGAATATCAAACTATTTCCACTTAATTCTTTTCTAAATCTCGTGTAATCTTTCTTCTCCATCATTGTACATGACTTTCATTATCTTCTCAGAATTCGCTCAGTTTTCATACACTAAGCTCCTAAATGTAATTTGTTCAAACCAATTTTACATTGAGAACCGTGCTAGAGGGTGATATTGTTGTCTGTAACAACATTTTATTACATTTGTTAATTTTCCTTATAACAGTTATTACAGTTAGATGGGGAAAATAACATGTGCAGCAGTTAACCATATCCTCTGTCATTGCAATGTATTTGGTTTAATATAATTAAGGTTAGTGTAAAATAAAAGGCACCAAGTATGATACATAAAACTGGTTTGTCACGTGATTTGACATTCATTATATAATATATGATAAATTGTAGCATTTACATGACATTACGAAAACACGGATTATTAGCAATAAGTAGCGAGGTAGAGATTACTAAAATACATTGGCACTAAACTGCACTTTATAAAACAGCATTAATGTGACTTGAGTTGTTATTACACTTTATATAACAAAACAGCATTACTGTGACTTGGTTTGTTATTACACTTTATATGACAAAACAGAATTAATGTGACTTGAGTTGTTATTACACTTTATGTGACAAAACAGCATTAATGTGACTTGAGTTGTTATTACACTTTATATGACAAAACAGCATTAATGTGACTTGGGTTGTTATTACACTTTATATAACAAAACAGCATTACTGTGACTTGGGTTGTTATTACACTGTATATAACAAAACAGCATTACTGTGACTTGATTTGTTATTACACTTTATATAACAAAACAACATTACTGTGACTTGGGTTGTTATTACACTTTATATGAAAAAATAGCATTACTGTGACTTGAGTTGTTATTACACTTTATATGACAAAACAGCATTACTGTGAATTGAGTTGCAATTTTATAAAAAATAATATTTTTGTGACATGAGTTGTTATTTTATATGGCAAAATATATTACTGTGACTTGAGTTGTTATTTTATATGAAAAAATAACATTACTCTGACGTCAGGTGTTATTGCACTTTATATGACAAAATAACATTACTCTGACGTCAAGTATTATTACATTTTATATGACAAAATAACATTACTCTGACGTCAGGTGTTATTGTATTTTTTATGACAAAATAACATTGCTGTAACTTGAGTTGTTATTACACTTTATAAGACAATATAACATTACTATGACTTACGTTTTTATTACATGATGGGTTTCGAATTTATTAAGAGGTACCCATGTGATTCAAATAAATGTCATTAATGATATTTTAGATTTATTATGGAAATATATATTTTAATAGTTATTCAAATATGTGAAAACATGCTACATTATATATATATATATATATATATATATATATATATATATATATATATATATATATATATATATATATGATAACAAAACTTTAACGTGTTCAAGTAGATTAAGGAAAGTCGATAAGCTCGATTGGCAAGAACAATGGAGATATTTCATAGTTTCAGTAAATTGTTTTATTTTTATCTTCTTATGTATTTTTAATTTATGTATGTATGTATGTATGTATGTATGTATGTATGTATGTATGTATGTATGTATGTATGTATGTATGTATGTATGTATGTATGTATGTATGTACGTACGTACGTACGTACGTACGTACGTACGTACGTACGTACGTACGTATGTATGTATGTATGTATGTATGTCTGTCTGTCTGTCTGTCTGTATGTATGTATGTGTGTAAGTGTGTGCGTGTGTGTGCGTGCGTGCGTGCGTGTGTGCGTGAGTGTTTGCATATCGTCTTTATTAGATTATGAGGATCATTTGAGAAGTTTCATCAATAAACCCTTTTATGGGTGTTGTAGGGTTTAACGCCACTTTTCAGCACACGATAGGCTATACACGGCGGCCAGTATTATTGGTGGAGGAAGAACCCGGGAAAACCCCCCAGAAAGAACCACCGACCCACGAGAAGCTACTGGCAAGCTTTCTTACATAACTACATTAGCCGAATCTTAGACTCGAACCCACGCAGACAGCGGTGAGATGGCAGTGATCTGCGACGGAGAGCGCTTTAGACCACTCGGCCACTCGGGACCCCTCTGTTATGGGTGTAGACTGATATTTGTGCTGCAAAGAAATCTTTATATAAAGCAAGTATCAGTAGCTAATAAATAAACTGTGGATAACAAGAACGGCAATCGGAAAGTAATTGATTTTAGATATATTTAGCCTTTTTATTTGATGTAAAATCTTTTTGTGCGGTGATACAAACTCAATTAATCACCTCTAATTAATAATGTATCCATATAACATTTACTTATTTATTTATAATGCGTTCCTGTAAGATTTCATCAGGCTGTGTAAAGGCGCAGATTTCATCTAGTTTATACAGAAGATCTCAAATAAGTAACGATTTAATATTGAATTTATGAAACGAGTTGAATAATGTCCAGTTTTAGCGATCCGTGGCGAGTAAAAGCTAGACATTATTCAACGAATTTCATAAAAATTATTACCAATTTGAGATTCTTTTTATCACATAGTTTATTATTTCAATTGAAATTATTTACATAGATAGAAGGACAAATAATTTCGGCAGTGCACCTTTTATTTGTTGTGCATAAAATATATGCCCAAACAAAGTTGAACTAGTAAAAGTAGATGGTACATTTTCACAAACTATCAATCAAAGAAAAGGCTTCCATCTGATAAACAGAATATGTTATAATGATAAAATAATTTTTTTTTAAAACAGTGATTAATACGATGTAATGCCACATTGATATATTAAACAGTAGGCCTAGAGTACATGTTTCCCATAAAATGTCACTTGCATAACTAAACATTACATTGTTGAAATTTGTATGTGAAAGAGGATTACTGGTTGCAGAAGTTGCCACATTTACTTCAATGCATTTGTGACTGGATACCTACAGTATTTAACTAGAACAATTGACTGTAAAAGAAGACTTAAATTTCTTGTTGAATCAGATTTGCGTCAGCTATATACTGCTTAAAGATACTGTACTTGAATAAAGCTATGTCAGTTAGGAGACCCATTTATTTCCCAATTCGTCAGTGAATTGAGGTGAGTTATTTACTCTGTAAGGTAACCTTTAATCCGTGGTTGTATAGACGGTGGATTATATATGTGTCTTAGATATATTTCGATCCATCTCCCTACCCTGCCGTAAAAAGCAATCCCATTATTTTAACTCCATATTGTTGTAATTGTCTTGTAGTTTTACACCATTATTCTCATTATAATATTGTTATGCATGAGATAACTAACCCCTCATTATAATATTGTTATGCATGAGATAACTAACCCCTTTAGGGGTAACATATCCATATTCAGACAGCCGAGATAATTTTTCCTTAATTTTTTTCGCGAGACGAGTTCAAGAGTGGCCGCCAAAATGTATATTCAAAACCAACTATTCCAGATGGCGGGGTAAAAACATATTCTCACGATCCCAGACAATGAGTAAAGATGATACTGCACAATAACGTCATGTTCTTTTTAGGACCTATCAGAATCACATAAAGCGATATTATAACATCTGGCAAATATAAAAAATATGAAAGCACATACTATAGGAAACGTATACCTATGTGATGAAAGATCAATATGTTTGATCTGGATTCAGTCAAACTACACTGGAATGAGTCGGAAAGTAAATAAGATTTACTATAGATAAATACATTTTAAACAAAAATAAAAAAATATAAATATCTGAAAAATTCTTTTTATAAAAATAAAAAAATAAAATAGAACATAAATAAATAAATTTTCAGTTAGAGGTTATTTATATTTTACGGCTGAAAGTTGTATCGGATGATCAATGCGATGTATTGTTCTGTAAAGTTATGGTTAGATGAATTGTATAGATGTAAAACCGCTGAACCAAGACACATTTTGACGCTCAATGATTCTGAGGCAATATTGATATGCTGACTTCAGTACTAAAATAATAATAATAATAATAATAATAATAATAATAATAATAATAATAATAATAATAATAATGAGGACTTTGTATAGCGCCTAATCTTACGAAGCTCTAAGCGCTTTATACTATCAATAATGATATGACTACATTACAGAACAACAAATGAAAAAAACAATGAAATTGGAAAACAAAAACATGCTGAAAACAAATAAGATACAAAACATGATTATGTCGCTAAGTTCGTCCCTGCAGTCGAAACAGGCGAGTTTTAAGAGCACTCTTAAAAGGGACCACTGTGTCTTTGTGTCTAATTTCAATAGGCAATTCGTTCCACGTCGCCGGGCCCTGGTATGGTTATCCATATGACTTTGTTTTCACCTTGTTATTACATTCGGTCTTGTTGATCAGTCTAACAGCTGGTAAATCACGTAAAATAAACATATTGTTAACTGAGGGAAAACTCAACGAGAACATGGATATCATTTTATTATGTAACTGCTGTAAAATATCAAGGTATTGCCAATAAAATGAATTTATTTAATCCTACGTGATGATAAAACCACCTGATTATATATAATGCATTACAAATAATAGTTGCATTAAATATTTCAAAAAGTTTATGTGTCAAGTAGCAACTTCCGTCCTAGAGGTGACTGTTAAATGACAATGCAGGTTAAAAAAATTCGTAGCCGATGTTTTTTCATTCAGAAGTCTCAGCGTACGTGGATAATCTTGTATGCAGCAGAATAAATGTTTTAGCACAAGCAAAACATGTATCGCGATATACAACATTGTATGGATGATGCTTACTAACGGTATAGCAAGTGTACTCTGTTAAACCTGTTTCATCCAGATGGCCCTGAGAAAGTGTAAGTTAGACACGCTTTTCTAAAAGGAATACAGGGCACACTTAGGAGTTCGGTAAAAATAGAGCCAACACTTATTGATATCAGGAATGAAATAATGAGATACTGTTTTGATACTTATACCATATCAATGTACAGTCCTACTCACCTTAAAACGTTTATTCATCAAGAATGTAATGCTTGATTGTATATTAATATTATTATTAGTGTTATTATTATTAATATGGTATTATTATATTATTATTATTATTAGTCCTATTATTATTATTATTATTATTATTATTATTATTATTATTATTATTATTATTATTATTATTTTCATATTATTATTACTTTTATTATTATTATTATTATTCTAATAAGTATTATCATTATTATTATTATTATTATTATTATTATTATTATTATTATTATTATTATTATTATTATCATCATCATCATCATCATCATCATCATCATCATCATCATCATCATCATCGCATTATTGTTATGTTATTATCATTGTTATTATAATCCTATTATTGTTATTATTATTAATATGATGGTTTTATTATTATTATCATATTATTATTATTATTGTCATATTATTATTATCATATTATTGTCAGACTATTATTATCTTATTATTATTATTATTATTATTATTATTATTATTATTATTATTATCATATTGTTATTAACATCTTATTATCACATAATTATTATTATATCATTATTGTCATATTATTATTTTATTTTTATTATATTATCATTATCATATTATTATCATATATTATTGTTATTATTATTATTATAATCATATTAATATTATCATATTATCATATTAGTATTAATATCATATTATAAAACTGGCTGCCATGTATAGCCTATCTTGTGCTGAAAAATGGCGTTAAACCCGACAGCAACTAATAGCAGTAATTTATTTCTCTATTTATTTATTTCTCTGCCTCTCTCTCTCTCTCTCTCTCTCTCTCTCTCTCTCTCTCTCTCTCTCTCTCTCTCTCTCTCTCCCCCTCCCTCCCTCCCTCCCTCCCTCCCTCCCTCCCTCCATCCATCCATCCATCCATCCATCCATCCATCCATCTATCTATCTATCTATCTATCTATCTATCTATCTATCTATCTATCTATCTATCTATCTATCTCTCTATTCACATATCCATATTTCTGTCAATCCGGGAAAACACCAGAAAGAACCAATGAACCGCGAGAAACTACTGGCATATATGCATATATGGATGACTAGATTTATCGATGATAGGAAATAAAGTATAGCAATCATTTTGAAATGATGTCTTATCTCCGGGCTTTATTATTAATAACATTCTGTACGCAGTCATTTTCTTCCATACATATTAGTGTTGCATATGTTAATTTGAATTCATATTATCATAATATTTATATGTCAGACCAATTTTTTTTATCTAATGATCCGTATTACTCTGTTAATGAAGATTTTAGTCTGAATGTGACAATCGACGAAATTCTTCTTTATTTAAGACCCAATTTTTACAATGGCTTTCAGTTTAATTTAGATTTGATAGCAGTAATTTCAACGTTCTCCATGACTGACGAGGATTTTTATTTAGCATACTGGTTTCGCAAACAGATATGATCTTCTTGGTTCAACAGTTTCACAGCGATGAAACTCGTATACAAAGTTTCATTAATCGTCTATGACATGATAAATCTTATTTTCTTTGGATCAAAAAACCCCCAAAACCTCTGTCGAATATTCAATAAAAATATAATTTACACACTAAGGTCACTTTATTTATTTTTTGTAAGCAAGTTTAGTAGTTTAGTAATCTCTAGTTTTCATTAGTTTGATGCGACCTCAGATGTAAATCACCATCTGTTGAATATCATGGCTTGTTGAGAGACGATATACAGTAGAGCCGCTGAAACCATACAACCATTTATTGTAGCATCAAGCCATTTAAATATATTAAACCATATCGAAACCAAAGAGATGACACTAATTAAGGGAACACCATATGACAAAGTGGAGTAAATTATACCAATTTCTCCAGTTGCAATGAATGTAAGATTTGTAAACGAGTTGGGACCAAAAGCTGAATACTCTAATTAATTTACGATAAAATATAATGAAGCAAGGATACTAGATATATCAATCGTGAATCAATTATCTTTGATAAAACAGTACTAGGTTCATATTCATCGTCTTCTTCAAATATAGTAGTTTTTAAAATGGAACCCTATGATACGACGGAAGATCAAAATTAGCAACACGTCTATCAAGAGAAAATTCGAATTATTACCGTGTTTTAACTCATATTTAGAGAACATTCGAATTATTACCGTGTCTTAACTCGTATCTAGAGAACATTCGAATTTTTACCGTGCCTTAACTCATATTTACAGAACATTCGATTTATTAATGTGTCGTATATATGCGTTCATATTCATCGTCTTCTTCAAATATAGTTGTTTTTAAAATGGAACCCTATGATACGACGGAAGATCAAAATTAGCAACACGTCTATCTAGAGAAAATTCGAATTATTACCTTGTTTTAACTCATAATTAGAGAACATTCGAATTATTACCGTGTCTTAACTCGTATCTAGAGAACATTCGAATTTTTGCCGTGCCTTAACTCATATTTACAGAACATTCGATTTATTAATGTGTCGTATATCATATCTAGAGAAAATTTTAATTATTACCGTGTCTTAACTCATATCTAGAGAACATCGAGTTATTAATGTGTCTTAACTCATATCTAGATAACATTCGAATTATTACCGTGTCTTAACTCGTATCTAGAGAAAATTCAAATTATTACCGTGTCTAAACTCATATCTAGAGAAAATTTGAAATATTACCGTGTATTAACTCATATCTACAGAACATTCTATTTATTACCGTGTCTTAACAAATATCTACGATGATTCGCATATGTAGTCTAGGATATGTATTGAAGGTTTAGCTCGTTTAAGTAATTGCTTTTGTTTCTACGGAATTTCATTTCGATTTACAGACGGTTGCAGTTAAGCAACACAATTCACTGTTACAAGCACTTAGGGCGATATACAATTTTAAATTACTTTGCTTTATATTATTAAATGCTCCACTATTTATCTTCAAGTTTTGTGTGAATAAGAATAATTATTATAGCAAACAAAACTTACACACTCTGAAGCGTTCGCACACATCCACTCGCCCGTAAGTTGTAGACAAATAATATCAGAAGGCAGTGATGAATGATAATACAAGGTTGCGTGTTCATGTCTCTTACGGGGTTGATTTATTTCGTAAGGTACTGATTTTGTCTCGGAAGGGGATGATTATATCTCGTAAGGGAATGATTATATCTCGTAAGGTGATGATTATATCTCGTAAGGTGATGACTTTGTCTTTTAAGGTGATGACTTTGTCTCAGAAGGGAATGATTATATCTCTGCACTGTGCTGCTGAACATCTGACCAGTTCCCTCTACTTGCCTCATGTGTGAATGACTGTGTCTCCGCAAAACTTTTCCTGGAACATTCTGTGATGTTGTTTGTCCATTTGTTCTTCGTCAACCTCTCCTTCTGTCACGCTGGACGATGCCGGGACGCTTTCATGATTAGCATATTAATATATAACCTCAGTCTGATACTGCTATAAAAAGGATCCATTTATAAAATGTGCACACAATGGGTTTTTGGTCGGGCTAAAAATACAATTTATAATAAAATGATTTAGTTACGTTAACATACCCAATACATATGAATAAGTCTTTATTGTTATTAATGCTATTATTAATAATATAAGTAGTAGTATTATTGTTGTTGTTTTTATCATTTTATTATTATTATTATTATTATTATTATTATTATTATTATTATTATTATTATTATTATTTTTATAGTTCTAAAAAAATGTGACTATTGCTACAAATCTGAAGTCATGTGGAAACCATTTGGACATTTCATAATGTGGATTGCAAACTTCTGAAATGCATGATAATTTGTGACTGCGAATTCAATTCCAAGCGTCGCTTGTATATATTCAACGTGAAAAATCACATGTTGATGCAAAAAAAAAAAAATGCAGAAAAGAAATGTTAGAAGAGGCACGGAGAAAACAGATACTGCAAGATTCGTCCGTGACCGTGGCGAGGAGTCTTGATTAGACTCAGGTTATTTTTTTATTTATATCATGATCACTAATCAACTGTTTTAACGCTGCGATATCCATGACCTGGTACGAATTATCAGTTTGCATACTAACTACACTCCATGACCTGGTACGAATTATCAGTTTGCATACTAACTACACTCCATGACCTGGTACGAATTATCAGTTTGCATACTAACTACACTCCATCACCTGTTACGAATATTCAGTCTCCATACAGACCACACTAAATGACATGGAACGAATTATCAGCCTGCATACAGACCCAAAAACATGACCAGGTACGAATTAAAAAGTGTCCAGACAGACCGCACTACATGTCCTGGTAACGGATTATCAATCAGTCTCCATACATACCACACTGCATGGAGTGTTAACAGATTATCAGTGTCCACCCAGATCACAGTATATGCACTGCTACCGGATTATCCGTCTGCATACAGACCAACACTATATGCCATGGTACCGGATTATCAGTATGCACAAAAGCCACACTACATGAACTGATACTGAAGTATCACTGTCCTTACAGATCACACTACAGGACATGGTACCGGATTATCAATATGCTTACGGACCACAATACATGCAGTGGTACCGGATTATAAGTGTCCATACAGGTACAGTATATGACCAGTGTCAAGTGCTTAGGCTCGAATAAGCAGCAACATAGAAAGAAGTGAAAATAAAAATTTAACAAACAATTTATTGAGTACAAATATTTTCATAAAAGAAAATAAATAAACTTACGGTTTTAGAGAATCAAGTCCAAAAATTAATCCAAAAAGAATTCACAAAAATAATCCACTAGTGGAATTGAAAGAGTCCTCATAAATATATGTCCTAATAGTTCCCGGTTCGAATCTTGACGATGTAATCCAATATGGATGACGATATCACGTAATGAAGTCAGTTTTAGTTTTATAATAATTCAAATGAATACAAGTAATTTCTAGATAAATAACACAATAAATTCCTCTTGATCCCAAACGAATTGAAATAATTTACACTCAAACAATAACACACACATCTTTGTATTCCAAAGCCCAGACTAACTACTATATCGTTAGCTTCATAAACACAGCTATATACTGATTCTCTCTTAAACAAGAAGGGGTCACGTGATTTTCTAGAAGGTCATAGAACGAACCCATGCTCGCAAAGTCACGTATACATTATGATCTAGAAAGATGTCCTTGGAATCAACCAATTATTTTAGAAGCTTGTTTACACTCTGAAGCAGGGGCAGAAAATGAGGTTAACATCTGTTGTTTACCTGTAGAGTGAAAATTTCTCGAAAAACTTCCCATAGAATGAATTTTTAATCCAAAATGTCAAATTTGAATCTGACAAAAATAAATAAATTATTTAAGTCAAATATACGTAACACCAGGTACTGGATTATCAGTCTGCATACTGACCACACTACATGCCATGGTGCCGGATTATCAGTATGCACACAGATCACACTACATGAGCTGATACCGGATTATCAGTGTCCAGAAAGACCCCTCTACATGACCTGGTACCGGGTTATTAATCTGCATACATAACACACTATCTGCAGTGGTACCGGATTATCAGTGTACATACAGGTACAGTATATGACCAGGTACTGGATTATCAGTCTGCATACTGACCACAATACTAGACCTTGTACGAATGATCAGTCTGTATACAGATAAAACTACATGGCCTGGTACAAATTATCAGTGTCCAAACAGACCACACTATATGACCTGGTAACGGATTATCAGTCTGCATACATAACACTGCATTCAGTGGTACCGGATTATCAGAGTCCACACAGGACCACAATATATGCACTGCTACCGAATTATCTGTATTCATACAGATCACTACATAACCTGGTACCTGATTATCAGTGTCCATACAGACACAGTACATGACCAGGTACTGGATTATCAGTCTGCATACAGACCACACTACGTGAAATGTTACTTGATTATCAGTATCCATGCAGACCACACTACATGCACTGGTACTAGATTACCAGTTTTCACACAGACCACACTACATGACCTGGCAACGGATTATCAGTTTGCATACAGACCACATTACCTGCAGTGGTACCGTATTATCAATTAGATTATAAGCGTGCATATATACCACACATTCGTTAAATTGATGAATGATCTATTGTGGAGCATCCATAACTTACCGCACTAATGGCAATTGATCTCAGTATATCACAATGTGTTACCACACTAATGACAATATATCTCAATATATCGCTATGTGTTACCTCACTAATGGCAATTGATCTCAGTATATCGCGATGTGTTACCGCACTAGTGGCAATTGATCTCAGTATATCACGATGTGTTTTCGCACTAATGATAATCGATCTCAGTATATCACGATGTGTTGCTGTATATTCTTGAAGCAAATAGTGGAATCTGTTCCTCAAGAATCGTGTGCGGGAGTTATTGTCTATCGTGTATATGCTTCCACAATAAAGGATATAATATCAGAAAATGTAGCACTTCATGCAGACGACCATGCCCCAAAACATCACCCACAGTTGCCAAAAAGGAGGAGTAACTAGAAGCAGTTCAAGAATTGAAACTTTAACAGTTGATGTTCAAAAGTGGATGGATAGTAACAGACTAAATATGTAATCATCTAAAACAGAATGTATTCTGTTTGGCTCTAAAATGAGAGAGAGAGAGAGAGAGAGAGAGAGAGAGAGAGAGAGAGAGAGAGAGAGAGAGAGAGAGAGAGAGAGAGAGAGAGAGAGAGAGTTTAGCGTCAACATAAACTGTTAACTTTAGTATCATGTACAACTTGTTTAAATGTTTATTTCCAAATTGCCGTTCTCACAGGGTCCCGTCAAAATGAGCCCTGTTTGCTAAGTATGTTACTACAAACAACTACACGGGTAAGTTTAGGACTAAACATAACGTCCGCACTCTTAGGATTAAAAAGTATGAAAGATCAATCACTACAGTATCTGACAAAGATTGTTAAGCTGTACGTAATGTAGTGGGAAGGTCTTAGGATTAAGAAAGTATGAAAGATCAATCGTCTGACAATCTTTGTTCTTGAACAACACGGTAGAACTTATATATAAGCACATATTAGTGTGTAGGTCATCATTGTACAGCATCTCTGGGGATATTCATTATTGATAGCTCAAATAAAGTAATTTGTTATTTGTGATTTTGTATATATTTGTATACGTATGTATGTAAGTCTCTATATATAAGTGTCTACTGATGTATGCATACTTATATGTATGTGTTTAGGTATGTATGTGTGTCTTTACGTCTATCGGTATGTTTTGGACAGATTAATAGATTTATCGATGATATACAATATGATTTATCGATGATATACAATATGGTACTTGGAATGATGCCTTAACATCAAACATTATCATCTTGCACATTTGAAAATAGCGATTTTCCCAAATATAATTTAATTTTGCATTAAATGTAAAAGCGAGTTTTAGTTTTTGTAAGATGCGTAATGGTCTTTAAAAAAAAATAACGATTTCATTATGCACTAAAATCATTTTTTTTTCGTTTAACGTTTTATAGCTTTGACATCAAGTTTAAATTAAATTTAATACCAGCAATACTAACGATATCCTTGACTGACTGAGAGTTCCATTCTGCATATTGGTATCCCCAAATATATATAATCTTCTTTCTTCTCTGATTTCGTAGTTATGATATTCAAATCACATATAAGGTTTTTACTCGTCTATAGAAAGAGAAAGTTTATTTAAAAGAAATTATTTTTAAAATGGCCGACAGGTCTAGCCTGTTACTTTTTAGCGTCTACTTTATATTTTTATCTTAAGCAAGGCAGATGTGAATTACAATCTGGTGAATTGTAGGACATGATAACGATGATATACGGTAAACCTCTAAAACCAGACAACCATATCGAACTAGTGGGTTGACATTAATTATTGGATAACTGATATGACAAAGTAATGCATATTGTACCAAGTGTTTAAACAGACATATCGATAGCTGCTTTGTAACCTAAAAGTGAATGATCTAACGGCAGCCACCAAGAAAAAGCAAATTTAGTAATTCTTACGTCGGTATACAACAGTAACTTGGTATTGCCTTCTAGGTAATTATATTTTCCATTGATTTGGCTTTAGATGGTTTATGATAACATAAATTTACACACTCAAAACCAAGCACATATATGCAATCGAACAAAAGAAAACAACGAACTGAAACATTTAGGCGATAAGTATTTATAATAATATCGATCAGACCCTCTTTAAATGCTTTGTATACCTACGATTAATGAACAATAAAACACTCAAACGTTTCAATAAAACACCCACCCACACACACACACACACACACACACAAACACATACATGCACAAGCATATATCACGTGACGGAAAGAAGTCAATCAATAAATCAGTTGTCACGGAATTGTTAAAAAAAACCTTTTATGTATTATTAAATTCGTGTACTAGAGTTTCATTTTTGGCGAACATCGATACTCGAGGATGATTAATGTATAGTGTGTCGTATTTCTAAATAGCGAGTTCGGTCCATTCTATGTCGCAAGTGCGAAATGCTTTTGATGAGACGAACCGAATGCCTTCGATGCACAGGCAATACCTGTGTATAAATACCTCACCGCATGTAAAGCTCAATACATTACGGAACATGTTGTCAGTCGGCGATCTACTATAAGGATTTGCACAATTCCAGTTATATAGGTAGGTAAATTTAAATAATTTCTTGCAGATACGATAGCACTATTGTACTACCCCGTCAATTTCTGCATGGTTTGTAGATTTGGTTTACAGAAAATAACGCACACGTTTATTTTCTTGTTTACAACTAAGCGAAGGATTTTGTGTTAGTAATATAAGGCTACATTTTTAAGAAATGTTTAGTACAGCAGGATTCTTATCAAGCAAGGTTAGGCTTATCTCTGAACGTGATGGTTTGACATTATTGTGCCGGTAATATAATCTGTATAACTTAACGTGAATAATGTAATTACGTTTTTATGGCCGTGTCGTATAAATAGTACACGGTATTGGATATGTTTTCAGCTACCCAGTGCCTGGAAATGTCCGGTGTTGTCCGGTGCTGTCGAATTTCTGGAATGTCTAGTATCTGGAATGACCCAGCTATAGAGCTGTCCAGTATCCTGAATGTTCAGCATCCAATGTGTCCAGTGGTGTCCGAAGATGGAGTGTCCCAGCTGTAGAATTGCCAAGTATCTGGAGTGTTCAGTGTTGTCCGATGTTGTTCAGAGTCACTAGATGGATCCAAGCTTTCCAAGTATCGGATGAATCGAGGTATACGTTGTGCAAACTGTAAAGCCAACAACAGGAATGGTAACAGCTGTACAGCTGTATTTTTGGGTTCGCAAAAATCCTTTGTATCATTAGGGACTGTAATAATAAGTTACATATCTGACCTTTTTCATTAGCACAATTTCATTATGAATGAAATCATTTTACCACACGAGTAAAAATCTACATAGTTTGCAAGTAAAATATATTCATCTAGTCATTGTTTGGTCACTGTAAATCATTCACGCCTTGTGTTTGTCTTTTGTAGAGTAATTTGTTTGTATTTTCCTTCCTTATATTTGTGCGGAATGATAGCCGCTATCGCATAACTGCTTGACGCAGCTCTTCCGTTTTTGTGCTATTTATCATAATATATGTCTTTCTTCGTCTACATTATTGTGTGTTTCGTCATGCATTGGCTGTTCAGTTCGTATGTGTTTCTTCATCTCCTTGGTTTGGAAACGAGAAAAATTATAATTTGTCCTAACTGTCTTGTTCTACTGTTAAGACGTTCTTTGGTTTTTAATAAACTGCCATCACATGATTTCCAGTCAACCCGCTTAATATTCAGCAATCCACTGTTGTATCCCACGAATTGGCATCAAATCACTTCTGCATTATATGCCATCTTGACATATTAGTCCCTAACTCTCCAACTTCATTTTCTACGGAGTGAAACCACCGTATGATATAACCAAATTAATTCATTACATCCAAGAAAACCTATTTGCAAATCTCTTTCGTGACAAAGTACAAACCATTAGACATTCATTTGACACAATTTCGATTGACTCGTCACCATACAGTCATGATACAGAATTTTAGCGACAACAATTATGAATATTTTAACTTGTCTCTATTTATCTAGTACGGACAATCGTAATGAAGAGTGCTCCAAAGTCTTGTGAACTTGATCCAATTCCAACATCACTGCTGCTTGAGTGCTTAGACCCAATATTGCCTTCACTAACTGATGTTATTAATATCTCCCTCTCATCAGGGAAATTCCCATCATTTTTCAAAACTGCCATCGTAAAGCCTCTGCTGAAGAAAACAACATTGGAAAAAATGGACTGACCTTTGTTCCAGGGTGAGCGTTGTTTGGACTAGTTCAAACGATGTGTGGCAGAAATTGAAGGTTGTGATGTACTTAAGGCATTTAATCATGGAATTCTTTGTAATTACAGCAATTTCACCTCCGCGAGAGTTGAGGGTGAACGACTTGATGGAGTAATCGCTGGGTGTTAAATCCGCACACTTAGATTCATCACCTCCGGAATGTAATCATGTTTCTGTCAGGAAGAAGACGTCAATATTCTGGTCGTTGATAAAATTAACAATTTCTGTGCGCTTTTCCGGTGATCCTACTGATTGAGCGTTGAATACTGTAATACGTAGTGGTAACCCTGTGACAGTTGACACAACGGTTGACGATTTGAGAGGAATTTGAACCAGGTTAGTAAAATTAACGGCATAATTTTTAAGTTGTTTATCCGTTACGGGTGAAAGGGAGATAGCTGGAATTCTTCTTCCTGTCCTACGCCGGCCAGCTTTGCAAGAACGTTTCTTTTTTCGCTTCCGTTTTCATTTAAGAAACGATGAATGTATTCCCAGTTTGTTTAGTCTTGAGTACAAAACTGTTAGGTCTTTTTTCCATTGTTCCAATCTTTTTGCAGGGAAAGAAATTATTTCTTAAATTGTATAATGCTTGTTATCTTCACTGTTTAATGTTACTGTTTTTATAGAGCCTAAACAAGTAACACTGTCTTTTAGAATATTATGAACATAATTGAATACGGACTTAATTAACGTTTGCCTAATTGCTTTAAGATTCAATATGTCAGACTGTTACGAAATACCCGATATGGCATAGAGGGTACACCATACTCCTCTAAGTGAGTTGTTCTGAACAGCGAGTCGCACGTGCCGCGCGTATAATGAAGGTTTCGCGCGAATCACATTTTACATGTACGGCATACTACTATATAGGTATAGTGCAAGGTCATTTTAAGACGCAGTGGACATTAAAGCAGACCTCTAAACGTTTCATTTGTCGGAAATTAGAGCCAAAAAGTTGGGTGAGTCAAATGCGTTCTTTTTGGTTAATGTTTCAGTTAAATGTTCAGTTTCGTAATAGCACGTTCGTTTTATGTATTGCGTTAATTCGTTTTATTATTTGGAAAACTGTCCATTTTTATATTCAGCTCGCCGATCAACGAGTGAATAGATGAGTATTCCAGTCCAATGTTAACCGGTGGAGTGGAGACGGGCAAACATGAACTACTGTCGCACCGAAAGGAAGTGCAGTGTTAACGTCCGTAGTTTTAATTTATTGACTATTTTGTGTGAGACACGAATAGTGTGTTTAGTCAATTGAATGCTATGTTTTGATTTATTGACTATTTTGTGTGAGACACGAATAGTGTGTTTAGTCAATTGAATGCTATGTTTTGTTTTATTGGCTATTTTGTGTGTGACACGAATAGCGTGTTTATAGTAAATTGAACCCAATGATTTGATTTATTGACTATTTTGTGTAAGATATGAATATCGTGTCTATAGTCAATGTAATGCTACGTTTTGTATATTGGATACAGACGTATAGGACAGTGGTGGACGACTACGGACGTATAGGACAGTGGTGGACGACTACGGACGTATAGGACAGTGGTGGACGACTACGGACGTATAGGACAGTGGTGGACGACTACGGACGTATAGGACAGTGGTGGACGACTACGGACGTATAGGACAGTGGTGGACGACTACGGACGTATAGGACAGTGGTGGACGACTACGGACGTATAGGACAGTGGTGTATTCATTTGTGTATTGTGATATATATATATATATACCTATCATGTTGATTTTTTAATATTAGTTTTATTTAACTGAACGTGTTTTTTATTTCTTTAAAATCTCAAAGGGTCGACTCGACAACGTTACAGACTAAAAAAAAATCATTTAGTACAAAAGAATTTTACTGACTTTGACCTATAATAGCAAAAAAAAAATACGTTCTGTAATGTAAGGAACATTTTATTTTTCTGTATTAATTGAGCATTTAAATGGTAGCGAATTTGTCTTTACAATAGTTAATTCTGTGAAATAAATTCTTAATTTAACCATTCATTATCTTATAATATAGGATACTACAAGACTTTTATATGAACTGAAAAAAAATGCTTCAGACATGCCGATCCAGCATAGTACTGCCAGCAAAACATAAGTCCTAACAGTTAAATATTGAAAATAATTATACCTTAGAAAATCTTTTTATAAAAAAATTCTTATACTCTAGAAAATCCGTATACACTAGAACATCCTTATACATTAGAACATCCTTATACAAAACTATTATACCCTAGAAAATCCTTATACCATAAAAATCCGTATACCCTAGAGAAAACCTATAAACTAGTTTCTTACCTGCAAGAAAGATGAGATGGATGTGTTCTGGGCGGAACGAACTGGCCCAGCAGAGCATCATCTCGCTTGTATAAGATTTGGGAGGACACCATCAACGCCGAATAAGAATACTCTATTTGTGAGGAAACCCTCAAAGCCAAAAAAAAAGGACATGCGATTTGGGACGGCATCCTTAGTGTCAAAAAAGGACATGCGATTTGGGAGGGCATCCTCAAAGCTAAATAAGACATGCGCTTATAGAGGGCACCCTGAATGCCTAATAAGGACATGCGATAAGGGAAGTTAACACTCAAAGCCAAAACAGGACGTGCGATTTGGGAGCGTAACCTCAACGCCAAATAATGATATGCGATTTGGGAGGACACCTTCTTCGCCAAAAAAGGACATGCGATAAGGGTGAGCATCCTCAATGCCCAATAATTATGTGCGATGTGGGAAGACACTAGCGATGGCAAATTAGGACATGCGATAATGCAAGTTACCCTCAGCGCCAAAAGAATGTACGTGCGATATGTGAGGCAATTTCAACGCTAAATATGGACATGAGATTTGGGATGGCAACCCCAACCCCAAATAAGGATATTATATTTGGGAGGGCACCCTCAACGTCAAAAAGGACATACGATAAAGGAAGGCATCTTAAATGCCAAATAAGGAAGTGCGACTTGGGAAGCATCTTCACGCTAAAATAGGACATAATATTTGGGTGGGCAACCTCAACGCCAAGCAAAGGACAAGCGATTTGGGAGGGCGCCCTCAACGCCAGATAATAATAAGCGTTTTGGGATGGCAACTCAACGTCAAATAACAACATGCGATTTGAGGTGCGTTTTGATACTTGCTCCTCGTTGAATTGCTGACTATACTCTTTGTCAGTTTCTGATGGAACTCTAGGGTTCGTGACCTTTCTAATCTGTTCTCTGGATTCGCATAAAAATCTGATGCAAAAGCTTAAAATTTCCATCAATCACATTTAACTGTTACCGTCACAGAAGTGAATCTTGCCTTCTCTAACCCTAAACCCTAACACCTTGCATTAATGTTGCTGAGTCTAAATTTGTTGACTTGGAATATAACAAGAAATGCGTTATGCAATGCCAGGGACTTTACAATTCCCACATATTAATTACAATCTCATTGAAATAATACATATTTGTAAACGACCGCTCTGGTGGCCGAGTAGTTAGAACGTCCAAAGACTTGTTGTTGTTGTTGTTGTAAGGTTTAACGCCATTTTTCAGCACAAGATAGGCTATACATGGCGACCAGTATTATTGGTGGAGAAAGAAACCAGGAAAACCCCGGAAAGAACCACCGACCCACGAGGAGCTACCGGCAAGCTTTCTCACATAAGCACATTATCTGAGCCCCAGACTCGAACCCACGCAGACAGAGGTGAGTCAACAGTGATCCGTAACGGTAAGCGCTTTAGACCATTCGGCCACTCGTGGCCTCCCAAAGACTTGTAATAATGGTATAATCAGCTGCTTCGCTTGGACCTCAGAACTGAAGGTTGGTTTTAGGACTGATCGGCCTGGTATCAGGAATATTTGACTGGATGGGACATCATGTTACATGTCTGCGGCAATTGCCCCATTGTAGACATCACTATAAACTGCCACACTGCAGACATCGTAGTCATACGATTGAAAGATTGCTAAACGTACGTTAAAATTCACACACACACACACACACACATACACACACACAAACACACACATAAACTCAAACACACACAAACTCAAATACGCATAAACGCAAACACACAATGATATTCACGTAAACACAAAAACGCATACATAAGTACAAAGACACACAAGAATAAAAGTTGCATTAATTACAATTGTGAAGCGACTGAAACGTGTGTGTGTGTGCCATTGTGTGTGCCATTGTGTATCTGTGTGTGTGTGTGTGTGCCATTGCGTGTCTGTGTGTGTGCCATTGTGCGTCTGAGTGTCTGTCTTTACATTAAATATGTTCAGCTAGTTTCTTATTTTCTAGTTTCATGGTGTTTCTTTGTAATCAACTCATTATGTATGTTGTGTTTTTATAAAATATGTTATAGGTGTTGTGTAGTGTTGTAAAGCGCTTAGAGTTTTTAAAGTTTAGGCGCTGTACAAAGTCCTCGGTAACAATATTTCCGCGGGATAGAACAATAAAATATCTACCCGCGGAGTTCTCTGGGGGAGAATTCTCTGAGGCGAAATTATTTGATTTTATTTATTAGTTAAGTAAAAACGATCCTGTGTCAGTGTGGTTACTTCAGTTTTGAAAACGAAGAGGGCAAATTCGATCAATTTGTAAGACCCATTATTATAAAAAATACTAATCCTAATTACAATCTAGGGTTTGCAACACGCTTAGCGACGCTAGAGGGACAGCGTCGACAATTTTCGTTCGCGATTCCACTACATCATCTTTTCGGATTCTACAGAAATGTTAGAAAAGTTACCTATGGAGCGAAGCATACAGTAGCACTCGTGTGAAAAGGTACTGATAATGATGCAATCTGGCGTGGTGCTGGTGCTGCCGCTGAGGGTAAAGTCATTTTAACAAAACTAACATTGTTAATGCCAGTAATGATCCAATCAATTACCGTAGAATATCGATTACTATCATTTATGAATCAGGGAAATCGTTACAAAGTTGGCTAACAACAACAACGGACATTAATCAATCAGCTGTTAACGGTACATTCACATGGCAATTGGCATCAAAAGAAGGCGTTGCTTCGCCACGGCATATATTTATTGCGTTACAGGATATAGCGCGAGTTGGTGATCAAACACGCAGCCATATGATATCTGATCAATTAGGCGTTACTGAGGTTTCGCTAAAATAAAACGGCCCGCAGGAACCAATCGAGGATGTACAACTTAATTACGGTCAAAACCATATTGCACGCGCGTATCATCGCCTGTTGTAATATATGGGTCGTGATCAAAACGTTGACACTGGTCTTCAAATATCTCAATTGGATTTTAAAAAATTATATCCGATCTATTACTGTTCACTGGAACATCTTGATTTAACCAGACAATCCGTAGTTGACATATACTTTAGAGCTACTATAGCCCGTCCTGGTGGTATTGCTAATTATAGAGCAGTTGCTGTCATTCTCAGCGACAAATCAATGCTACTTGAAGGTGTTGGTAGACGAATGAAAGTAGTTGATGTGCCAGTGGAAAATATGTAGCAATTAGATCATTCTATCATTTAAACTACTAGTAGTTTTAATAAGATGTCCTATAGTGTTGTTAGTGTTACGTTGACTTCTGGTCATTAATCTTGATAACAGCACCGGACCTGGAACTCACTGGGTTGCATACGCGATTGATCCGCGCGTGATTGTCTATTTCGATTCATATGGGTTAGCGCCGCCTAAAGAATTATGCGTTATATAAACCACTTAAAACTCCTATCTGGTATTCTACGCTACCAACACAGAAAATGAATGACCCACCAATATGCGGCATAGAAGTATTGAATTTCCTTGACGCTATTTCATCATCAAGAAAACCACCTCATCAAGTAGTACATGAATATACGAGTAATCGCTTTTTAGACAGAAATTATATAGAATAACATGATTGATATTTGGAGAAGTTTATTCGAACAAGTGAAATAATTAACAGCGTGGTATTATAAAACCGTTCCTGCTAAAATGGTTCACAAATCACCTAAATTCATTGTTGAAAAGTCGGATTTTAATCTCGCTGATATAGCAAATAAACTCCCAATAAAACATTTCAGAGGTGTATTCAGGGAAGGTCGATTCCCAACTCAACTAAAAATCTTTGAAACCGGTATAATTGACCACAGCTCTAAATATAGCCCTGAACCAAATTGGTTGGGTTACGTGATACATCCACAATGTGTCATTTATTTTAACCCTCGTGGAATTCCTCCCTACGATAAATGATCATTTATCGAGTATATATCCAAGTTGGATTCTCCAGTTCCTGTTTGGTATTCAAAATTACCCATACTGGGCTTTTTTGAAAACTCGTGTGGGGCAGAAGTCCTTGAAATGTTAATGGCGGTTTCAGCATCATCTGAATCGCCTCATAAAGTCGTCCTCGGGTACACAACAATAAATTACTTAAAGAGAAAAACATAATATAATATGATTGATATTTGGGGACGATCTATCTCAATGCTGAAGAAACCCGATGCCGATGGCACTGCAACCTGTGATATAAAAAAGTAATCGAAGATGAAATAGCTGAGATGTTGAACTTAACAAGTATTATTCCCAGTGAAATAGTTGTATTTCAAGATCGTCAGGGTAAATTGAAAACGAGTAATGTTTCTCTTGATGATATTTTAGTTAAATGGCGCGACATAGTAGAAGATACTATCGCGTTGTTTTCCAATCATGGTAAACTCAAACCATGTGTACTTGTTTCGACGCTCACGGATAAATTAACAGCGCTTGGTGATAATTATTCATCAACGATATAATTATTAAAAAAAACTACGTGATGAATATAACATTCACGTAAATGCTTTTACGGTGTTACAAAATACTATTAACGCTTTTCAGGTATCCTAAAACGATTTCCTTGAAAATCCACCGATGACTACACCGAAACTCACGGAGATAAAAACTGCTATCGATAATTTGCAAAGTTGCGATCCGATTATGACGCTCTTGTATCTCAATTTGGTACGTTACGTAAAACCTTTAACTGGACCCATGACTCCATTAATAAATGTTTTGATAAAACAATTCGAAACCCGATGATGTTAAAATAGATCTCGCTGATATTATCACAAAACTCGATGAAATAACAGCGATTAATCAGCGAATAGAAGCTATCAACGTTGATATTAAAACAACCAGCGATATCGTCAGAGATGATCTGCCAAAGATGATAAAAATACTTGAGAAAGTAAAAATTCCCCATGAAAGAACCAACAACGTAGTATACACGATTCAATACGGATTATTTGCGTGAACACCACTAAATAATATTTTAAATATCACTGCAACCGTCAAGGGTATTTATCGATTAACACTAGTAACTCCAACTCAATTTAATATTTCATCAACGAGTTCATTTGGGGTCAACAATACAATATCAACAATCATCGACAAGGATACAACTGAACAGTTCACGATAATATCCACTGATAATAATTTGGCTAGGGTTTCAGTAACATGGTATGTGGAATTCGTAGTGGATTTAAGTAAAGAGCTAAATTGAATTCTTTTTAAAAAACACTAGTGTTTTCAAAATAAAATGTCATCACTAATGATTTCATCATCACAGTATCGCTATGATCAGGTCAGAGAATTTCGAACTAAACTCAAAACCCTCACTGAGGAGTACCAAACAAAAATAACACATACCGACGAAGAATCACTGCAGTTGATGTTACCGTGTACTAGGCATCAGCTGTAATCACCGGAGCAGGTATAATACTCTCCTCGATGACTGTAACAGAATTGTTACTGAGTGGATGGTGGATTAAATGAACAACACAAACACAATATGTGAAAGATAATGTAAATTTATGAAATAAATTATTAATGAAAAAATAATGATGTATCAACACAATAACTCATGCGTTCAACCCACGATTACACTCCACAACCATTCACAATACATGAATAAATTAAATATTAATACACAATAAACACAGATCCAAGGGATCACCTGGACTAAACACAGATCCAAGGAATCTCCTGGACTATACAAATGTTTCACATAAAACGGAACCTTTACAAAAGTTGTATTAACTCAAGTATAAATTGCGATAACAAATACAAACATCAAACTATACTATCGCACTTATGGATTGCGACTACTAGCACAAACATCTACATGTATTTTATCAAGTTGCTAACTTTTATTGAGATTCATGTAATCCCTTGCAATACTTCTCTTATTCGAAGTAACTATGTGTAAATATAACAATGTATTCAATTGTACTACAATTGCAACACACACATATGTCTCGACCCTGTATAACCGTACGATTCGCCAACTGTTGAATCGCCGCCCAGCTTCTCCAAATACCTAGGGTTGACCCAATACTTTTATCGGTCTGTTGCCCTTCACGGTTCCACTACAGTTATACGTACAGACAGCATACAGCATCTACTAGAACCATCGGTCCCAAATACCTAGATACTACCCCGGAAGTTTACACCTCTAGACAGCTCCGACACTCGGACATTTAGAATTCTAGATTTCCGGATATTTACACATCTCGACAGATGTAGACGGACAGATAATCCGACAGACAGACAGTCAGATACCTCAATTTGATCGCACAACTAAACAGCATAATCACGGCACAATCAATCATATTCAGCTACAATTCAGAGACGTTCCGCTACAAATCAGCTACAATAAAGAAACCAAACTAATAATAGTTGTTTCTAAAACAATCTAAAACTTAGATTACGCTATTGCATTTAAAGTCTAATAGTGACTAGTAATTCCAAATATTCCACGTTTTAAATCTACATTGTAATAAAGGCAACATTACATGAAATGATAAACTGAATAAAATTCACAATAAAACGAAATATAAATTTAACACTCACCCCTTTGGCTGGAGAAAGAATGACGAGCTATCTCTCCTGTGATAAGATACTTTTGGACTCGTAATCTTATTAGAATTATTCTGCATTATATATCTTCAAATAGGTGAGCAGAATTTACGGCAAAATTCCCGTGCACCCCGTGATTATAATGTTCCAGACTTCAAGTGATTCGTAGTCAGGCACATGCAAATCGTTACACGTCGCTTACCTTGCAAAAAACTTATTCACTCCAGGTAACGCATGTACGACGAAACAAAAAAAAATGGTGAAATTAGTTTTTAATTCAAAAAGAAATAAATTCAATTTTCTCCTAATTCTGTGACAATACCTCCCCCATAAGAATAAAAATGTACACATTTTTAAAACTAACACATAATAGAAGAAAAATAACTACTGATGATATCTTACAATATTTACACTGGTTATACTACAATCTGGATTTTAATACTGGGTAAATTCATACAAATTTCCCATCATGCCCTACTCAAGTAGTCTACCCTTATATTTTCAGCTCCCCTTATTGACATCATCGCTCTGTCTCTTGATGTACAACTTGAGCATGTCAGCATGGAATGTCTTTAAATTACCGTCTATGTCAATTTTATAGCCCATGTCACCTTTGACCTCTTTAACTTCATAAGGACCTTTCCACTGGACTAATAACTTATTTGAGCTAGTTGGAAGAAGCAATAGAACATGATCTCCCACAAGAAATTACCTATTTCGCGCTCTGCGGTTATAATACTTGGCATATCTGCGCCCCGATTTAATTAATTCGTCACGTGCCATCTGGCATGTACTCTCTAGTTTATCTCGCAGATCTAATACGTACTGGTAAGTTGTTTTTATTTCCTCGTTCGCGACATCACCCGTCCATAGTTCGCGTAGTATCCGCATCGGGCCTCGAACTGTTCTACCGTACAACAGTTCGACGGGTGAAAACCCTAAACTTTCCTGCGGTACTTCACGGTACGCGAACAGAACAGCGTTCAAATAACGGTTCCAGTATTGCGGACGTTCCGCGCACATCTTTTGTAGCATGCTTTTCAGGGAACCATTAAACGTCTCTACCAGTCCATTGCACATCGGATGGTATGGGGTAGTGTTTAGCTGTTTGATGGATAACAGCCTACTTATTTCACCCATGAGGTCAGAGGTGAATTGGGCAGCACAATCAGTGAGGATTTCTTCTGGCACCCCTACCCTACTGACGATATCAACTAATGCTTCAGCTAGCCTTTCCGTTTCAATAGTTGGTAACGCTACGGCTTCAGGGTATCTGGTCACGTAGTCAACAAGAGTAAGAATATACCGATTCTTTCTTTCGGTAACTGGGTGTGTTGGTCCTACAATATCTACTGCCACTTTTTTAAACGTTGTATCTATTAATGGCATCTGTCCTAAGGGCACCCTTGTCACCCTTCCCTTACAAACGTTTTTCTGACATACGTCGCACGACCTACAGAACCGTGTGACATCGCCATTAACACCGGGCCAGTAGAATTCAGCGACTACTCTGCTAGTGGTCTTAGCTTTACCTAGGTGTCCCGCCATGCTCGACTCATGCGCCACCCTAAGTACTTGAGATCTATATCTCTGGGGTACTACCACTTGCCAATACTTCTTACCCTCCGGAGCGCTAAACTCCCTATGAATTTATTCGTTCTTGCGTACGAATATCTCGAGCTACCCCCACCCTTGCAGTGTTTAATCGCGCCGGAAGCAATTTTCTCAACAATTATTTTGATGGATTCATCACGTTCTTGCTCTTGTTTGAACTCATCACGCGAAATTCCTGAGATCGATTCAGGGACTATTAATTTATGAAACGCGGTTTTCTCTTGCCGTGTTTGCGCTCGCGTTTCGATTGCCGGGGCCAAAGGTATTTTAAAATCGGCCATGGTTGGAAGAGGGGAACCTTCAACATTACCGATCGTCAGATCGTAAATAGAGTTTTCCATACAAAGGGCATCAACAGTTCCAGTTAGGAAAGGTGTTTTTACCGTGATCCTTGCTACTGGAATGCGACCGATCGTCTGATCAAGTAACATACATGGTGACTCCCAACCGAGCATTTGGTTATCCTGCACGAGACTACGTTTGATCACTACGCCCGTGCAACCAGTGTCACGTAATACTACGACTTCTCGACCGTCGACTAATCCTCTCGCGGTTGGTACACGCGCTTCGGGAAATAGACACGTGCCAAGCGAATGAATACATGGTTCTACCTGTACGATATTATCAGATATACCTTTACTTTGTATAGCCACTGCTACCTTATGTATAAGTCCCTTTCTTTTAGGACAGTCTTTTTGAACATGACCCCATGCATTACACAAGTAACATTGCACACGCTGAATACCTGGATTCCTAACTGACCTATTTGCCTCAGCTGATTTCACAAGCTCCCTAGGCATCGGTCTCGTAGACTGGTTTCCAGACTTAAAATCTTTTGAAACCACGTTCTGGGTTCCCCATGAGCTTCGGTAAAGAAATCGGCTTGCTTAGCCATATCTTTTACGTTTGTGAAGAATTTCTCTTTCAGAAATTGATTTAATTTTCGCCCAACGGTATTAAATAATTGATCTCTGAGCAAGAAATTAGTCAATCCTTCAAACGTTTTCACCGCTTTGCCGCATTCAATCCACCGCTCAAAATAGTTCGCAATTCTAACGGTGAACTGACCAAAGGTTTCTCCCTAATCGGGCTTGCTATACCTGAACTTTTTACAAAAACCCTGTTCAGTGAGCTCGTACCTTTTAAGAAGTGCTTCCTTTAGGATGTCGTACTTAAACACATCGTCTCTAGGAAGTCGTGAGTATCCAGCGCTTTACCTTTTAATAGAGCACTAAGATGCAGTACCCAGTCATTTTG
Source organism: Unio delphinus (assembly GCA_029339505.1). Taxonomy (NCBI): domain Eukaryota; kingdom Metazoa; phylum Mollusca; class Bivalvia; order Unionida; family Unionidae; genus Unio; species Unio delphinus. Next base: position 2,383,484 of record JAQISU010000156.1, on the reverse strand, counting down.
ACTCCACTTCTGGTTTTCGGCATACCGCTCAAACCGATGAAGATAACTATCCATGTTATCTTTTTCATCGTCAAAGGGAGGTAGTTTGGGGCCCCTTAATTTGCTAAAGGCATAATCGTGTTCTTTTCCAACTGTTGCTAATTCTACTTTACGCTCATTATCCCGTCGCTTTGCTTTTTCTTCTAACCCTATTCGCCTTTCATCCGCTTCCCTTTCCCATTCTATCCTGTCCTTTTCGGCCTGCTTCTCTAATTCTATCTTTTCCCTTTCGGCCTGCTTCTCTAATTCTATATTTTCCCTTTCGGCCTGCTTCTCTAATTCTGTCTTTTCCTTCTCTAATTCTATCTTTTCCTTTCCGGCCTGCTTCTTTAATTCTACTTTTTCCCTTTCGGCCTACTTCTGTAATTCTATCTTTTCCTTCTCTAAGGCCCATTTCCTTTCATCGGCTTCCCTTTGTAAAAGCCGTTTCCATTCTTCGGATTCCCTTTCTAATTCCCTTGCCCTTACCCTTTCCTCCCTTTCCCGGGCTTGTTCTTTCTGAATACATTTCCTTAAACTTTCACCTTCATATCCAAATTCTTTGCCTAAGGCGACCAAGTCCTGAAGGGACGACATGACAATTGTAATATGAATATAGATATATATACCACAGGTTGACCTTATCTTCCTGATGAAGGTAACCAAACCAATGCTTTAAATACGTTTATACTGGACACACGGACCTAGATAAACTAAACAAAAATAAACCCCTACTTGAGTATTATCTTGTCAAGAAAGTTACGCTCAAATATAAACATTAAATGTATACTTTCACAAAAATGATTGACAGTTCACTTAATCCAGCGATCCTACTTCTGACACCATTGTAACAGAATTGTTACCGAGTGGATGGTGGATTAAATGAACAACACAAACACAATATGTGAAATATAATGTAAATTTATGAAATAAATTATTAATGAAAAAATAATGATGTATCAACACAATAACTCATGCGTTCAACCCACGATTACACTCCACAACCATTCATAATACATGAATAAATTAAATATTAATACACAATAAACACAGATCCAAGGAATCTCCTGGACTAAACACAGATCCAAAGAATTTCCTGGACTACACAAATGTTTCACATAAAATGGAACCTTTACAAAAGTTGTATTAACTCAAGTATAAATTGCGATAACAAATACAGCAGCAGAGAGGGTGAACCCTACAACTTTTCAGACAAAAAATAGATTGAATCCTCAAAACGGAAAATAGAGCCTTCCTTCGAAATCTCATGTTTTAACCACAAAAAAAAGAAAGTCTCCATTTGGCAAACGGAGACTTTACGATTTTTCAATCAATTTTGGTCGCAACTTGTTGTCGTTCACCCTCTCTGCTGCTAAAGTTAACAAAAAAAATAAAATGATTTCAACCAAATATTTGATCCAGTCCGATACGATATCGTGTCCGAGGATCATGCAAATTTATTGTTATAAATCCGTGCGGGGTTGACTGAGCAATACTAAAGAAATTTCTAAATTGATTGAAGTCCATATCAGAACACCATGTCTACCAAATATTTCTAAGAGTATGAGTATCAACTCCGTTGAATACAGCAAGAATATTACAGTTATCTCTTATCACTTTTGGAATCTGAGTGTAGCGTTGAGTGACATATATCACGTCGGTGTTTTTATGCCTGCCTCGGGAAAATATTCTAGCAGGATTTTTTGTTTATCTAACATTACATCATCGTATACGACTAAATTGTTAATACTTCCATCAAGATCTTCTACTGATGGTGCCTCGTCAATATCGGTTATAAATTCAATAATACCCTCACCGGCAATCTCTGAAGCGTTTTCATTAAAATCCTTTAACACTTCATAACATCGTTGATCATCTACGCTAGGGGCAATTAAATACAACTTATCCCACTTCATCCATCTCATTATTAAACTGAGCAACAATTGAGTCTTGCCGGATCCAGATGGCCCGATTATAATCATCCGGATAGAGTTCGGTAGCGCTGCATGATGCTTAACCGGTTCTCTTGCTTTAGTCGCTGAAAAATCAATTATATCCATATTTCTATACATAAATTATGGATCTATATTGTGTGAAGTGTAAAACGCGTACTGGCACAGATGACTTGACGACGATTACAACTAAAAATAACCGATCAGCGCTTTCTGGTAAATGCGTGCAATGTGGTACAAAGAAATTTAGATTTGTGTCTATGAGATCTGCAGGAAATGATGATTTAAAAAAAAACGAGGAGGTAATATCGCAGCCAAATTTGCAAAACTCCCTGGAACCCCATGGGCAAAATACCCCGGAGAAAAGCACTTCCAGGATATAGCTACCGTGGACCGGGAACCAGACTTGATATCAGACTCAATAATCAAAATCAGCCCCGACCCGGTGAAGAACCAATAAACGCCATTGATAAGGCCTGTCACCTTCATGATGTTGCTTATAAAAGCAATAATCTGCAACACAGGCATCTAGCAGATGTGAAATTAATTCATGCGTTAAATGCTATTCCTGATAAATCCTTCAAAGAAAAATTGTCTTCCTTTTTGATAAAATAGGCTATGAAAGGTAAATTGATGTTAGGTGCCGGTAATTAATAATATGGAATCAATTTATTATTCCCCAAGAGGATACTGGAAGGGTAAAGCAGCAGTCCATAAACTCGCTAGCGCTGCAAAAGTGAAAAAAACCACTGCGGCTCATTGGTTATCCAAACAGGTACTATGGCAAATTTATCTACCACCGCCTAAACAAATTAATTTCTCGCATTTTGATGTGACCTTTCCTAATGAAGTCCATCAGGCTGATATATTATTTTTGCCACATGATGGTGGTTACAAATACGCATTAACCGTAGTTGATATTGCAAGTCGATACAAAGAAGCAGAACCGTTAAAAACAAAATCGGCCACTGAAGCTAATTCTGCATTTGAAAGGATTTATCGACGATGCCCTCTACACTGGCCAAATCTATTACAAGTTGATCCTGGCAAGGAGTTTCAGGGTGCAGTGTTATCAATAAGGAAACATCATAATGTCATCATCAGACGGGGGCATACTGCGCTACATCGCGATCAGGCAATTGTAGAACGGTTTAATAAAACCCTTGCTGAGCGGTTATTTGGATATCAATACGCAAAAGAATTCATCCAATAAAAAAGATCCCGTGAATGGGTTAAAAGATTACCAGCTGTGATTATCGCACTGAATAATGAGATTACTAGAACAATCAACATGAAACCTATCAACGCGATTAAAAAGAAGTCAATACCTGAAAAACCACAAAAAGATTTCAAAGAACCAATTCTTGGTAGTAATGTCATTGTGAGGTATTTATACGAACCAGGAGAGCTTGAAGGGGGCAGAAAAGGGCTACTGATCCTATTTGGAGTGTTACTGTACACAAGATATATAGTATAACACGATCTACGGGTAGACCTCCAGTCTATAAACTGGATTCAACTGCCCCTCAACGAGGATTTACTAGACAACAATTACAAGTGATACCCGAGGATACTCAATTACCACCACGGGGTCTTAACTAGCACCGTTGCGTCTATTGCACTCAAGACAAGTCAACATCACATTATTTCTGACATGACCGAGACTGTTATTTTTTCTGTCTACGGTAAATTGGCGAGGATCTTTATCCGAATACTGCCAACGCATTATACAATTGCAACTTGCGCAGTGATTATTCTGTTGTTTCTTCAAAGTGATTATTAATTTAGCATCAATATCAAATTCTCGTTGTTTTTTTTTGTCTTGTTGATTGTAACCGGAAAGTTTTTTATCAATAATTTTAACATCAACGATGCTAGCATCATCTATTGTGGTGTCATCATCTAAAACAATTCTTCGAAGTTGATTTATTTTTCGTACTCTGGATACTGCAAGATAGACAAAATTTGACCATTCTATGCGATTATCTACCATCCAAACAATTGTATCCGATATAGTCAATCCCTGTGAAGAATGTATCGTTGCTGCGTATCCTAGCCTCCACGGGGATTTATTAGCATGCAATGCATCTTCAACGACATTGATATCAACCAGCACAATATCATTTAATACCAGAATTTGTTTTTCACTTTGTGCTGGAATATCAACTTCAATGTTCTGTTTTCGTGTATCAGATGGCCTATAACAAAGAGGCACTGGAAGTGTTGCAAATCTTTTTTTTATGCAATTCAAATAATTTCATCTGAAGTGTGTCCCTGACTATTTTTCTACTTGCAATTATCAAATCATTTGGTCTCCACGCTTCCCAGAAATCATTCATTGGAGTTTCCGAAAATATTTCACGCGCTATCTCACACTGGATTCTATCCGGTTGTAATCTAATTAATTTCTTAAATTCTTTTAATTCATTATCAAGTGATCTATGATCGGTATCAATTTCTTCATAATAGTCTACAAAACCCTTTAGCCATTCATGTGGGGATGCACCGACAAATGGTGGTGGTTGGCCGTGATCACCGCACATGACGATTTTTGTATTTTTCAATAACAACCACTCGAGAAATATTTTTAATACATCTAATGACACTGTGCATATTTCATCCCAAATTATGATTTCAGGAATAAATTTTTCACCCATACGCTCAGGAGTACACTTATCTCCCTTCCATCGAAGGAAACTGTGATAAGTACAGGCATTTACCCCTCTCTGTATCATTTATCTTGCAAGTCTATGTGTTGATGTTAGCACAATCATGTTTATGAAATCCGTAGGATTTTTCCCACGGAATAACTCAATTGCCCGAGTTGTTTTTCCTGACCCGCCACAGCTGTTTAAATAAACTGTTTTATACCGGCATATTGGATCAGAAATCGGTGGTGCATTAGAAAATTCTGAACACTGATTGCTTTTTAAATAATTTTTTTCAATTGTAACATCTGCTAATTGAATATAATCATGAAGCATTTCTCGCTTAATCCTCCATGACCCCCAATTCTCGTTGCCAGTAGCCTTACTACTGCTTATAAAATCAGCCATTTTGCTATTTATGTAAAATGAATCAGTGGCAACTCTAACTGCCGTGTTAGGAAATCTATTTAACATCGAAAACAGATTAATAGAAGCATAACCGAGCATAGAAGCTCTTAAATGTGTATACTGAGGATTGTACCCATCGTTGTAGGTGACAATTGTACCCAATTTGGTTCCATTGGACAGAAATGCGTCTTTACGATTGACATATAGGCCGTTATTCGTTAAATCCGCGATTACAAGATCGTATTCAGCATTGTCTATAATCAATCGTGAAGAATATCTTGTATTATCGTATTTACCACCTTGGGTAAATTTACCGATTATTCTTCTACTGAGATCTTTTGCTTCGTTGTTTCTGATTTCAAATAACTGTTTGGACCAATCCATGATTTGTTGTTCACTGAAATTCGAAGAATTTCCATCAGGAAACAGTTTTCGCTGTTCGCTAATTATTTTTTCTAGATCGGGTTGTGGTAACCAGACTGATTTCTGTGCTCGGTAGGATATAATTGCTTCACTGACAATTAATGATTTTAACATCCCACAATCAATCATATACCGTAATAACACTATTGGCATCCAGTGTTTTTCAGACATGTGTTTACCAATAAAAAGATAACTACACGGATGAAGTCCTTCAGCCAATTCAAATGATAATACACGAGCGAATCCGGTTAAATCAAAATCAGGCAGTGGTCCATTAATAGCAACACGGGTCATTTCGTGTGTAGGGTGTACAAATCGTTTGAAGTATTTCTCATATTCTCCATACCCGAGAAAACTTCCTGGATAACACGCAATCATATCAACGGAAATAACGGTTTTAGTGTCGTATTTTGTATTCCATAAACCTCCATGGCTGTATTCAAGACAGGACAATCTGACATCTGATAAAAACTCACTTCGTGTTGGTTTCCACGCGTTTTTCTTCCTAGCAAATTGTGCTGCAATTGATGGTAGTGTAAAACAGTTTGCTAATAATTGATCGTTGTCTTCCCCTTCCAGTGAAAACTCACTAGCTAGTTTTTTCATTTGATTATGCAGTTCTTCAGTACGGTACAATTCTCCGTTGGGTCTTACAAACTGATCAAATTTGCATTCATCGTCTGCAGTACTGTGAAATAGCCACATTGACACAGGGTCTTCTTTACTTAAATGGTAAATAGCATCAAATAATTTCTGCTCTGAAAAAAACTATTCGGTTCCAAACAGAGTTTGGGGGATATATTTTACGGTTCTATCCCGTGGGAATATTGTTACTGCAGATGACCACGCGTGCTCGTTATGATCAATAATTTCAATGGGGGTTCCATTTTTATTATATTTTAATTCGTATAATACTTCACCGGTGATTGTCCTTACCGATATTGGAAACCTCAATGATTTTTCTAATTTAATTATATCCTGAATTGTTGCTCCATGCTGTTTTACCGTTAATTCCCATTCGGTTTTTTTTTTTTCGTCTTAGATCAGTCAATTTGTTTCCCCGGGACGCATTTGTGAAGTGTTCCATTATTCGTGTTGCTACACATTTGAGCCTTGTCGAATATTTCATGGGTGCTAGTTTTGCAATATCGGGTTGTTCATTGAGCTGATATATCCCGTAAACAACTGCTGTTACAGGATAAGATCTTTCGTAGTATGGTTTATCAATTCCAGTCAAAATTCCTGGTTTTGAATCCTGATTCACGGTGACAGATTTTTGTCCTTAAGAATGGGTTCGTATTTATCCCTAATGATCCATTTTTCAGTATCATCACGGATAAGGAATTTTATTCGAAAAAAATATCTTTCCTCCTCAAGATGTGAGATTATCACTGCTGCTTTTTCATCATTCATGGTAGCGTCAACAACACCATCAATTCGAAATGTTGACCAACAATGAGATGCTTCATCACGCTTGAATTCATTAAAACAATCTCTGATTTTACTAATCATGGTTCTATCACTAATTTTATTCTTTGGTGTATTAGAAACTTTATCAAGATTGAATTGATCATTTTTCCAGGGCGTTATTTTCGATAATCTCTTGAACTCCTTCATACTATATTTAAAACAAGCATTTAAATGAAAGATTTATGTATAATGAATCACTGCAAATGGCCCATGATTGGATCAGTAAACCCGTGTAACAAATCATGCAGAAATGAGTTCTGTGGGTATCATATGCAAAGTTTTCGACGTGGAAGCCTTGGTCCGTTACCCTGTATTCGATGTGGGGTTGGGGTCAGGGGGAAATCGCAGTTATGTCTCAGTTGTGGTGGAAAGCGATACAGGGAATTGAAGCGTTATTATGATAACAGAATAAAAAATGGATAATCAATCAAAAATTATGACCCTGAAAAAGTCCCTGACACTGATAAAGTCCCTGACACTGATAAAGTCAAGGATAAAGTCATAAGAACTCCCCAAGACTACATCGAAAGATTCTTCAGTGATGTAATCATTAAACCAAACAATGAATTAGACAAATAGTATTAGTATACGAATGAACCAAGAATTCAGACAGCATCCCTTGATTACAAATTATGAAGCATCCAGTGATGGTGTTGTAAGACACTGTAGAATGAAGAAATCAGCTGGTGTTGTGAGTAATCAAGGGTATTTGAAGTTTACTGTTGGAAAGAAGAAATATCACAATCATGGTTTCATATTTGAATGTTTTTATGGATTGATCGAGGGTGATTTTGTTATTGATCACAAGGATTCTAATCCGAAGAACAATTCTTTATCAAATTTGCAAGCTGTTACCCCAAGTGAGAATTCCAAACGGGGAAAGACTGGAAAATGCAAAACGGTTGGGAAGAGACCTGTGAAATCTTTGAATACAACAACTAAAGAAGAAAAAATATTTTCATCTATGAATGAAGCCGGAAAGTATTTCAATATTTGTTCAACTTCTGTTCAAAACGTTGCAGAGGGGATTTATCGATCGGCCATTTCAAAAAAGACCGGACAAAAAATTCAATTCAGTTATGTCTAATGCGTCATATTTTTCAATTAGAAATATATCATTATTATAGAATATGAATCCTGAAAAAATGAATAGCATTATAGTTGAAATAGCAAAATTGAAAAGTCAGGATATCAAACTATCAGATGGGTTAAATCCTGATCAAATTGTGTCAGATTTTCAGGATATAGAATACGGAGTAAACAACAATAAATATATGCTACCAAAGAAATATGCGCTCATCAAAAAAATTCAAAATTCTATTCGGGACTCTCTTGCATTCTCCAGTGACGTAAGTGTGTTCGCTCCGTTATATACTATCGTAGAACGAATACGAAAAGAATTAGGTAACGAGTACGAATTGAAAAAGGAGGTTAATTCTAAAATTAGAAACCAACGGGCGTTAATTTAAGAAAATGAACAATTTTGATTGCCCGACCCTCAAAGAGATTTTGTCATTTTTTGATTGAAATCGACCCTCAAAGAGTTTCATTTTTTTAGCACTTTTGATAGAAAATGACAAAATCAGTGAATAAAAAATCGATGGGCCGTTAATGGATGATCAAAATAGAATGGAGCAAGTCACAGTATTATATATTTTTATAGCAATTATGTGACTTGCTCCATCGATGATAGAGCTGTTAAAACATCAAAATAACACTTCCATGACTGTGTTAAAAATCATCCGACATGTCTGTGATGAGGAAAGTGACAGTATTATATATTTTTATAGCAATTTGGTCACTTTCCTCATACCTGATAGAAGCTGTTATAGGATGAAATAACACTTCCATGACTGTGTTAAAAATCATACGACATGTCTGTGATGGGGAAAGTGTCAGTATTATATATTTTTATAGCAATTATGACACTTTCCCCATACCTGATAGAAGCTGTTATAGGATGAAATAACACTTCCATGATCGTGTTAAAAATCATCCGACATGTCAAAAAGTGGCGAAAGTGTGGTATTAATTATTTTTTTTATACAATTTCCACATTTTCTCCATCAATGATAATGCCCTTAAAATGTCAAAATAACACTTCCACGGTGGTATCAAAAATCATCCGACATATCAAAATAGAATGTGGAAAGTGTGGTATTAATTATTTTTTTATACAATTTCCACACTTTCCACAAACATGATAATGCCCTTAAAACATCAAAATAACACTTCCACGGTGGTGTTAAAAATCATCTGACATGTCATTGGTGTATAAAAAATGAGGAAAGTGTCAGTATTTTATATTTTTATAGCAATTATGACACTTTCCCCATCGATGATAACGCCGCTAAAACATCAAAATAACACTTCCACGGTGGTGTTAAAAATCATCCGACATGTTATTGGTGTATAAAAAAATGAGGGAAGTGTGGTATTAATTATTTTTTTTATACAATTTCCACACTTCCCTCATCAATGATAACGCCCTTAAAATGTCTAAATAACACTTCCACGGTGGTGTTAGGTCGGATTGAAAAATTGTTTTACAATTGAAAAATTGTTTTGCAATTGAAAGATTTTTTACAAATTCAAAAAATGGTCAATGAAGCATTAACGACCCGATTGGCTCGTGAACGATTAGATGCAATTAAGAGATTTATACCAATTCGTGACTCTGTAAGAAATAAACTGCAAGCTAGACAGAGTCTTCAGACTGATTTTGCTGAGGGATCTGAAGAGTTGTTTAAACCAATAACTACAACAACGAAACAGATAGTGTCAACAATCTCTGAACAAGAAAAAAAACAAGAAGAGACTTTTCTCCCTGTGTTAGAAAAAATAGCAAAAAGAACTAAACAAATAAAACAATCATTAAAAACACTTCCTCAGGATATATCAACCGCTTCAGAACGAAAATTTGAAGGATTTCAGGAAGAACTAGTTAGTGGACTACCTAAATCAATTATATTTACCGAGAGCGCTAAAAAACGAATTCTCATTGAGGATATAGACAGTTTAGGTGAATTTGCTGCTAACAGCTATGATTCACAAGAGAAGTTTTTCAAGGACAATTATACGAATTATAGAATGTCACATAATGAATGGGCTGATATAGTGTATGAAATAAATACTGGGAGTTTAGATAGAAGGATGAAGAAATACAGAGACTTCAAGAGAAAATTTCAACTCCAAATAAGACTGCCATACGATGAGAAGGAATTTCTGGGAAGTGGTCTAGTTGGAAACGCTTGTCCTGATAGTGTTATCAATGCTATATCACTATTAGAAGTTCTTGTAGGAGGGTTCCGAGCTGGAAATAACTCTCCAGAAATAATTAATGAAGCAGTTGATATCTGTAGACGGTTATTTCAAGGTGGTATCATGGATATCAAAACATATCGAGATTTCATTGGCGAGTTAGCGGAAAGTGGGTATCATAGTGACTGAATTGAAAAATTGTTTTTTGAATCACTGATTAGATAAATAACAATTAAATAAGAATGATCATACACTACAATCATGATAAACCAGCCAGTGTCTATGTAGTTAATTCACGGTTTCCAGTTTATAGCGCATATTACGGAGATGGTTTCGGTGATACCATTTTAGGATTATTTTCAAGAATGGCCCCAAAAGTGATGCCGTTAGCTAAACAATTAGGAATGAAAGCCATTGATGTTATTCCTGATAAGGGTATTAGTGCTGTTGGAGATCTTGCCAGAAAAGCGTTTTCAACAGCGAATAAGAAAATAACATCATTAGTTAGACGAAAAAAGAAAAAGGTACCATTGCCATCTACAGCGGAAATGCCTGCAAGTGTTAGTAAAATAATAAATAACGCAGTAGATGAAAAATTGGCATCGCTGGTGACTCCAAGTGACCAAAATAACATGATAGCAAACATGATACCGGGAAGTGGCTTTTAAAAAACAAGACGATGAAAAATCTTTTACGATGAAAATTGTTTACGATTTCACAGGTTAGACTCTGATAAATAGAATAAAATGTTCAAAACGTCACCTGATCCAGCATTTGATATGGATGCCCCAGTGCGTAAAGATGATTCTGTACGCGATTTTCAATTTATTCTTATCACGCAGTACAACCAGATCTCCGATCGCGAATTGAACTTCAAGTTCATGACACCAGTAAATATTTTCTACCGTGTGAGGCATTTATCGAAATCGAAGGAGAACTTGTAACAAATGTTGCAGCTAATACCCCATACGACAATAACTCAACTATCAAAGATGGTTTTGTTAATAATGGGATCATGGCGCTATTTGAGAGTGCAAGATATCTCATTGATGGAAAGGAAATTAAATCCATTGACCGTGAAGCTGATGTGTCCACAACAATCATAGGGTTAGCGAGATATTCTGATGATTATACAAGATCAGTGGGTCCATCTATGATGTTTTCTAAGGATATTACTGATCACCCTAAACACGTCCAGTATTCTAGAGTTAAAGCAACACATGCTTCTTCAGTTAATCCAGCACCAGCCGGATATGTAAGACCAGCTGGTGATTTTGATGTCATAAATAATATTACTAATTACAACCTAGGGTTTGCAACACGTGTAGCAACGTTGCATGGACAGCGTCGACAGTTTTCATGTGCGATTCCACTGCATCATATTTTTGGATTCTGTAGAAACGTCCGAAAAGTTATTTATGGAGCTAAACACATAGTAACGCTTGTACGAAATGGTACTGATGATGATGCAATCTGGCGTGATGCTGGGGTTGCAGCCGGTAAAGTCATTTTAACAAAACTATCATTATGGATGCCAGTGTTAACTCCATCAATCACCACAGAAGAAAAATTGTTATCATTTATGGACCAAGGAGGAAAATCATTGTTGAGTTGGTTATCAGTGACTACGGATACTAAACAAGACAATGTTGATGGTACATTCACATGGAACCTGGCATCAAAACAAGGGGTTTCAGCACCACGTCATATATTTATTGCATTACAGAATAATGCACGAGTTGGTAATCAAGAAGGAAGCCATATGATATTTGATCAGTTAGGTGTTAATGAAGTATCGCTGAGAATAAACGGACAGCAGGAACCATCCGAGGATATACAACTTGATTACGGTCAAAATCGTATTGCACGAGTATATCATAACCTGTTGTCATTTATGGCACGTGATCAAAATGTGGATACTGGTCTGCAAATATCACAACTTGATTTTAAAAGCCTCTATCCGATTTATTACTTTTCACTGGAACATCTTGATTTGATGAGACAATCTGTCGTTGATATACACTTCAGAGCTCGTGTAACCCGTCCTGGTGGTATTGCTAATTATAGAGCGGTTGCTGTCATTCTCAGTGATAAATCAATGCTACTTGAAGGTGTTGGAGGAAGAATGCGAATCATTGATGCAACAGTGGAAAATCTTTGAAAATTCTACGAATTTTTCATTGAAATTGTAAACGATTTAGAATCAATCTGTTATGTATAATGTCATATAGTGTTATTAGTGTTGCGTTAACCCCCGGTCAAATCAAAAAATTGCAATCGGAATCGGCTAAAAAATGTGGAACCACAATCACGCTGAAACCCAATCAAATGACTGGTGGTGCAAATAAATTATCGTTGACAACTCGTCAAATAAAACATTTCAATAATGCACTTGTAGCAAAAAAGGGTGTTCAGATTACTCTTTCTTCGGCTGCTATCAAAAATATGATTAAAACAGGCGGTATATTCCCGTTGTTAGCTGCGATCCCGGCCTTGATTGCAGCAGCAGCCCCAGCAGTGGCTAAAGCAGCGGCGTTAGGAGCCGTTGGTACTGCAGCAGGAATGGCACTAAAGAAGGCAACTGGACAACGATATAAAAAAGGGAAAGGGTCTAAGACTCCCAGGAACCCCGTATTCATGGTACAGCGGAAAGGGTCTAAGACTAGGACCGGTTTACTAGTTGAGGAATCTTTGGTTCCTATGTCCAATTTTGATTTAATTGATGCTGATAAAAAACTTGCGATTAAAAATTTCAGAGGTGTTTTTATGAAAGATCAGTTACCGGCACAACCCAATGATGTTGAAACCGGTATTATTAATTTAGATAACAGCACCGGACCCGGAACTCACTGGGTTGCATACGCTATTGATCCACGGGCAATCGTCTATTTTGATTCATATGGATTAGCCCCGCCAAAAGAGTTTATGCGTTACATAAAAAATTTTCCAATGAAGACTAGGTATTCTACGCTACCAACACAACAAATGAATGATCCACCAATATGCGGCAGTGAAGAATTAAATGTCCTTGACGCTATTTCAGCATCTAGAAAATCACCACACATTGTCGTAAATGAATGCACTAGTAATCGCTTTTTAGAGAAAGAGGTATAAAATAATATGATTGATATTTGGGGGAGATCTTTGAAACTCAAACCCGATGGCACTGCAAAAATGTCTGCAACCGATGATATAAAAAAATAATCGAAGATGAAATCGCTGAGACGTTGAATTTAGCAAGTGTTGATCCTAATGAAATAGTTGTATTTCAAGACAAATAGGGTAAATTGAAAACTAATGATGTCTCTCTGGATGATATATTTGTTAAACAACGAAACGCAATCGAGGATACTACAGCGTTATTTTCCGATCAGGGTAAACTCAAACCGGGTGTACTTTTTTCGACGATTACAGATAGATTCAAAACTCTCAACGATGAGTTGAAAACTTCTGTGTTGGACCTAGCAACACTTCAATCTAAAACTGAAGAACACGGAAAACAGTTTACATCATTCCGTAGAAATATCATTGATAAATTTATTGGAACCCCGTTGGATAAAATTGAACTAAAACTTCCGGTTATTAAAAAGTCCATCGATGAGACGAAAACCTTCATCGAAGCCATCAAAGGGGATGCAACGAGGATGATAACAATCATTGAAAAAACAAAAATCCCTCATGAGAAAACCAACAATGTAGTATACACAATCCAACACGGATCATTTGCGTGGACACCTACAAACAACACATTAGATATCACTGCAACCGTTAAGAGTATTTATCGATTAACACTGGTGACACCAACTCAATTTAATATTTCATCGTCGAGTTCATCTGGGATCAATAATACGATTTCAACGATCATCGACAAGGATACAACTGAACAGTTCACGTTAACAGCTACTGATAAAAATTTGATTAGGGTTTCAGTAACATGGTATGTGGAATTTGTAGCGGATTTAAGTAAATAACGGTTTCAATTGAAATCGTAAACTGATTTAAGGATAAAATGATTTCATCATCGCAATATCGTTATGATCAGGTCAGAGAATTTCAAACTAGACTCAAAACCCTCACTGAGGAGTATCAAATAAAAAAAAAAATACCAACGAAGAATTACCGCAATTGATGTTACTGTGTATGCTGTGAGTGGTGTAATTACCGGAGCTGGTATTATACTGTCTTCAGTGACAATGATGGCCCCGATAGCTGTTCCAATTTGCATTTCTGCGGCAACAACAATCGCGGGAATAATTTCAATTATAACAAAAAAAATATCATCATGCAGCCAGCGTAAACTGCAAGACTACATAATTCAATCTCATATTGTGTCCACTGCATACTCGCAATTATCCTCATTGATATCGTCATCACTCGATGATACAATTATATCAGATAGTGAGTTTTCAGCGATGGTAGATATATATGATTCTGCGATGTCAAAATTAGAGCGACAACAACAGTATAATAACAATGACAACACAGATGGAATTACTTCAACAAATAGTGGAGAACACAAACCCAGTACAAACCAGCATGATCTCAATAACATCAACGAATCCAGAATTCAGTGTGAATTTCCCCTCTCCGGTCCCAGTGAAGGAAATCGCGCTAGCAAAATTGCGAGTATACCACAGTTGGCCTAATATCAGATCAAAATCATTTGGTGGTCAACAACCCAATAATTCAATGGTGTTTGCAAATAAGAATAAAGACGACGGTACCCCAGACTGGAACGTTGTTTCAATACCAACCGGATCATACCAAATTGAACAAATCAATGCTGAATTCCAGCGTAGAATAAAATCGATTACTGGAAAAGAATCAAAAATCGCTATAACAGTTCATGAGCCAACACTATCATCTGCCATTGAAATAAGCACAGATGGTTATGTCGTAGATATCTATCAGAGTTCTATAAGGACAATACTAGGATGGCCTGAATTACCACCCCCGGATAAAAACCGTTAATTTACCAGAATCCCCCCAAAAAATCATTATGTCACAGACAATAAATCATATCACGATTTTAACCCGATAATAATCAGTGGGAGATATTATACAGAAATTTTAACAGATCACTTTCGTTATCATTATGATAATGAAGGAAAATGGTCAGTTGTACAGCCGGATGGTGGTTGGATCGAACTTCATTCATATCATATCTCGAAATTTTTTAATGATCTTAAACGAGAACATAAGAATCATTTAGATAAATTACGGCAGAGTTTTCAAGAACAATCGTCAAAAACTTACATTATCAAATACATGGAAATATTAAATCAAATCGTATACGATATAGAATTATTTCACACATGACTTATTCAAGCAGTATTAAATGCGAGAGAACATCAGTATGATAATAATAGAGTAAAATTTGCAAAAACATATAATATACGCGTTGAAGATATTCCGACATTTAAATTTCCTGAGTATAATGTTCCAGAACTAAAAAAATCAACCAATGATCTCCTCGATGAGTACTTCCCCCCAATACTCGCCGCGTGGAAGAAATTGCAGCCACCACCAACAATCCTCAAACACAATAATGACCCAGAAGGCGGTGGTAGACATATTGCCCCTCAAAATGTGAATATTTCATCGGTGATTGCTTTGAATTTAGTATGTGATGTTATCGAAGGAAGCTATCAAATAAATCTCGAACGATCAAATCAAGCTCAGCAGGGATATATTCTGTATTCATTTGCACCAACAGCTCCTCCAGGATTTCTAATTATTGAGTCTCCGGTGAATCCAGTCTATATGCGGTGTCATAATGATTCATTAACCAGAATCAATTTTAAACTCACTGACCAGTCTAATAATCTGATTGATTTACAAGGCGAAGTTTTACAAATTAGTCTTTTTGTGAAATCCTAAAAGGATTTTCATCGTAAATGATTTGCATGACCCTCGGACACGATATCGTATCGGACTGGATCAAATATTTGGTTGAAATCATTTTATTTTTTTTGTTAACTTTAGCAGCAGAGAGGGTGAACGACAACAAGTTGCGACCAAAATCGATTGAAAAATCGTAAAGTCTCCGTTTGCCAAATGGAGACTTTCTTTTTTTTTGTGGTTAAAACATGAGATTTCGAAGGAATGCTCTATTTTCCGTTTTGAGGATTCAATCTATTTTTTGTCTGAAAAGTTGTAGGGTTCACCCTCTCTGCTGCTAATACAAACATCAAACTATACTATCGCACGTATGGATTGCGACTACGAGCACAAACATCTACATGTATTTTATCAAGTTGCTAACTTTTATTGAGATTCATGTAATCCCTTGAAATACTACTGTGATTCGAAGTAACTATGTGTAAATATAACAATGTATTCAATTGTAACTACAATTGCAACACACACATATGTCTCGACCCTGTATAACCGTACGATTCGCCAACTGTTGAATCGCCGCCCAGCTTCTCCGAATACCTAGGGTTGACCCAATACTTTTATCGGTCTGTTGCCCTTCACGGATCCACTACAGTTATACGTACAGACAGCATACAGCATCTACTAGAACCATCGGTCCCAAATACCTAGATACTACCCCGGAAGTTTACACCTCTAGACAGCTCCGACACTCGGACATTTAGACTTCTAGATTTCTGGATATTTACACATCTCGACAGATGTAGACGGACAGACAATCCGACAGACAGACAGTCAGATACCTCAATTTGATCGCACAACTAAACAGCATAATCACGGCACAATCAATCATATTCAGCTACAATTCAGAGACGTTCCGCTACAAATCAGCTACAATAAAGAAACCAAACTAATAATAGTTGTTTCTAAAACAATCTAAAACTTAGATTACACTATTTCATTTAAAGTCTAATAGTGACTAGTAATTCCAAATATTCCACGTTTTAAATCTGCATTGTAATAAAGGCAACATTACATGAAATGATAAACTGAATAAAATTCACAATAAAACGAAATATAAATTTAACACTCACCCCTTTGGCTGAAGAAAAAATGACGAGCCATCTCTCCTGTGATAAGATACTTTTGGACTCGTAATCTTATCAGAATTATTCTGCCTTATATATCTTCAAATAGGTGAGCAGAATTCACGGCTAAATTCCCGTGCACCCCGTGATCATAATGTTCCTGATTTCAAGTGATTCGTAGTCAGGCACATGCAAATCGTTACACGTCGCTTACCTTGCAAAACACTTACTCACCCCAGGTAACGCATGTACGACGAAACAAAAAAAATGGTGAAATCAGTTTGTAATTCAAAAAGAAATAAATTCAATTTTCGCCTAATTCTGTGACAGTGACAATGATTGCCCGATAGCTGTTCCAATTTGTATATCAGCGGCGACAACAATCGCGGGAGTCATTTCAATAATAACAAAAAAATATCATCATGCAGCCAGCGCAAACTGCAAGATTACGTAATCAAGTTCCATGTTGTGTCCACTGCATACTCCCAATTATCTTCGATGATATCGTCGTCACTCGATGACACATTACTATCAGCTAGTGAGTTCTCAGCGATGGTACGTGTTTATGATTCCACAAAGTCAAAATTAGAAAAACAACATGAGTATAATAACAATGGCAACATCGCAAGAACTACTTCAACGAATAGCGGAAAATACCACACCGGTGAAAACCAGCATGATCTCAATAACCTCAACGAATCCTGAAATCAGTGTGAATTTCCCTTCTGCGATTCCCGTAAAAGAAATAGCGTTAGCAAAGTTACGAGTGTATCATATTTGGCCTAATATTAGGTCGGTAGCATTTGGCGGTCAACAACCGAATAATTCCTTGCGAGTAAGAATAAACAAGACGGAAATCCAGACTGGAACGTTGTTTCGTTACCATTTGGGTCCTACCAAATCGAACAGGTCAATAATGAATTACAACGCAGAATAAAATCAATTACTGGAAAAGAGTCGAAAATCGCTATAACAGTTCACGAGCCGACATTATCATCTGCCATTGAGATAAACTCACCCGGATATGTCGTAGATATCTATCAAAGCTCAAAAAAAAACCGTGCTAGGATGGCCTGAGATACCATCTCGACAGGAACTCGTTAATATACCACCTGAACCTAAAAAATCTGATTATGCTTCAAATAATGAATCATATCATGATGTAATAATATTATACGATAGAGATTTTTAAAATCTAGGATTTTTTAGTAGGTTTATTGAAAGAGATGATAGATAGTTGCAAGCAAATACAAGTAGAATTACTGAACACTTTATACAAATAAAACATGAATTTGAAAATTATAGACGTAATCTAAGAGAAAAACTTTCCAAAGAATCCCCCAGAGATGAAATAATCAAATACACAGAAATATGCAATCAAATTAACTCTGATATGGAAGTATTTAGTTTATGGATTATTCAAAGAGCCTTAATAGATACAAGTCCTAAATCAAGGATAGAATTTGCAAAAACATATAATATACGTGTAGAAGATATTCCAACGTTAAAGTTTCTTGAGTATTAAAAAATCAACCAATGATCTCCTCGATGAGTACTTTCCACAAATACTCGCCGCGTGTAAACAAATACCACAACAACAAACAACAATCCTCAAATATAATAATGACCCAGACGGAGGCGGGCGACATATCGCTCCTCAACATGTCAATATATCCTCGGTGATTGCATTGAATTTAGTATGTGATGTTATCGAAGGAAGCTATCAAAAAAATCTCGAAAGGTCAAATCAAGCCAAACAAGGATATATTTTATAGTCATTTGCACCAACAGCTCCCCCAGGGTTTCTAATAATTGAGGATCCAGCTAATCCAGTCTATATGCGATGTCATAATGATTAGTTAACGAGAATTAATTTCAAACTCACTGACCAGTCCAATAATCTAATTGATTTAAGAGGTGAGGTTTTACAAATTAGTCTGTTTGCGAAATCCTAAATTGCTAGCAATTTCAAGGATTTTCATCGTGAAAATCGTTTACGATTTCAACAAGGATTGTTAAACCCATAGCAGCAGAGGGGGTGCGACAACGACTTTGGCGTCCTTTTTTACGATTTCGAGGAAGCCTTCGTTTGCTAAATGGATGATTTTTTACGATTTCGAAGAAGCCTTGGTTTGCCAAATGGACGCTTCTAAAAGTTGTAGGATTCACTCCCTCTGCTGCTTGTAATAAGGAAACTCAGTAGGTGACAGCCTGATTATTCTAGGAGATATTAACGTTCTGTTTGAATATCATGGAAACCAGTACGTTTTCATGTTTTCTACTTCAATACTTAGTTAATAAATGAACCCACAGACACGATTAGGATATATAGTTTCTTATTCCTATACCTTATCGGTCTTTCCTACTCCATATTTGCTTGCTCCTAAGAGAAAATTCCGTATGGTTATTATAACTAATGCATCACATCTGAGCAAGCCTTACACCATTGTTACCTTTTACAGCGGGCTAACTCTTAAGTGCTTGCGTACATTGCTTGACAAATAACAATGTTGCTATTATGGAAAAAGGGTGAAATTACAATTGAAGGAGATACTAGATCTACTAGAAGACCACGTGAATATGATCAAAGCAGAAGTCAAAGACGATATCAGCAAAGGTTAAGGCCATATCCTATGAGGTCATCTCAACATTGACCAAAGAGATTTGAGCCATCTCAACATGGACCAAAGATATTCGAGCCTTCTCTGCCTTTAAAATCGGTTATAAGAACAAAACACCATAGGAGGCACAGAAGAAAAATGGAGTGAGGGAAAAAGAACCACCATGCATCTCCCACAAAGCATCCACCATCACTACCACCTACTGCTAGATGAAAATAGAACTTTGAATATGTTGTAAGTCTAGATTAAAAAAGAATTTGTATGTAGTGTAATTCTATATGAAAATAGAATTTTATATATGTTGTAAGTCTACATAAAAATAGAATTTGTATACAGTGTACGTCTAGATAAGAAGAGAATTTGTATATAGTGTACGTCTAGATAAAAGAGAATTTGTATATAGTGTAGGTCTAGATGAAAAGAGAATTTTATATATCTTGTAAGTCTAGATAAGAAGAGAATTTGTATATAGTGTACGTCTAGATAAAAAGGGAATTTGTATATAGTGTACGTCTAGATAAAAAGAGAATTTGTATATAGTGTACGTCAAGATGAAAAGAATTTGTATATAGTGTACGTCTAGATGAAAAGAGAATTTGTATATAATGTACGTCTAGATAAAAAGAAAATTTTGTATATAGTGTACGTCTAGATAAAAAGAGAATTTTATATATGTTGTAAGTCTAGATGAAAAGAGAATTTGTATATAGTGTACGTCTAGATAAATAGAGAATTCGTATATAGTGTACGTCTAGATGAAAAGATAATTTTGTATATAGTGTACGTCTAGATAAATAGAGAATTTTGTATATAGTGTACGTCTAGATAAATAGAGAATTTGTATACAGTGTACGTCTAGATAAAAAGAGAATTTTGTATATAGTGTACGTCTAGATGAAAAGAGAATTTTATATATCTTGTAAGTCTAGATAACAAGAGAATTGTATATAGTGTACGTCTAGATAAAAAGAGAATTTGTATATAGTGTACGTCTAGATAAATAGAGAATTTTGTATATAGTGTACATCTAGATAAATAGAGAATTTTGTATATAGTGTACGTCTAGATGAAAAGAGAATTTTATATATCTTGTAAGTCTAGATTAAAAGAGAATTTTATATATCTTGTAAGTCTAGATAAAAAGAGAATTTGTATATAGTGTACGTCTAGATGAAAAGAGAATTTGTATATAGTGTACATCTAGATGAAAAAAGAATTTGTATATAGTGTACGTCTAGATGAAAGGAGAATTTTATATATGTTGTAAGTCTCGATGAAAAGAGAATTTGTATATAGTGTACGTCTAGGTAAAAAGAGAATTTTGTATATAGTGTACGTCTAGATAAAGAGAGAATTTTATATATGTTGTTAGTCTAGATGAAAAGAGAATTTGTATATAGTGTACGTCTAGATAAATATAGAATTTGTATATAGTGTACGTCTAGATAAAAAGAGAATTTTGTATATAGTGTAAGTCTAGATAAATAGAGAATTTTGTATATAGTGTAGTGTAAGTCTAGATAAATAGAGAATTTGTATATAGTGTAAGTCTAGATGAAAAGAGAATTTTGTATAGGTTGTAAGTCAAGATGAAAAGAGAATGTGTATATAGTGTACGTCTAGATGAAAAGATAATTTTATATATCTTGTAAGTCTAGAAAAAAAGAGAATTTTGTATATAGTGTAAGTCTAGATAAAAATAGAATTTGTATATAGTGTACGTCTAGATGAAAAGAGAATTTTATATATCTTGTAAGTCTGGATGAAAAGAGAATTTGTATATAGTGTACGTCTAGATGAAAAGATAATTTGTATATAGTGTACGTCTAGATGAAAAGGGAATTTTATATAGCTTGCAAGTCTAGATGAAAAGAGAATTTTTATATAGTGTACGTCTAGATGAAAAGATAATTTTATATATCTTGTAAGTGTAGATAAAAAGAGAATTTTGTATATAGTGTAAGTCTAGATAAAAATAGAATTTGTATATAGTGTACGTCTATATGAAAAGAGAATTTTATATATCTTGTAAGTCTAGATGAAAAGTGTTTGTATATAGTGTACGTCTAGATAAATAGAGAATTTGTATATAGTGTACGTCTAGATGAAAAGATAATTTTATATATCTTGTAAGTCTAGATTTAAAGAGAATTTGTATATAGTGTAAGTCTAGATAAAAAGAGAATTTGTATATAGTGTACGTCTAGATGAAAAGAGAATTTTATATATCTTGTAAGTCTAGATTTAAAGAGAATTTGTATATAGTGTAAGTCTAGATTAAAAGAGATTTTTATATATGGTGTAAGTCTAGATAAAAAGAGAATTTGTATATAGTGTTCGTCTAGACAAAAAGAGAATTTGTATAAAGTGTACGTCTAGATAAAGAGAGAATTTTATATAGTGTAAGTATATATGAAAGAGAATTTTATATATGTTGTAAGTCTAGATAAAACGAAAATTTTATACATGTTGTAAGTCTAGATAAAAAAATTTGTTTGTGTTGTAAGTCTAGTTAACAACGAAATTTTTGTATATGTTTTAAGTCAAAATAAAAGAGAATTTTGTATAAGTGTAAGTCTAGATAAAAAAGAGAACTTTATACATGTTGTTAGTCTAGATAAAAAGGAAAACTTTATACATGTTGTTAGTCGAGATAAAAAGAGAAATATGAATATGTTGTAGATACAACGAGAATTATGGATATGGTGTACGTCTAGATTAAAAGAAAATTTTATATATGTTGTAAGTCTAGATATAAAAAACAATATTGTTTATGGTGTAAGTCTAGATAAAACGAGAAATATTTATATCGTGTAAGTCTAGATCCAGCGAAAGCGTTCGTAGTGTTTATATTTGTTTTGTGATGATATTATTGCTAGTGTAAAATTTATTTGTCATCAACCCTTTCTTGGAATATTCCTTAATTATAACTTGTTAATATGTTTTATTATCCACTAAAGTTGTAATATGTTAAAACGCAATCTTATTTTCAATTTATTTTCTGAAAGGTTTAACCAGTCCTAAGATTCTATCATTTTCTAAAATATTAAATGATATATTGTGTTTAGGTGCATTAATGTTTCATTGCCTTTATAAGCATCAAGATTTAGTTTGACTTCATTAAAATCATAATTTCTACTCCCTTCATGTGCACCAGCATTTATTTTGCCTTCATGCGCATCATAATTGCTGCTGTTTTCATGAGCATCGATATTCATCATCATAATTATTTGTATTGCCTTCATGAGCATCATTATTTCTTTTGTTTTCATGAGCATCGATATTTCTATTGTTTTCATGAGCATCGATATTTCTATTGTTTTCATGAGCATCGATATATCTATTGTTTTCATGATCATCAATATTTCTATTGCCTTCATGATAATACTTATTTCTATTGGCTTCTTCTATAAAGAGTACTATTTAATTGTATATGACCATACACCGATACTGTTACAAACGTTGTACCTTACATGACAACAAACACCCAAAATACAAAAACTAGTGGGTTATGGATTCGGAAATCATGGATGCGAAGTCGATGCAATTTGTAATAGATATGGGCCTGTGGTGTTGACAACATAAACGATATATAAATGCCTGCATGTTTTTACTTTCACGTTTTAATGTATAGTTCTGTATATTTTTCGAAAAATATCGATGTAACCAACTGCTGATATACCTATGTTTTAGGCTATGAGTAATGGAAGTAATATCACTTATTGAGAAACAATAACGAGAATGATGAGATCGCGCCACTGTGTTCGATGAATCTAGATTTATCACTGTGGATTACGCGTGTCATTCCAAATTATAATTATTATTATTATTATTATTATTATTATTATTATTATTATTATTATTATTAATCATATTATCAATTATATTATTATTATTATTATTATTAATTACATTATCAATTATATTATATTATATTATATTATTATTATTATTATTATTATTATTATTATTATTATTATTTATGATGTTGTTATTATGAATATAATTGCTGATAATTTTATTATTAAATTTATTATTAATATATATTAAAAACAACTATCTATAATTGGTATGTATGTATGTATGTATGTATGTATGTATGTATGTATGTATGTATGTATGTATGTATGTATATAAGTATGTATGTATGTATGTAAGTATGTATGTATGTATGTATGTATGTATGTATGTATGTATGTATGTATGAGTTTGTGTGCCGCCTCCAAATAAAACTCTCGACCAAAAATCAACCTACCATTGACTACACTACTACATGTCACTTAGACATATTTAAAACATCAAAATTGTTAGGGAAATATCATATGTACGCTTACGTACTAGCTCTCTTGGAAGATAGGAAAGTAAATGACAATACTTCAACTCTAATATTTGAGCAATTGCACTGGTGGCTGACACATTATTGGATCATAGGCTGTCCATTAGTATAACTGGACTGAATTTGGAATAAGTATGACCCTTTTGCTTCAGGTGTGGACTGCGTCCTTTGCTGTGCTGTCTTGCTGTTTGCGTGCACTGGTGTGTGCTGCTGTGTCGACGCCCTCCTGGACCTGGACCCTTCCCGCCTTTGCCTCGTCCGACTCACCTAATTACTAGCGAAATGAGAAAACATTTTCCCTCGCTACCAGTGTTTGCTCCGATTGGTTGTTAGGGGTGGGTGTGAGTGGTACTATTCCTACCCACCCAAGAAATGGGCTCTCACTTCTCCCGATAGTCACTAATTAGTGACTCGGATGAACGCCCAAATTAATAAGTGCCCTCGTTGGCACAATAAAATGCCCGAGGGGAGGGAATAGCGACCCCTCCCCGAGGGTCAATAAATGGCCCTGCGATATGCGGGCTATAAAAGCTGCCCATATGTTCTATGAACGGTGGTAGCTATAAAACCCCAACTGATTGATTGATTGAGTTTGTGTGTGTGTTTGTGTGTGTGTGCGTGCGTGTGTGTGTGTGTGTGTGTGTGTGTGTGTGTGCACGCACGCATGGGTGTGGGGGCATGTTTACCTATACATATGTCTCGATTTACTTTCGTGTGGCTTTATATATGTCAGCAGATACATTTTTATTCATTGATGGATGATTTAATTATTAAATGCAATAAAACAATGTGTAGCAATTATGTTGAAATAAGGCCTTAAAATCAGATTTTATTAAACCAGAAACATTTCGCATTAGGATCCACGTCATACTTTCTTTTAAGCACATCTAGTAAACTAAGTTTACACTGCAGATGTAAATCTATATTTTGTGAAAGCTAGGACATGGTAAAGATAATATACGGTAGAATCGCTGACACTAAATAACGATGACGTTGCGTATCAAAGCGTTAGTAAGCCATATCGAACCAGTGAGTTGACGTTAATTATGGGATAAAATATGTGATAAAGTAGAGAAAATTATACCAAGCTTTCGAATTGTCAAATCAGTAAGATGCGGAACCGTGTTATGACTGTAACGTCTCGTTGGTCTTAAACTAAGTAACATAAAAGAGCAAAAGCCAGCAAGTTTACTAGGTGCAAACAAAGTAATTTATTTCCCTTGAATGCAAAGTTAATAGTTACAAAGAACTTATAGTATTGTGAATTAAATCACAAATAGTAATAAAGATAATACACAGAGTGTAAAAATAAAGAGAATAACAAATGAATTACAGTGTTCCGACTGAACTCTAAACTTGAATGCTCTGAAGCAGCAGAGAGGGTGTATCGGACAACATTTTTAGACAAGTATTCACTGAAATCACGCTTAAAATCAATGAAACCAATGACATCAGACCCCAAAGTCAATGACATCAGGTCTCAAATATGTGTGTGTTTCGTGGATTAGGTCCAAAAAAAAAATATGAAAAAATCAATGAAATTAATGAAATCAAAAACTTTTCAACTATTACATTTTTTGGGAAAAAGGGACTACAACGTCGTTGTCACTCACCCTCTCTGCTGCTAGAACTTTCAGTTCTGGGTTAACCGAATATTTGATCCAGTCCGATACGATATCGTGTTCCAGACCTTGTCTGGGGGACGAAAATCATTTATGATTTCACAAATAGACTAATTTGTAAAACCTCCTCTTGTAAATCAATCAGATTATTAGACTGGTCAGTGAGTTTGAAATTAATTCTGGTTAATGAATTATTATGACATCGCATATAGACTGGATTCACCGGAGACTCAATTATTAAAAACCCTGGAGGGGCTGTTGGTGCAAATGAATACAAAATATACCCCTGCTGAGCTTGATTTGATCGTTCTAAATTTATTTGATAGCTTCCTTCGATTACATCACATACTAAATTGAGCGCAATCACCGTTGAAATATTCACATTGAACGGAGCAATATGCCTGCCACCACCATCTGGGTCATTATTATGGGTCAGGATTTTTATTGTTTTTTTTCATGCATCATGAATTATTTTAAAACCATCATCGATGGCATCACTGAGAGATTTTTGTAGTTCTAAGAGATTATACCCTGGTAGTTTGAACGCATGAATATCTTCTACGCGTATATTATACTTCGTTGCAAATTCTGTTCTCGTTATAGGATTACTGTCACCTAATACCACTTGAATGATTTGCAAATGAAATGTTTCCATGTCATTGATGATTTTGTTGCATGTTTCTACGACGCTGATAAATTCATCTCGGGTGAGAGAGCCAGATTTAAGAGATATTAACAGCAGCGAAAAATCATTATTCATTGCTGTGAAATTTTCATCGATGATATCTTGTCGAGTTGCGTGATATATTGGGTTGTTGTACTTTTTCACTACAGTGAAAACTATCAATTCCTTGTATTCTTTATAACTTTTTACTGGATTATCAGATTTTGTCCTGTCGGTGATATAATCAGTTTTTTGTGGTTCTGGTAATTTAACGGTTTTTCCACCGGGTGGTAATTCAGGCCATCCTAGTACGGTTCTAATAGAACTTTGATAGATATCTACGACGTATCCTTCTGTGCTTATTTCAATGGCAGATGATAGTGTCGGCACATGAACTGTTATAGCTATTTTTGACTCTACTCCAGTAATCGATTTTATTCTACGCGCGAATTCATCATTGATTTGTTCAATTTGATATGATCCGGTTGGTATGGAAACAACATTCCAGTCTGGGGTACCGTCGGGTTTATTCTTATTTGCAAATACCAGTGAATTATTCGGTTGTTGACCACCAAATGGTTTTGACCTAATATTTGGCCAACTGTGGTATACTCGTAATTTTGCTAGCGCGATTTCCTTCACTGGGACCGGAGAGGGGAAATTCACACTGAATTCTGGATTCGTTGAGGTTATTGAGATCATGCTTGTTTGTACTGGATTTGTGTTCTCCACTATTTGTTGAAGTAATTCCATCTGTGTTGTCATTGTTATTATACTCATGTTGTACTTCTAATTTTGACATCGCAGAATCATATATATCTACCATCGCTGAAAACTCACTCTCTGATATAATTGTATCATCGAGAGATGACGATATCAATGAGGATAATTGCGAGTATGCAGTAGACACAACATGAAATTGAATTATGTAGTCTTGTAGTTTCCGTTGGCTGCATGAGGATATTTTTTTTGTGATTATTGAAATTATTCCAGCGATTGTTGTTGCCGCAGAAATGCAAATTGGAACAGCTATCGGAGCCATCATTGTCACTGAAGACAGTATAATACCGGCTCCGGTGATTACACCACTCACAGCGTACACAGTAACATCAATTGCGGTAATTCTCCTGCGATATTTTTTAATTTTCAATTCATACTCCTCAGACAAGGTTTTGAGTCTAGTTTGATACTCTCTGACCTGATCATAGCGATATTGCGATGATGAAATCATTTTTTATTTTAAATATGCTAGCGTTTTCAATTACGATTTACTTAAATTCGCTACGAATTCCACATACCACGTTGTTGAGACCCTAACCAAATGAGTATCAGTAGATGCGATTGTGAACTTTTCAGTTGTATTCTTGTCGATGATCGTTGAAATCGTATTATTGAACCCGGATGAACTGGACGATGAAATCTTAAATTGAGACGATGGTGTTACTAGTGTTAATCGATAAATACCCTTAACGGTTGCAGTGATATCTAATGTGTTGTTTGTAGGTGTCCACTCAAATGATCCGTGTTGGATTGTGTATACTAAGTTGTTGGTTTTCTCATGAGGAATTTTTGTTTTTCCAATGGCTGTTATCACCCTCGAAAGATCACCTTTGATGCCTTCGATGGAAGTTTTCGTCTCATCAATGGATTTTTTAATATCAGGGAGTTTTAGTTCAATTTTATCTAACGGGGTTCCAATAAATGTATCAATGGCGTCGGTTGTTGTTTTTGTTGCTTCGTTGATAACCTTTTGATCATCAACAAACGTTTTAATTTCAGCGATAGATGGTGTAACTACAATTGGGGATCCAAAGAACTTATGAACGACATTTCTACGGAAACTATTGTAGTTTTTTAAATGATCTTCAAATTCTTTATCGTGGTTTGTAAATCGATCTGTAATCGTCGAAAAAAGTACACCCGGTTTGAGTTTACCCTGATCGGAAAATAGCGCAACGGTGTTCTCGATTGCGTTTTGTTGTTTAACCAAAATATCATCCAGAGAAATATTACTGGATTTCAATTTACCCTGTTTGTCTTGAAATACAACTATTTCATTCGGGTCAACACTTGTTAAGTTCAACGTCTCAGCGATTTCATCTTTAATTTTTTTTTGTATATCCTTGATAGAATCAGAGGTTGCAGTGTCATCGGGTTTGGGTTTCAGAGGTCTTCCCCAAATATCAATCATGATATTTTATATATCTCTCTCTAAAAAGCGATTACTAGTGTAGTCATTAACGACAATATGAGGTGGTTTTCCCCTTGGGTTACCCAAGGAGTTAGAAATAGCATCAAGGACATTTAATACTTCACTGCCGCATATTGGTGGGTCATTGATTTGTTGTGTTGGTAGCGTAGAATACCAAGTCTTCATTGGAAGGGTTTTTATATACCGCATAAACTCTTTTGGTGGGGCTAATCCATATGAATCAAAATAGACAATCCCACGTGGATCAATAGCGTATGCAACCCAGTGAGTTCCAGGTCCGGTGCTGTTATCGAGATTAATAATACCTGTTTCAGTTTTGTTTGGTTGATGTGGTAATTGATCTTTCATAAAAACACCTCTGAAATGTTTAATCGCTAGTTTTTTAGCAGCATCCATTAAATCAAAATTGGACATGGGAACCATAGGTTCCTCAATTAATAAACCGTTCCTGGTAGTCTCAGGCCTGATCCGTGGACGGATCTTCCGCTGTACCATGAATACGGGGTTCCTGGTAGTCTTAGACCCAATCCTTGAACGGATCGTCTCTTTTTTTTATATCCTTGTCCAGCTGCCTTCTTTAGTGCCATTCCTGCTGCAGTACCAACGGCTCCTAACGCTGCTGCTTTAGCCACTGCTGGGGCTGCTGCTGCAATCAATGCTGGTATTGCAGCTAACAATGGAAATATACCACCCGTTTTCATCATATTTTTAATAGCAGCCGCAGAGAGAGTAATCTGAACTCCCTTTTTATCCTTGAAAGCATCATTGAAATGTTTCACCTGACGAGTTGTCAGCGATAATTTATTTTCACCACCAGTCATTTGATTAGGTTTCAACGTGATTGTGGTTCCACATTTTTTAGCCGATTCTGATTGCAATTTTTTGATTTGACCAGGAGTTAACGTAACACTAATAACACTATATGACATTATATATAATTGATTGATTCTAATTCAATGAAAAATCGTTCAAAGA
Source organism: Unio delphinus (assembly GCA_029339505.1). Lineage (NCBI taxonomy): Eukaryota > Metazoa > Mollusca > Bivalvia > Unionida > Unionidae > Unio > Unio delphinus. Next base: position 2,353,909 of record JAQISU010000156.1, on the reverse strand, counting down.
TTTTCTACTGGGGCATCTACCACTCTCATTCTTCCACCAACACCTTCGAGTAGCATTGATTTATCACTGAGAATGACAGCAACCGCTCTATAATCAGCAATAGCACCACGAGTCACATTAGCTCTAAAGTGTATATCAACAACTGACTGTCTTGTCAAATCGAGATATTCCAGTGAGAAGTAGTAGATCGGATACAGATTTTTAAAATCAAATTGTGATATTTGCAAACCAGTATCGACATTTCGATCGCGTGCCATAAATGACAACAGACGATGATAAACTCGTGCAATATGATTTTCTGTGTAATTAAGTTGTATATCCTCAGATGGTTCCTGCTGGCCGTTTATTCTCAGTGAGACGTCTTTCACACCTAATTGATCAAATATCATATGACTGGAGAGTTGATTGCCAACTCGTGCGTTATCCTGTAACGCAATAAATATATGACGTGGCGCAGAAACGCCTTGCTTTGATGCTAGGTTCCAAGTGAATAACCCGTTGATATTTGATTGCTTCACATCTGTACTCACGGTTAGCCAACTCAACAACGACTTTCCTCCTTGGTCCATAAATGATAGTAGTCGTTGTTCTGCGGTGATTGCTGGAGTCAACACTGGCATCCACAATGATATTTTTGTTAAATTGACTTTACCGGCATCAGCATTGGCGGCTGCAGCATTTGCTGGAATCCTCCAAATTGCGTCGTTATCATCACTTTTTCGTACAAGCGATACTGTATGCTTCGCCCCGTAGATAACTTTTCTGACGTTTCTACAGAATCCAAAAATATGATGCAGTGGAATCGCACATGAAAATGGTTTACGCCCTACTCCCAACATTGCGTTTCGTGTTGCGGCTCCTAGATTGAAATTAGGATCGTTGTTTATAATCATATCCTCGATACCAGCAGGAGCAGGAGGAGCAGCACGATCATTTGGTCGTCTTATAATAAATGGATTTCCACCAGCGGTATTCTTACCATCTTTTGCAAACATCATAGAGGGTCCTGCTGATCTTGTATAATCATCAGAATATCTCGCTAACCCTATGATTGTTGTAGCCACATCAACATCACGATCTATGGACTCAATTTCTTTTCCATCAATGAGATATCTAACACTCTCAAATAGCGCCATAATACCATTATTGACAAAACCGACTTGAGTACCAGCTGGATACGGTGCTGGTACAGCAGTAGTATCAGCAGCTGTTACAATTTCTCCTTCTACTTCAATAAATGCTTCACAGGGCAAAAAGTATTTACTGGTATCATGGACTTGAAGATCAATTCTTGCTCGACTATTTGAGTCTATGGCATGATAGGCGTAATATTGATAATCGCGTACAGAATCATCCTTGCCAACTGGGGCGTCTATATCAAACGCTGGATCAGATGATTTTTTGAACATTTTATTCTATTTATCAGAGTCTAAATAGTGAAATCGTAAACGATTTTTCCATTTTCATCGACGTAGTTTTTTAAGGCCACTTCCCGCTATCATATTTGCAATATTGCTTTGGTCCCCTTGATTTACCATCGACGCTAGTTTTTCATCTACTGCGTTATTTATAATTTTACTAACACTTGCAGGCATTTCTTCTGTAGACGGTAACGGTTTCTTTTTTCGCCCCACTAATGATGTTATTTTATCCTTCGCAGTTGAAAACGCTTTCCCGGCAAGATTTCCAACAGTACTAATACCCTTATCACGAATAACATCAATGGCTTTCATTGATAACTGTTTAGCTAACGGCATCACTTTTGGAGCCATTCTTGAAAAGAATCCTAAAATGGTATTGCCGAGGCCATCTCCGTAGTATGCTCTATAAACTGGAAACCGTGAATTAACTACATAGACTGGGGTTGGTTTATCATGATTGTAATGGATGATCATTATTATAAAAACAATAGTGTTTTCAATTGTTATTTAATCGCTATGATACCCATTTGCTAACTCGTCAATGAAATCTCGATAGGTTTTGATATCCATGATACCGCCGGCAAATAACCGTCTACAGATATCAGCTGCTTCATTAATTATTTCTGGAGAGTTATTTCCAGCTCGGAACCCTCCTACAAGAACATCTAATCGTGATATATCATTGATAACACTATCAGGACAAGTGTTTCCAATCCTTGGATTTCCTAATCCACTTCCGCTATAACCAGCTGCTTCATCTAGTTTTTCTAAATCCGTAGTTTGTAAATAATCATCATCATCATCATCATCATCACGTGGTATTTGTTGTTTTTTAGGTGAAAAAGATATTTTCTTTGCAGGTTGCTCTCGCTTTCTTTGCAATTTTGGCGGTTTTTGTTGTTGTTTTAGTTCTTCATATTGATTATACACGTGATCCACCATCCTGATATATTCGATGTATGATGCACTATCCGTCTTTTTTTGACTTTTTCCAGTTTTGATTTTGTAGAATATATCAGCCCAGTGAGTTAAATTCTTAACATATTTATGATGTTCTGGTTTCAACATTTTTTTTCTGTTTTCATAAGAAGTAACAACAAGCGTAGGAATTTCTGTTGGATCAGTCTCATCAATTGCTGCTAACCCTTCTTCGTTAAATCTCATGCGTAAATCATCTACTGTTCTCTTTGATTCTATTTGTTTTGTTTGTTCAGTTTTCGCTGCTATTTTTTCAAGTTCACCAATAACAGATTTTCCCGTCTCGGGACCATCTCCCAGTAAAGCACGCTCTACTCCTTTCGTTGCTGTGGTTACTGGTTTAAACAATTCTTCAGACCCCAGAGCAAAATCAGTTTGTAAACTCTGTCGTTGTTGCAGTTTATTTCTTACAGAGTCACGAATTGGTACAAATCTCCTGATTGCATCCAGTCGTTCACGAGCCAATCGGGTTGTTAATGCTTCATTGACCATTATTTGAAATCGCAAACTATTTTTCAATTGTAAAACACTTTCTCCACTTTTTTGACATGTCGGATGATTTTTGATACGGTCATGGAAGTGTTATTTCATTCTATAACAGCTTCTATCATTGATGAGGAAAGTGTGGAAATTGTATATAAAATAATTAATACCACAGTTTCCTCACTTTTGTTACATGTCGGATGATTTTTGATACGGTCATGGAAGTGTTATTTCATTCTATAACAGCTTCTATCATTGATGAGGAAAGTGTGGAAATTGTATATAAAATAATTAATACCACAGTTTCCTCACTTTTGTTACATGTCGGATGATTTTTGATACGGTCATGGAAGTGTTATTTGATTGTTTTGACAGCTCTATCATTGATGTTGAAAGTATCAAAATTGTATATAAATAAAATAATACTGATAGTTTCAACATTCTAGTTTTGACCAATCTGACACATCGTCATCGATTTTTGACATCCCCCTTGAGGGTCGGCTAAAAAAAATGAGGGTCGGAATGATAATGGTCGGGCAATCAAAAAATGATACGGGTCGGGCAATCAATGGTCGGGCAATCAAAATTGTTCATTTTCTTGAATTAATGCTCGTAGGTTTCTAATTTTAGAGTTGACTTCTTTTTTCAATTCGTATTCGTACCCCAATTCTTTTCGTATTCCCTCTACGATAGTATACAACGGAACGAACACACTGATGTCACTGGAAAATGAAAGAGAGTCTTTAATAGAATTCTGAATTTTTTTGATGAGTGCATATTTCTTGGGTAGCATATATTTGTTAGTGCTAACCCCGTATTCTATATCCTGAAAATCAGACACAATTTGGTCAGGATTTAATCCATCTGATAGTTTGATATCCTGATTTTTCAATTTTGCTATTTCAACTATGATGCTATTCATGTTTTCAGAATTCATTATTCTATAAGAATGACATATCTCTAATTGGAAATTATGACGCATTAGACATAACTAAATTGAACTTTTTGCCCCGTCTTTTTTGAAATAGCCGATCGATAAATCCCCTCTGCAACTTTTCGTACTGACGGTCCACAAATATCGAAAAATTTACCGGCTTCATATAATGATTGAAATATTTTTTCTTCATTAGTTGTTGTATTCAAAGATGTCACAGGTCTCTTCCAAACCGTTTTGCAAGTGCCAGCTCTTCCTCGTTTGGAATTCTCACTCAGTGTGATAGCCTGCAGATTGGATACAGAATTATTCTTTGGATTAGAATCCTTGTGATAAATAACAAAACCATCTTTGATCAATCCATTAAAACATTCAAATACGAAACGATGAATGAGATAATTTTTTGTTTCTTTTCCCTCCCTAACAGTAAATATCAAGTATCCGTGATTATTCACAACACCAACTGATTTCTTTAGTCTACGGTTTCTGACAGTACCATCACTGGATGCTTCATAATTTGTAATCACTGGATGCTGTCTGAATTCTTGGTTCATATATACTATTCTATTGTTTGTCTAATTCAGTGTTTGGTTCAATAATTACATCACTGGAGAATCTTTCGATGTAGTCTTGCGGAGTTCTTATGATTTTGTCAGTGACGTTATCAGGGTCAAAGACCCTTTCAGGGTCAAAATTTCTGATAGATTGTCCATTTTTTATTCTTTTATCATAATAACGCTTCAATTCCCTATATCGCTTACCACCACAATCACTACACAATTGTGATCTTCCCTTAACCCCAACCCCACATCGAATACAGGGTAACGGACCAAGACTTCCACGTCGAAAACTTTGCATATGATACCTACAGTACTCATTTTTTCTGCATGATTTGTTACACGGGGTTACATTTCCCATCATGAGCCATTTGCAGTGATTCATTATACATAAAACTTTCATTTAAATGTTTGTTTTGTATATAGCATGAAGGAGTTCAAGAGATTGACTTCGACAAATGCTAAATTCAATGCTGATAGAGAGTTCAAGAGATTATTGAAAATCAATCCTAGATTTAATCTCGATAGACCAAAAAAACGTCAAAAACGTCCAAGAGACGGAAACATGAAAGAGTTTAAGAGATTATTAAAAATCAATCCTAGATTTAATCTCGATAGACCCAAAAAGCGTAACAAACGCACAATAGACGGAAACATGAAAGAGTTTAAGAGATTATTAAAAATCAATCCTAGATTTAATCGCGATAGACCCAAAAAACGTAACAAACGTCCAAGAGACGGAAACATGAGATCATCATGGAAGGATGCTCAATTCAATCTTGATATAGTTTCTAATACAACCAAGAATAAAATTCTTGATAAACCCATCAGAGACTGTTTTAATGAATTCAAGCGTGATGGAGCATCTTATTGTTGGTCAACATTTCGAATTGATGGTGTTGTTGACGCTACCATGAATGATGAAAAGGCAGCAGCGATCATTTCACGTGTTGGGGAAAAAAGTCATTTTTTCCGAATCAAATTCGTTATCCGTGAGAATGGCAAATGGATTATTAAGGATAAATTTGAACCCATTCTCAAGGGCAAAAAAACTATCACCGTGAATCAGGATTCCAAACCGGGAATTTTGACCGGAATTGATAAACCCTACTACGAAAGATCTTATCCTGTCACAGCAGTTGTTTACGGGATCTATCCGCTCAATGAAAAACCTGATATTTCAAAACTAGCACCCATGAAATATTCGACAGGGCTCAATTGTGTAGCAGAACGAATAATAGAACACTTCACAAATGCATCCCGGGTGAATAAACTCACTGATCTAAGACGAAAAAAAATAACCGAGTGGGAGTTCACGGTAAAAGAGCATGGAGCAACAATTCAGGATATAGCCAAATTAGAAACATCATTAAGATTTCCAATATCGGTAAGAACAATCACCGGTGAAGTATTATACGAATCGAAATATCAATCAAAAGGAACCCCCATTGAAATTATTGATCATAACGCGCACGCGTGGTCATCTGCAGTAACAATATTTCCACGGGATAGAACCGTAAAATATCTATCCCCAGCAGGGTTGGGACCTGAAGAATGTTTTACCGAGCAGAAATTATTTGATGCTATTTACCATTTGAGTAAAAACGATCCTGTGTCAGCGTGGCTATTTCATAGTAATTCAGACGAGGAATGCAGATTTGATCAGTTTGTAAGGCCCAACGGAGAATTATACCGTACTGAAGAACTGCAGAATCAAATGAAACAACTAGCTAGTGAGTTTTCTGAGGACGGAGAAGAAAGCGATCAATTATTAGCAAACTGTTTTACAGTACCATCCATTGCAGCACATTTTGCTAGAAAGAAAAACGCGTGGAAACCAACACGAAGTGAGTTTTTATCAGATGTCAAATTGTCCTGTCTTGAATACAGCCACGGCGGATTATGGAACACAAAATACACCTCTGATTCCGTTATTTCCGTTGATATGATTGCGTGTTATCCAGGAAGTTTTCTTGGGTATGGAGAATGCGAGAAATATTTCAAACGATTTGGACACCCTACACACGAAATGACCCGTGTTGCTATTAATGGACCACTTCCTGATTTTGATTTAACCGGATTCGCTTGTGTGGTATCATTTGAAATGGCTACAGGACTTCATCCGTGTAGTTATCTTTGGATTGGTAAACACATGTCTGAAAAACACTGGATGCCAATAGTGTTGTTACGGTATATGCTTGATTGTAAAATGTTAAAATCATTAATTGTCAGTGAAGCAATTATATCCTATCGGGCACAGAAATCAGTCTGGTTACCACAACCTGATCTAGAAAAAATAATTAGCGAAGAGCGAAAACTGTTTCCTGATTTTAATGAACAACAAATCATGGATTGGTCCAGACAGTTATTTGAAATCAGAAACAATGAAGCAAAAAATCTTGGACGAAGAATAATCGGTAAATTTACCCAAGGTGGCAAAGATGATAATACGAAATATTCTTCACGATTGATTATAGACAACGCTGAATACGATTTTGTAATGGCGGATTTAACGAATAAGGGCTTATATGTCAATCGTAAGGACGCATTTATGTCCGATGGAACCAAATTGGGTACAATTGTTACTTACACTGATGGATACCATCCGCAGTACACACATTTGAGAGCTTCTATGCTTGGTTATGCTTCTATTAATTTATTTTCAATGATCAATAGATTTCCTACCACCGCAGTTAGAGTTGCTACTGACTCATTTTACATAAATAGCAAAATGGCTGATTTTAAGGCTACTGTCAACGAGAAATGGGGATCATGGAGAATTAAGAAAGAAATGATTCATGATTATATTCAATCAGCAGATGTTACCATTGAAAATAATTACTTAGAAAGCAATCAGTGTTCAGAATTTTCTAGTGCACCACCGATTTCTGATCCAATATGCCTGTATAAAACAGTTTATTTAAACGGTTGTGGCGGGTCACGAAAAACAACCCGGGTAATTGAGTTATTCCGTCGTGGAAACGCTAGCGTTTCTAACATGATTGTGCTAACACCAACTCATAGACTTGCAAGAGAAATGATACAGAGAGGGGTAAATGCTTGCACTTATCACAGCTTTTTCCGATGGAAGGGAGATAAATGGACTCCTGAGCGCATGGGAGAGAAATTTATTCCTGAAATTATCATTTGGGATGAAATAGACACAGTGTCAGAAGATGTCTTAAAAATATTTCTTGAGTGGTTGTTATTGAAGAATACAAAAGTCGTCATGTGCGGTGATCACGGGCAACCACCACCATTTGTCGGTGCATCTCCCCATGAATGGCTAAAGGGTTTTGTAGACTATTATGAAGAAATTGATACTGATCATAGATCACTTGATAATGAATTAAAAGAATTGAAGAAACTAATTAGATTACAACCGGATAGAATCCAGTGTGAAATAACCCGTGAAATAATTTCGGAAACTCCCATGAATGAGTTTTGGGAAGCGTGGAGACCAAATGATTTAATCATTGCAAGTAGAAAAATAGTCAGGGACACACTTCAGATGAAGTTATTTGAATTGCATAAACAAAAATTTGCAACACTTCCAGTACCGTTATGTTATAGGCCATCGGATACGCGAAAACAGAACATTGAAGTTGATATTCCAGGACAAAGTGAAAAACAGAATTTAGTATTAAATGATATTGTGCTGGTTGATATCAATGTTGTTGAAGATGCATTGCGTGCTAATAAATCCCCGTGGACGCTAGGTTATGCAGCAACAATACACTCTTCACAAGGATTGACTATATCGGATACAACTCTTTGGATGGTAGATAATCGCATAGAATGGTCGAATTTAGTCTATCTCGCAGTGTCTAGAGTACGAAAAATAAATCAACTTCGAAGAATTGTCCTGACAGAGTCAGGCGATGATGAAATCATTGGCGATGATGAAATCATTGGTGACGATAATGATATTATTGATAAAAAACTCTCCGGTTACAAACAACAGGACAAAAAAAAACAACGAGAATTTGATATTGATGCTGAATTAATAATCACTTTGAAGAAACAACAGAATAATCACTGCGCGAGTTGCAATTGTATAATGCGTTGGCAGTATTCGGATAAGGATCCTCGCCAATTCACCGTAGACAGAAAAAATAACAATCTCGGTCATGTCAGAAATAATGTGATGTTGACTTGTCTTGAGTGCAATAGACGCAAGGGTGCTAGTTAAGCCCATGGGGTGGCAATTGAGTATCCTCGGGTATCACTTGTAATTGTTGTGTAGTAAAACCCCGTTGAGGGGCAGTTGAATCCAGTTTATAGATTGGAGGTCTACCCGTAGATCGTGTTATACTAGATATCTTATGCGTAGTGACGCTCCAAATAGGATCAGTAGCCCTTTTTCTATCTCCTTCAAGCTCTCCTGGTTCGTATAAGTACCTCACAATGACATTACTACCAAGAATTGGTTGGGAAACGCTAGCGTTTCTAGGGAAATCTTTTTGTGGTTTTTCAGGTATCGACTTCTTTTTAATCGCGTTGATAGGTTTCATGTTGATGGTTCTAGTAATCTCGTTATTCAGTGCAGTAATCACAGCTGGTAACCTTTTAACCCATTCACGGGATCTTTTTTCTTGGATGAATTCTTTTGCATATTGATATCCAAATAACCGCTCAGCAAGGGTTTTATTAAACCGTTCTACAATGGCCTGATCACGATGCAGTGCAGTATGCCCTCGTCTGATAGCGAGATTGTGATATTTCATTGTAGATAACACTGCACCCTGAAATTCCTTGCCCGGGTCAACTTGTAACAGATTTGGCCAGTGCAGAGGACCTCGTCGATAAATCCTTTCAAATGCAGAAGCGACTTCAGTGGCCGATTTTGTTTTTAACGGTTCTGCTTCTTTGTATCGACTTGCAATATCAACTACAGTTAACGCATATTTGTAACCACGATCATGTGGCAGAAATAATAGATCAGCCTGATGAACTTCATTAGGAAAGGTCACATCAAAATGCGAGAATTGAATTTGTTTAGGCGGTGGTAGATAAATTTGCCATAGTGCCTGTTTGGATAACCAATGAGCCGCAGTGGTTTTTTTCACTTTTGCGGCGCTAGCGAGTTTACTGATTGCAGCGTTACCCTTCCAGTATCCTCTTGGGGAATAATAAATAGATTCCATGTTGTTATTAATTACCAGCTCCTAACATCAATTTACTTTTCATAGCCGATTTTATCAAAAATGAAGCCAATTTTTCTTTGAAGGATTTATCAGGAATGGCATTCAACGCATGAATTAATTTCACATCTGCTAGATGCCTGTGTTGCAAATTGCTGCTTTTATAAGCAACATCATGAAGGTGACAGGCCTTATCAATAGCGTTTATTGGTTCCTCACCGGGTCGGGGCTGATTTTGATCATTGAGTCTGATATCAAGTCTTGTTCCCGGTCCACAATAACTATACCCTGGAAGGTGTTTTTCTCCGGGGTATTTTGCCCATGGGGTTCCAGGGAGTTTTGCTAATTTGGCAGCGATATCACCTCCTCGTTTTTTTTTAAAGGTTCCTTGGGTTCCTTGGGTTTAGAAACAAATCTAAATTTCTTTGTACTACATTGTACGCATTTACCAGAAAGCGCTGATCGGTTTTTTTTAGTTGTAATCGTCGTCAAGTCATCTGTACCAGTACGCGCCTTACACTTCACGCAATATAGATCCATAATTTATGTATAGAGATATGAATATAATTGATTTTTCAGCGACTAAAACAAGAGAACCAGTGAAGCATCATGCAGCGCTACCAAACTCTATCCGCGCAATTATAATCGGACCATCTGGATCCGGTAAAACGCAATTGTTGCTCAATTTAATAATGAGATGGATGAAGTGGGATAAGTTGTATTTAATTGCCCCTAGCGTAGATGATCAACGATGCTATGAAGTGCTAAAAGATTTTAATGAAAACGCTTCAGAGATTGCCGCCCAGGATGTTATTGAATTTATAACCGATATTGACGAGGCGCCATCCGTGAATGACCTCGATGGAAGTATCAACAATTTAGTTGTATACGACGATGTCATGTTAGATAATCAAAAAAATCCTGCTAGAATATTTTCCCGAGGCAGGCATAAAAACACGGATGTGATCTATGTCACTCAACGCTACACTCAGATTCCAAAAGTGATTAGAGATAACTGTAATATGCTTGCTGTATTCAACGGCGTTGATACACATACGCTACGAAATATTTGGCAGACATGGTGTTCTGATATGGACTTCAATCAATTTAGAAATTTCTTTAGTCATGCTCAGTCTGCCCCACACGGATTTGTAACAATAAATTTACATGACCCTCGAACACGATATCGTATCGGACTGGATCAAATATTCGGTTAACCCAGAACTGAAAGTTCTAGCAGCAGAGAGGGTGAGTGACAACGACGTTGTAGTCCCTTTTTCCCAAAAAATGTAATAGTTGAAAAGTTTTTGATTTCATTAATTTCATTGATTTTTTCATAATTTTTTTTTGGACCTAATCCATGAAACACACACATATTTGAGACCTGATGTCATTGACTTTGGGGTCTGATGTCATTGGTTTCATTGATTTTAAGCGTGATTTCAGTGAATACTTGTCTAAAAATGTTGTCCGATACACCCTCTCTGCTGCTTCTGATGATGCCTGCAATAGCGTTGATATTCTAACAATATTGATTTATTATAACAATATAATTAAAAATATCTCTAAAAGAAGTCACAGTAATACCAATATTGTGATACAATCCTAAAGTAATAATTAGCAGTTTGTAATTCCTGTGAAAAATTCAGACAAGCATGTCGTCTCAAATTATAACACAACTAGATGAGTGGTACAGATTTTAATACAGGAATATAAATAAATTTCTTTTACGCATATTTAATGTCAAAACTAGGACTTAACATCGCGAATTGAATGAAAGTAAAAATACCATTTTTAGAACATTCTAAGTTGTGAACAAGGTGATGTCTTATACTTAAATTTTATTTGTATTAGCATGACAGAGATAAGGTAGGCCAGTCGTTATCATGGCTAAAACTAATGTCCTGAACTAAGTTTACATTTTGTCTGGACGTAAGACTTATCTTAAAATATAATCTACAATCTTAGATAAATGCTATATATTTATAATGTCGTTTAAAAATTGAGTCTACAATACAAATACATATAAACATAAGAAGGTGAATATTCTAACTTGTATCAGCTTGCAAGAAGTAATTGTAAAAAGTCATATCCCAGCAAACATGACTGGGCAAAGTTGTATCGTCATAAATTAAACAGTTTGACAGAGGTGCACGAAACAAACCAGTTTTCTTAATCGTCAAGTCTTCACGTGGAAAGTGAATTTAAAGCTGCAGATAATGCAAAGAAAATGACAATGTTAATGAATATGACAATGCAAAATTCAGAAGCATATTACGTATTTTGGAAATAACTTTGCATTTTAGGTCTTTGTGTCTTAACGTTATAGTGACATGATCTACTGATGATGAACAATGTTAATTATGGCCATTTTTATCCTAGCTCAACCTTGACATACTGTAATAGTGATTAACGATGTTAATGATGTATTTATTATCCTAGCTCTACCTTGACATCATCTACTACTGATAAACAATGTTAATTATGGGCATTTTTATCCTAGCGCTACCTTGATATTCCCGTAATAGTGATAAACAATGTTAATGATGCGCTTTTATCCTAGCTCTACCTTGACATCCTCTACTACTGACAAACAATGTTAATGATGGGTATTTTTATTCTAGCTCTAACTTAACACAATCTAATAATGATAAACAGTGTTAATGATGGGTATTTTATCCTGGCTCTACCTTGACATCATCTAATAGTGATAAACAATGTTAATGATGGTTTTTTTTATCCTAGCTCAACCTTGACATCATCTACTACTGATAAACAATGTTAATGATGCACTTATTATCCTAGCTATACCTTGACATCCTCTGATAGCGATAAACAATGTTAATGACGCGCATTTGTATCCTACCTCTACGTTGACATCATCTACTCCTGATAAACAATGTTAATAATGGGTATTTTTATCCTAGCTCCACCTTGACATCGTCTGATAGCGATAAACAATGTTAATGACGGGCAGTTGTACCCTACCTCTACCTTGGCATCATCTAATCCTGATAAACAATGTTAATCATGGGCATTTTCATCTTACCTCACTTTGACATCCTCTACTAATGACAAACAATGTTAATGTTGGGCATTTTTATCCTAGCTCTGCCTTGACATACTGTAATAGTGATAAACAATGTTAATGAAGCATCTATTATCCTAGCTCTACCTTGACATCATCTAGCAGTTATAAACAATGTTAATGATCGGCATTTTTATCCTAGCACTACCTTGACAACATCTAATAGTGACAAACAATGTAAATGATGGGCATTTTTATCCTAGCTCTTCCTTGACATCATCTACTACTGATAAACAATGTTAATGATGGGTATTTTTATCCTATCTCTACCTTGACATACTGTAATAGTGATAAACAAGGTTAATGATGCATTTATTATCCAAGCTCTACCTTGCCATAATCTAATAGTGATAAACAATGTTAATGATGGGTATTTTCATCCGAGCTCTACCTTGACATCCTCTAATGGTAATAAATAATATTAATGATAGGCATTTGTATCCTAGCTCTACCTTGACATCATCTGATAGTGATAAACAATGTTAATGATGCAATTATTATCCTAGATCTACCTTGCCATAATCTAATAGTGATAAACAATGTTAATGATGGGTATTTTTATCCGAGCTCTACCTTGACATCATCTAACAGTGATAAACAATGTTAGTGATGGGCATTTTTATCCTAGCTCTACCTTGACATCATCTGCTACTGATAAACAATGTTAATGATGGGTATTTTTATCCTAGCTCTACCTTAACATTCTGTCATAGTGATAAACAATGTTAATGATGCATTTATTATCCTAGATCTACCTTGCCATAATCTAATAGTGATAAACAATGTTAATGATGGATATTTTTATCCGAGCTCTACCTTGACATCCTCTAATGGTGATAAACAATGTTAATGATGGGTATTTTTATACTAGCTCGACCTTGACATCCTCTAACCGTAATAAACAATAGTAATGGGAGGCATTTGTTTCCTGGCTCAACCCTGACATCATTTAATAGTGACAAACTTTGTTAATGATGGGCATATTTATCCTAGCTCTACCTTGACATCATCTGATATTGATAAACAATGTTAATGACGGGCTATTGTATTTTGGCTCTACCTTGACATCATCTAATAGTGATAAACAATGTTAATGATGCCATTTTTACCCAAGATCTACCTTGACATCCTCTACTAATGATAAACAATGTTAATGATGGGTATTATTATCCTAGGTCTACCTTGACATCATCTAACAGTGATAAACAATGTTAGTGATGGACATTTGTATCCTAGCTCTACCTTGACTTTTTCTACTACTGATAAACAATGTTAATGATGGTCCTTTTTATCCTAGCTCTACCTTGACATCATCTGATAGCGATAAACAATGTTAATGATGCAATTTTTACCATAGCTCTACCTTGACATCCTCTACTACTAATAAACAATGTTAATGATGGGTATTTTTAACCTAGGTCTAACTTTACATCATCTAACAGTGAGAAACAATGTTAATGATGCATTTATTATCCTAGCTCTACCTTGACATCCTCTACTACTGATAAACAATGCTAATTATGGGCATTTTTATCCTAGCTCTACCTTGACATCCACTACTCCTGATAAACAATGTTAATGATGGGTATTTTTATCCTAGCTCGACCTTGACATCCTCTAACGGTAATAAACAATATTAATGGTGGGCATTTGTTTCCTGGCTCAACCTTGACATCATTTAATAGTGACAAACTTTGTTAATGATGGGCATATTTATCCTAGCTCTACCTCGACATCATCTGATATTGATAAACAATGTTAATGACGGGCTTTTGTATTTTGGCTCTACCTTGACATCATCTAATAGTGATAAACAATGTTAATGATGCAATTTTTACCCTAGCTCTAACTTGACATCCTCTAATACTGATAAACAATGTTAGTGATGGGCATTTTTATCCTAGCTCTACCTTGACATCATCTGCTCTTGATAAACAATGTTAATGATGGGTATTTTTATCCTAGCACTACCTTGACATCTTCAACTACTGATAAACTATGTTAATGATGGATATTTTTATCCTAGCTATACCTTGTCATTCTGTATTAGTGATAAACAAAGTTAATGATGCATTTATTATTCTAGCTCTACATTGACATCCTCTACTACTGATTAACAAAATTAATGATGGATATTTCTATCCTAGGTCTACCTTGACATCATCTAACAGTGATAAACAATGTTAGTGATGGATATTTGTATCCTAGCTCTACCTTGACATCTTCTACTACTGATAAACAATGTTAATGATGGTCATTTTTATCCTAGCTCTACCTTTACATCCTCGACTGCAAAAAAGCAATGTTAATGATGGGTATTTTTATCCTTCCTCTACCTTGACATTCTGTATCAGTGATAAACAATTTTAATGATGCTTTTATTATCCTAGCTCTACCTTGACATCATTTAATAATGATAAACAGTGTTAATGATGGGCATTTTTATTCTAGCTGTACCTTGACATCCTCTACTTTTGATGAGCAATAATAATGATGGGCATTTGTATCCTAGCTCCACCTTGACATCATCTGCTACTGATAAACTATGTTAATGGTGGGTATTTTTAACCTATCTATACTTTGACATTCTCTAATAGCGATAAACAATGTTAATGATGCATTTATTATTCTAGCTCTACCTTGACATCCTCTGCTACTGATAAACAATGTTAATGATGGGTATTGTTATCCTGGGTCCACCTTGACATCATTTAACAGTGATAAACAATGTTAGTGATGGGCAGATTTATCCTAGCTCCACCTTGACATCATCTACTACTGATAAACAATGTTAATGATGGTCATTTTTATCCTAGCGCTACCTTGACATCCTCTACTGCTAATAAACAATGTTAATGATGGGTATTTTTATCCTACCTCTAACTTGACATTCTGTAATAGTGATAAACAATGTTAATGAGGCATTTATCATCCTATCTCTACCTTAACATCATCTAAAAGTGATAAACAGTGTGATTGATGGGCATATTTATCCTAGCTCTACCTTGATATCATCTAACAGTGAAAAACAATGTTAATTATGGGCATTTTTATCCAAGATCTACCTTTGCATCATCTAATAATGTTGAACAGTGTTAATGATGGGCATTTTTATCCTAGCTGTACCTTGACATCCTCTACTACTGATGAGCAAAATTAATGATGGGCATTTTTATCCTAACTCTACCTTTACATCATCTAATAGTGATAAACGGTGTTAATGATGGGCATTTTTATCCTAGCTCTACCTTGACATCATCTGCTACTGATAAACAATATTAATGATGGGCATTTTTATCCTAACTCGACCTTGACATTCTCTACTACTGATAAACAATGTTAATGATGTATATTTTTTATCCTAGCACGACCTTGACATCCTCAACTACTGATAAACTATGTTAATGATGGGTATTTTTATCCTAGCTATACCTTAACATTCTATAATAGTGTTAAACAATGTTAATGATGCATTTATTATCCTAGCTCTACCTCGACTTCATCTAACAGTGATAAACAAAGTAATGATAGGCATTTTTATCCTAGCTCTACCTTGAAATCCTCTACTACTGATAAGCAATATTAATGATGGGCATTTTTATTCTAGTTCTACCTTGACGTCATTTGATAGTGGTAAACAAATTTAATGATGGGCATTTATATCCTACCTTTACCTTGACATCATCTACTCTTAATAAACATTGTTAATCATGGGCATTTTTATCTTACCTTGACCTTGACATCCTCTACTACTGATAAACATTGTTAATGATGGGCATTTTTATCCTAGCTCTACCTTGACATACTGTAATAGTGATAAACAATGTTAATGAAGCATTTATTATCCTAGCTCTACCTTGACATCATCTAGCAGTGATAAACTATGTTAATGATGGGTATTTTTATCCTAGCTCTACCTCGACAACATCTAATAGTGACAAACAATGTTAATGATGGGCATTTTTATCCTAGCTCTACCTTGACATATTGTAATAGTGATAAACAATGTTAATGAAACATTTATTATCCTAGCTCTACCTTGACATCATCTAGCAGTGATAAAAAATGTTAATGATGGGCATTTGTATCCTAGCTCTACCTTGACATCATCTACTACTGATAAACAATGTTAATGATGGGTATTTTTATCCTAGCTCTACCCTGACATCCTCTACTAATGATAAACAATGTTAATGATGGGTATTTTTATCCTAGCTGTACCTTGACATCATCTAAGGCTGATAAACAATGTTAATGATGGGCATTTTATCCTTGCTCTACCTTAACACACTGTAATAGTGATAAACAATGTTAATGATGGGTATTTTTATCCGAGCTCTATCTTGACATCCTCTAATGGTGATAAACAATGTTAATGATGGTCATTTGTATCCTGGCTCTACTTTGACATCATCTAATAGTGACAAAATGTGTTAATGATATGCATTTTTATCCTAGCCCTACCTTGTAATCATCTGATAGTGATAAACAATGTTAATGACGGGCTTTTGTATCATAGCTCTATCTTGATATCATCTAATAGTGATAAACTATGTTAATGTTGCATTTATTATCCTAGCTCTACCTTTACATCCTCTACTACTGATAAACATGTTAATGATGGGTATTTTAAGCCTAGGTCTACCTTGACATCATCTGACATTGATATACAATGTTAGTGATGGGCATTTTTATCCTAGCTCTACCTTGACATCATCTACTATTGATAAGCAATGTTAATGATGGGCATTTTTATCCTAGCTCGATCTTTGCATCATCTACTGCTAATAAACAATTTTTATGATGGGTATATTTATCCTAGCGCGACCTTGACATCCTCTACTACAGATAAACAATGTTAATGATGGGTATTTTTATCCTAGCTCTACCTTAACATTCTGTCATAGTGATAAACAATGTTAATGATGCTCCTATTATCCTGGCTCTACCTTGACATCATCTAATTATGATAAACAGTGTTAATGATGGGTATTTTTATCTGATCTCTACCTTGACATCATCTAATAGTGATAAACAATGATAATGATGGGCATTTTTATCATAGCTTCACCTTGATATCATGTATTAGTGATTAACGGTGTTAATGATAGGCATATTTATCCTAGCTCTACCTTGACATTATATAACGATGATAAACAGTGTTAATGATGGGCATTTTTATCCTAGCTATACCTTGACATCCTCTACTATTGATGAGCAGTATTAACGAAAGGCATTTTTATCATATTTCTACCTTGACATCATCTACTACTGATAAACAATGTTAATGATGGGCATTTTTATCCTAGCTCTACCTTGACCTTCTCTTATAATGATAAAAATGCTAATGATGGGCATTTTTATCCTTTCTCTACCTCGACATCATCTAATAGTGATAAACAGTGTTAATGATAGGCATATTTATCCTAGCTCTGACTTGACAACATCTAACGATGATAAACAATGTTAATGATGTGCATTTTTATCCTAGCTCTACCTACACATCATCTACTACTGATAAACAGTGTTAATGATGAGCATTTTTATCCTAGCTCTTCGTTGACGTCATCTAATATTGATAAACAATATTTATGATGTGCATTTTTATCCGAGCTCTACCTTGACATCATCTAATACTGATAAACACCGTTAATGACGGGTATTGTTAACTTAGCTTTGCATTGACATAATCTATTACTGATACACACGGTTAATGATGGGCGTTTTTTCCAACTGGCTCAAATATATTGACCTTAAATGTTCTTTTTAAAAAATACTTAATTTGTAATTGGGATGATATTATTGTAGTTAAAGACGATATTTTTTATTTTATTTAGAATGGATAGATAACTGAGTGGTTAATAGCATATATCTTATTGTTTGATAGTTGATAATGGTTGGTTGATAGATGGGTGGGTATCAGATAAGCTATCAGTGACTGGGTGTTAACAGTATGTAATTGGTTGGTGAATAGTAGATAACTGATTAACAAATATTAGATGACTGGTACTGAATATTATATAACTGGTTGGTGAATATCAGTGAATGGTATTAGTACATAATTGTATAGTATAGCAGATAACATGGTAATGGATAGCAGATAACATGGTAATGGATAGCAGATAACATGGTAATGGATAACAGATAACATGGTAATGGATAACATATACCATGGTAATGGATAACAGATAACATGGTAATGGATAACAGATAACATGGTAATGGATAGCAGATAACATGGTAATGGATAGCAGATAACATGGTAATGGATAGCAGATAACATGGTAATGGATAGCAGATAACATGGTAATGGATAGCAGATAACATGGTAATGGATAGCAGATAACATGGTAATGGATAGCAGATAAATTGCTGTTTGTAGGAGATAACTTAATGATGAATTGTATGTCCCTTAATGCTTAGTTATATATGTTGCAAAGTTTGATAGTAAATAACTGATTTAATGATATTATATAAATGGTACGAAATATCAAATAACTGGTAGGTGAATGGTGTATAAGTGGTTGGTGAATATAATATCAGTGGGTGTTGATAGTAAATAACTGTGTGTTGTATCGTCATCATCATCATCATCATCATCATCATCATCATCATCATCATCATCATCAGGCACAAAGTAGGCCATTATGAAAACCACCTCACCACTGTCAAAAAGATAAAGCTGAAATGGTATGGCCATGTCACTAGAGCCAACAGTCTATCCACAACCGTACTGCAGGACAGTGTCCAAGGTAGCAGAAGAAGAGGTAAACAATTACAAAAAGTGGACTGACAACATCACAGAAAAGACCAGGCAAAGTTGTGCGGTAACACGGGTATTGGCACATGATCGAGACAAGTGGAGGGAACTGGTTAGATGTTCATCAGCACAGTGCCTCAACGACCACACTAGGTCAAGAGACTGATAATGATGATGAAACATTGCTAACTTCACATTAACCCTGGTCAGAATACCGCGATAACCTAACAATGAGATGAAGGTGACCTAACTCACTATTTGTGCCTGGAAAGTACGAACGCTAATTGAAAGTACATCAAATGAAAGAACAGGGAAAATAACAGTCCAAGTAGAACTGGTAGAAACGTAAACTGGTCAGATTTATCATCTGAATAGTGAAACTCATTAGCTGAAAAATTAATACTCATTCATGTAGGGGCAAGTTTAGATACCTTCTTCTTGTGTGACCGATGTAAACTATACGGACGTAAAGCTGATGCTGATTTTGCCATCAAATTACAAAGACGCCACAGGGTTTATATGACAAACCAATGACAAAGAGACTCCCACTGTCTGAATAGAAGAACTCATACTATCATAAGTGCCTGTTATTTCGTGGTTAGATATAATATACGGGTCGCAATCATGATGAATATCTCAAATGTTGAATTAAGAGAGCACGATACTGATCACTGACAAAGACAATATATATCGTGGATAGATAGACTTTGGTCATCAATTAACAGTATTAGTGATTTTAATCATGGTGCCATAACCATGGAATACAGTTTGGGAATCTACATGTTTTCTGAAACACTGCATTTGATTTTGCATTATTTCAGATGAAAAGTGGGCATATCAAAATAAGTATGGTCTTGAATATGTGCATGTATGTGTGTGCGTGAGTGTATAAGTTTTGGTGTGAGTGATCATTATGTTATCCAATCCAAACTTCTAAACAGTTGGGGCCGCGATTTTGTTAGTTTATATGAAATTATTAAATATTTATATCATTTCTCTGAAAATTGTTGCGTTAATCACAATATAGATTTCCCTAGGTATTTATGTTGTGCGAAGCATTCCAAATTATTGTAATGTAAATTTGTTGCGTAAATAGATGTACTTTATGCATTTTTCATGATCATATGTATGTCCATTTTCTATTTAGAAGGAAATGTTTGTGTTTTTGTTATGAAGACTTGTGTAGACACCACGGCTATAGTTGGTCTTTCTTCACAAAGAAGCGGGAGGTCGAGGGTTCGATCCTCAGCTGAGTCATACCTAAGACTTACAAAAATGATACTAACAGCTGCCTCGCTTGGCGTTCAGCATTAAGAAGTTAATGTTAGGATTGGTCGGCCTGGTGTCAGGATAATGTGACCGGGTGGGACATCATGCTACATGTCTGCGGCATGATTCCTCAGGGCTAGACATCACTAACTGCCTCGCTGCAGATATCGTAGCGATATTATGGAAAAACTGTTATAGCTACGTTAAAATTCCTAATCAAACAAACAAACAAAGGAAATTATTCCCAATGGTGTTAAAAGTCGCACGTGGACGTTGAACTATTGTTCAAGACCATTATAGGCGTTGTAAATATCACCATGTTAACAGACTGCCCCAAGGCATTGTCTGCTAAATTGAATATAATAGGGTAGAATCCATATCCAATCAGAATTGAGGGTGTGGTCACCATTTCAATCCGAATAATTAATTTAGTATTTTCGAGAAAGGACGTAGTAATTTCCTAAACATAGTGCTGCAAGCATAAAATAAAACTCCGAGGAAACCGCTCGTAATTTGGAGGGAAAACTTTGAAGATTCTAAGATAAACAAAGCTTTTGAAAGTTCAGTAAGTTAATTTATCGATTGTTTCAGTATAGTACGGCATTGCAATTCTTATTTATGTGGAGTGTGAATACTTCATTACTTCAATCCTTAATACGTATCATTACCTTTTTATTCTTCTATATACATTCGAGTTTGAAAAATGAGCTATGAGTATGTAAAGAAATATGAAGATTGCAAGTTCGTGGTCCAAACTAATGTTTTAATACGTTTCTTACTTCGTAGTAAGCTAGAGCATGTAGTCATGTGATAATCTATATTTTGCAACCGTTAAATTCAATTGTAGCTTTGACAAATGGTTGCAGTATTGTGTAACATTATTTAATGAGGATGTAGAGCATGGATATTTTAATATTCGTGTACACTTTGTAGGGGTGTAGTGTACAGAATTTCATCTGATTGTTGTGATATTGTACAGTATTATTAGATTAAGAACACACACACACACACACACACACACACACACACATGTATTTTGATATGCACGAATGCATGACCGAAAATATAATAGTCCTTATCTGATGGTTGATTATTGGTTAGTGTGAGAGGGGATGGGTACGGAAATATGATAACGTCCTTGTGTTTTCACAAGACGATTTTAGAGCACAGAGTCTGGTATAGTTAGGGCCGAATTTCTAAGAACAGACACATAATTGAGACTGGCAGAACAGTCGGAGTCTACAAATTAGTCAAGAGAGTGTTGATGAGGTGTAGGACAATGGGTCGAGGAAGAAAAAGTGGAGTTTAGAGAAGTCAAGAGGAGAAAGAATTTTAAATAAGTAGGGAGGAAGAGGAGAAGGAATTGGAAGAATAGGATTGAATATACAGATAAGTAGAATACAAGGGAAAGCCACCTCACGCTACATATCAAGTGATGCTATAGGCTGTTACAGGGTCGAGACGAAGAAGAATGAGCGGATAATTATTATCATTTAATTTTTAAATTGTATTTAATTGTTATTAATTTGATTTTTCATATTTTGTGTACTCAATAATTTAACTTCGGAGTTTTACCTCTCTCTATCACTAATTGCAATTCTTACAAACTCGAGCGTTACTGGGATTTCTATAAAAGGTTAAATAAATAACCATAATAACACAGAGACACACACATACGCACACACACACACACACACACACACACACACACACACACACACAAACACACCACGGTTGCTGCCACATATATTATACAGCACTATGATCCCGAAACTTAAGGTGTGTCTTGTTTTCACTCTGTAATACGTAGACGTTTAAATCTCAAAGATTGCTACAGTTAAGGAACATATGAAATAATGACTTCAATACATATGAAATGATGACTACAAGACATATGAAATGATGACTACAAGACATATGAAATGATGACTACAAGACATATGAAGTGATTACTTCAATACATATTGTTACACGCACAGGGGTATTCACTTGACCGAGCGGTGTCAAAACCCTGGCGCGAGTCACGCTGGAAGTCATATGTTTTCCCCAAATTTCCAAAGACTTCCATACAACTTAAGTTGTAAAATGGAAAGAAAGACGTGTCTGCTATAATTATTAATCTTTGCTGTAATCAATGGGCGACCCAGAGGAGACAACTTGCCCAAACGTCCATTAACTGCACCTTTACATGGTTTTTCTTCATTATTATCCGTTTTCCGTACCGATAGCTTGTCATGCCATAGAAATTACACCAGTATTCCCTTACTAACTGGGAAATATTTAACTGCGCGACCCTAGGCCAGTCCATCCACAGAATTTCCGGCGTATCACACTCATATACATACGCCAATTTTCCACTATGGCCACATAAACGGTACCTACCAAGTTCCAACTTATTGATTCCATTCTATAATTTACTGATTTCCAACCATAAATGCTGCCTTTTCAATCACACTACTTGTATACACTACTGAATTTTAATATGGACTATGTTACAAAAAAGGGGACAGTCATTCGGCTTGTACCCAAAATCACTACTAACGACCCAAGCATGGTTCAAATTCACTAACACTTACTCCAAATTTATGACAATATGAAATGATGAATACAAGACATATGACCTAACAGTCATTTGAACCAAAGTCCTTCATTTTGCTATTTTCAAATAATGATCCAGGTATTTTCCATTTCTTATACTAATTTGAAGAAAAAAAGCTGTGGATTAAAACTCAAAATCAAAGCAAAATCAAATTGTATAAAATTATCTTCGCAGGGTATATAAATAATCTTTAGCGTGCATAAATGTTTTGAAATGTCTGTTTAATGCAGAGCTTATATTATGATCTAATTAGATCTGAGAAAGATTAATGCAATCTTTCATGCAGAAATAAGATCTTGTAGCGTCTATTGAGATAATCGAAAACTTCCGCATTGTATTCAGCAGAAGTAACTGGAGACGAAAAGTGAAGACAAATAAATAGCTACAAAAGACGCCACAACAACTGAGACGAATGATTAATCAGCTGTAATCGCTTTCTAAATCCGAGTACACTTAATATAAATCATCATTTAGGACTATTCATTAGCATACACGACACTAAAAGGAATTAATTCGCCCGATTATGAACTGCATTTTCAAAATAACTTGAAACGACCTTCTTCCGCGATTTTTTTTTTGTCGACCACTAATACCACGTTACACACAGCTCCATACTTGATTGGTTCTTTCGTCACACGATCGGGTTATAACATGAGTGGGGGCGTACTCAGCTTTCATTGCAGGTATGAAAACAGTGTATTCCGAAATCAATTTTTCCATCAAATAAGTTCTAGTATTTAAGAAAATGTAATCTGAGGCTAGATATTAAGCACTATCAAACTTTCTGTAGAAGTATTATATATATATATATATATATATATATATATATATATATATATATATATATATATATATATATATATATATATATATATGAGAATACACCATGTGCAGCTTATTGATATATTATATGTAATTACTTGTTGCTTGTCTTTTTATCATATCTTTAACATCGTAGGATAAATAACAGAAAATAATATTTTTTTGTCATTTGTTTCAATTCTTTTTTCTTGAAACTATAAATTGATGTGTCAAAACGTCAGCATACAATTTGAAATATAAAATATTCTGAATTTTCATACAGATGAAAGTAAATAAGGACATGGATATGTTAGCAGAAATGCATTGTAATAAAACTTGGCAGGATAGAAAACGTCTATCCCTCTCTTTTTATTCAAACTGAAGCAACAAATCTGAGGATAGCCTTAAAATGAAATGAGAAAGACTATTTTTAGAGTGCGATTCGAATTTGATATTTGAATAGTTGCTATTTCAACGCCATGCATTTGTTTTTTTTATTTTCATACATTCTTCTCATTATTACGCTTGGTCGAAATATCTTCTCGAAATATCTTTATCAAAATAACCGTTGCATAAAATATCATAATTAGTGTGCATGTGAAATATGTTTTTGATTGGCGGTTGATTTGAAGACTAGAAGTACATCAAAAGATGTATTAAAAAATCACTATGCCTAAATTGATAATGATTTTCGCACGTATGGCCCTGTACTATGCCTATATTGGTAATGATTTTCGTACTGCGGGCCCTGTACTATGCCTATATTGGTAATGATGTCCATACTACTGGCCCTGTACTATGTCTATATTGGCAATGATGTTCATACTGCTGGCCCTGTACTATGTCTATATTGGCAATGATGTTCATACTGCTGGCCCTGTACTACTATGTCTATATTGGTAATGATGTTCATACTGCTTATCATTATCATCATCAGTCTTCTTGACCTAGTGCGGTCGTTGAGGCACTGTATTGCTGAACATCTGACCAGTTCCCTCCACTTGACTCGATCATGTGCCAATGCCTGTGTCTCTGCAAAACTTTTCCTGGTCCATTCTGTAATGTTGTCACTCCACTTTTTTCTCTGTCTACCTCTCCTTCTACCACCTTGGATAATACACTTCAGTACTGTTGTGGATACACTGTTGGCTCTAGTGACATGGCCATACCATTTCAGCTTTCTCTTTTTGACAGTGTTGAGGAGGTCTTCATAATGGCCTACTTTGTGCCTGATGGTTTTGCGCACTTCTTCATTTGTGATGTGGTCCATGTAAGAGATGCCAAGGATGGTTTTGTAGCATCTCATTTCAAGTGCCTGAATTCTTCGTTTTAATTCTGATGTCAGGGTCTAGGCCTCACATGAATATAGAAAGATTGAGATGACTAGGGCTCTCAATAGTCTGATTTTAGTTTTCAGACAGATGTTCTTGTCTCTCCAGATGGGTCTTAGCTTTGACATAGCTTCCGTTGTTTGTGCTGCTGGTGACAACATTTTTGCTCTTGATCCCTCTTCCGTGATTATGGAACCAAGATATTTGAATTTTGTCCACTGTTTCCAGTTCCTGTCCTCTGACTTTAATCTTGGTTGAGATTTGTTTGCCACTGTTTATCATCAGCTTTGTCTTCTCGGCACTTATCTCCATGTCAAATCGGGAAGATGTTTCATCCAGGTTCTTCACTTAGGTGGCAAGCTCATCTTCACTGCCTGTCAGTCCATTAATGTCATCTGCAAAGCGGAGGTTGGTAACGTTACGCCCTCCAATGCTGACTGTCCCACAGTGGTTTTCCAGGGCTTCGCTCATGATGCGCTCTAAGTAGATGTTGAACAGGAGACAGCCTTACCGTACTCGAACTGTAGTCTTGAACCAGTCCCCCACATACCCTTGAGCAATTACTGCACTGGTAGCCTTGGCGTACAGCTGCTTGATGGTGTTGGTCAACGTTTGACCCATGTTGTACTTCTTCATTCTGGCCCACAATGCCTCATGTCACACTCTATCAAAAGCCTTTATGAAATCTATGAACACATGATAGATGTAATGTTGATGTTGTGAGTACTTTTCACACAGAACCCTAAGATTGAAATTTTGTTCTGTTGTGCTTCTTCCACAACCCTGCCTGTTCTTCAGCAATTATTTCTTCTGCTTGTGGGTTCAGTCTGTTAAAGATGATCTTCAGCATCACCTTACTAGCATGGCTGATCAAACTGATAGTTCTGTAATTTTGGCACAGCTGGAGATTGCCTTTCTTGGGGAGTGTTATAATCAGTGACTGGGTCCACTGTGTTGACCATTCGCCTGTCTGCCAGATCTTGTTCCAGATTTTTGTTAGTAGTTATATCAGTGATTCCCCATCAATCTTGATAAGCTCAGCTGGGATGTTGTCTACTCCAGCTGCCTTTCCATTCTTCAGTGCTCTTATTGCTCACTCCACCTCTTCTTTGAGAATGGGAAAATCATCATTATTTGTGGAGTTTAGAACTTCAGGCTCCTCTGGGTCTCCTGTGGATGGATGTTTGTAGAGTTCTTTACAATACTCAGTCCATCTTTCTCCAATGTCACTTGCTTCTGTGAGGCATTTTCCATTTTCGAATTGCATGGTACTGACTCTTGGTTGCTTCTTTGTGGTGAGGTTTTTCACAATTTGGAATGCATTTTTGCTGTTATTCTTTATCAGACTGCTCTCTATTTATGTGCATTGTTGTCCAATCCAATCTTCTTTTGCTTTCTTCATTTTTTTTCTGACATTCTTGTTTCTTTCTCGATATTCCACTGCCACTGTTGTGTGTCTGGTGTTTTTTTTAGGTCTCTTCGGGTATCACACAAATTCAGAATCTCTTCTGTAACCCAGGGATTTTTTTTCTTTGGGCGATGGAGGTCAATGATGTTCCTGGCAACTGTTGTCATGATTGTGCTGAAAGTGTCTGTCATCACTTTAAGATCAATATCCATCACCAGAAGTGGCGCAAATTTTCCTCCAATTGTGGCTTGGAATGACTTGCAGATGTCAGGGTCCTTCAGTTGTTCAATGTTGAATTTTAGCTTGATTTTCTTTGGCTTGATAATATTCTTCAACCTCACTCGGAAGTTCATAATGACGAGGTCGTGATCATTCCCAACATCAGCACCTGGGAACGTTCTTGTTTTTTTCTCTGTTGATGCCAGATCGGTACCGGTTTTGAACCAGTATGTACTCGATCTGGTTATGATGGGTTCCATTTGGTGCGTTCCATGTCCATCATCGAGAAGCTTTATGTTGGCCCAGCGTGTTGACTGGCCCTGTACTATTCCTATATTGGTAATAAAGTTCGCACTGCTGGCCCTGTACTATATTGGTAAAAAAAAGTTAGCACTGCTTGCCCTGCTGACACTTTGATTATACTTCGAAAGAGACTAACTAATGCAGACTTGTTCACTTGCACAAGTTTACAAAAATTGCAGATTATTAAAAAAGCATGTATTTTACTTTAGCCGTAAATTTGGTTATGTGAAAGAAATTACATCAATGTATTTATTCCCCAAAACGGCTTTGTGGTATTTTGTAGGCTACTTTGTTCGTTTGATACGTTTCTTTGGATGAGAACTATGTATGTGACTAAGCGGATCAATTAACATTTAATTATATACATGTACCAAATTGTTATATGTGAATATTTGTATGTCCTACGATGCGTCTTGTCCGAGGAAACTAACTAGTATAAGATGACAGAACAGGGACCCAGACATTGAGGTTCCCAGTCGGGCAGGGAGGAGAGTGCATTGCCTCAGCAGTAGAGGAGGCGAACAGACCGAAACTATTTCAAACAAAATCCTAAAGTATTTCAAACCTAAACCAATTCAGGTAGACCAAAAAAAAGAGAAATGGTTTCGGTTTGTCACGCTATTGAGACTGTCTCCAGACAGACCCGGCACTGATTGCGTTTTGGAGACAAATTGTTTTAACCGAATATTTGATCAATTCCGATACGATATCTTGATCTAGGATCATGCAAATTTATCGTTACAAATCCACGTGGGATTGACTGAGCGTGACTAAAGAAATTTATAAAGAGATTATAATCTATATCTCCACTGCACCACGTTTGCCATATATTTCGTAGCGTATGTGTTCTACTCCATTAAATATATCAAGAATACTGCAGTTATCTCTGATCACTTTTGGTAATTGAGTATATCGTTCAGTGACATATATCACATCGCTATTTTTATGCCTACCTCTGGAAAATATCCTGACGGGATTATTTTGATTGTCTAACATGACATAATCATATACGACTAAATTGTTAATAATTCTTTCAAGATCATGAATACTCGGTGCTTCCTCGATATCGGTTATAAATTCAATAATATCCTCATGAATTTCCGATTTTGCTTTCTTGTTAAAATCCTTTAACACCTCGTACCATCGCTGATCGTCTATACTAGGGGCTACTAAATACAAATTATCCCATTTCATCCACCTCGTTATAAAATTAAGGAACAACTGCGCCTTGCCACTTCCAGATGGTCCGATTATAATCATACGGATAGAATTTGGTAGCGCTGCATGATGTTTAACAGGTTCTTGTCTTTTTGTCGTCGAAAAATCAATTGCATTCATGTTATTATAAATAAAGTATGGATCTATATTTTGTGAAATGTAAAAAGCGTACTAGCACAAACGACTTGACGACGATTACAACTAAAAATAACAGATCAGCACTTGCTGGTAAGTGTGTACAATGTGGTACAAAGAAATTTAGATTTGTTTCTAAGGATTTAAAAAACGAGGAGGTGATATTGCATCCAAGTTAGTAACATTACCAGGAAGACCATGAACAAAATGTGCGGGAGACAAACACCTTCGAGGGTATAGTTATTGTGGACCCGTGACCAGACTCGATATCCGACTCCATGATCAAAACCAACCCCGACCCGGTGAAAACCCAATAAACGCTATTGATAAGGCGTGTCATACTCATGATGTTGCTTATAAAAGCAGTAATCTGCAACACAGACATATCGCAGATGTGAAATTGACTCATGCGTTGAATTCTATCACTGATAAATCCTTCAAAGAAAAATTGGCTTCATGGTTGATAAAATCGGCGATGAAAAGTAAATTGATGTTGGGTGCTGGTAATTAATAACATCATGGAGTCTATTTATTATTTCCCAAGAGGATACTGGAGGGTTAAATCAGTAATCAATAAACTCACTAGCGCTCCAAAGGTGAAAAAAAATACTACAGCATCGGATTGGTTATCCAAACAGGTGATATGGTAAAATTTATCTACCACCACCTAAACAAATTAATTTCTCGCATTTTGATATCAGCGTCCCTAATGAAGTTCATCAAGCTGATATAGTATTTCTGCCGCATGATGGTGTTTACAAGTATGGGCTAACTGTAGTTGATGTTGCGAGTAGATACAAACAAGCAGAGCCATTAAAAACAAAGTCATCAACTGAGGTGGCTTCTGCGTTTGAAAGGATTTATCGATGAGGTCCGTTGCAATGGACAAACCTATTACAAGTTGATCCTGGCAAGGAATTTCAGGGTGCAGTGATATCAACAATGAAGCATCATAATGTCACCATCAGACGAAAATATACTGCACTACATCGCGGTCAGGTAATTGTTGAACGATTGAATCGCACACTTGCTGAGCGGTTATTTGGATATCAATACCCGAAGGAATTTATTCAGGATAAACGATCTCGTTAATGGGTCAATAGATTACCGGGTGTAAATACCGAGCTAAATAATGAGATTACTTGAACAATCAACATGAACCTAACAACGCGATTAAAAAAAGTATATACCCATAAAACCACAAAATGATTTTCAAAACAAAAAATACTCTGGAATGTCACTGTTAGATATTTATATGAACCAGGAGAGCTCGAAGGTGGCACCAAAAGAGCTACTGATTCTATTTGGAGTGTCACTGCACATAAAATATCTAGTAGAACGAGATCTACGGGTAGACCACCAGTCTATAGATTGGATTCAAATGCTCCTCATCGCGGATTTACTCGTGAACAATTGCAAGTGATCACCACACATAATCACCGCTGTCAATTTCGTTATCAACCAACCGAGTAATGTTTTTTTATACATCTAACGACACTGTGCATATCTCATCCAAAATGATGATTTCAGGAATATATTTTTCGCCCATTCGATCAGGAGTCCATTCATCATCTTTCCATCGAAAGAAGCTGTGATAAGTGCAAGCATTTACTCCCCGCTGTGTCATCTCTCTTTCAAGTTTATTTGTTGGTGTTAGCACAATCATGTTTGATTTCCCTCGAAATAATTCAATCGCACGAGTCGTCTTCACTGACCCACCACAGCCGTTTAGGTAACTGGTTTTATACCTGCATATTCGATCGGATATCGAAGGTGCATTAGATAGTTCTGATATCTGATTATTTTTCAAGTAATTGTTTTCAATCGTAACATCTGCTGATTTAGAATAATCACGCAGCATTTCCTTTTTAATTCTCCATGATCCCCAACACTCGCCGGAATTTGTAAATTCAGCCACTGTTTCTTTATGTTTATATCTATATAAAATAAATCAATGACTACTAAAACTGCGGATTCATGAAATCTATTTATCATCGACAGTTAATTAATAGAAGCATAAGCCAACAAAGATGCCCTTAAGTGCGTATACTGAAGATTATATCCATCGTTGTAAGCAACAATTGTACCGAATTTCGTTCCATCCGACAAGAAAGCGTCTTTACGATTGATATATATATATATATATATATATATATATATATATATATATATATATATATATATATATATATATATATATACCTCAAGATACTGCATCTGCAATTATAAAATCGTATTCAACATCATCTATAATTAATCGCGAAGAATATCGTTTGTTGTCGTATTTTTTTCCACCTAAGGTGAATTTACCAATTATTCTTCTACCGAGATCTTTTGCTTGTTTATTTCTAACTTCATAGATCTGCTTGGACCACCTAACAAGATCGAGATCAGAAAATTGTTTTTTGTTTTTGATGATTATCCTATCTAGACTATCGGGTTGTGGTAACCAGACTTCAGTTTGTTTCCGATATGATATAATTGCTTCACTGACAATCAGCGATATCAGCATTTTAGAGTCAATCATATACCGTAATAACACTATTGGCATCCAAAGTTTTTCAGATATGTGTCTACCAAACAAAACATAACAACACGGATGAAGTTCTTTAGCCAATTCAAATGATACCACACGTGCGAATCCGGTTAGATCAAAATCATGCAGTGGTACATTAATCGCAACACGGGTCATTTCGTGTGTGGGATGCCCAAATCTTTTAAAGTACTCAGAGCATTCTCGAGAAAACTCCCCGGATAACACGCAATCATATCAACCGAAATAATACTTTTGGGTCATATGTTGTATTCTATAATCCACCATGGCCATATTTGACGCAGCTTGACTTGATATCTGAGAGAAATTCGGCTCTTGTAGGTTTCCATAGATTTCTCTTTCTTGTGAAATGAGCTGCAACCGACGGTATTGTAAAACAGTTTGTCAGTAATTGTTCATCGTGTTCCGTTGAAAAACCACTAGCTAGTTTTTTCATCTCGTTGAGGAGGGCTTCAGTACGGTATATTTCGCCGTTGGGTCTTACAAATTGATCGAATTTACACTCTTCGTCTTCAAAACTGTGAAGTAACCACACTGACACAGGATCGATTTTACTTAACTCGTAATAAAATCAAATAATTTCTCCTCAGAGAAATCTTCTCACTAGACCTCCACTGGTAGATATTTTATGGTCCTATCTCACGGATATATTGTTATTGCCGATGTCCACGCGTGTGCACTATGGTCAATAATTTTGATTGGAACTCCTCTCGATTTATATTTCGGTTCATATAATCTCTCGCCTGTTACTGTCGCTATGGTTATTGGAAAATTTAGGATCCGTTGTAACGAGGCTACATTTGGAATTGTTGCTCCGCTCTTCTTCACTGTTTATCCCCATTCGTAAATTGTTTTACGTCTTAGATCCGTTAATTTGTTTCCATGCAACGCATTTGTAAAATGCTCTATTATTCGTTCTGCTGCACAATTCAGTGACGAATATTTCATTGGTTTTAATTTTTCAATACTCGGTTTATCGTTTAACGGATAGATTCCATAAACAACCGCATTACAGGATACGCTCTCCCGCAATATGGTTTGTCAATTCCAGTCACCGTTCCTGGTTTGGAATCCTGACTCACAGTGACAGTTTTAATCTTTTTTTTTTTAATTTTATTTTTTCAGGATGGGTTCAAATTTGTCGCGTATAATAAAATTCCCCGTTTCTGAGCGGATAATGAATTTCACTCTAAAAAAATACTTTATATGGTCAAGATGCGAGATTATTACTACTGCTCTTTCGTCGTTCATGGTTGCATCAACACTACGATCAATTCGAAATGTTGACCAACAGTGAGATGCTCCATCGCGCTTGAATTCATTAAATTCATCACGGAATTTACCTAGCATACTTCTATCACTTATTATACCCTTTGGTACATCAGTGGAGACCCTATCGAGATTGAATTTAACATTTTTCCAAGGCGTAATTTTCGATAATCTCTCGAATTCCTCCATATTATCATTAAAACAATTATTTAAATAAAGAATTTATTATATAACCAATCATTGCAAATGGCTTATGATAGGATCATTAACCGCTTGTAACAAATCATGCAGAAATGAATTATGTGGATATCATTTACAAAGCGTACGTCGTGGGAGTTTTGGGCCTTGACCCTGCATACGATGTGGGGTAGGTGTGCGGGGTAAGTCGCAGTTGTGTTTCAGCTGTGGTGGTAAGCGATACAGAGAGCTAAAGCGCTATTATGATAAACGAGTCAAGGGCTCTGCGAAAAGCTCCATCAAAGATTCCGACTCTGACTCTGACTGTGTCAGCGTCAAGGACAAAAATCATAAGAACACCTCAGGACTACATTGATAGATTCTCAAGTAATAATTAAACCAAAAAATTAAATAGACAAATAATATTATAATATATAAATGAACCAAGAATTTCAACCACATTCCGTGATTACCAATAATGAAGCATCTCGTGACGGTATTGCCAGACACTGCAGACTGAAGAAACCATTAGGGTATGATAATGGCCTTGGATATCTTATGTTTGGTGCTGGAGGGAAAAATATCTTAATCACAGATTTGCGTTCGAATGTTTTCATGGATTGAAAAAAGATGGATTTGTAGTTGATCATATTGATGGATGTCCCCAAAATAACAAATTGGATAATTTACGAGCTATCACAGAAAGTCAGAATACCAAATGGGGAGGGACCGGAAAACACTCGAAAAATGCAAGACCTGAAAAATCAAAATTTATTCATGCAGGCGAAGAAAGAGTATTCAAATCAATAACTGAATCCAGTAGATATTTCGATATTTGTAGAGCCTCAGTTGAGTTTTTTGCAGAACAAATATATCAATCAGCGATTTGCAAACGAACGGGACATAGAATTCAATTCGTTTACATCTAAATTATTATTTGTAGCATTAAGGGGAATAAATCGTGTGGGCTTATGTATACGGTTTATGAAACAGAGCTATCAGAGTTACAGATAACTTGTGTGGGCTTGTTATGTTTTTGAAACAGAGATAACTGTCACCGGATCTCAATGGGAGTTTTCGATGACTCATGGTCTGACTGAATGGCTATTTTTGTGCTGGTTTACACCGTCTGTTAAACACTTCACGTGATACACTTATATTATATCTGGAAAACCACCACATGTTTTCGTAAATGAATACACTATTAATCGCTGGCGGCATCGATGATTTTACAACGATTAGATTTTAGAGTAAGATTATATAGAATAACATGATTGATATTTGGGGGCGACCTCTATTACCGTCAAAGAAACCCGATGGCGTTGCAACCGGTGATATAAAAAAATAATCGAAGATAAAATAGCTGAGACGTTGAACTTAGCAAGTGTTGATCCCAATGAAATAGTTGTATTTCAAGATCGTCAGGGTAAATTGAAATCTAGTAATATTTCCCTGGATGATATGTTAGTTAAACAAAGTGGCGTAACCGAAGGCACTATCGCGTTGTTTTCCGATCAGGGCAAACTCAAACCAAGTGTACTTGTATCAACTATCATGGATAGAATTAACAATATTGACAAACCGTTATTAGATTTCCTTGGAAATCCACCTGTGACCATACCGAAGCTCACAACGATAAAAGATTCTATGTTTGAACTAGCAACACTTCAAAGCAAATATGCAGATCACGTTGAAACATTTACATCATTTCGTAAAATTATTATTGAGAAATATTTTGCAACCACGCTGGATAAAATTGATATAAAACTTCCTGATATTAAAAAATCCATTGATGAGATGAAAAACACCATCGAGGCAATCAGGGAAGATGGAACGAGGATGATAACAATCTTTGAAAAAACAAAAATTTCTCATGCGAAAACCAACAACGTAGTATACACGATCCAACACGGATCATTTGCGTGGACACCCACAAACAACCAATTAGATATCACTGCAACCGTCAAAGGTATTTATCAATTAACACTAGTGACACCAACTCAATTTTATATATCATCGTCGAGTTCATCTTTGGTCAACAATATGATATCAACGATCATCGACAAGGATACAACCGGACAGTTCACGATAGCATCCACTGATAAAAATTTGGTTAGAGTTTCGGTATCATGGTATGCGGAATTTGTAGCGGATTTGAGTAAACAATTAAACCGCTAGAGGTTTCAAATGAAATCGTAAACTGATTTAGAAATAAAATGTCGTCATCAACGGTACCTTTAGTATCTCAATATCACTATGATCAGGTCAGAGAATTTCAAACTAGACTCAAAACTCTCGCCGAGGAGTATCAAATAAAAATAAAAAAATACCGACGAAGAATCACCGCAATTGATGTTACCGTGTACTCGGTGAGTGGTGTAATCACCGGAGCTGGTATAATACTATCTTCGGTGAAAATGATTGCTCCGATAGCTGTTCCAATTTGTATATCCGCTGCGACAACAATCGCGGGAATAATTTCGATAATAACAAAAAAAATATCATCATGCAGCCAGCGTAAACTGCAAGATTACATAATTAAATTTCATGTTGTATCAACCGCGTACTCGCAATTGTCCTCGTTGATATCGTCGTCGCTCGATGATACATTTATATCTGATAGTGAGTTCTCAGCGATGTAAGTATTTATGATTCCGCGATATCAAAATTAGAAATACAACATGAATATAATAACAATGACAACACCGCAAGAACTACTTCAACGAATAGCGGAGAAGACAGCCCGAATAGTGGAGAACACAAACCCGAAAACCAGCATAATCTCAATAACCTCAACGATATCAGATAGTGAGTTCACAGTGATGGTAAGTATTTATGATTCCGCGATGTCAAAATTAGAAATACAACATAAATATAATATAAATGACAACACCGCAGGAACTACTTCAAAGAATAGCGGAGAACACAGCCCGGATAGTGGAGAACACAAACCCGAAAACCAGCATGATCTCAATAACATCAACGAATCCTGAATTCAGTGTAAATTTCCCTATCCCAGTCCCCGTGAAGGAAATCGCGTTAGCAAAATTACGAGTGTATCACAGTTGGCCTAATATTAGGTCGGTAGCATTTGGCGGTCAACAACTGAATAACAGCTTAGTGTTCGCGAATAAAAATCGTCAATACCAACCGGATCATACCAAATCGAACAAATCAATGCTGAATTCTAGCGTAGAATAAAATCAATTACTGGAGCAGAATCAAAAATCGCTATAACGGTTCATGAGCCGACGTTATCATCCGCGATCGAGATAAACTCGCCTAGTTATGTCGTAGATATCTATCAGAGTTCTATAAGGACAATACTAGGATGGCCTGAAAGTCCACCTCGTGGAGAAACCGTTAATTTACCACCTGAACCACAAAAATCTGATTATATCACCGACAGGATAAAACCCGATAATCCAGTAAAAAGCTATAGCGGTAACACCAAATTGAATTTTTTCACTGGAATAATGGAAAATTGCGTTAATAGATTCACAACTCGACAGGAGAAAATCACTGAAAATTTCACAGCGATGAATAATGATATTTCACTGTTGTTAATATCTCTTAAATCCGTTACTCTCACCCGAGATGCATTTAACAGCGTTGTAGAAACATGTAACAAAATCATCGATGACATGGAAATATTTCATTTGCAAATCATTCAAGAGGTATTAGGTGACATTAATAATAAAACGAGAACAGAGTTTGCTACAATGTAATATATACGCGTAGAAGATATCACAACATTCAAACTACACGGATATAATATCTTAGAACTACAAAAATCTCTCAATGATGCCATGGATGAAGGTTTAAAAAAAATCCATGACGCATGGAAACAATTAACAGAACCACAAACAACCATCCTCAAACATAATAATGACCCAGACGGACGCGGCAGACATATTGCTCCTCAAAATGTGAATATATCCTCAGTAATTGCATTGAATTTAGTATGTGATGTTATCGAGGGAAGTTATCAAATAAATCTCGAGCGATCAAATCAAGCTCAGCAGGGATATATTCTATATTCATTTGCACGAACAGCTCCTCCCGGATTTCTAATCATTGAGGATCCAAATAATCCAGATTGTATGCGATGTCATAATGATTCATTAACAAGAATTAATTTTAAACTCACTGATCAATCCAATAATCTAATTGATCTACAAGGTGAAGTTTTACAAATTAGTCTGTTTGTGAAGTCCTAAGGACTTTCATCGTAGTTATTTTCATCGTAAAGAATTGTTAACCCATAGCAGCAGAGGGGGGTGATTCCAACTACCATGGCGTCTTCGAACAAACGTTGGTTAGCCTCGTCGACGCTTTTTTTACAATTCGAGGAAGCCTCAGTTTGCCAAAAAGACCCTTCTATTAAATATTTACTAGGAAGCCTCAATTTGTCAAATAGACCCTTCTATAAAATATTAACGAGAAGGAAGTCTAGAAGACGCCTAAAAAGTTGGTCTATTCACCCCCTCTGCTGCTATAAGAGAAAAATATATAAATGATGGATTTGAAGACTCTATAAAAACCGCTGTCACCTGGTATAGAAAAATATATTTGACAAATCACACTGGAATTAGAATAAAAAACGATGATGATAATTTTAAGCGTTATATAAATAAAATGGATGTTATAAAAAGTGGTTCACCACCACCATATGAACTCCCCGAGGAAATAAAAGTAAATTGATCCCATTCAAGGTGCAACTGGTACAACTAATAAAAGGTAAGGGTTTTACTCAAAGTGGATATCGAAGAATGGTTTCAGGTAGTGGTCTAGTTCGTTGTTTTAATATTATTCTTGGGGATATATCACGATTAGAAATTCTCGTAGGAGTGTTACGTGCTTAGGCTCGAATACACAGTAACATAGAAAGAGTGAAAATAACAAGCTTGTAAAAACTTAATAAACAATTTATTGAGCACAAATATTTTCCAGCAAAGAAAAATAAACTTACGGTTTTAAGAATCAGTTCCAAAATTAATCCAAAAATAATTGAAAATATAATCCACTAGAGAAATTGCACAAGTCCTGGTAATAAAATGTCCAAATAATTCCATGTTTGAATCTTAGTGAAGCATTCAAGATGGAAGATAATGTCACGTGATGAAGTCAGTTCTTCGTAACGAAATTCAATGAACACAATTATTTTCCAGATAAATAACAAAATAAATCCTTTTGATCCAAACGAATTGAAATAATTTCTAATACATGGTAATTTAAAATAACTCAAAACAATACAACTTAATATTCTAACAGCCCAACGTCTACTAAATAGATCGCTCCAAAACATAATTTATATACCTGTTTTTACGTAAACAAGGAAGGGGACACATGATCTTCTAGAATCGTTTAGAACAAATTTACGTTCAAAATATCTCGTACGCACCGTATGTCCCAACTAAAAATAGAAAGATGTTTATAACAAAGCTCCATAATGTCCTTGGAATCAACCAATCATTTTAAAAGTTTGTTTACAACTCTGAAGCCAGGTCAGAAATGAGGTCAACACCTGGTGATTATTCTTATAGTACATGTCATCCAACTTTCTAAAAAAGATATCTCCCAATGAATGAATCTTAAACTTAAAATGTCAAATTTGAATCTGACAAAGAAACAATTAAAATGAGAAATAAATGACCCAAATTAAATACACTTAACAACGAGGGAAACGAGCCGGAAATAACTCACCGGAAATAATTAATGAAGCAGGTGATATCTGCAGACGACTATTTGAGGGTGGTATCATGGATATTGGTGTACACCGAGAGTTTATTGAAGAGCTAGTGGACGGTTACCACGGTGTCTAATCACTGAAATTGCTAACAATGAAAATCCGTAGAATTGGAAATCGTTTACGATGAAAATCAGTAGGATTGGAACTCGTTTATGATTTCGCGATTAGGTAAATGTCATTTAAATCAGATGATCATACACTACAACCACAATAAACCGACCATGACTTACGTAGTAAATTCACGATTGCTTGTTATAGAGCGTACTATGGAGATGGTCTCGGCAATACCATTGCAGTGTTTTTTGAAAGAATGGCTCCAAAAATAGCACCAATTGCAACACAATTATCAATGAAAGCTATTGATGTTATTCGTGATAAGGGTATTAGCG
This sequence comes from Unio delphinus, assembly GCA_029339505.1. Taxonomy (NCBI): domain Eukaryota; kingdom Metazoa; phylum Mollusca; class Bivalvia; order Unionida; family Unionidae; genus Unio; species Unio delphinus. Next base: position 2,315,120 of record JAQISU010000156.1, on the reverse strand, counting down.
CTGTTGGTGATGTTGCCGGTAAAGCATTTACGCGGCTAAAGAAAAACTACTAGTGTTAGTTCGGCGACGAAAGAAACCAATGACTTCGTCACTGGTTACGAAGTCACTTGGGATACTACCATCTACGGAGATTATGCCTGCAAGCATTAGCAAAATCATAAACAACGCGGTGGATAAAAAAAATAGCATCGCTGAACAATGATGGATATGACACTCAGGGGAATATTACTGCAAATATGATAGCGGGAAGTGGTTTGAAATCGCGAGCGAGATCGCGATTTAGATCAAGAAATATATAATATGTTGAAATCGGCTCCTGACCCAGTGCTTGATTTAGATCCCCCAATACCCAAGAATACTTTGTACCCGCTGAAACATTTATCGAAATAGAAGGAAAAATTGTAAAAGCTGCTAGTGCTCCTGCTGTACCAGCACCATATGACCTAAATGCCAACGGCGGTATCATGGCGCTATTTGAAAGCTCAGAATAAAATACATTACCGGAAAAGAATCGAAAATCGCTATAACAGTTCATGAACCAACACTATCATCCGCGATTGAAATAAACCCATCCGGGTATGTCGTAGACATCTATCAGAGTTCGATAAGAACCGTGCTAGGATGGCCTGACACCCACCTCGGACATCTTATCAAATACCAGAACCTAAAAAATCTGATTTTGTCACAGATGTACAATCATACCAAGAAATTGCTCCATCATATAGAAATTATTTACCTGGTATAAAAAATGGAAAATTAACCGATAGATTCACATTTCTCGATAGAAATATCATGCAATGGGAATTTAGTTTTGAGAAAACTCCTGATTTATCCATTGCCATTGTATTTACTATATATAATGTCATTGATTATTTGAAAGAGATTAATCAATTACATAATACACAACTAGAGAGACTACGACAGTTTCCAAAAATATCTTTTTGATATAACGAGTTCACGCAGCGAGATCATAAAATATGTTGAGATATTAAATCAGCTTGTATCCGACATGGAATATATCATATATAGTTCAGATAATAATTAATGATAAGAACGGAGATAAACAAAATTTCTAACTGGTTACAATATCACAAAAGCTGATTTACCCGGTTTCATGTTTCTTGGGTATAACGCAAATGAACTAAAAAAATCAACCAATGACCTCCTCTATGAGTACTTCCCACAAATACTCGCCGCATGGAAAAAAAATAGCACAACCACAAACAACTATATTCAGACATGATAATGACCCGGACGGGGGTGGTAGGCATATTGCTCCTGCTAATGTGAATATATCCTCGGTGATTGCAGTAAATTTAGTATGTGATGCCATCGAAGGAAGTTACCAAATAAATCTCGAAAGATCAAATCAAGCCCAGCAAGGATACATTTTATATTCATTTGCACCAAGAGCTTCATCCGGATTTTTAATCATTGAGGATCCAACAAATCCAGTGTCATAATGATTCATTAACTATAATTAATTTCAAACTCACTGACCAGTCCAATAATTTGATTGACTTACGAGGAGAGGTTTTACAAATTAGCCTGTTTGTGAAATCGTAAAGGATTTTCAATTCGTCTCCGCAGCACATTTGGCGCCGGGTCTGTATGGTAAAATCCTAAAGGATTTCTCGTTTTTCTTGTCTGCTTGAAATGGATTCGGTTTGAAATAGTTTCGGTTGAAATCCTTTAGAATTTTGTTTGAAATTGTTTCGGTTTGTCTGACATAGTTTCGGTCTGTTCGCCCCCTTTGCTTCAGCCTCAGAACATGAAAGATGTTAACATCGTAACCCTGTACAACAACAAAGGCAACATACGTGTCTACAACAAAAATATGGACATGTCTCTTCTCAGCATCGTGGGTACATTATTGGCACGCGTCTTCCTAAACAGACTGCATACGCTTTCTGACAGTGTATCGAGAATTGCAATGCGGGTTCTGCGCAGAGAGGTCCACAATCGACATGATTTTCTCCGTCATACAACTGCAGGAGAAGAACACAAATCCCTCTTCCTGGCCTCATAGATATCACCAAAGTATTCGATCTGATTCGAGACGAACTCTTCGCAATCGTGGCGAAAATTGGATTCCTTCCTAAGCATGATCGAATCCTTCCATGATGATATAAAAGGCACAGTGCAGTATGATGATTCAACGTCCGAACCCTTCAACATCCCCAGCAGAGTAAAACCCACACGCTTCGGCATCATTTTCGCTGTCCTGCCCATGCTTGCCATTGTGACGGTCAAATAATACATCTACCAGCACACGCGATTAGACGGAAAACTGTTCAACTTGGCAAGAGCTAAAAGTCAAAGAGAATAGTGCGTGAAGCAACCATTATGGATATGCTCTTCGCCGAAGCTGTTGCCCTAGTCATTCACACAGAAGCTGAGTTACAGCAACTGCTGCTTTGCAAAAGCATGTGGTCAGATTTGGCTATCATCATTCTAAACAAAAAAAGCATGATAGCTCAGAACGTGTACCCCCACGCATCATCATTAACAATTACGAACTTGAGGTAGCCAGTCAGTTCAGGTACCTCGACTCTTACCATCAGCAACAACCTATCGCTCAAGGCTGAGCTCAACAAGCACATTGAAAAGGCATCACCAACTCTTTCTAGGTTGACGCATTGAGTGTGGAACAAGAGCATGCTGACCCAGACCACTAGGATCTCCTTGCACCGTACCTGCTTGCTAATCACTCTCCCGTATGCCAGTGAAACCTGGATTACGTACGCATCACAAAAGACACGACTGAGTGCCTTTCACATGCAATGTCTCCGACGCATACTCGGGATTACTTGGAGTGATCGAGTAACAAAGCGGTCACACTCCGACACCAAAGTCTCATCCGATGTATTGGCTATATACATCGGGTGGATTATGGACGTATCCCCAATGATCTTCTTTATTCGAAACTTGTACCGAGCAAAAGGTCGATCGTACGGCCACATCTCCAATGCAAGGATGTCTGCAAGCGCGACGTGAGAGTTCTTGACATTGATGGAAAAAAATAGCACAACCACAAACAACTATACTCAAACATGATAATGACCCAGACGGTGGTGGTAGGCATATTGTTCCTGCTAATGTGAATATATCCTCGATGATTGCAGTAAATTTAGTATGTGATGCCATCGAAGGAAGTTACCAAATAAATCTCGAAAGATCAAATCAAGCCCAGCAAGGATATCAATTGATGTCAACAACTGGGAAGAACTTGCACTAGACATCCTAGCTGGCGACACGCTCTCATCAAACGCTTTTGAGGACAAGCTACGCTTGCTAGTTGTTGCAAAGCTATCTCAGAGAACAAAGAAACAGCTTTAACACACTCTGGACTCATTTTTAAAGTACATCAAATGATGCAAGGACTGGCAATCCCGGTTTGCACTACATAACCACTACAGACGCTACGCAACCATCAATTAGGACATCTCTTATGGGCACACTTCCATTGAGACTAACATATGCCAACAACAACAGGTCAAGCGTTTTATCAGTCTTTTATTTTATATTATTTCCACCAATGGATTGCCGACTCTTATGAAAGACTAAACACTATAATGGAACATGTTGGACCCATTTGTTACTTGCAACACTGAAACATTACAAACATTTGGCCTAAGCTCTACGTGTTAGCTCATCACTCAGCACCACTACACTGGTTGCGACTGGTTTTGGTCAGTTTCTATAATGCACGAATACATTCGCTTCATTGTTAGAAAAAAAATATGCTAATTTGTAAACGTGGTCTATTTGAACTATACAATGGAATGTGAGCTAGACGGCTTTAAACATGTAGTGTTGTCCAGCTGCCGGAAGAATCACGTATATGTCAAAGCCATTTGAATCTAAATATTAGAAAACATTGGCAATGTGTTTGACCATTCAAAGATTTTATGGCTCGATTTGTAAACAGCGTTCGATAGAAGTATGGTAAGTTGATGATCTTCATAATGGGTAAGGGGCATATGTTGTAAAGTATTGTTACACGCACAGCAGTATCACTTGACCGAGCGGTGTCGAACCCTGGCGTTAATCCCTTTGGAAGTCGTATGTTTTCCCCAAATTTCCAAAGACTTCCATACTGTTTGAGTAGTAAGCTGGAAAGCCAGACGTGTCTGTCTTTTTTGTACTAAATTTTGCTCTAATGAATTCGAGACCACAGTTTAAACAACTTGCCAAAAGTCCATCAACCGCACATTTGCATGGTTTATCTTCACCATCATCAGATTTCCGTACCGCCAGGCGGATGTGCCATAGAAAATACACTAGTATCCCTTTCTCACTAGGAACTATTCAACTCCGCAACCCTAGGCCAGTCGAAGTACACTTTTACCGGCGTATTACGCTTATATAATTACAAATATTTTCCACCTACCAAGTCCCTACTTATAGATTCCATTGTGTAACTTACCGGTTTCCTACCGTAAATACTGCCACCTCATCCACACCACTATTGTACACCACTAGATTTTAATATGGACTATGTTACACATGGGACAGTCATTCGGTTTGGACCTAAATTCACTACTAGCGAACCATGGCATGGTTTAAACTCACTAACACTCGGCTCCGTGACGTTTGCTCCTATTAATTGGCTAATTATTTAGGGCTAGGAATACATCCATGGCGCCGAATCCAAATAATCACACAAATAAATCTATGAATTACTTAAAACGGGGTGCTATCAAATGCGCGTACTCCAAATTTATTACAGTATATTAATACTTTACTAGTATTGCAACAATTTTAAAATGAAATGTCTAATTTCTCAATCGCAAAGAAAGATAATCAAGCAAAGTAGATTCTATCTTCTCCTTGAATACAGGTGTGGCCGATATGAAATTAAAAGTGTCGCAAGATTTGAGTTCTCTGAATACTGTAACATTTACCGGCCGTCAAATTATGAAAATGGTAAAACTGATCTAATTCTATCAGACAGAACACATGAGTTAAACGCTGTAACAAATTAAGAGTTGTAACAGAGGAACATTATAACAAAGTATTGGTAATACATATTAACATTGTTTAGGAATTTTTCCGGTAATTCAAGCTCAGACGGAGAAAACGTTGAATTCATGAATCAAATTATTAGTGCTGCTTGGCGAGTAGTAGGTGAAAGAGCGCTGCTGGCCGATATTGGTGGCCGCTGATGTGCCAACCTAGAATACTGACGACTTAATTGGCCAGTGTGTCTGGTAGCCGAGTGTGCTGATGACCTGAGTGTATAACTCCATGCATGCAATTTTGTTAAACGTGGGCTAGTTTTTGGGGTTTGTATAACCCAACGTGTTTTTGGGACTGTATAGATAATTTGAACTTCTGTTCCTTTTTGTTTACATAATTTCAGTTTCTAGTGATCACATTTTGCTATACGAGTAAAATACTACAAATTTTGCTACTGTTTGAGTATAACGAGCAGCAGAGAGGGTGAATCCTACAACATTTTTAGTATATTTTTGATTATACCCTCCAAATAACACTAGACCCTTCTCGCGAAATAACTAGAAAAAAAAAATGACAGTGAACATGGGATTCGCAGGTGATGTTGTATTCGCGTTTTCGTTGATGAATCATAAAATGTCGCAACGTCGTTGTCACTCACCCTCTCTGCTGCTAAGGTTTACGGTGATTTTAACCGAATATTTGATCAAGTCCTTACTACGACGAAAATCCCCTTAGGATTTCACAAACAGACTAATTTGTAAAACCTCCTCTTGTAAATCAATCAGATTATTAGACTGGTCAGTGAGTTTGAAATTAATTCTGGTTAATGAATTATTATGACATCGCATATAGACTGGATTCACCGGGGACTCAATTATTAAAAACCCTGGAGGAGCTATTGGTGCAAATGAATACAAAATATATCCCTGCTGAGCTTGATTTGATCGTTCTAAATTTATTTGATAGCTTCCTTCGATCACATCGCATACTAAATTGAGCGCAATCACCTTTGAAATATTCACATTGAACGGAGCAATATGCCTACCACCACCATCTGGGTCATTATTATGTTTGAGGATTTTTATTTCCTGTGATGTTGTTTTTTTCCACGTATCATGAATTATTTTAAAACCAATATCGATGGCATCACTGAGAGATTTTTGTAGTTCTAAGATATTATACCCTGGTAGTTTGAACGCATGAATATCTTCTACGCGTATATTATACTTCGTTGCAAATTCTGTTCTCGTTATAGGATTACTGTCACCTAATACCACTTGAATGATTTGCAAATGAAATGTTTCCATGTCATTGATGATTTTGTTGCCTGTTTCTACGACGCTGATAAATTCATCTCGGGTGAGAAAACCGGATTTAAGAGATATTAACAACAATGAAAAATCATTATTCATCGCTGTGAAGTTTTCAGTGATTTTCTCTTGTCGAGTTGTGTGATATATTGGGTTGTTGAATTTTTTCACTGCAGTAAAAACTATCAATTCGTTGTATCTTTTATAGCTTTTTACTGGATTATCAGATTTTATCCTGTCTGTGATATAATCGGTTTTTTGTGGTTCTGGTAAATCAACGGTTTTTCCCCCGGGTGGTAATTCAGGCCATCCTAGTACGGTTCTAATAGAACTTTGATAGATATCTACGACGTATCCTTCTGTGCTTATTTCAATGGCAGATGATAGTGTTGGTTCATGAACTGTTATAGCTATTTTTGACTCTACTCCAGTAATCGATTTTATTCTACGCGCGAATTCATTATTGATTTGTTCGATTTGGTATGATCCGGTTGGTATGGAAACAACATTCCAGTCTGGGGTACCGTCGGGTTTATTCTTATTTGCAAATACCAGTGAATTATTGGGTTGTTGACCACCAAATGATTTTGACCTAATATTTGGCCAACTGTGGTATACTCGTAATTTTGCTAGCGCTATCTCCTTCACTGGGACCGGAGAGGGGAAATTCACACTGAATTCTGGATTCGTTGAGGTTATTGAGATCATGCTGGTTTGTACTGGGTTCGTGTTCTCCACTATTTGTTGAAGTAATTCCATCTGTGTTGTCATTGTTATTATACTCATGTTGTATTTCTAATTTTGACATCGCAGAATCATATATATCTACCATCGCTGAAAACTCACTCTCTGATATAATTGTATCATCGAGCGATGACGATATCAATGAGGATAATTGCGAGTATGCAGTAGACACAACATGAAATTGAATTATGTAGTCTTGTAGTTTCCGTTGGCTGCATGAGGATATTTTTTTTGTGATTATTGAAATTATTCCAGCGATTGTTGTTGCCGCAGAAATGCAAATTGGAACAGCTATCGGGGCCATCATTGTCACTGAAGACAGTATAATACCAGCTCCGGTGATTACACCACTCACAGCGTACACAGTAACATCATTTGCGGTAATTCTCCTGCGGTATTTTTTAATTTTCATTGCATACTCCTCAGACAAGGTTTTGAGTCTAGTTTGATACTCTCTGACTTGATCATAGCGATATTGCGATGATGAAATCATTTTTTATTTTAACAACGCTAGCGTTTTCAATTACGATTTACTTAAATCCGCTACGAATTCCACATACCACGTTGTTGAGACCCTAACCAAATCTTTATCGGTAGATGTAATTGTAAACTTTTCAGTTGTATTCTTGTCGATGATCGTTGAAATCGTATTATTGACCCCAGATGAACTGGACGATGAAATATTAAATTGAGACAATGGTGTTACTAGTGTTAATCGATAAATACCCTTAACGGTTGCAGTGATATCTAATTTGTTGTTTGTAGGTGACCACTCAAATGATCCGTGTTGGATTGTATATACTATGTTGTTAGTTTTCTCATGAGGAATTTTTGTTTTTTCAATGACTGTTATCATCCTCGAAAAATCAACTTTGACGGCTTCGATGAAGTTTTTCGTCTCATCGATGGATTTTTTAATATCAGGGAGTTTTAGTTCAATTTTATCGAATGTAGTTCCAATAAATTTATCAATGATATTTCTACGAAATGCGGTAAACTGTTTTATGTGTTCTTCAATTCTAGATTCAAGTGTTGTTAGTACAACCACAGAATTGTTTAACTCATCGTTGAGAATTTTTAATCGATCTGTAATCGTCGAAACGAGTACACCCGGTTTGAGTTTACCCTGATCGGAAAATAACGCAACGGTGTTCTCGATTGCGTTTTGTTGTTTAACTAAAATATCATCCAGAGAAATATTACTGGTTTTCAATTTACCCTGATCGGAAAATAACGCAACGGTGTTCTCGATAGCGTTTTGTTGTTTAACTAAAATATCATCCAGAGAAATATTACTAGATTTCAATTTACCCTGGCGATCTTGAAATATAACTATTTCATTGGGTTCAATACTTTCTAAATTCAACGTCTCAGCTATTTCATCTTTAATTTTTTTTGTTATATCCTTGATAGAATCAGGGGTTGCAGTGCCATCGGGTTTGGGTTTCAGAGGTCTCCCCCAAATATCAATCATGTTATTGTAAAACTCTTTCTCTCTCTAAAAAGCGATTGCTGGTGTAGTCATTTACGACAATATGAGGTGGTTTCCCCCTTGGGTTACCCAAGGAGTTAGAAATAGCGTCAAGGACATTTAATACTTCACTGCCGCATATTGGTGGGTCATTGATTTGTTGTGTTGGTAGCGTAGAATACCAAGTCTTCATTGGAAATTGTTTTATGTAACGCATAAATTCTTTTGGTGGGGCTAATCCATATGAATCAAAATAGACAATCCCACGTGGATCAATAGCGTATGCAACCCAGTGAGTTCCAGGTCCGGTGCTGTTATCGAGATTAATAATACCTGTTTCAGTTTTGTTTGGTTGATGTGATAATTGATCTTTCATAAAAACACCTCTGAAATTTTTAATCACTAGTTTTTTAGCCGCATCCATTAAATCAAAATTGGACATGGGAACCATCGAAGATTTGGAAACCATAGGTTCCTCAATTAATAAACCGTTCCTGGTAGTCTCAGGCCTGATCCGTGAACGGATCTCCCGCTCTACCATGAATACGGGGTTCCTGGTAGTCTTAGACCTTTTCCGCTGTACCATGAATACGGGGTTCCTGGTAGTCTTAGACCCAATCCGTGAACGGATCGTCCCTTTTTTTTATATCCCTTCCCAGTTGCCTTCTTAAGTGCCATTCCTGCTGCAGTACCAACGGCTCCTAACGCAGCCGCTTTAACCACCGCTGGGGCTGCTGCTGCAATCAATGCTGGAATCGCAGCTAACAACGGAAATATACCGCCTGTTTTAATCATATTTTTGATAGCAGCCGCAGAGAGAGTAATCTGAACCCCTTTTTTATCCTTGAAAGCATCATTGAAATGTTTCACCTGACGAGTTGTCAGCGATAATTTATTTGCACCACCAGTCATTTGATTAGGTTTCAACGTGATTGTGGTTCCACATTTTTTAGCCGATTCTGATTGCAATTTTTTGATTTGACCAGCAGTTAACGCAACACTAATAACACTATATGACATTATACATAATAGATTGATTCTAAATCGTAAAACGATTCAATGGAAAAATCCTTCGGATTTTCAATTACATGTTTTCCACTGGGGCATCTACCACTCTCATTCTTCCACCAACACCTTCAAGTAGCATTGATTTATCACTGAGAATGACAGCAACCGCTCTATAATCAGCAATAGCACCACGAGTCACATTAGCTCTAAAGTGTATATCAACAACTGACTGTCTTGTCAAATCGAGATGTTCCAGTGAGAAGTAATAGATCGGATACAAATTTTTAAAATCATATTGTGATATTTGCAAACCAGTATCGACATTTTTGTCGCGTGCCATAAATGACAACAGACGATGATAAACTCGTGCAATATGATTTTCTGTGTAATTAAGTTGTATATCCTCAGATGATTCCTGTTGGCCGTTTATTCTCAGTGAGACGTCTTTCACACCTAATTGATTAAATATCATATGACTGGAGAGTTGATTGCCAACTCGTGCGTTATCCTGTAATGCAATAAATATATGACGTGGTGCAGAAACGCCTTGTTTTGATGCTAGGTTCCAAGTGAATAACCCGTTGATATTTGATTGTTTAACATCTGTACTCACGGTTAGCCAACTCAACAACGACTTTCCTCCTTGGTCCATAAATGATAGTAGTCGTTGTTCTTCGGTGATTGCTGGAGTCAACACTGGCATCCACAATGATATTTTTGTTAATTTGACTTTACCGGCATCAGCATTGGGGGCTGCAGCATCTGCTGGAATCCTCCAAATTGCATCATTATCATCACTTTTTCGTACAAGCGATACTGTATGCTTCGCCCCGTAGATAACTTTTCTGACGTTTCTACAGAATCCAAATATGTGATGCAGTGGAATCGCGCATGAAAATGATTTACGCTCTCCTTGCAACATTGCGTTTCGTGTTGCAGCTCCTAGATTGAAATTAGGATCGTTGTTTATAATCATATCCTCGATACCAGCAGGGGTATTATCACGTTTTTTTGGTTGTCCTACAACAAATTGATTTCCTCCAGCGGTATTTTTAACATCTTTTGCAAACATCATTGACGGACCAGCCGATCTTGAATAATCATCGGAATATCTCGCTAACCCGATTATTGTCGTAGCCACATCAACATCACGATCTATGGACTCAATTTCTTTTCCATCAATGAGATATCTAGCACTCTCAAATAGCGCCATAATACCATTATTGACAAAACCGACTTGAGTACCAGCTGGATACTCTGTATCATTTGTTCGTATAATCTCTCCTTCGATTTCGATAAACGCTTCACAGGGCAAAAAGTATTTACTGGTATCATGGACTTGAAGATCAATTCTTGCTCGACTATTTGAGTCTATGGCATGATAGGCGTAATATTGATAATCGCGTACAGAATCATTCTTGCCAACTGGGGCGTCTATATCAAATGCTGGATCAGGTGACCTTTTGAACATTTTATTCTATTTATCAGAGTCTAAATCGTGAAATCCTACGGATTTTCATCGTAAACGATTTTCCATTTTCATCGTGAAAAACGCTAGCGTGAAAATCCATAGGATTTCATCGACGTAGTTTTTTAAAGCCACTTCCCGCTATCATATTTGCAATATTGCTTTGGTCCCCTTGATTTACCATCGACGCTAGTTTTTCATCTACTGCGTTATTTATTATTTTACTAACACTTGCAGGCATTTCTGCTGTAGACGGTAACGGTTTCTTTTTTCGCCTCACTAATGATGTTATTTTATCCTTCGCAGTTGAAAACGCTTTCCCGGCAAGATCTCCAACAGTACTAATACCCTTATCACGAATAACATCAATGGCTTTCATTGATAAATGTTTAGCAAACGGCATCACTTTTGGGGCCATTCTTGAAAAGAATCCTAAAATGGTATTGCCGAGGCCATCTCCATAGTATGCCTTATAAACTGGAAACCGTGAATTAACTACATAGACGATGGTTGGTTTATCATGATTGTAGTGTAAGATCATTCTTATAAAAACAATAGTGTTTTCAATTGTTATTTAATCACTATGATACCCGTTTGCTAACTCGTCAATGAAATCTCGATATGTTTTGATATCCATGATACCGCCGGCAAATAACCGTCTACAGATATCAGCTGCTTCATTAATTATTTCTGGAGAGTTATTTCCAGCTCGGAATCCTCCTACAAGAACATCTAATCGTGATATATCATTGATAACACTATCAGGACAAGTGTTTCCAATCCTTGGATTTTGCAGTCCACTTCCGCTATAACCAGCTGCTTCATCTAGTTTTTCTAAACCCGTTTCTTGTAAATAATCATCATCATCATCATCATCATCAGGTGGTAGTTGTTGTTTTTTAGGAGAGAAAGATATTTTCTTTGCAGGCTGCTGTCGCTTTCTTTGCAATCTTGGCGTTTTTTGTTGTTGTTTAAACACTTCGTATTGATTATGCATTATATCCACCGCATCGATATATTCGATGTATGATGCACTATCTGTCTTAATTTGACTTTTTTTAGTTTTGATTTTATAAAATATATCAGCCCAATGAGTGAAATTCTTAACAAACTTATGATGTTCTGGTTTCAACCATTTTTTTCTGTTTTCATAAGACGTAACAACAAGCTCAGGAATTTTTGTTGGGTCAGTCTTATCAATTTCTGCTAACCCTTCCTCGTTAAATCTCACGCGTAAATCATCTACTGTTCTCTTTGATTCCATTTGTTTTGTTTGTTCAGTTTTCGCTGCTAGTTTTTCAAGTTCACCAATAACAGATTTTCCCGTCTCGGGACCATCTCCCAGTAAAGCACGCTCTACCCCTTTCGTTGCTGTGGTTACTGGTTTAAACAACTCTTCAGACCCCAGAGCAAAATCAGTTTGTAAACTCTGTCGTTGTTGCAGTTTATTTCTTACAGAGTCGCGAATTGGTATAAATTTCTTAATTGCATCTAGTCGCTCACGAGCCAATCGGGTCGTTAATGCTTCATTGACCATTATTTGAAATCAGAAACCATTTTTCAATTGCAAAACAATTTCCCCCACCGATGATTCCATCCTTAACGGTCCAATTTTTTATTGCTGTGAAATATTTTTATTTTTTATTCATTGATTTTGCCTGTTTTTGACAGTTTTGGTGGTTTTCAGTTGAAAATCTCAAAGAGATTTTACAGTCAAGTAGTCGATTTTACATGGGATTTTCCATAAGGAAAAGCTGTTAAAACTCATTTTTGATGATTTTTAGCCATTTTTCATCAATTTTTGCCTGTTTTCGTCATTTTTCATCGATTTTCATCAAAAAACCTCGTAGGGTCAAGTAGTCGATTTTACATGGGATTTTCCATAGGGAAAAGTTCTTAAAAGAACTTTCAAAGCTGTTAGGATTCTATTTTATTTTCGCAGTGTGAAATATTTTCACTGATTCAATCAAAAAATGACAAAAAAAATGAAAATCTCAAGGAGATTTTACTGTCTGACAAAATCTTTTGAGGGTCGGTCAATCAAATAGTTCATTTTCTTGAATTAACGCTCGTAAGTTTCTAATTTTAGAATTAACTTCCTTTTTGAATTCATATTCGTTACCCAATTCTTTTCGTATTCCTTCCACGATAGTATATAACGGAACAAACACACCTACTTCACTGGAAAATGCAAGAGAGTCTCGAATAGAATTTTGAATTTTTTTGATGAGTGCATATTTCTTTGGTAACATATACTTGTTAGTGCTAACTCCGTATTCTATATCCTGAAAATCCGACTTGATTTGATCAGGATTTAACCCATCTGACAATTTAATATCCTGATTTTTCAATTTTGCAATTTCAACTATGATACTATTCATATTTTCAGAATTCATATATGATAATACATATTTCTAATTCATTTTTCAAAAATAAAAGAGCTGTTAATATTTTCAAAATTCAGTCTGTATATATAAATATCTTTTTTAAAATTAATTCTGTATATATAACTATATTTTTTAAAATTAATTCTGTATATATAAATATCTTTTTTCAAAATTCAGTCTGTATATATAAATATCTTTTTTAAAATTCAGTCTGTGTATATAAATATCTTTTTTAAAAATTCAGTCTGTATATATAAATATCTTTTTTAAAATTCAGTCTGTATATATAAATATCTTTTTTAAAATTCAGTCTGTATATATAAATATATTTTTTAAAATTAATTCTGTATATATAAATATATTTTTTAAAATTAATTCTGTATATATAAATATATTTTTTAAAATTAATTCTGTATATATAAATATATTTTTTAAAATTAATTCTGTATATATAAATATATTTTTTAAAATTAATTCTGTATATATAAATATATTTTTTAAAATTAATTCTGTATATATAAATATATTTTTTAAAATTAATTCTGTATATATAAATATATTTTTCAAAATTAATTCTGTATATATAAATATATTTTTTAAAATTAATTCTGTATATATAAATATATTTTTTAAAATTAATTCTGTATATATAAATATATTTTTTAAAATTAATTCTGTATATATAAATATATTTTTTAAAATTAATTCTGTATATATAAATATATTTTTAAAAATTCAGTCTGTATATATAAATATAAATGCAGACAAAAATAAATAACAACCATGATGAGCGGTTATCAGTCATTTGACCCCCTTGATATAGGCCGCTGTGGTTCTATTTGCATTCATTGGGTCCCTTATTAGGCCTTTGTGTCTTTCATAGGGTTCCTTTGTTAGAGCATTTTTCTGTTTCTGTTTTATATCAGAATGTTTTTTTTTGTTTTTGCTCTTTGAGATATGACCCTATGACCGTTTCTTTTAGCCGATAATTCATTCTGGGGTTACCCAATGTGCATCCACGAACCTTTTTTTGGCCGGTAATTCATTTTGAACACCATACGGGGCTACCCAAATGTGATGGAGAGCTAATTACATCCATGGATGTTATTTATTTTAGGGCATTGTATGTGTTTACATTCAACATGCAACCCATGAAATCAAATTCATGGTTGCGTAAGTTGTCAAAAACCGACAACCCACGCTACCGTAAATTTGATAGCATGGGTTTGCATGTTATGTGAATGCACACAGAGGGGTTGCCCTCCCTCCCCTCAATTAAATAGAAAAAAAAATCCACCGTTTCACCATCAGACAATTTGTCTGCTATGGGGCGCGAACATGTGAAGAATAATTGTCTGGGTTTACAAGCCAAACACGATACCGTTAGACCACTGTTCACGTCCATAAAGAATAACGTTTTTTAACATATATATGTTGTAAATATTCATATAGTATATAAGGGGACTTAATACAGCAATCCGCAAGGTGTGCTATTTTATTTTCTTGAATTACTTATTAATGGTGTTTCACAGTATTTAAATGAGACAGCATATTTGACTTAAACACTAAAACAAAGAATATAATTGTTTGTAAACATTTCTTTTCTTACAAAACAATGCCCAGCCGCTGAATCGCAATAACCCATAAAACAAGTTAACACAATCTAAGGGAGAAAGTATAAAGGTAACTTAATACAGCAATCCACAGGGTGTTATTTTATTTTCTTAAATTACTTATTAATGGTGTTTCACGGTATTTAAATGAGACAGAATATTTGACTTAAACACTAAAAAAAAAGAAAATATTTCTTTTCTTATAAAACAATACCCAGCCGCTGAGGGAGATAACTCCCTTGGTTCATTTGTATACTAACTATTGTTTGTCTAATTCATTAATAATATCACTGGAGAATCTTTCAATGTAGTCTTGAGGGGTTTTTATGATTTTGTCGCTGACTTTGTCAGTGTCAGGTTCATAATTTCTGATTAATTGTCCATTTTTTATTCGTTTGTCATAATAGCGTTTTAGTTCCCTGTATCGTTTGCCGCCACACCTAAGACATAATTGCGACCTTCCCCTAACCCCAACCCCACATCGAATACAGGGTAACGGACCAAGGCTTCCACGACGAAAGCTTTGCATATGATACCAACAGAATTCATTTCTGCATGATTTGTTACACGGTGTCACTGATCCAATCATAAGCCATTTGCAATGATTCATTATACTTAAATCTTTCATTTAAATGCTTGTTTTAATTATAGTATGGAGGAGTTTGAAAGATTATCGAAAATTAAGCCCTGGAAAAGTGTTCAATTCAATCTTGATAGAGTTTCTGATACACCAAAGAATAAAATTCTTGATAGAACCTTGATTAGTAAAATCAGAGACTGTTTTAATGAATTCAAGCGTGATGGGGCAGCTCATTGTTGGTCAACATTTCGAATTGATGGTGTTGTTGACGCTGCCATGAATGATGAAAAAGCAGCAGTGATAATCTCAAATGTTGGGGAAGAAAGAAATTTTTTTCGAATAAAATTCCTTATCCGTGATAATGGAAAATGGATCATTAGGGACAAATACGAGCCTATTCTTAAGGACAAAAAAACTGTCACTGTGACTCAGGATTCAAAACCAGGAATTTTGACTGGAATTGACAAACCCTACTACGAAAGATCTTATCCTGTCACAGCAGTTGTTTACGGGATATATCCGCTCAATGACAAACCTGATATTGCAAAACTAGCACCCATGAAATATTCGACAGGGCTCAATTGTGTAGCAGCACGAATAATGGAACACTTCACAAATGCGTCCCGGGGAAATAAACTAACTGATCTAAGACGAAAAAAAATAACCGAATGGGAACTGACAGTGAAACAGCATGGGGCAACAATTCAAGATATAGCCAAATTAGAAACATCATTGAGATTTCCAATATCGGTAAGGACAATCACCGGTGAAGTATTATACGAATCGAAATATAATAAAAATGGAACCCCAATACAGATTATTGATCATAACGAACACGCGTGGTCATCTGCAGTAACAATATTCCCACGGGATAGAACCGTAAAATATCTATCCCAAACTCTGTTTGGAACCGAAGAGTTTTTTTCAGAGCAGAAATTATTTGATGCTATTTACCATTTGAGTAAAAACGATCCCGTGTCAATGTGGCTATTTCATAGTACTTCAGACGAAGAATGTAGATTTGATCAGTTTGTAAGGCCCAACGGAGAATTGTACCGTACTGAAGAACTGCATAATCAAATGAAACAACTAGCTAGTGAGTTTTCTGGGGAAGGGGAAGACAACGATCAATTATTAGCAAACTGTTTTACACTTCCATCAGTTGTAGCACATTTTGCTAGGAAGAAAAACGCGTGGAAACCAACACGAAGTGAGTTCTTATCAGAGGTCAAATTGTCCTGTCTTGAATACGGCCATGGAGGATTATGGAACACAAAATACACCGCTGATACCGTTATTTCAGTTGATATGATTGCGTGTTATCCAGGAAGTTTTCTTGGGTATGGAGAGTGTGAGAAATATTTCAAACGATTTGGACACCCTACACACGAAATGACCCGTGTTGCTATTAATGGACCACTGCCACATTTCGATTTAACCGGATTCGCTTGTGTATTATCATTTGAAATGGCTGAAGGACTTCATCCGTGTAGTTATCTTTGGATTGGTAAACACATGTCTGAAAAACACTGGATGCCAATAGTGTTATTACGGTATATGCTTGATTGTAAGATGTTAAAATCATTAATTGTCAGTGAAGCAATTATATCCTATCGAGCACAGAAATCAGTCTGGTTACCACAACCTGATCTAGAAAAAATAATTAGCGAAGAGCGAAAACTGTTTCCAAATTTCAGTGAACAACAAATCATGGATTGGTCCCAACAGTTATTTGAAATCAGAAACAATGAAGCAAAAGACCTTGGACGAAGAATAATCGGTAAATTTACCCAAGGTGGCAAAGATGATAATACGAGATATTCTTCACGATTGATTATAGACAATGCTGAATACGATTTTGTAATCACGGATTTAACGAATAGGGGCCTATATGTCAATCGTAAGGACGCATTTATGTCCGATGGAACCAAATTGGGTACAATTGTTACTTACACTGATGGATACAATCCGCAGTACACACATTTGAGAGCTTCTATGCTTGGTTATGCTTCTATTAATTTATTTTCAATGATCAATAGATTTCCTACCACCGCAGTTAGAGTTGCTACTGACTCATTTTACATAAATAGCAAAATGGCTGATTTTAAGGCTACTGGCAACGAGAATTGGGGGTCATGGAGAATTAAGAAGGAAATGCTTCATGATTATATTCCATCAGCAGATGTTACCATTGAAAATAATTACTTAGAAAGCAATCAGTGTTCAGAATTTTCTAGTGCACCCCCGATTTCTGATCCAATCTGTAGATTAAAACAGTTTATTTAAACGGCTATGGTGGGTCAGGAAAAACAACCCGGGCAATTGAGTTATTTCGTGTTTCCAATCCAAACATGATTGTGCTAACACCGACTCACAGACTTGCAAGAGAAATGATACAGAGAGGGGTAAATGCCTGCACTTATCATAGTTTCTTTAGATGGAAGGGAGATAAATGGACTCCTGAGCGCATGGGAGAGAAATTTATTCCTGAAATTATCATTTGGGATGAAATAGACACAGTGTCCGAAGATGTCTTAAAAATCTTTCTTGAGTGGTTGTTATTGAAGAATACAAAAGTCGTCATGTGCGGTGATCACGGGCAACCACCACCATTTGTCGGTGCATGCCCCCATGAATGGCTAAAGGGTTTTGTAGACTATTATGAAGAAATTGATAACGATCATAGATCACTTGATAATGAATTAAAGGAATTTAAGAAACTAATTAGATTACAACCGGATAAAATCCAGTGTGAAATAGCCCGTAAAAAAATTTCGGAAACTCCCATGAATGAGTTTTGGGAAGCGTGGAGACCAAATGATTTAATCATTGCAAGTAGAAAAATAGTCAGGGACACACTTCAGATGACGTTATTTGAATTGCATAAACAAAAATTTGCAACACTTCCAGTACCGTTATGTTATAGGCCATCGGATACACGAAAACAGAACATCGAAGTTGATATTCCAGGCCTGACAGAGTCAGGGCGTGAAAAGAAGATTCTCGTATTAAATGATATTGTGCTGGTTGATATCAATGTTGTTGAAGATGCATTGCGTGCTAATAAATCCCCATGGACGCTAGGTTATGCAGCAACAATACACTCTTCACAGGGATTGACTATATCGGATACAATTGTTTGGATGGTAGATAATCACATAGAATGGTCGAATTTAGTCTATCTCGCAGTGTCTAGAGTACGAAAAATAAATCAACTTCGAAGAATTGTCGTTGGCGAAGCCAGTGGCGATGATGAAATCATTGGTGGCGATGATGAAATCATTGGCGATGATAATGATATTATTGATAAAAAAACTATCCGGTTACAAACAACAAGACAAAAAAAAACAACGAGAATTTGATATTGATGCTGAATTAATAATCACTTTGAAGCAACAACAAAATAATCACTGCGCAAGTTGCAATTGTATAATGCGTTGGCAGTATTCGGATAGGGATCCTCGCCAATTCACCGTTGACAGAAAAAATAACAATCTCGGTCATGTCAGAAATAATGTGATGTTGACTTGTCTTGAGTGCAATAGACGCAAGGGTGCTAGTTAAGACCATGGGGTGGCAATTGAGTATCCTCGGGTATCACTTGTAATTGTTGTCTAGTAAATCCTCGTTGAGGGGCAGTTGAATCCAGTTTATAGATTGGAGGTCTACCCGTAGATCGTGTTATAATAGATATCTTGTGTGCAGTAACACTCCAAATAGGATCAGTAGCCCTTTTTGTGCCACCCTCAAGCTCTCCTGGTTCGTATAAGTACCTCACAATGACATTACTACCAAGAATTGGTTGGGAAACGCTAAAATCTTTTTGAATTTCCATTTCAGGTATCGACTTCTTTTTAATCGCGTTGATAGGTTTCATGTTGATGGTTCTAGTAATCTCGTTATTCAGTGCAGTAATCACAGCTGGTAACCTTTTAACCCATTCACGGGATCTTTTTTCTTGGATGAATTCTTTTGCGTATTGATATCCAAATAACCGCTCAGCAAGGGTTTTATTAAACCGTTCTACAATGGCCTGATCACGATGTAGCGCAGTATGTCCTCGTCTGATAGTGTCTTTATGATTTTTCATTATTGATAACACTGCACCCTGAAATTCCTTGCCAGGATCAATTTGTAATAGATTTGGCCAGTGCAGAGGACTCCTTCGATAAATCCTTTCAAATGCAGAAGCCACCTCAGTGGCTGATTTTGTTTTTAACGGTTCTGCTTCTTTGTATCGACTTGCAATATCAACTACGGTTAATGCGTATTTGTAACCACGATCATGTGGCAGAAATAATAGATCAGCCTGATGAACTTCATTGGGTCCAGTCACATCAAAATGCGAGTAATTGATTTGTTTAGGCGGTGGTAGATAAATTTGCCATAGTGCCTGTTTGGATAACAAATGAGCCGCAGTGGTTTTTTTTTCACTTTTGCAGCACTAGCGAGTTTATGGATTGCTGATTTACCCCTCCAGTATCCTCTTGGGGAATAATACATAGATTCCATGTTGTTATTAATTACCAGCACCTAACATCAATTTACTTTTCATAGCCGATTTTATCAAAAAGGAAGCCAATTTTTCTTTGAAAGATTTATCAGAAATAGCATTTAACGCATGAATTAATTTCACATCTGCTAGATGCCTGTGCTGCAGATTACTGCTTTTATAAGATACATCATGAAGGTGACAGGCCTTATCAATAGCGTTTATTGGTTCCTCACCGGGTCGGGGCTGATTTTGATCATTGAGTCTGATATCAAGTCTTGTTCCCGGTCCACAGTAGCTATATCCTGGAAGGTGCTTTTCTCCAGGGTATTTTGCCCATGGGGTTCCAGGGAGTTTAGTTAGCTTGGCTGCGATATCACCTCCTCGTTTTTTTTTAAAGGTTCCTTGAGTTTCTTGGGTTTAGAAACAAATCTAAATTTCTTTGTACTACATTGTACGCATTTACCAGAAAGAGCTGATCGGTTATTTTTAGTTGTAATCGTCGTCAAGTCATCTGTGCCAGTACGTTTTTTACACTTCACACAATATAGATCCATAATTTATATATAACGGCATGAATATAATTGATTATTCAGCTACCCGACGACGGGAACCTATTAAACATCATGAAATGTTGCCGAATTCAATTAGAATGATTATAATCGGACCATCTGGAAGCGGAAAGACACAACTGCTACTTAATTTGATAACGAGATGGATGAAATGGAACAAATTGTATTTAATAGCCCCGAGTGTAGACGATCAGCGATGCTATGAAGTGCTAAAGGATTTTAACGAGAAAGCGAAAGAATTTCAAATCGATGAAGATTTTATTGAGTTTATTACTGATATAGAGGAAGCCCCTTCCGTGGAAGACATCGATGGAAGTATTAACAATTTAGTGGTATACGATGATATCATGTTAGATAATCAAAAAAATCCTGCTAGAATATTTTCCCGAGGCAGGCATAAAAACACTGATGTGATCTATGTCACTCAACGGTACACACAAATACCAAAAGTGATCAGAGATAATTGCAATGTGTTGTGTGTATTTAACGGCGTTGATACTCATACGCTACGAAATATTCATCAGACCTGGTGCAGCGGTGATATGAATCATAATCAATTTAGAAATTTCTTTAGTCACGCTCAGTCAAAACCACACGGATTTGTGACAATAAATTTAGCAGACCCTAGGACACGATATCGTATCGGACTTGATAAAATATTCGGTTAAAATCACCGTAAACCTTAGCAGCAGAGAGGGTGAGTGACAACGACATTGCGACATTTTATGATTCATCAACGAAAACGCGAATACAACATCACCTGCGAATCCCATGTTCACTGTCATTTTTTTTTCTAGTTATTTCGCGAGAAGGGTCTAGTGTTATTTGGAGGGTATAATCAAAAATATACTAAAAATGTTGTAGGATTCACCCTCTCTGCTGCTTAACGTATCACTTCTTTTCGTGGTGAAATCACTGTGAAGCGTTCACCCATTGTCTTTTTACTGTGTACTGTCATTTATTTGTATTGGTGTTATTTAGGTCGGGGCGTTTTAGGATAATTGATCTAAGATTTGGATCAATACAGGCACATGCTAACCATAATTCATTTCTTTTTCAAATATCTCGTCATTACATTAAACATTGTATTTCTATCACCAGCAATTGTGTTGCGTTGCAAATCCGAAATCCCACACGGTTTCATAGTTATGATATATATATATATATATCACTTTAAGGACATACGTCTGTCAACAAAGCTAAAGGTGTACAATGCAGTTGTCCTCACGTCTCTATTATATGGCTGTGAAACGTGGACAATCTACAGAAGGCACATCAGACAGTTAGAACAATTCCACCAGCGCTCCCTGAGATCCATCATGCGGATCAAGTGGCAGGACCGAATCACCAACCTGGAAGTCCTTGATAGAGCCAACACAACAAGCATCGAAGCCAAATTAATCCAGGCCCAGCTTCGATGGACTGGCCATGTCATCCGCATGGATCAAAGCAGAATCCCAAAGCAGTTGTTCTATGGCGAGCTATTCCTGGGGAACCGAAACCAAGGCCGCCCTCACAAGAGGTACAAAGACAACCTCAAGACAAACATCAAGTGGGCAGACCTTCATCCACGCCAGCTCGAGCTCGCTGCCTCAGACAGAAAGCATTGGCGAGCCCTGACCAGAAAAGCCTGTTCCTCCTTTGAGGCCAACCGTCGTCAGCGTCTTGCTGCATCCCGTGAGAGACGCCACAGAAATGTATCCCAGATACCAACAACCACCGGTGTCCCATGCCCCACCTGCAATTGCATGTGTGTATCGGAATTTGGACTCCGGAGTCACATGCGCGTCCATCGTTGAAAGAAAGTGCACAACTTGTCTTCCTCGACTCGAGAGACTACCAAGAAGAAGAGAAGAAGTACCATACCATACCATACCATACTATACCATACCATATCATATCATATCATATCATATCATATCATATCATATCATATCATATCATATCATATCATATTATATCATATCATATCATATCATATTATATCATATCTACTACTTCAGTGATTTGTCACTTCCCGGTGTGTTGTTTTTATTTTGCTTGTAAATAGTCTCTCGGGCCCCAGTGCGATGGGTTTTTTCTGTTGTCCGTTGTTTATACATTAATATTCTGCATTTATTATACCTAAAATTGGATACATGTTTGCTTCATATTCTAAGTTGTCATCTGTCCTACACTCCCCCAACGAACATGCCTCTACGATAAAACATGCCTTTCTAACGTCTAACATAGATATAATTCATTTTATCATTCAAGACATGATGACAAATTTTGCAGTCCCTTCCTTGCCGTTATGTTTCTAAGAGTAAATATCTAACAATGCAACATAGAAAACTTTCATGGATGAAACGTTGGAAGAAATGGAACATACTAACTGTAAATAATTCGGATGGCTGTTAGTACATATTTTCCAATCGAGAAAGTAAGATGAGATGAAAGTCGCTGGTTTCGGATTCAGGCCATATTTTGAAAAAACAATTTTAATTAAGTTAAATTATTATTATCAAAGCTTACTTATGAAAAGGCTTTACGAACTGAAGATAAGAATATATATTATTTCATGATTGTGTTACTGTGATTCAACTTAGCTCATCATTACCAAACAGACAATCACAGGCACATCAACACCTCCAGCTTAGTATTTTTTAAATTCCACTAAAGTTTTCTCAGAACTTTAATCATGTGGACATTTGTTATAAATTCCACGATTATTTGAAATGCAATTCACAATACCATAAGTTCATTTTAGATTGCTTTTCTCGCATTATGTGTATATACATTCATTTTTGAATTTTACAAAACACATTGGTTTTCGCTCTTTTCTATTTCTTATCTTAAAACCATGTAGTGGTAATATAATAAGATATTGTGATACATATCAGTCACGTGTTAATAACATTTAAAATGCTTTTAAATATTCCAGCAAATGTTCCTATTGCTTGTTTAAAACTTTAACAATCGTACTTAATTCTGATAAACAAACATATGGGGGGAGGGTTGGAGGAGGGGTGGTATGCTTAAAGGAATACATAAAAGTAATCAACATACAAAGAAACAAGGGCATACCTTCATTCCCCGAGATTTACTGATGCATGTATTCAACGAGATTTATAGATAGATTAATTTCGCGAGATTTACTGGTATATTTATTTCACGAGATTTACTGATACAATTATTGGTGCGGAAACATATCACAAAAAATCACTTTGATATAATTGTTCATATTGTACATATAATAATAATGAAAATTTAGTTATTTGTGGATACATTATATTTAATTTGTACTTATGCAATAAAACAAATCGGCATATCAAGTATGTTTGCAGAAATATTCTAGAAAACTTTAATAGTCATACGTACACTATTTGTTATTGGATGAATGATTCTCGAAATATACAAGATTAGGACCTATCAGTATAGATTTTGTAATACAGAAGATTAGGACGTATCATTATGGATTTTGCAATACATAAGATTAAGACGTATCAGTATGTATATTGTAATACGTAAGATTAGGACGTATCAGTATGGATATTGTAATACATAAGATTAGGACGTATCAGTATGGATTTTGTAATACATAAGATTAAGACGAATCAGCATAGATTTTGTAATACACAATATTAAGACGTATCAGTGTGGATTTTGTAATATATAAGATTAAGACGTATCAGTATGAATTTTGTAATACATAAGATTAAGACGTATCAGTACGGATTTCGCTCTACACAAGATAAGGACGTACAAGTAAGGATTTTGTAATACACAAGAATAAGACGTATCAGTATGAATTTTGTAATACATAAGATTAAGACGTGTCAGTATGGATTTTGTAATACACAAGATTAGGACGTATCAGTATGGATTTTGTAATATATAAGATTGAGACCTATCAGTATGGATTTTGCAATACATAAGATTACAACGTATCAATATTGATTTTGTAATACACAAGAATAAGACGTATCAGTATGGATTTTGTAATACATAAGATTAGGACGTATCAGTATGGATATTGTAATACATAAGATTAAGACGTATCAGTATAGATTTTGTAATACATAAAATTAAGACGTATCAGTATGGATTTTGGAATGCATAAGTCTTTGATCTATCAAAGGAATTGTGGAACACAAAGAAATCTAACATATCATTATGGATTTTTTTTTTTTTTTTTTTTTTTTTTTTGATGGTTTAACGCCATTTTTCAGCACAATATAGGCTATACATGGCGGCCAGTATTAATGGTGGAGGAAGAAACCGGACAAAGCCCGGAAAGAACCACCGACCCACGAGAAGCTACTGGCAAGCTTTCTCACATAACTACATTTGCCGAATCTTAGACTCGAACATACGCAGACAGAGGTGAGAAGGCAGTGGTCCGTAACGGACAGCGCTTTAGACCACTCGGCCACTCGGGGCCCCTCATTGTGGATTTTGTAATACACAAGATTAAGACGTATCAGTATGGATTTTGTAATACACACTATTAAGACGTATCAGTGTGGATTTTGTAATATATAATACTCGAAAACGAAATGCAGAAATCTGAAACATACATATAAAGGTTTCATAACAATTTCGTTATTTGGTGCCGAATTGTTACACATACCTATAACGAATTTGTACGAATGTTAACTCTGCTAGTGATTATACCTCAAATTATGCAAGTTTTAATAATTTTTCAACTAATGCATGTAATTATTTAATACTTCCAAAATGCATGTGTTTTCTACTACCTCCAATAATCCAGGCCATTTTAATAACTCCAATAATCTAGGTAATTTTAATACCTCCAATAATCCAGGTAATTGTAATACCTCTAAAAATATATGTGTTTTCTACTACCTCCAATAATCCAAACAATTTTAATACCTTCCAAAAAATGAATGTGTTTTCTACTACCTCAAATAATCCAGGTAATGTTAATACCTCCAATAATGTATGTGTTTTCTACTACCTCCAATAATCCAGGTGATCTTAATACCTCCAGTAATATATGTGTTTTGTACTACCTCCAATAATCTAGGTAATGTTAATACCTCCAATAATGTATGTGTTTTCTACTACCTCCAATAATCCAGGTAATTTGAAGGTCTTCTCTATAACGTTAATGTTAAAAGTTGTGATTTGTTTTAATTAACTGAAATGGTTCCGTCCTTTCCTGGACCAAACTGCCACACCAGAGACTTTTTCTCTTTCCTGGACCAAACTGCCACACCAGAGACTTTTTCTCTTTCCTGGACCAAACTGCCACACCAGAGACTTTTTCTCTTTCCTGGACCAAACTGCCACACCAGAGACTTTTTCTCTTTCCTGGACCAAACTGCCACACCAGAGACTTTTTCTCTTTCCTGGACCCAACTGCCACACCAGAGACTTTTTCTCTTTATTTTTCTGTTAGTGAAATAAGTTATTCAAGTTCCCTACCTCTTGATATATTTATATGTTGTTATTTGACAGCACCGACCATAAAGGAAGGGACAGAAAAATGTATCATAATGGCTTAAATTGGAAACGTAACTATACCAAAAACAAACGACATGGTCTAGGGCTGCTAATCATAGAGCTATGATTGTTGAAGGTATGTAGCTGTCACGGAATGTTGTAGTTTTTATTTAGGAAAGACATGTACTCGGGTTTTGTTTATCGTGTGCAACGATACCCGAGGGTGATTTTTTTTTATTTACATATATATGGGCAGTTGTACTTCGGAATCGTGAGTACAATTCGCTCTATGCCGCTCGTGCAAAGTGTTCTTGATACGGAGCACGAATCCGTATAAATACTTTGCTATATGTAAAGGGTCTTTACATTACTACGGGTTTTGTCAACAAGCGGCTGGTTTCAAAGACTGTAGCTATAGGGTTATAGATCCGAGGGAGGGAGGATTGCACAACTTTAGCTGTAGGGGTAAGTACATTTTTGCTACTGAGTGATAGCTTTTTGTATCACTATATTTACCTTTGCATGTTTGTTATATAGTTTTACACAGCATAATACTCGTGTTCGCGAGGCATTTCAATTGGTAAAGTAAAGCTATATTTTGTTAAAATATAATTGTTTACTATTCAGCATTATCAAACAGGGAAGTTGTACTATAGAACCTGTCATTTTATTATGATAATAATAGTCTTGATAATTTACCGTGTATAACGTCATTACGTTATGTCTCTATCAAGGTTAGTACACGGTGTCGGGTATATTTTCAGCTATTTGTACGAGGGTGTTAAACGTCCGGGGTGCCCGGAGCTGTCAAACGTCGGGAGCTGTGATTTAATGCACTGGTGTGTCCAGAGTTGTTTAATGTGCCGGAGTGTCTAATGTCTAGCGTCCGGAGTGTCTAATGTCAAGGGTGACAAGGGTGACTCAGCTGTGGAGCTGTCTAAATGACCAGAGTGTCTGGAGGGTCTAATGTTTCGTAGTATTCCGAGGGTCCGGAGTCTGTAGAAACTGAAGTTCTATTGTACCAGCTGTGGAGCTGTATACTAATAGTTGATTATATATATTTATTCGTAAATTGTTAGCCGTGGGCTAATGTGGGTTTGTGGAACCCAGTATATGGTTTGGGACTGGAAAGATAAGTTATCTGCCCTGTTGTTATTTTCAAATATAGTTCCGCTACTTGAGCGTATACATTTTTACTATATGAGTAATCCTGCATTGTTTACTACGTGAGTAAACTGTATTCATGTTTTTTTTTTTGTATAATTTTTTCGCTGGGGTTTTGTATCAGTTTTTGTATCATTGTATCATTGATTCGTATCATTGTTTTGTATCATTGTATCATTTTTTTGTATCATTATATGATTCGTTTGCATCTCCTAGTCTGTGCGTAATTATGTATAATTAAATCCAATATTTGGATTACAATACGCACGTATTTCATTGTTTTGTTTATATACATATATCGCCACATTAAATCATAATTTTTATATCTGTATCATCAAAGCGTGTTTTGTTGTTAATCCGAAGTGGTCCGTCCCGGTTATCTTGTTACAAATGGTGTCAGAAGTGGGATCATTTCGGATTTAACAGAGCACTGAAATTGGTTTGTAGGTTTTTGTCTTTCAGACTCGCTTGATAAAGTATCGAGGGGTTAGATAGGTATCTAATGTTATTTTATTTCTTTGTATTTATTTGATGGTGTTGCAATTCTGAAAAGGGAAATCCGGTTTACTGGTAATTGCGTGTTTTGTTAAGCCTGGACTTTAAGGTTGGTCACTGCCAAATTTCTGAAATGTCTTCTATGAAAGAACTGGTAGAATTGGGGAAACAGTTAGGTTATGAGGGGGAGTCCTTTAGAAATTTCGTTCGTGAGGAACAGGCTAGGGAGAGGGACCAAAGATTAAAGGAGAGGGAATTAGAAAGGGAAACCAAGAGGGAAATGCTAGAATTAGAGAAAGGGAAGATAGAATTAGAAAAACAAGCAGAAGAAAGGAGAATGGCTTTTGAAAAAGAAAAGATAGAACTAGAGAAACAGGCAGAAAAGGAAAGGATAGAATGGGAAAGGGAAGCAGAAAGGGAGAAGATAGAAAGGGAAAAACAGGTAAGGTTAGAAACTTTGGAGATAGAAGATAGGAATAGGCAGAAGGAGCATCAAAGGAATTCTGAGTTATTGCAAACTAAAAAAGAGGGGGAACATGATGTTAAACTGAGGGGTCCAAAATTGCCCCCATTTGAAGACTATAAAGATAATATGGATAGTTATCTAAATAGGTTCGAGAGGTATGCTACGGTACAAAAATGGAAGAAAGACGATTGGCCGCTTCACCTTAGCGCGTTACTAAAAGCTAAAGCGTTAGACGTGTATTCGCGTTTATCCACTGCCGATTCGCTCAATTACCCCGTGTTGAAAGAGGCACTTCTCAAGAAATATGAACTAACTGAGCAAGGGTTTCGCAAGAAATTTAAATATAGCAAACCCGAGAGAGGCGAAACATTCACCCAGTTCGTCAGTAGGACTGGTAATTACTTGTAGCGATGGTTGGAATGTGGCAAAGTCGTCAAGACATTTGAGGGTCTTGTTGATTTCTTGCTTCGTGACCAATTGTTAACATGTGGAAAGGAGCTATATTTATTTTTGAAGGAAAGGTCCTTCACAAATATACATGAGATGGCCACACAGGCGGATTTGTTCGCTGAATCCCGGGGAGGTTCGCAGAATGTCGTCACGCGAGATATCCAAGGGGGGAATCAGGTCAAAGACAGAAAACCCAGGGAACCTGATAAATCTGGTGGGCGTAACCAGGGGAAGCAGAGTGACGCGAAATGTTTCGTTTGCAAGGAAGTGGGTCATATCTCCCATTATTGTCCTAAGCGGAAGGGACCAGTCAAGAAAGTCGCGGTAGCCATTAGAGGCAGAAGGTCGGTAAACAGAAAACTAGATGTTTCCCAGCAAGCTAAGCGGGAAGCAGTACGCGAACCGGTGACGCGTTTAGAGACCAATTGCGATGCAATCCAATCAATCGGTACATGTATTTTTCCAGAGGCACGGGTGCCGATCGCAAACGGCATTGTCAACGGACAAGAGGTCTGTTTTACGAGACACTGGATGCACTACTGTAGTCGTGAAACGGAGCTTAGTCCGCGATGATCAATTGCTTGGGTTTAAATCACCTTGCATGTTACTTGACCAGACAATCGGCCATGTTCCAGTCGCCAGGATAATGGTAGAAACACCTTTTTTGACAGGGACCGTGGAAGCTTTGTGCATAGCCAACCCGATATATGAACTTACTATTGGCAATGTACCGGGTTCGAGACTTCCAACCATAGAAGATTTCAGTTTTCCTATCATCCAATTGGTACAAACTAGAGCTCAAATTAAGGAGCAAAATAAACCATTACGTAAATTGAAAGTACCAGAAGCCATTACTGATATCTCCCGCGAAGAATTTCGAAATGAGCAAAAATGTGACGAGTCTTTACGTGCAATTTCAGAGAAAACATTAACGGGTGCAGTGAAAAGGTGTAAAAACGGGGGTTCCTCTAAATTCCTTACTCGAAAGGGTTTAATGTACAGGGAATATTCCACATCAGACAGGAAGTTCCTGCAACTAAAGGTTCCCCAGAATTTGAGGTCACATGTACTCAAGGTCGCGCACGAGTCGAGTATGGCGGGTCATTTAGGCGTAAAGAAAACAACGGATAGGGTATTACGAGAATTTTATTGGCCTGGTGTCAACAGCGATGTAGCGCGGTTCTGTCGCTCGTGCGACATTTGCCAGAAGACTACCCCTAAAGGTAAGGTAACTAGAGTACCGTTGGGTCAGATGCCGTTGATAGATACTCCGTTCAAAAGAGTAGCCATCGACATTGTAGGACCAATATTTCCACATACAGATC
Source organism: Unio delphinus (assembly GCA_029339505.1). Classification (NCBI taxonomy): domain Eukaryota; kingdom Metazoa; phylum Mollusca; class Bivalvia; order Unionida; family Unionidae; genus Unio; species Unio delphinus. Next base: position 2,285,165 of record JAQISU010000156.1, on the reverse strand, counting down.
GAAAAAACCGATATATTTTGACGCTGGTAGATTACGCTACCAGATATCCCGAAGCCACAGCTCTGCCATCAATTGAAACCGAACGTGTAGCTGAAGCGCTCGTAGACATGTTCAGCAGGGTCGGAGTGCCCGAGGAAGTTCTTACAGATTGTGGAGTACAATTTACCTCAGATCTCATGGCAGAAATTAGTAGGTTGCTATCCATTAAACAATTACGTACAACACCCTACCATCCTATGTGCAACGGGTTGGTCGAGAAATTCAACGGGACACTGAAGCAAATAATGCGGAGGATGTGTGCGGAAAGACCGAAGGATTGGGATAGATATCCGAATGCCCTTCTGTTCGCATATCGTGAGGTTCCTCAGGAAAGCTTAGGTTTCTCCCCGTTTGAACTATTGTACGGTAGGACAGTCTGTGGTCCTATGCGTATACTTCGCGAACTGTGGTCGGACGAGGTCGTGGACGAAGAGGTTAAGACAACTTACCAATATGTGGTTGATTTGCGCCAAAGATTAGAAAGTACATGTCGGATGGCTCAAGAAGAACTCGTGAAATCAAGTCGTAGATACGCAAAGTATTACAACCGAGGAACGCGGAGGAAAAAGTTCGACGTAGGAAATCAAGTGTTGGTGCTTCTTCCAACGAATAACAACAAGCTGCTAGTTCAATGGAAGGGGCCATATGAAGTCAAACAGGTAAAGGGCGAAATGGATTATATCATTGAAGTAGAGGTAAAATCGAAAACGTTTCATGCCAATATGCTTAAACTCTACATAGCGAGACCTGGACAAACAATTGATAAAGGGATCTTGAATGTAGTATGCGTAGCGGTGATAGAAGATGGGTCTAATGATGAAGGAGAATTAGTCTCCAGTAAAGGATTGCCATTTGAATACCCTATTGACGTAGGCAAAGAAAGTATTGACCAGATAAATATATGCCCTGATTTATCGGAAGGTCAGCGTACACAAATCATGGAGGTTTTTTCTACATACCCAGAGGTGTTTACGGACAGACCAGGCCGTACGAATCTAATTCGACACGAGATAAAATTGAATACATCTGAGCCTATCAGGATTAAAGGATATAAGATACCCTTTAATGCACGAGAGACTATCAACGAATAAGTGACCAAAATGTTAGATCAGGATGTGATCGAACAGTCAAATTCCCCATACTCGTCCCCTGTGGTGTTAGTCAAAAAGAAAGATGGTACCAACCGGTTTTGCATCGATTTTCGACAATTAAACAAGATCACCGTATTTGACGCAGAACCAATGCCTGATATGGAAGATGTACTTTCGAAATTGGCAGGCCACAAATACATTTCCAAATTGGATTTAAGCAAAGGATATTGGCAGATACCAATCTCTGATAATGCCCGCAAATTAACGGCATTCACGACTCCAAAGGGACTTTTCCAATTTAAAGTCATGCCGTTTGGTTTAGTAAATGCCGGAGCGTCGTGCATCCGTCTTATGCGTAAACTGTTAAACGGAATGGAAAGCGTCGACAGCTTTGTTGACGACATTTTTGTTTACACACATACATGGGATGAACATGTTAGGGTATTGCGGGATTTGGTCATTAAACTTCACACTGCAAATCTTTCAGTTAGGCCTACTAAATGTAGCATAGGATATTCAAGTCTAGAATGTTTGGGATATCTGGTAAGTGGACTAGGCCAGTTGCAACCTCAGCCAGATAAAATAGGAGCAATCAGGGATGCACCTAGACCAGAGACAAAAAAACAAGTGAGATCATTCCTAGGTCTAGTAGGGTTTTATAGGAAATTCGTCCCCAACTTTTCAGCTATTGCAAGCCCATTAACAGATTTGACTAAAAAGCGGGAACCGAATAAAGTTTCATGGGGTGCATGCCAGGAAAAAGCCTTTAACGCTTTAAAACATAAACTGGTAAGTGCACCAATTTTAAAGTTGCCAGACTTTGATAAACCTTTTGTACTGAGGGCTGATGCGTCCGATACGGGTCTTGGGGCTGTTTTGCTACAGGAGCAAGGGGGTGTGAAATTGCCCATTGCTTATGCAAGTAGGAAATTACTCCCTAGAGAGAAAAATTACTTCGTGATTGAAAAGGAGTGCTTAGGCTTAGTATGGGGAATAGGAAAATTCCACACGTACCTTTTTGGGAGGGAGTTTACTTTGCAAACGGACCATCAGCCACTCTTATATTTGAATAAAGCGAAGGTTGCCAACGCAAGATTGATGCGTTGGGCGTTATCTTTGCAGCCGTATTGTTTCCGAATCGAGGCGATTCGAGGCTCAGAAAATGTAGGGGCTGATTTTTTAAGTAGGGGGTAGTGGGCAGATCATTTCGTTCAGCCTACAAATTTTGGAGGATTTTTATAATAGTTCATATCTCACATTCCGTGATTGTTCTAAAAGTGATACCACTTTTTTTAAGGGGGGGGGGGGGGTATTGTCACGGAATGTTGTAGTTTTCATTTAGGAAAGACATGTACTCGGGTTTTGTTTATTGTGTGCAACGATACCCGAGGGTGATTTTTATTTATTTATATATATATGGGCAGTTGTACTTCGGAATCGTGAGTACAATTCGCTCTATGCCGCTCGTGCAAAGTGTTCTTGATACGGAGCACGAATCCGTATAAATACTTTGCTATATGTAAAGGGTCTTTACATTACTGCGTTGTTTTGTCAACAAGCGGCTGGTTTCAAGGACTGTAGCTATAGGGTTATAGATCCGAGGGAGGGAGGATTGCACAACTTTAGCTGTGGGGTAAGTACATTTTTGCTACTGAGTGATAGCTTTTTGTATCACTATATTTACCTTTGCATGTTTGTTATATAGTTTTACACAGCATAATACTCGTGTTCGCGAGGCATTTAAATTGGTAAAGTAAAGCTATATTTTGTTAAAATATAATTGTTTACTATTCAGAATTATCAAACAGGGAAGGTGTACTATAGAACCTGTCATTTTATTATGATAATAATAGTCTTGATAATTTACCGTGTATAACGTCATTACGTTATGTCTGTATCAAGGTTAGTACACGGTGTCGGGTATATTTTCAGTTATTTGTACGAGGGTGTTAAACGTCCGGGGTGCCCGGAGCTGTCAAACGTCGGGAGCTGTGATTAAATGCACTGGTGTGTCCAGAGTTGTTTAATGTGCCGGAGTGTCTAATGTCTAGCGTCCGGAGTGTCTAATGTCAAGGGTGACTCAGCTGTGGAGCTGTCTAAATGACCAGAGTGTCTGGAGGGTCTAATGTTTCGTAGTATTCCGAGGGTCCGGAGTCTGTAGAAACTGTGAAGTTCTATTGTACCAGCTGTGGAGCTGTATACTAATAGTTGATTATATATATTTATTAGTAAATTGTTAGCCGTGGGCTAATGTGGGTTTGCGGAACCCAGTATATGGTTTGGGACTGGAAAGATAAGTTATCTGCCCTGTTATTATTTTTCAAATATAGTTCCGCTACTTGAGCGTATACATTTTTACTATATGAGTAATCCTGCATTGTTTACTACGTGAGTAAACTGTATTCATGTTTTTTTTTGTATAATTTTTTCGCTGGGGTTTTGTATCAGTTTTTGTATCATTGTATCATTGATTCGTATCATTGTTTTGTATCATTGTATCATTTTTTTGTATCATTATATGATTCGTTTGCATCTCCTAGTCTGTGCGTAATTATGTATAATTAAATCCAATATTTGGATTACAATACGCACGTATTTCATTGTTTTGTTTATATACATATATCGCCACATTAAATCATAATTTTTATATCTGTATCATCAAAGCGTGTTTTGTTGTTAATCCGAAGTGGTCCGTCCCGGTTATCTTGTTACAGTAGCACGAGAGAATTTTAGAATAGGAAGCAAAACAAGTTCAACTTAGTTGGGCATCCATTTCGACAGATCATCAATGCAGACACGTCATGTAGACAAAAATGACCTACACAGAAGCCTGACTATTCTAACCAGGTTGGCGCATGGAGCGTATACGTAAAAGTTTTTTAATTATCTACGAAATGTATTGTTACGGTTATATATATTTAAGTAAAACTTTTAACCGTATAATTTGTGGCTATCTTCGAAATGTGTAAAAATATACACTTTATTATAATAGACACTTAATTATAAATATACCTTTAATTAGAAATAGACACTTTAAAAAATATATACCACTGCATTACATCTTATAGTTTGTACAGAAATGGCCATCAAATAAAATGACACCCTAACCTTATGCTACAACCATGTCTTTCCCAAAACGTGATAAAAAAACGATATTCTAACCTTTATTCTGCCAATGTCTTCTAAATTGATTAGAGATATTTTTTTATTTTATTGTTTTTTATAGCTTGATGAGAAACATTTTAGTCGTAAAATGATTGCCCTGTTACGGTATGATGAAATCAATTAGGTCTAGTTTTTATGACAGAAGTTGCTAGGTAACGTAGAATAGGACTCTATAATTTGTTGTGATTAAATATCCTTTGTTGTTTGTTAGAAAGGCAAGCGTAATCAAACGATTGAATTCTCTCCACAAGAAGTGGATTTAGATCGTTGATTTTATATGCTGTCCCTGTTGAAATGATGCTTATTCATCCAGCTTTGACGCGATTGATATATTGTCTCCCTGATCATGACGGTTTGACAATATACAATAACATTTAAATTCACTGATAAAGGATATGATTAACAAGAGCTTTATGCGATGGACCTTGAATTAAAGCGGCATTATTTTGTAACGTTAGACAGCTGTTCAAGCTTTATTTGTCAATGGGGAAATGCATTAAATATATTTGAAACAACGCTTTCACGGATAAGAAAGTTAACATAATTGGTGTTCAACATCTTAATTTCAAGAGAGAAAGACACTAAATATTATTACAAAATCAGTTATAGAAAAAAAATACATTTTATAAGCACTGATTGCATCACATAATTAAAAAATCAATTAAATACTATTTACCGGTGTTATACTTTTTATTATTATCATCTAGGTGAATGTACCGATTGCTATCGATTGAATTGCTATCGGCTAGGTGAATGTACCGATTGCTAGCGATTGAATTGCTATCGGCTAGGTGAATGTACCGATTGCTAGCGATTGAATTGCTATCGGCTAGGTGAATGTACCGATTGCTAGCGATTGAATTGCTATCGGCTAGGTGAATGTACCGATTGCTAGCGATTGAATTGCCATCGGCTAGGTGAATGTACCGATTGCTAGCGATTGAATTGCCATCGGCTAGGTGAATGTACCGATTGCTAGCGATTGAATTGCCATCGGCTAGGTGAATGTACCGATTGCTAGCGATGGCATTGCCATCGGCTAGGTGAATGTACCGATTGCTAGCGATGGCATTGCCATCGGCTAGGTGAATGTACCGATTGCTAGCGATGGCATTGCCATCGGCTAGGTGAATGTACCGATTGCTAGCGATGGCATTGCCATCGGCTAGGTGAATGTACCGATTGCTAGCGATGGCATTGCCATCGGCTAGGTGAATGTACCGATTGCTAGCGATGGCATTGCCATCGGCTAGGTGAATGTACCGATTGCTAGCGATGGCATTGCCATCGGCTAGGTGAATGTACCGATTGCTAGCGATGGCATTGCCATCGGCTAGGTGAATGTACCGATTGCTAGCGATGGCATTGCCATCGGCTAGGTGAATGTACCGATTGCTAGCGATGGCATTGCCATCGGCTAGGTGAATGTACCGATTGCTAGCGATGGCATTGCCATCGGCTAGGTGAATGTACCGATTGCTAGCGATGGCATTGCCATCGGCTAGGTGAATGTACCGATTGCTAGCGATGGCATTGCCATCGGCTAGGTGAATGTACCGATTGCTAGCGATGGCATTGCCATCGGCTAGGTGAATGTACCGATTGCTAGCGATGGCATTGCCATCGGCTAGGTGAATGTACCGATTGCTAGCGATGGCATTGCCATCGGCTAGGTGAATGTAGCCATTGCTAGCGATGGCATTGCCATCGGCTAGGTGAATGTAGCCATTGCTAGCGATGGCATTGCCATCGGCTAGGTGAATGTAGCCATTGCTAGCGATGGCATTGCCATCGGCTAGGTGAATGTAGCCATTGCTAGCGATGGCATTGCCATCGGCTAGGTGAATGTAGCCATTGCTAGCGATGGCATTGCCATCGGCTAGGTGAATGTAGCCATTGCTAGCGATGGCATTGCCATCGGCTAGGTGAATGTAGCCATTGCTAGCGATGGCATTGCCATCGGCTAGGTGAATGTAGCCATTGCTAGCGATGGCATTGCCATCGGCTAGGTGAATGTAGCCATTGCTAGCGATGGCATTGCCATCGGCTAGGTGAATGTAGCCATTGCTAGCGATGGCATTGCCATCGGCTAGGTGAATGTAGCCATTGCTAGCGATGGCATTGCCATCGGCTAGGTGAATGTAGCCATTGCTAGCGATGGCATTGCCATCGGCTAGGTGAATGTAGCCATTGCTAGCGATGGCATTGCCATCGGCTAGGTGAATGTAGCCATTGCTAGCGATGGCATTGCCATCGGCTAGGTGAATGTAGCCATTGCTAGCGATGGCATTGCCATCGGCTAGGTGAATGTAGCCATTGCTAGCGATGGCATTGCCATCGGCTAGGTGAATGTAGCCATTGCTAGCGATGGCATTGCCATCGGCTAGGTGAATGTAGCCATTGCTAGCGATGGCATTGCCATCGGCTAGGTGAATGTAGCCATTGCTAGCGATGGCATTGCCATCGGCTAGGTGAATGTAGCCATTGCTAGCGATGGCATTGCCATCGGCTAGGTGAATGTAGCCATTGCTAGCGATGGCATTGCCATCGGCTAGGTGAATGTAGCCATTGCTAGCGATGGCATTGCCATCGGCTAGGTGAATGTAGCCATTGCTAGCGATGGCATTGCCATCGGCTAGGTGAATGTAGCCATTGCTAGCGATGGCATTGCCATCGGCTAGGTGAATGTAGCCATTGCTAGCGATGGCATTGCCATCGGCTAGGTGAATGTAGCCATTGCTAGCGATGGCATTGCCATCGGCTAGGTGAATGTAGCCATTGCTAGCGATGGCATTGCCATCGGCTAGGTGAATGTAGCCATTGCTAGCGATGGCATTGCCATCGGCTAGGTGAATGTAGCCATTGCTAGCGATGGCATTGCCATCGGCTAGGTGAATGTAGCCATTGCTAGCGATGGCATTGCCATCGGCTAGGTGAATGTAGCCATTGCTAGCGATGGCATTGCCATCGGCTAGGTGAATGTAGCCATTGCTAGCGATGGCATTGCCATCGGCTAGGTGAATGTAGCCATTGCTAGCGATGGCATTGCCATCGGCTAGGTGAATGTAGCCATTGCTAGCGATGGCATTGCCATCGGCTAGGTGAATGTAGCCATTGCTAGCGATGGCATTGCCATCGGCTAGGTGAATGTAGCCATTGCTAGCGATGGCATTGCCATCGGCTAGGTGAATGTAGCCATTGCTAGCGATGGCATTGCCATCGGCTAGGTGAATGTAGCCATTGCTAGCGATGGCATTGCCATCGGCTAGGTGAATGTAGCCATTGCTAGCGATGGCATTGCCATCGGCTAGGTGAATGTAGCCATTGCTAGCGATTGAATTACCATCGGCTAGGTGAAATAATATATTTTATTTGCACACTATTATAAAAAACATTAACTTCATAAATATTTACTTGACGTTAAAATTGTTTATAACTTTTATTCGCTCCGAGATGTTGAAGTTATTTCCTTGAATTTTATAATTCTCGAATCGTTCTATTGAACATGAAGCACAGGTTTGCAAGGACACTAACTGCAATAATTCCCAGGGCACAATTGTGGCTGTATAGTAAAGTTAAAATTATTATATACACCGTCGGGATCTACAGATTTTTATGACGATGACTAAATGAATTTTGTAAGGTTAGGATAAAAGATACCTCCACACTGACCATTCGCTAAACACTGCACTATCATATCTAAAGAACTAATTGTAAGTTTCAACCTCCCATGTCCAGACACCAAATGGAGTAATCGAATGTGTCTGTTTATAAAGGTGCATGTTTTATGGAGAATAAAGACAAGATAACAATATTATACTGAACTAAATAAAATGGTGGGAAGTGATGCACAAGCTAGATATAAAATAGGGCTGTCCGAAAATCGGACTAGCAGTTCATGAACTGTGTATGATACAATACTCGTAAAGTTTTGACACTTAGTATCTAACAAAATGTAACTATCCGTTTGTTTTACGATTCAGTTGTTATTCGTCAAAATCAACACAGCACGGTGGAGGGAAATAACCAGACTGTGAATTACTGTTGACATTAACGAATGACGCAATATTTTAATATATTTAGTAAAACCAAAATTAACGATTTTACATCGATGTTACCTCTGGTCCTCGATCGAAATAAAAAACTAAAAATTAATGGAACATACCATGTGACCAGTTATGTATTTAATGTCATGGCTCAAATAATCCCTTGGTTAGAAAGTAAAACTTGCCAGTGCAGTGTTTAAATATGAGAAATAAATATTACAGACTTGTTGCTGTTGTTGTTATATGGTTTAAATATGAGACACAAACATTCAGTTGTTGCAAAAGTTAAATATATTATAAACGTTAAATATATTACAAAAGTTAAATATATTACAAAAGTTATATATATTACAAAAGTTAAATATATTACTAAAGCGTAAGAGATGTAGGTGGTATAATAAATAAATAACACCATTCATATGTTGTTATGAGTTGATTGTAAAAACTAGTTTAATATGACATACGAAACCTTCTGAATCGATAAGCATCCACACGTCTATACGCCATATCAAACTCGTTCTTTCCGCCGATTAAAAACAGAATACTTATGCAGTTTGTGTATTTGTCAAATTGGGAAGTTAAATATTTGCTGTAATCCATGATCACTTATAATATTAATCTGTAATTTGTAAAGTCTGTGTGCTCTGTTTATTCAATCAGTCTTGCAATAATTAGACCACTCCACAACATTTAATTAAGCTACAAATAGCTTACTCTCGGTGATGTAAGAACATTTCAAATAATTAACGTAATAGTAAGACTTATCCTTGACATTTTAAAGTATGAAAAACATTCGTGAATATTTTAGAGACTGGCACCTATACAGCGATTTCAGTGAGACCAATTTTTTTATCAATAATAATAATAATAAAAATAATAATAATAAAAATAATAATAATAATAATAATAATAATAATAATAATAATAAAAATAATAAATATGATGATAATGATAATAGTAGAGACTGGCACCTATACAGCGATTTCAGTGAGACCAATTTTTTTAACCAATAATAATAATAATACTAATAATACTAATAATACTACTACTACTACTACTACTACTACTAATAATAATAATAATAATAATGATAATAATAAATATGATGATAATGATAATGAACAGTAGCAGAACAAATAAGATACAAACATGAGAGTAGTGTACAACAATATCTCACGAGTTTAAAAGGGTTGTTTAGGTTACAGAAACTTCACATAAAGACTAGAAGCAAATATCAGTTTGTGTCATTTTATATCATTAAAAAAAAACGTTTATCTCTATTAATTTTGTCATTATCTGTTGAAAAGAAGAGTTTATTCAGTCAGTCTTGTAATATTTAGACATTGACACGTATTTGAGTTACAAATAGCTTAATCTCGGTGATGTATGATCATTTCAAATAATTAATATAATATTATGGCTTAACCGTGATATATAGTTTGAAGCATGAAAAACATTCGTAAATATTTATTTTATATTCAATAGCCAGTAACTACTATAAAGTTCGACCACCCATTTTCTTGTAAGGTAGTCCACAATATATGGCATAATTCATCAATGACAGCATATATAGTTGATATTTCTCATTTGGAAATTTACAATCCTGGTTAAAAAAAAATTTGTGAGATCGATCTGTTTTCAAAAGTAGCTTGGAAGTTTATAAACTGGTTTAGAGTTGTAGAGAGAGCTGTCAATGTTTATATCAGGATATTGCCAAGAGACTTGCATCATTGACGTTGACTTTCTCAGTCTTACAGTAGAGTTATACTTCAGAAGTAAGATGCGTTTGTTTGCATTTCTTTTAACCGATTTGTTTGTCTTTCTTTAAACATACCCATTATGTTTTAGTATATGCATCACAATGCGGAAAAAAGTAATTACGCGACTAATATTATGAGGTATAAGCGAGACAACTCTTTAATTGCTTTACGTATCCTTGACGATGTTATCCTTCTTCATATGGTTCTATCTGACAATATTGAAACGTAATCTATTGTTTATATTTCTTCGACAGTGCTGACATGGCGACATATACCGATATATTTATCGATAAATTTACCCGCTGCATAAATTGACTGAAATATTATTTGTTCATCTGTCTTTCTTTTGCAGATACAACTGATCCTCTGACCGTTACAACGGACATTTTCAGACTTGCTATTCTTACTTATTTTAACAATACATACATTAATTAACTAGTTACTTTTCTTAACTGAATCAATATGTACGATCATAATAACGTCATCGATTAATCCATTAAAACATTCTTAGGCAAACCTATGATAAAGGTATAATTTATTAGCCCCTGCACATAATAAAAGATAAACAGTATTAATGACACCCAAAAACTGTTTTTAGTCGACAGTGCCTCATAATTCTTAATGATCAGATGTTTTAAACTCATTTTCCATTTTTATATAATAATATTATGTGTCTAAAAAATTATTTGTCTACATCAGGTTTTTTTTTTTTTATAAAGTCTAGCAGCATAATCTTCGGCGCTTTTTCTAACCTGTTTACCGCCATATAACCGTTTACTGCCATAGCATTTGTTCAGCTTTCTGTATTTTTACCACCACATTGCACACATTTTTGTGTTTCTCCTTTATCGCCAACGCCACACTTCAAACACAACTTTTGTCCTAGACTTCCATGACGTACCCTGTGTAAATGATATATGCAAAAATCATTTATACAGGCTTTGTTACAGGGGATTGTAGAACCTATCATTAGCCACTTGCATATATTTATTTATTTGAATCATTCAACACACACACAGTGACAGATACCACACATATGCACTCACGCTCACACACAATTACACACACACTCACGCTCACACACAATTACACACACACACACACACACACACACACATACATATATATATATATATATATATATATATATATATATATATATATATATATATATATATATATATATATATATATATATATATATATATATATATATATATATATATATATATATCCGTGTAGTTGTTTTCAAATTCCGATAATGAAGACTTTGATCAATCTGTAGGACCTAATGGAGATATTTATCATTCTGAATCTCTCCACGACATAATAAAACTATGCGCAGAATGTTTCATTTCAGGCTGACAGCATTGAACAATTATGGAATAATACTTCTCCTTTTCGTCCGTTGCTTCTCGCTTTGCAAGAGAAAAAACTTCGTGAAAATCGACAAGAAGCAACGCTTCTTAAATTATGGACACGGCGGATTGTGGAAAACAAATCATAATTATAAAGATGTTATCTCAGTGGATATTGCAGGGCAGAGGCGTAGCTAAGGGGAGGGGGGGGGCAGGGGGTACATATGTCCCCGGGCGCCAAGGTACAGGGGCGTCAAAATGAGCTTGCAACGTAACATTATAATAAGTAAACAAGGGTAATAAATCGGTCACAAGATCGCTGGGGCGCCAATTTTATAGTTCGTCCCCGGGCCAAAAATATCATCGCTACGCCTCTGTGGCAAGGTGTTGTCCCAGATATTTTCTTGGAGTAGCTGAATGTCACAGATATTTTAAAATATTTAGACATCCAATACACGAGATGACCAGAAATGCGAAAAACCACTTGATTTTATCTTGATTAGAGTCGCCTGTATCTAGTCATTTGAGTTTGCTAAACGTCTTCATCCAATTTGTTATGCATGATTTGATAGAAAACTTTAGAAAAGAAGCGGATACCGATTGTATTGTTACAACATCTGATCGCTGCAAAAATTGATAATATTTCAAAAAATAAGTGAAGCAATTATATCATATCGTCCGCATTATGAAGTTTGGCTACCATAGCAACAACCATAGCAACAGAAATATTCTGATGATAAAATTCCTGATATAACCGATTTTGAAAATAAAACAGTAAAATAGATCTTGGCAGGAGAATAATCAGTACATACACACAAGCAGGACGATATGATCATGAACACATAATGCAAGATTTATTATGGTCGATGCGGAACCTGATTGTATAATGATGCAACGAAGAGAAATATATCAATAAGTCGAAAACGAACGTTTACTTGTCGAAAGGAATTCAGTTAGATACAATTACATTCAAGGAAATTCACCGTAGTTTACTCATTTACGAACCTCAATGTTCGCGTATGTTTCGATACATTTATTGTCCATAATAAACATATTTCCTATATCCGTGATTAGGTTCGCAAGATATTCATTTTATTTGCAAAGAAAATTGAGATAATTGCTAAGTACTGCTTACTAATTTACCAAGGCCAAAAGCAATGATTTTTATTTTTAACAAATAATCAAATTTAACAATTATCATCTGCTCCGTCAGTGTGTGATCCTGTGATAAGACTAAGATATTTTATCTCAATGGCCCTGGCGTTTCTGGTAAGAAAACTAGTGCTACCGAATTATTTCGACCGAGGTCGTCACACTCTGTTGATATGATCGTTTAAACCCTTACACATATACTCGCAAGAGAAATGAGCAGAGGAGGAGTTAGCCTATCCACTTGTCATAAATTTCGATAGGAGATAAATGGATGATCATTGGAATGTATTTTTCACCCATTTGTTAAGACGTCCAATAATGGAATTTATCGAGTATATCAACTTTACATCTGAAATATGACGTTGTGGTAAATCGTTGTTTTCTATGCTGCATTATGAACGTTGCATGCTTGATCAATAGCATTTATTGGATACTCTGCAGGTCTTGGTTGATCTCGTTTGTCAAGTCGAATGTTCCAGGACCACAATAATTATTTCCAGGAATGTTGTTTCTCCTGGGTATTTAGACCATCTTAAGCGTAAGTTTAGGTACTCTTGAAAATATATTTTTGTACAATTCCACCATGTGCTATTTTTACATTTTGTTTTAACTGTGGATAAATCAATAGATGAAGTTTTAACTCTACAACATAAACAATGTAAATCCATATGCTTTTAATAATGATATAAATACAATGTTTAATAATGAATGGCTTGAATTAGCAATAATTATGAACACGTGAGTGTATATGTATTCCAACTATTGGAATAATTAACACAAGAACGCACAAATGTAATAATAATAATCAAAAATACACGCAAATTACTTTCAAAACACAAAGACAATGATTCACTGTGATTTCACAATAAAAAAGATGTATATAGTTTATTCAGCTGGTACACAATCTATTATTGTACTCATGTTGTAAAATCAATTCATTTAAATAGTGAAGATCTGCAAACAAAAAAGAACATATATACAACGTATTTTACAGTCCCGAAAGATACAATGGGTTTCACGAACTAAAATATTAGCCCACTGCTTATATATAATATGGAGGGAGATATACTCCGTCATCAGCACACTCTATTTCAGCTTCACAGCTGCTACGTTGAATTCCCGTGGCTGTCTTTACAGCTCGCACCAAGTCGACCTCTATCACTCTTATAACGCTCTGGTCACTATGGTCACCCTAGACACTACAAATCCTCTGGACGCTTCAGACAGATAATCTGGACGGCTCTACACAACACAGCTCTACACACTCCGGACAGCTGAAAATATATCCAACACCGAGTAATATACATGACACGGACATAAAGACGTAATAACGTTAGACCCGGTAAGCTATACAGATTACATTACCTCTTTCACAATAATTACAAAACAACAAGTTCAGAATTAAACCTACCCTGTCCGATAAGAATACTACTGTACTAAACATTTCTTAAAAATGTAGCTTTATATTACAAATATAAATCCCTTGCTAAGTCGCAAAAAAAATAGAAGTATGTGCATTTACTAAGTAAACCAAAACTACATAGCATACACACAAAGATAAACGTTGTATTAAATACAATAAATTAATAAAACTCTATAGCTGAAGATGTGCTAGTGATTATAGTACTCGTTCTATAGCTGAAGATGTGCTAGTGATTATAGTACTCGTTCTATAGCTGAAGATGTGCTAGTGAGTATAGTACTCGTTCTATAGCTGAAGATGTGCTAGTGATTATAGTACTCGTTCTATAGCTGAAGATGTGCTAGTGATTATAGTACTCGTTCTATAGCTGAAGATGTGCTAGTGAGTATAGTACTCGTTCTATAGCTGAAGATGTGCTAGTGAGTATAGTACTCGTTCTATAGCTGAAGATGTGCTAGTGAGTATAGTACTCTTTCTATAGCTGAAGATGTGCTAGTGAGTATAGTACTCGTTCTATAGCTGAAGATGTGCTAGTGAGTATAGTACTCGTTCTATAGCTGAAGATGTGCTAGTGATTATAGTACTGGTTCTATAGCTGAAGATGTGCTAGTGAGTATAGTACTCGTTCTATAGCTGAAGATGTGCTAGTGATTAAAGTACTCGTTCTATACCTGAAGATATGCTAGTGATTATAGTATTCGTTTTATAGCTGAAGATGTGCTAGTGATTATAGTACTCGTTCTATAGCTGAAGATGTGCTAGTGAGTATAGTACTCGTTCTATAGCTGAAGATGTTCTAGTAATTAAAGTACTCGTTCTATAGCTAAATATATGCTAGTGATTATAGTACTCGTTCTATAGCTGAAGATGTGCTAGTGATTATAGTACTCGTTCTATAGCTGAAGATGTGATAGTGATTATAGTACTCGTTCTATAGCTGAAGATGTGCTAGTGAGTATAGTACTCGTTCTATAGCTGAAGATGTGCTAGTGATTAAAGTACTCGTTCTATAGCTGAAGATGTGCTAGTGATTAAAGTACTCGTTCTATAGCTGAAGATATGCTAGTGATTATAGTAATCGTTCTATAGCTGAAGATGTGCTAGTGATTAAAGTAACTCGTTCGCATTGACAAGACTATCCGTATTGTAAATAGCTTTACCTACGCTGAGGAATTTAGGCACAGATAACGCTTGTGCACTAGAAGCAATCGGTTCATCCCATCAAAAGCAATTCGCACGTGCGTATAGGATGGACCGAATTCACTATTTTAAATGCAACAAAATATACATTAATCACTCCCGGGTATTGTTGTATACCAAACACGTAATTCCGTAAAAAATAATATGTCCGTTTTGATGTGGAAAGAAACAATTATTACTTAATTTGATAATGAGTTGGCGCAAATGGGATAAATTATATTTAATGGCACCATCTTTAGATGATCAACAATGCAATGATGTTCTCAAAGAATATTGTAATGAGAACTCAACATTATGAAATGAAGAAGGTGATGTTATCACCTATATTAATGAAGCGCCGAGTGTTGATGAACTTGATGGATTTATTAATAATTTAGTTGTTTATGATGATGTAATAATGGAAAAACAATCAAATCGAGGCAGACATAAAAAGTACAGTTATAATTTATGTTACGCATAGATAAACACAAATTCCGAAAATGATTAAATATAACTGTATTATTTTAGCTGTATTTAATCGAATTGATACACATACACTTAGATATATTCATCAGACTTGGTATTCAGGAGATATGGATATAATTAGGTTAACAAAACGTATTTCACGCGTCCAAACTACCCAACTACTCCACACGGATTTATAACGAGAAATTTACACGATCCTAGGTCTTGATATCGTATAGGTCTTGATAAAAGTTTTGGTTAAAAAATTCAGTTTGTCTGATATAATGATGATCTAATTACTCACACAATTACAGCAGGCGAGCAGGTGCTACTTTAATGAAACGTCTGAAGGGTAAACGAACACGTATACAAAATTGGAAGAAGAAACAACAAAAAAAATCAGGATAAAGTAACAAAATAAACTAACCAATCAGAGAAACACTAGGTCAGTTACAGGCTTCTATTTAGAGTTATTGACCTTATATTTTCTCATTTTCGTAGGAAGCATTAGTATTTAGGTAAATGACGTTTCAGCAAAAGGTCTGTTCTCCATCTCTTATGCTTGTAATTTGTACTAAGACTGTATATTGAATCATATGAATTTAATGCGTTCATAGTAAATTTCATACTATTTGGTAAGTCTGTCAACTGATATCAGTATATCATGGTAGTTTGGTGCATTGCCTTGTTAAACAGGATAGCTATAACATTTAAAGATCTAACTTTACTTAATTGTTCTCTAATTAAGTTTCTTCATCTAAATGTTATATATGTAGACATTCAACCAGTTGTATACTTTTAGAATAGAACTATGCTCCATTTTAAATAGGGAATTACGTTTTCAGACTGGGTTTATTTTATTGTATCACCTAGACACGTAAAAATAATCTATGACTATAATATGTTTATATATAAAATGACCTTCCATGCTACTACTACTTACTAATAAATAGTATCGGTAAATTACTGTCGAGATTTAACATCTGTTACTTTAAACACATTAAATGTTTAATTTCTACGTTAATAGTAAAACAGTTTTAGACAAAGATGATCGAACATGGCCGGGATGGTTGTGTGATGATTTGTACAGATACAGCACGTGACACAATGTTTCACAATTTTCGCCGTCTGGCTATTGAGTGCTTATGTAACGGTTTCTAGCATATCGTACTTTTAGTCTCTGACACCTTTGACTAAAACAGCTCAATATAGCATTGTAACTTCATTTGATGATTGTTGTTGTAGGGTTTAACGCCATATTGCAGCACACGATAGGCTATACATGGCAGCCAGTATTATTGGTGGAGGAAGAATCTGGGAAAAAACCCGGGAAGAACCACCGACCCACGAAAAGCCGAATCTTAGACACGAACCTACGCAGACAGAGGTGAGATGGCAGAGATCCGTAACAGAGAGCGCTTTAGACCACTTGGCCACTCGGGGCTCCTGACTTCATTTGACTAAGACAACTTAATAATTAAACATGATTACAAGTATGACCTTTGATTACATACTGTACAAGTATGACCTTTGATTACATACTGTACAAGTATGACCTTTGATTACATACTGTACAAGTATGATCTTTGATTACATACTGTACAAGTATGACCTTTGATTACATACTGTACAAGTATGACCTTTGATTACATACTGTACAAGTATGACCTTTGATTACATACTGTACAAGTATGACCTTTGATTACATGCTGTACACATTTATTTACGATTCAAAATTTGAAAACCTAACCGTAAATAAATCGAATAATCAGTAATAATCTAGATTCGTGGGAATACCTTTCTAAAAAATATGAGGTATAAACGTTGATTTCGGGTCTGACGTTTCAGTATTTTCTTGTACGGTGCATTTGTATATTCGCGTGCCTTTCATTGATGTATCGTGCAATAATATATCGCCCAGTTTGAGTGTTACTCAGTTTATCATTCATTAATAAGTACGAGATTCTCGCTATTAATGTATTATACAGTCTTAAGCAATGTTGGACAGAAAATTGACTTTATGACTTGAAATTCTTGCCGATAATATTAAACTGAGTTAGTGGGACCAGTGATCAGGGACGACAACGTGGCCCATATCCGTTACTAGTACAGAAAAGAGTTGTGTCCCCTGTATCTCTGTCTCAACTACTACAAGTTTGGTGTGTGTATCTGGAAGGACATTAGACCGACTAACACAACAGTATTTCCGATTGAGAATTTTAATCTGAGAAAGTGGAAAAAAATATCTACATTAAATGATCACACGTGCATGTTTCAAATGTAATAGGCCTGATAGAGGTAAATATATATTCATATCTAGAAAAACTTGCATATGTGAAGAGAAACTAGACTCTTTCAATGCTACACACAAATTAATAGGAAAAATGCGATATGCTGTGAGAAAACATCACTAATGTATATCCAAACGAAATTGCATAACTGCAATACATCCTGACCTCAAGGCGAATTTTTTTACATTTGTACAGCTGGGAGTTGCAGATAAATCTTCTATGTGAACAGAAAATAAGTGTTGAATATATAAGTACTTTAGGTTCATGAAATTGGACTAAATATCATTTATAGGATCCCATTAAACTTGCAAATGCGTCGAAGATCAGCATTACGTTACACGGACATGTACACATTTTATAATCAGCTGATGGTTCCATTATTAGTGCTAACATTTTTGTCTTTCTATCTGAACAATGTACATATGAATAAATAGTGTGCCTAATCAAGGCGATCCTATCAATACATATGAATACATAGTGTGCCTAATCAAGGTGATCCTATCAATACCTATGAATACATAGTGTGCCTAATCAAGGTAATCGTATAAGTTGAACATTATATTGTTTCACGAAGTCATCAGCTACAGTTGAAAGTAGAAATAAATTCTTATAATAATGGTGTCGATGTATTGCCCGGTAATATATTAATGACACACCTAGAATAAATATGTATGTAATTTTCACAGCTGCTTTTTACCGTACACGAAGTAATGACCAAGAGATACAATATAGGTTTATTTCAGCATTATTACAGTAAACACATGATCATTGCCAAGAGAAATGACATTAAAAAGTTAGTTTTATTTCAGCATTATTACAGTAAACACATGATCATTGCCAAAAAAATAACATTAAATTGTACGCTTTGATTCAGCGTTTTTTTACGCAACATGGAAAATCTTTACCACGACACACGTCTTTAAACATTAAGTCTAATTTGCATTAATATTCAGAGAAGAATCTATTATCCATACATCAAACACAAGATTGAATGCAACAAAAAAATAATGAACAAATGAATGATGTTAAATGTTGTTTCCGTGTGATAGTTGACAATACGCATTTGTCAAAGTTACAAAACGAAAGAAACGTTAATTTCAGTATAATTTTCACTACTGCATTGAGCTTTAACTGTTATATTTCGCTTGATATATTAGTATTATTTGTTTAATTCATACTTCTCCTCGTTTGATTTAAAGTGGTTTATGCCTCAGGCGTCTTACGGACATATTTACCGGCCGTGTGATGAATATAAATATTTGTAAACATCAAGTTCTATTCCAGACCAATTTAAAATCATGTGCACGAAATGTGCTAGATACCATCCTATACATGAAATGCAAGAAGTATACATTTTTGTACAAAGCAATTTTCTTTGCATTGTTTTTTAATTTTCTACTTTTGGATATCATGATGTCATTTTGGACTTCGTTTCTCTTTGCTATCTTTGTGCCTCAAAACGTTTTGTTAAACTACAATTGCTGTCAATATTTGGTTATGTTGCGCAAGCTACATTAACACTTTTAATTTGGAAGTATGTCTAGCAATTTGATAATGAAACTTCGGTAAATCGTTTTTGATTCGCTTTACTACGTTTTTGTACACGGACAGGACATTATTTCTGAGACCTATCTGTGAAGCATAGACTTCCCAGCCAAAGTAGTTCGTGACAACCAGCTTTCGCGTTCCTGTTATCATGCAATGTGCCTGTTGAAGGGTCATTTCTTTAGTTATGCATTTCATCTATTGCTGCGTCATTTCCTCAGGTATGTATTTCGTCTCTAGCGGTGTCATTTCCTGAGCTATGCATTTCATCTCTTGCGGTGTCATTTCCTCAGGTATCCGGTGTTTCCTCTGGGTATGAGTCGTTTCATCGGTTATCATGCAGTTCCTCTCAGTTACATGACGGTCATAAATGTTGGCATTTATACTAACAATAATTAACATTATAAATGTGCTTCACATAAATTGTCTCTTTGATCTTGGAATTTTTAATATTCAGTTTTGAAATAGTGATTAAACTAAATCAGTAAAGTCATCCCTCTAACACCGTGTCTAACACAATACACCGTGCCTGACACTATACACCGTGCCTGCTTGAAACTATACACCGTATCTGACACTATACACCGTGCCTGACACTATACACCGTGCCTGCTTGAAACTATACACCGTATCTGACACTATACACCAGGGGTCTCAAACTCGCGGCCCGCGGGCCATTTCAGGCCCGCTAGACGATATTTTGCGGCCCGCTGCCTGACAGTAAAGTTTAATGCTAATGCGGCCCGCGCGTTTTCCCCATTCTCATATATATAATGTGACCCTCCGATTCTTATGTTTTTTTTATATTTGTATAGGTTTGGACGTTGATTATAATGGTAAAAATCGTTTTAAAATCGGACTAAAAGTTTTTATTTTATAGCATTTTATGAGACAAACATGGCCAAAGTGCGGTTTTGAGAAAACACGCCTCGAATGTTGTGTATACATATATCAAAAGTTGAAAAAGTCAGTTAGTAGGTAAAGCACAACCATAATTGTGTAAATCGTAGCAATCTGACACAGTATCAAAGAATCTCTATTAAAGCTGCAAGTATAGTTTGTCCGGAAAAGAAGGTTCGGTTTAGCAACATCAGCCTCTCAGCCAATACAGTGGCAGAGCACATTTCTGAGCTGTCAGGTAACATTTATGATCATCTGTGTGAGAAAGGTAAACATTTCCATGCATACTCAGTCGCTCTTGATGAGAGCACAGACGTTACTGACACTGCACAGCTCGCAATATATGTCCGTGGTGTTGATGATAATTTTGAAGTGATGGAGGAGTTGCTCAAAGTGGTTCCAATGCATGGCCAGACCACTGCTCAGGAGATATTCCGCCAGCTATGTGATGCCATTGTGGATGCCGGTTTACCGTGGAAATATTTTGCAAGAATAACAACCGACGGAGCGCCATCAATGACAGGGAAAATAAATGGACTCGTGGCACATGTTCAAAGAAAACTGGAAGAGGAGGGTGTGGAAAAAGCCGTTGTTCTACACTGCATTATCCATCAGCAGGCCCTTTGCAGTAAATGTCTGAAGTTTGACAATGTGATGTCTGACGTTGTGAAATGCATCAACCATATCAGATCCAGTGGCTTGAAGCACCGGCAGTTCCTCGCCTTTTTAGAGGAAATAGAGTCAGCATATGAGGATGTTATCTACTTCACCGAGGTACGTTGGGTTAGTGGGGAAACGTCTTGAAAAGGTTTTTTGAGTTAAGAGCAGAAATCAAAGCCTTCACGGAGAAGGATGGGTGGTTGTTCCTGTACTATGTGATCCCAAATGGCTCATGGACTTGGCTTTTTTTGTTGACATTACACAGGAGCTAAAAGTAATCAACTAAAATTTACAAGGCCAGGGGCAGCTTGTCAATGTTGCCTATGACAATGTCAGGGCATTCTGCACAAAATTTATGTTATGGAAAGCCCAGCTTTCTCAGAAAAACCTCTGCCATTTCCCAACATGCAAAGTACTCATGGATTCGGGCACACCATTCAGTAGTAAGTATACTGATGCCATTGCAAAGCTACAGGAAGAATTTGATCACAGGTTTGCAGACTTCAAAACACACAGAGCCACTTTTCAAATTTTTGCTGACCCTTTCTCCTTCAATGTGGAAAATGCCCACCCTACCCCCTTGAGCTTCAAATGCAGCTGATTGATCTTCAGTGCAATTCTGAACTCAAGGCTAATTTCAGTTAGGTGAATGGAAAAACAGACAAGCTTGGACAATTTTTGAGACAATTACCCTCCACACTCAAGCCAAATGCTGCTCAGCTGTGTAAGAAGAAGCGCTGCTAGGTCTCTGGCAACAAGGAGTAGGAGGAAGTAAGTGAAGCCTGTGTTCTTGAGAACCCTTAATGTTTTTTTTTTTTATTATTAAAGGTTTAGCAGATTGTAACAGTTGTATTTTATTGAATTTGAAATCGCTTTTTGTGGAATACTTGATGCGGCCCAGTCACATATAGACTCTACCTCCTGCGGCCCCCGGATAATTTGAGTTTGAGACCCCTGCTATACACCGTGCCTAACACTATACACCGTGCCTAACACTATACACCGTGCCTGACACTATACACCGTGCCTGACACTAAACACCGTGCCTGACACTATACACCGTGCCTAACACTATACATCGTTACACCGTGCCTGACACTATATACGGTGCCTAACACTATACATCGTTACACCGTGCCTGACACTATATACGGTGCCTAACACTATACACCGTGCCTAACACTATGCACCGTGTCTGACACTATACACGGTGCCTGACACTATACACAGTGTCAGTTCTGTGTTTAAAGCAGATTGGAAAGGCATCTACAGTGCCAGTATATAACAACATGCACACTGTGTTATAAAACTTTTATGATTAAAACTTATTGCTTTCCCTAGTACCGTCATTCCACAATACTCAGTGATTAAAATTGATTGCAAAGGCGTAATTCGTAACACTATGCCAAAACACTAGCATTCAGTGATTAAACTTGATTTGACCTTTTTTTCCATCATTTTCTTTCCCAGCCATGCCATTTCACAGACTATGCAACCGGATGTTTCGTCAGATTAAACAAATGCAAATATCAGCTGTATGTAGTATTACGTATCTTAAAACAAGTCAATGAAAATGCGAAAACAAATAAGTTTAGTAAATTCAACAAATAATTTATTTCCCTCGAATTTAAACTGAAACTTTAAAAGGAACGCTCATTCTTGTTACCTAAATCCCAAATAATTTCAAACATTAGGTCTATCAGACGTCCAAAAGTCTATAGGTTCTGAATCAACTCCAGCGTTGAATGTGCTGATATGTCATTAGTCTTGGATGAGCTGTTGTGCCGACAGCCTTGATGTATCACAATGATATATTCTAAATGGGGGGGGGGTGATATACAACATGTAATATATCACTGTAATATATATATATATATATATATATATATATATATATATATATATATATATATATATATATAATGAGATTATAAGCAGCTATCATTAGGCACATGAATATTATCTGCAACGTTATATCTGTACTTAAAATATATTAACTTTAGGAAGTAAATGTTTCAAAGTTTAATTTAAAAAAAAACAATAAGAATAAACGATGATGGAACGTGGTAGAGATGGTTGTATCAAGTGTACAGACCCAGTACGTGACACACTTTCTAGAACGTACACGGTCTACATCGATGAAATTGACTCAATTATCATGTAGTCGACAGATGTTTCTATATGATCATAGTAGTAATAATAATTCGTAATTCCTCGTCGTCGACTATGTTTTCATTGTGTTGCTGGTGTTGGCAACTATGAGTTGAAAACCCTCATTGATAGTTTTTTTTTTTTTTTTTTTGCTGGGCACAGCAGGGTCCCTGTGTTGACCAGAACGTTTTGTGTCATGAAAATGCCCGACATAGATCATGTTAGACGTGTGGCAATATTTGCTGATTTTCAGCGGTCGGTACTGATTTTAGGAAGACACGTTGAGATTCATGTCTGGCCCCGACACGATTATAATATCGGTTAATCGGGTTATGCACTGCATTGGCTTCTAACCAGTATATGGCTGAATCAGTACATATTTATATCGCCACCGTTTAATACCACAGTGGTACGCTACCAATATATTCCAGAAATTCACGCCGAGATGCTAATCAGGACTAAATTAATTAACCTTTTCCATGAGGAGTTAACGCGTATGCGACCTAATGTATTGGTAGACCTTCATGTGAACCTAATATGATGATTAGGGCCTCACGCATGTGTGGATTCATCGTGGTTACTTAATGTGTAAATTGCTGTTCTGCCATCTTGAGAAATACTGATATCACTGCGGACATCATTAGCGGACTAAAAGCACCACCTTGCGCGCTACGAATATTATCGTAGTACGAAAGGAACTCCGGATACCTCTTCAGTCATTCCCTCAGTGGTTTTGAGTTCATCTAACTCGGCTGCTTTGACAGAGAAGTTTAATTCCCGCCTGAAATGCAAATATTCAGCAGTGTTTCGACAATGTGGAAACTTCAACTTCCGAAAGCTCTTCTGACTTAACTGCCATCCATCCGTGCCACTTTGACCTTATAAACTTGATAGGCCGTCAACAGTGTATGTGTTCCGCTCTAAATGTTGGCTCTCTACAATCTCAAAGCTATTTGCTTTTGCTGTAGTTCTCACTTTTCTAATTTGACTCTGCGATAGTGTTACTACGACGTTCGTTTTATGAAAGCTCTTATTTGTCTTTGCGTGTCTATTTGATCATTTACCCACCGATCATCAGTGCTTTGTCCGACAATATTACGGCAAGATATATGTAGATGACATCACCGGCCGGCAGTTCACAAATCTAGGCTCGGAAATGTAAACTCACAACTGACTGAAGAAATCCCGATATTTCAGCGAAAAGTAAAACGTCTGGATTGATGTGTTGCAGAATAGTAATTCGTCTATTATTGTGTGGACCAACAGCGGTATCTCGTGGAGTGTTGCTCTCAGATACGGACGATGATCATTACTGTTCATAATATCCTTGGCAAACATCATTGGCGGACGTGCAAGAATACACATCGCTGTATCATGCCATTCCTAGAACAGTCATGGCCACATTGACGTTGTGTATGCACGTCACAATTGATATTACACCGATGATGTATCGCTAGCCACTGGAAAGGTTCATTATCCCGTTGTTTACAAAGCATGCTCGATTAGCGTCCGAACATGTATTATCGTTGGTTTTCTAGATAATCCCTTCAGCTTTAATAAAGACATCGGGGAGGAGAAAGTGTCTGCTTGTGTCTTAAATCTTTTCCTCTATTCGACCATGATTGTTTGGCTCTCGAGTTTAAGAAGAACAAACACGCACGGATTCGTCGTTGAGCATTGGCTTGTCCATGTCAAATGTGCCATCACGCATTTCAACTATTATCGTCTAATTTTCTTTCTATGACAGTAGTGCCAACCACAAACATATGAAGTCGCTGTTGTTTTGCATTGTTTATTTTTTCAAAATCACCCTAGGCATTTTTTCGGTACCCTTTAATTTAAATTGGGCTAGCACGTCGAGTCAAGGCCATCCGTTCTTGTATTGCCGAAAATGGTGTTCCGCTTAGGTCGGCTAACATGGCGAGCTCTTTATACTTGACTACGTTTATGGCTTTCGTGTCAATTTGTATAGCAATCTATAGCGCCTTTTTCAGCCACTCTTTTGAATAGATCCACAACAAGGTAGATAAGACCATTGTCGTGTAAGATGCTGCATATAGACGTGTGTAAATTTACGCAGGCATTATCGCGTAAGGATGTACGATCGTCGTTTTATTTATAGGAAGACCCAGTAATTGAACATAGGGTACATATTTTGTGCAATCACGTTTATATGAACTTACCGAAGTGTTTCACTGCTCAAATGAAGGATACTGACCAAGTGCAAATCATATATTTTCTGTTCGTCCGTTTTTATTTTCCACGTATACCCTATCTACTTATTTGCAGACAGACCTTAGAACAGGGTCGAACAAATATTTGTCTATTGCACCAAAGGTGTATTGGGCTCGCTGTCAGAAATGACCGTGGTTACGGTGGAAATATAATTTAAAATATTCGGATTTTGATGTGCTCACGGATACCTTCGTGGTATTACGCAGTATTGTATTCGGAAAACTTTTGCACTGCCGTGTTGATTTATGTTCATAATTTAGCCCATTTTTAATCTCTATAGAAATGTTATATAATAATATATGCATCAGCGTGCTGTACCAATCTGTCTCTATGATACTGCTGTGCGTCAATCTCTGGCAGAAGTTTGTGGTATGGTTGATCATCTGCGCGGAAGTGTTATCAGCATGTAACACTTCGAACTGACCAGCGTATCATGTGACAGGTGTGCGTCATAAGGTATTTCTTTAACCACTTATTGGTTCGATCATTTTTGTTAAAATAATTCTCGACGGCCCACTTGATCACGAGGATTTGCTCTGATATTGTAATAAACATCCGATTCATTCTGTCATTATCTCTGATATTGTAATAAACATCCGATTAATTATGTCATTATCTCTGATATTGTAATAAACATCCGATTAATTATGTCATTATCTCTGATATTGTAATAAACATCCGATTCATTATGTCATGATCTCTGATTTAATTTCTCTTCCTTGCAATACATAGTTGCTTCTCTTTGTCAAACCATTACCGGAAATTATAACTGCGTTATTGAAGTTAATAGCCTTGAAGGACTGCTTCGTTAAACGTAAGCTATATTTAACGCCAGTACATCATGGGAAAGGGATGTACTATCTGTAACATCTACAATGTTTCTTTCTCGCTTTATTTGGGAACCCGACAGGTACATGATAGGCTTAATGAGGCTTTCCTTGCTTACGACAATCACTTATATGTGAACAGGATTTGCATTTTGGTCCAGGCTGAGACGTTCTAGGATCAATTTCGATGCAGACAAATGAGTCCCCGCGGACATATCAGCGTTCCTAATTATCGTTAGACGATCTATCCGTACACTTACATAACGGTACCTTTGGTGTTAATCCCAAGCAATGTTACACGTATATTTCGAGGACAATTATCACGTGGATCATACACGATGAAAGTACCACGCCGCATATTATATTTAATGCAGGTTTGGTAATTCCTGTTACGGGTTATGACGTCTTGCAACCACAGTCATGTAGTCGGGGTTCCACTTGGACAGGAAAACTTGTATGGACGTGTCAGCAATACCTACGAATGTTTTTTTGCATCGAGCATGATCGTATCACAAACGCACGCGTAGTGTTAATTGTTTTATGTTGTCATCTTTGGTACGATAATTCGGTTTATTGAGCAAGCAGTCATGGTGAACACAGTCGGTGATCAGGGATGTTGACTTTGATATTCACATTCGATTATGCGAATATTTATCTGGAACCTCCGTGTAAAGTGTGTATACAGTGTGTAGTTTGGAATCAAACAAATATCATCCGCTATTACCACACCTTGTAAATACTGGTGCTCCATTTTCTCGGGCATCCACGTATCGCTGCAGTAACAAACTAAACAGTATTACGTATGTGTCACAGAATAAGGATAATTGTGTGTTTAATGAGTGGACATATTTGCAAGGTTTTACACAGAAAAATAATGAATCACGGATATGCAAATGGACGAGTTGTCTGTACGTATGTATATACGTATTTCTGTGCTCATGTTAGAGCCATGAAAGGTGAGCGTGTTGAGTACAATGTTGTGTCATTTCGATCAGATGATGTTTTTTGAATCTTAGTTTGATTTACAGAAGAATATGTGAGTTTTATTTTCTTTCCACGCGGTTATTTGAATCTCACCACGTTCATTGTAAGAACTTACATGAGATTATGTGAATCTCGCTTTCATTGTAAGAAATTCCATTTGGTTGTCTGAATCTTACATACATTGTAAGACATTGCAAGATGTTATCAAAATCTCACATTCCTTGTAAGAAATTGCATGATGTTATCTGATTTTCACTTTCTTTGTAAGAAATTACACGAGGTTATTCGAATCTCGCTTTCATTGTAAGAAATTACACGATGTTTTCCGAATGTCACTTTCCTTGTAAGAAATTATACTAATGTATCGTATCTCACTTTCTTTGTAGAAATTACATGAAGTTATCTAAATCTGGCTTTTATTGTAAGATATTAAATGAAGTTATCTCAATTTCACATTCATTGTAAGAAATTACATTGATGTTATTGGAATCTCACTTTATTGTAGGAAACTTCATGAGGTTATCTGAATGTCCGTTTCATTGTAATAAATTACACGAGGTTACCTAATTCTCACTTTCATGTAATAAATTACACGAGATTACATAATTCTCACTTTCAATTTAATCAATTACACGAGGTGAAAACGTACACCAGGTTAATTCAATCTCACAATAATTGTAAGAAATTACACGAGGTCAATTGAATTTCACATTCTTTGTAAACAAGAACAAGAGGTTAACATTTTTTGTTTGTTTGATTAGGATTTTTAACGTAGCTTCAACAATTTTTCAGTCATATCGCTACGATGTCTGCAGTGAGGCAGTTTATAGTGATGTCTAGCACTGAGACATCATGCCGCGGACATGTAGCATGATGTCTCACCCAGTCACATTATCCTGACACCAGGCCGACCAGTCCTAACACTAACCTCTTTATGCTGAGCGTCAAGCGAGGCAGCTGTTAGTACCATTTTTGTAAGTCTTTGATATGACTCGGCCGGGGATCGAACCGACGACCTCCAGCTTCCGGGGCGGACGCTCTAACCACTAGGCCACCGAAGCGGTTGACAAGTTAACAGAAGCTCACTTTCCTTGTAAGCAAATATATTAAATTATCTGAATTTCACTGTCCTTATAAAAGATTGCATGCAATTTTCTTAATCTTTCATTGTAACAAAGTACATGCGTTTATCCGAAATTGCACGAGCTTATATAAATCTCATTTTCATTGCACGAAATTGCATGAAGTTAGCTGAATCTCATTTGCATTGTAAAAAATTACTTGAGGTCTTTTGCATCTCAGTTACCTTGTAAGAAATTACATGAGGTTTCTGAATATTACTTTCATTGTAAGAAACTACACGTGGATATATGTATCTCACCTTCATTATAAGAAATTATATAAGGTATATGTATTTCACTTTTATTGTGAGAAATTACATTAGGTTATCTTAATCTCACTTTCATTGTGAGAAATTACATTAGGTTATCTTAATCTCACTTTCATTGTGAGAAATTACATTAGGTTATCTTAATCTCACTTTCATTGTGAGAAATTACATTAGGTTATCTTAATCTCACTTTCATTGTGAGAAATTACATTAGGTTATCTTAATCTTATTTTTATTGTAAGAAATTACATAAGGTTATTTAAATATCCTGTTCGCGTTACGAAATTACACGAGGTTATCTGAATCTCCCTTTCATTGTCCGAAATTACTTGAGATTCTTTAAATCGTACCTTCTTACATTAGTATAAGAACCACTTTAAATCGTACCGTCTTACATTGTATAAGAACCACTTTAAATCGTACCGTCTTACATTTGTATAAGAACCACTTTAAATCGTACAGTCTTACATTTGTATAAGAACCACTTTTTCATTTCATCTTTGTGAATTTACAGAAGACAATGTAATGAGACATATTTTTTGACATAATCAATGCATATATATATATATATATATATATATATATATATATATATATATATATATATATATATATATATATATATATATATTCCATAAAATTCCACCTTTCGTCACATTGACTTGTGTAGTCATTTGATCTAAGCATCTATTCAGGTCTATCCTGTTAATGTATGTTGTTTTACTTTTCGGACCCTCAGATATATGGGACGTCTATGTTTGGTCATAATGACGGCAAATTCCTGGTTGCAAGACTGCGTTAAAGCAGATATGCTTTTACATGGCCCACCACTACCATATAACTAACAAAGTTTCTGTCTCGTAAGCAAATCCTTTTTATCTAATGGCACCATTTCCGTAACCGCGATATCAGTATTACTACTGTACCATATTTACCATATATGTTGGGACACTGTATTTCTTGGGACACCATAAATTAAGTTTAAACGTAATAGTTTGTGCCCTGTATGTTCTTGGAAACATCGTTGTTTCGAGCTGTAAGTGTTTGGAAAATCTTTAAATCATTGGAAAATTAGATGTCGGACAATGGACTTCAAAAGTATTTAAAATATATAAAACTATGTACTCAAGATAAAACTCTTTAATCACGGCAGTAGGATATTGTTTTAGCTTTTTTATAACTTGAAAAACTTTCTCTTTTATTCCTGCCTTCATGAATTAATCACATGATTTTATTTTCTCCACATTTTCTGGGCTACGTTGGGTCACTGATGTCCGTGTACGAAACACTATGTTGCGTCACTTTAAAAATTGTTCCGTTGTTCAAATATTTTCTAAAATTAATGTGAATACCGGTGTACAGTAACCAAAATTAGCTTCCATATCTCGTTTGTCTATTTATATTCCCAAAAAGTCACAAATATTTGCACACTTTAAATAATAAATTGTCTGCTTTCCGATGTCAGCTTGCGATTTGCGAGGTTGACTTGCTCTGTAATGAAAACAACCTTTGTCTTTTATGTCCTGTTGGTAAGTTCAGGCACGGAGTTTACAAATCTATGGCAGTTCACCAACCGGTCTTATATGTAATTGGCATTAGTAGTTACAATTAATACAAAGAAGAGTTGAGGTTAAATAGTGATGCTATTTTTGTACCCTGTGTTGTTGAAAAGATTTTCACTTGCACTCTAGTGAATGTGTTTTTCAAAGAAAATTTTTTCTTTGCGAGATCCTGTCATACAATAAACCTAGATATAATTTAGTCTTGGTTACATTGCACCAAACACTTTATCAGGCGTAAATGGGTGCGGTCTTCAATAGAGCGGATGATTATTTCTCTCTCGTTTGCGAAATCGTCTGCTGCTCGTCTAGTTTGCACGAAATCATCACATGATTTTATTTTCTCCAAATATTCTGGGCGACGCTTGGTTATGGATGTCCCTGCATGAAGCTCTATATTATGTGTCAGGTTAACATTTGTTCAATTGTTGCAATTTCTTAAAAAATCACTTGAATACCGGTGCAAAATAACCGAAGGTTGTTTCCATGACTGCGAATATTGCGAATTTTAAAATCGGCTGATTCAAATTGCTTCATGGTCGGCTTCCGATGACGGTTTGCTTTGCAATAAAATAATCTCTGATTATGTAAATGTAACAAAAGTTGGCTTCTGAGATCTACTTGATTTGTGGAAAAAGAACATTATATTTGATGTCATGTCGGTAAGTTCGAAGACGGTCTTCACTGTTCGTTCGCAGTTGTGTTTATTCACCACCCGGGCTTATATATTTTTGGCAGCTGTAGTAATAATTAATACAAAGGAACATTGATGTCTGCGGGAACAAGTAATGATACTTGTGTCACCAGTTCTGGTGAAAAGATTGTCACTTACGTTTACGTGAATGTGTTTTCAAATAAACTTTTTTTCAGGATATAGCAATACAGTAGATATAATTCAGTCTTGATTATTTTGCACCTAACACTGTGTCTTACGTGAACGACAGCAATTCGATTGATTATTTCCCTCTTGTTTGCGAATTTGTTGGTTCAAGTATTCAGTCGTATAGCATATTCTAACCCTTGAGTACAACCAAACACAATTTGTTTCTCAATGTTCAGGTCAATAAACAGCGTGGATTGTGTTATAGCACAACCAAACACAATTTGTTTCTCAATGTTCAGGTCAGTAAACAGCGTGGATTGTGTTATATTACATAAGCGATGCACGCTACTATATGGAATCCAATGCTACACATCCTGATTTTGCATTGTATTCCTTAATGTTAATGTTAAGGGGAAAAATAATAAATGATAAAAATACAAGGTTAGTTTCTTTCGTTTTATTATCGAATAAATATTTTGTGTCTATGTTCTATTGCAACGTGCACGGGGAGGGGGGGGGGGAGCACAAATTCAGTACAATTTTATTTCGCTTGTCTATAACATAACTGGAAAAAGGTTTCACCATACGTTTTGGGACAAAACAAAATTATTTTCCTGTCCCAATATATACGGTAAGTACAGTAATCTTTCATGGCGGTGAAATTTGTAAAAGAAATCAGGAGCGACTCGTAAGCGGCTGTAAGGAATCTTTTCTCTCATGCAATAATTGCATTAAACCATTGAACCAGCAGCCAGTAATTACTATGAGAAAGGTGTAATTATCATGCATTTATTACCAATCATTTTCTTTAAGTCTTTATTATTTTCCAGCTATGAAAAAGATGGAATTATCACTCATGTATTACAAACTATGAATCAACTGTCATATCAAGCTTTTGTTACCTAGACCCTTGATTGGTATGCTTATGGTATTTAAACGACCGTCATGGTTTATCTGGCTTGATCATGTCAAGTGATAAAATACAGCAATTTATTTAGTTTCATATGAGCACCTATTCCTAAGATTATATACCTTGAGCAGCAGAGAGGGTGAACCCTACAACGTTTTCAGACAAAATTTTGATTGAATCATTAAAACGATCCTTCCTACGATCTCATTTTAACCAAAAAAAATGTCTCAGGGGCAAACCCTACAACATTTTCAGACAAAAAATTTATTGAAATCTTAATGAGCCTTCCCTACGAAATCTCATTTTAACTAAAAAAATGAAAACGGAGACTTTTACGATTTTTTAATCAATTTTGGTCGCAACTTGTTGTCATTCACCCTCTCTGCTGCTACAGGTTAACAAAAAATAATAAATGATTTTAACCGAATATTTGATCAAGTCCGATACGATATCGTGTCCGAGGATCATGCAAATTTATTGTTGCGAATCCGTACGGGGTTGACTGAGCATGACTAAAGAAGTTTTTAAATTGATTGAAGTCCATATCAGAACACCATGTCTGCCAAATATTTCGTAGCGTATGTGTATCAACTCCGTTGAATACAGAAAGAATATTGCAGTTATCTCTGATGACTTTTGGAACCTGAGTGTAGCGTTGAGTGACATATATCACGTCAGTGTTTTTGTGACGCCCCCGGGAAAAGATCCTAGCAGGATTTTTTTGTTTATCTAACATTATATCGTCGTATACGACTAAATTGTTAATATCTCCATCAATATCATCAATGCTCGGTGCTTCATCGATATCGGTTATAAACTCAATAATACCCTCTCCGGATTTTTATACCGCGCTGTCGTTAAAATCTTTTAGCACTTCATAACATCGTTGATCATCTACGCTAGGGGCAATTAAATACAACTTATCCCACTTCATCCATCTCATTATTAAATTGAGTAACAATTGCGTTTTACCGGATCCAGATGGCCCGATTATAATCATCCGGATAGAGTTTGGTAGCGCTGCATGATGCTTAACTGGTTCTCTTGTTTTAGTCGCTGAAAAATCAATTATATCCATATCTCTATACATAAATTATGGATCTATATTGTGTGAAGTGTAAAACGCGTACTGGCACAGATGGCGTGACAACGATTACAACCAGAAATAACCGATCAGCGCTTTCTGGTAAATGCGTGCAATGTGGTACAAAGAAATTTAGATTTGTGTCTATGAGATCTGATTTTAAAAAAAAAACGAGGAGGTGATATCGCAGCCAAATTGGCAAAGCTCCCTGGAACCCCATGGGCAAAATACTCCGGAGAAAAGCACCTTCCAGGATATAGCTACTGTGGACCGGGAACCAGACTTGATATCAGACTCAATGATCAAAATCAGTCCCGACCCGGTGAAGAACCAATAAACGCCATTGATAAGGCCTGTCACCTTCATGATGTTGCTTATAAAAGCAGCAATTTGCAACACAGGCATCTAGCAGATGTGAAATTAATTCATGCGTTAAATGCTATTCCTGATAAATCCTTCAAAGAAAAATTGGCTTCATTTTTGATAAAATCGGCTATGAAAAGTAAATTGATGTTAGGTGCCGGTAATTAATAATATGGAATCAAGTTATTATTCCCCAAGAGGATACTGGAGGGGTAAATCAGCAGTCCATAAACTCGCTAGCGCTGCAAAAGTGAAAAAAACCACTGCGGCTAATTGGTTATCCAAACAGGCACTATGGCAAATTTATCTACCACCGCCTAAACAAATTCAATTCTCGCATTTTGATGTGACAGTTCCTAATGAAGTTCATCAGGCTGATATATTATTTCTGCCACATGATCGTGGTTACAAATACGCTTTAACCATAGTTGATATTGCAAGTCGATACAAAGAAGCAGAACCGTTAAAAACAAAATCAGCCACTGAAGTCGCTTCTGCATTTGAGAGGATTTATCGACGAGGTCCTCTGCACTGGCCAAATCTATTGCAGGTTGATCCTGGCAAGGAATTTCAGGGTGCAGTGTTATCTACAATGAAACATCATAATGTCACCATACGACGAGGGCATACTGCGCTACATCGCGATCAGGCCATTGTAGAACGATTTAATCGGACAATTGCTGAGCGGTTATTTGGATATCAATACGCAAAAGAATTCATTCAAGAAAAAAGATCCCGTGAATGGGTTAAAAGGTTACCATCTGTGATTACTGCACTGAATAACGAGATTACTAGAACAATCAACATGAAACCTATCAACGCTATTAAAAAGAAGTCTATACCCGTACAACCACAAAAAGATTTCAAAGAACCAATTCTTGGTAGTAATGTCACTGTTAGGTATTTATATGAACCAGGAGAGCTTGAAGGGGGTAGAAAAAGGGCTACTGATCCTATTTGGAGTGTTACTGCACACAAGATATCTAGTATAACACGATCACCTGGTAGACCTCCAGTCTATAAACTGGATTCAACTGCCCCTCAACGTGGATTTACTCGACAACAACTACAGGTAATTCCCGAGGATACTCAATTGCCACCGCATGGTCTTAACTAGCGCCGTTGCGCCTATTGCACTCAAGACAAGTCAACATCACATTGTTTCTGACATGACCAAGATTGTTATTTTTTCTGTCTACGGTGAATTGGCGAGGATCCTTATCCGAATACTGCCAACGCATTATACAATTGCAACTCGCGCAGTGATTATTCTGTTGTTGTTTCAGCGTAATTATTAATTTAGCATCAATATCAAATTCTCGTTGTTTTTTTTTTGTCCTGTTGTTTGTAACCGGAGAGTTTTTTATTAATGATGCTAACATCAATATCACTTATTGTTGTGTCATTATCATCGAAAACAACTCTTCGAAGTTGGTTTATTTTTCGTACTCTGGATACTGCGAGATAGACTAAATTCGACCATTCGATGTGATTATCCACCATCCAAACAATTGTATCCGATATAGTCAATCCCTGTGAAGAGTGTATTGTTGCTGCGTATCCTAGCGTCCACGGGGATTTATTAGGACGCAATGCATTTTCGACGACGCTGATATCAACCAGCACAATATCATTTAATACGAGAATTTGTTTTTCACTCTGTCCTGGAATATCAACTTCAATGTTCTGTTTTCGTGTATCCGATGGCCTATAACAAAGGGGTACTGGAAGCGTTGCAAATTTTTCTTTATGCAATTCAAATAGCTTCATCTGAAGTGTGTCCCTGACTATTTTTCTACTTGCAATTATCAAATCATTTGGTCTCCATGTTTCCCAGAAATCATTCATTGGAGTTTCTGAAATCACTTCACGCGCTATTTCGCATTGGATTCTATCCGGTTGTAATCTAATTAGCGCTTTGAATTCTCGTAATCGTTCATCTATTGATCTATAATCAGTGGTAATTTCTTCATAATAGTCTACAAAACCCCTTAGCCATTCATGTGGAGATGCACCGACAAATGGTGGTGGTTGGCGGTGATCACCGCACATGACGACTTTTGTGTTTTTGTTTAACAACCACTCAAGAAATGTTTGTAATACATCTAATGACACTGTGCATATTTCATCCCAAATTATGATTTCAGGAATGAATTTATCACCCATACGCTCAGGAGTCCATTTGTCACCCTTCCATCGAAAGAAACTGTGGTAAGTGCAAGCATTTACCCCTCGCTGTATCAACTCTCTGGCGAGTCTGTGAGTCGGTGTTAGCACAATCATGGTTGACCGACGAAATAATTCAATTGCACGAGTTGTCTTTCCTGACCCACCACAACCGTTTAAATAAATTGTCTTGTATCTACATACTGGATCAGATACCGGTGGTGCATTAGAAAACTCTGATTGAATTTCAATACGGTTACAACAAAGATATTTATCATCCATGGCAACGTCTGCGGATTCACAATACTCATGTAGCATCTCTTTTTTAAATCGCCAACGCCCCCAATTTTCTTCGGGATCTGTGAATGCCGCTACAGCTGATTTGTACTTATTGTGTATATACATCGAATCAGTGGCCACTCTAACCGCGGTATTAGGAAATCTATTTATCATCGAAAATAGATTAATAGAAGCATAGGCTAGCATTGAACTTCTCAAATGTGTGTACTGGGAATTATATCCATCACAGTAGGTAACAACCGTACCTAATTTCTCACCACTGGATAGAAAAGCATCCTTACGGGATACAAGTTTTCCCTGTTTCATTAAATCCGCTACAATAAAATCGTA
Organism: Unio delphinus; assembly: GCA_029339505.1. NCBI lineage: Eukaryota > Metazoa > Mollusca > Bivalvia > Unionida > Unionidae > Unio > Unio delphinus. Next base: position 2,248,969 of record JAQISU010000156.1, on the reverse strand, counting down.
TTCAGCGACGTCTATGATCAACCGCGAAGAATATTTTGCGTTGTCGTATCGTCCACCCTGGGTAAATTTACCGATTATTCTTCGTCCGAGATCCTTTGCTTGTTATTTTTTACTTTCAAATAACTTCTTAGACCAATTTATGATTTCTTCTTCACTGAAATCTGGACACTGTTTTCGTAGTTCGCTGATTATACGATCTAGATCGGGTAGTGGTAGCCAAACTTCTTTCTGAGCTCGATAGCATATAATAGCCTCGGAAACAATCAACGATATTAGCATACCACAATCAATCATATATCGTAGTAACACTATTGGCATCCAGGCCTTTTCAGATAGGTGTCTACCGAGCCAAACATAACTACACGGATGTAATCCTGACGCTAATTCAAATGATATCACACGAGCGAATCCGGTTAAATCAAAATCAGGCAATGGTCCATTAATCGCAACACGAGTCATTTCATGCGTGGGTGTCCAAATCGTTTGAAGTACTCAGCACATTCCCCATATCCGAGAAAACTTCCGGGATAACACGCGGCTATATCAATTGAAATCATACCATCACGTGAGTATTTCGTATTCCACAGTCCTCCATGACCAAATTCGACGCAACTCAATTTAACATCCTCGAGAAAATCACTTCGTGTTGGACGCCATGAGTTTTTTTCTCTTGCGAAGTGAGCTACCACTGATGGAATAGTAAAACTATCCGTGAGTAGTTTTTCATGGGAATTCTCCGGTGAAAAATCACTAGCGATTTTTCTCATTCTATTATCTAATTCTTCAATGCGATATAATTCGCCATTCGGTCTTACAAATTGATCAAATCCTATTTCGGGATCTTCATCACTTCTAAGTAACCACACTGACACAGGATCATCTTTACACAACGCATGAATAGCATCAAATAATCTCTCTTCATAGAAAACATCCCCGACGAACTCCTTAGGGATATATTTCACGGTTCGTTCTCGTGGAAATAATGTTACCTCAGGTGTCCACGCGTGTTTGTTATGATCAATAATCTGTATTGGCGCTCCATTTTTGTTATATTTCGGTTCGTATAAAACCTCTCCGGTTATCGTCATAACGGTTATTGGGAATCGTAATGATGTTTCTAATTTAGCTATATCAGAAATCTTTGCACCGTGTTGTTTTACCGTTAATTCCCACTCGGTTATTTTCCTACGTCGCAGATCAGTTAGTTTATTTCCCCGGGACGCATTTGTGAAATGTTCTATTATTCGTTCTGCTACACAATTAAGCCCTGACGAATATTTCATAGGAGCTAGTTTTGCGATATCGGGTTTATCATTTAACGGATATATCCCATAAACCATTGCTGTTACGGGATAAGATCTTTCGTAGTATGGTTTGTCAATGCCGGTTAGAATTCCTGGTTTGGAATCTCTACTCACAATGACAGCTTTTTTATTCTTGAGAATTGGTTCAAATTTATCCCTAATAATCCATTTGCCATCGACTTCGATAATGAATTTGATTCGGAAAAAATATCTTTTTCCCCCAACACGTGAAATTATCACTGCTGCTTTTTCATCATTCATGGTAGCGTCAACAACACCATCAACTCGAAATGTTGACCAACAATAAGATGCTCCATCACGCTTGAATTCATTAAAACAGTCTCTGATTTTACTAATCATGGCTTTATCAAGAATTGTATTCTTTGGTGTATTAGAAACTATATCGAGATTGAATTGAGCATCTTTCCAGGGTAATCTCTTGGACGTTTTTTTTGGTTTATCGAGATTAAATTTAGGATTAATTTTTAATAATCTCTTAAACTCTTTCATGTTTCCGTCTATTAAACGTTTTTTTGGTTTATCGAGATTAAATTTAGGATTAATTTTGTTACGTTTTTTTGGTTTATCGAGATTAAATTTAGGATTAATTTTTAATAATCTCTTAAACTCTTTCATGTTTCCGTCTCTTGGACGTTTTGTGGGTTTATCGAGATTAAATTTAGGATTAATTTTTAATAATCTCTTAAACTCTTTCATGTTTCCGTCTCTTGGACGTTTGAGATTAATTTTAGGATTAATTTTGTTACGTTTTTTGGGTTTATCGAGATTAAATTTAGGATTAATTTTTAAAAATCTCTTAAACTCTTTTATGTTTCCGTCTCTTGGACGTTTGAGATTAATTTTTAATAATCTCTTGTTACGTTTTTTGGGTTTATCGAGATTAAATTTAGGATTAGTCTTCAATAATCTCTTAAACTCTTTCATGTTTCCGTCTATTGGACGTTTTTTTGGTTTATCGAGATTAAATTTATTATTAATTTTCAATAATCTTTTAAACTCCTTATCAGCATTGAATTCAGCATTTTTCGAAGGCGTTCTCCTTAATTCCCTCATGCTATATTTAAAACAAGCATTTAAATGAAGAATTTATATATAATGAATCACTGCAAGTGGCTTATGATTGGATCAGTATCCCCGTGTAACAAATCATGCAGAAATGAGTTTTGTGGGTATCATATGCAAAGCTTTCGACGTGGAAGCCTTGGCCCGTTACCCTGCATACGATGTGGGGTTGGGGTCAGGGGAAAATCTCAGTTGTGTTTGAATTGCGGTGGTAAGCGATACAGGGAGTTGAAGCGTTATTATGATAAAAGAATAAAAAATGGACAATCAATCAGAAATTATGACCCTGAAAAAGTCCCTGACACTGACAACGTCCCTGACAAAATCATAAGAACTCCTCAAGACTACATCGAAAGATTCATCATTAAACCAAACAATGAATTAGACAAACAATAGTATTTAGTATACGAATGAACCAAGAATTCAGACACCATCCCTTGATTACAAATTATGAAGCATCCAGTGATGGTGTTGTAAGGCACTGTAGACTGAAGAAACCAGTTGGTGCTGACAATGGTATGGGGTATTTGGTGTTCACTGTTAAGGGAAAGAAAACTTATCGCAATCATCGTTTCGTGTATGAATGCTTTTATGGATTGATCGAGCATGATTTTGTTATTGATCATATCGATTCTAATCCAAAGAACAATTCTTTATCAAATCTGCAGGCTATCACACAAAGTGAGAATACCAAACGAGGAGAGACTGGAAAATGCTCAAAAAAAGCGAGACCAGTAAAATCTTTGAATACAATAACTAACGAAGAAAAAATATTTCAATCAATATATGAAGCCGGCAAGTATTTCGATATTTGTAGAGCCTCAGTACGATTCGTTGCAGAGGGGATTTATCGATCGGCTATTTCAAAAAGGACGGGACAAAAAGTTCAATTTAGTTATGTCTAATGCGTCATATTTTTCATTTAGAAATATATCATTATTATAGAATAATGAATTCTGAAAACATGAATAGCATTTTATCCGAGATTTCAAAATTGAAAAGTTGGGATATTGAACTATCAGATGGGTTAAATCCTGATCAAATCATGTCTGATTTTCAGGATATTGAATACGGAGTTAACAACAATAAATATATGCTACCAAAGAAGTATGCGCTCATCAAGAGAATTCAGAATTCTATTCGGGACTCTCTCGCATTTTCCAGTGACGTAAGTGTGTTCGCTCCGTTGTATACCATCGTAGAACGAATACGAAAAGAATTGGGGTATGAATACGAATTGAAAAAGGAGGTTAATTCTAAAGTTAGAAACCTACGGGCGTTAATTCAAGAAAATGAACAATTTTGATTGACCAACCATTTATCATTATTTGATTGTGACCGTCCCTCATAGAGATTTTAATTTTTTTAGCATGTTTTGATTGATAATGTCAAAAACAGTGAATAAAAAATTGATGGCTGGTTCGGATTGATCAAAAATAGAATGAAGGAAGTGTGATATTAATTATTTTTATAGCAGTTTCCACACTTCCTTCATTATTGATAGGATGAAATAACGCTTCTATGATCGTGTTAAAAATCATCCTACATGTCTGACATTTCATGGTTTTTGAGGGCGAAAACCCGAGGTTTTTTACACAGGATTTTCGAGATTTTTTATCAGATTACACTTTTTAGCCATAATTCGTATCAGATTTTCATTTATTTTTAGCATTTTATGATGGAAATTCATGTAGGATTTGCTTGATTTAGCCCTTTTTGATAAAAAAATCTCAAAAATCCTGTGTAAAAAACCTCGGGTTTTCGCCCTCAAAATCCGACATGTCAAATGTTTTCGTCTGTTAGGTCAGGTTCGGGAAAATTGTTTTGCAATTGAAAAATTGTTTCTGATTTTAAATAATGGTCGATGAAGCATTAACAACCCGATTGACTCGTGAACGACTGGATGCAATTAAGAGATTTGTACCAATTCGTGACTCTGTACGGAATAAACTACAACAACGACAGAGTCTTCAGACTGATTTTGCTGCGGGATCTGAAGAATTGTTTAAACCAGTAGCCACAGCAACGAAGGAGATAGAGCGTGCTATACTGGGAGATGATCCTGACGGTAAAAGAAAAGAAGAGGGTCTTATTCCTGTGTTAGAAAAAATAGCAAAAAGAACTAAACAAACAAAAAAATCCTTGCAATCACTTCCTCAGGATATATCAACCGCTTCGAAACGAAAATTTAAAGGATTTCAGGAAGAACTAGTTAGTGGACTACCTAAATCAATTATATTTACCGAGAGCGCTAAACAACAAATTCTCAACGAGGATATAGACAATTTAGGTGAATTCGCTGCTAACAGCTATGATTCACAAGAGAGGTTTTTCACGGACAATTATTCGGATTATAGAATGTCACATAATGAATGGGCTGATACAGTGTACGAAATAAATACTGGGAGTTTAGATAGAAGGATGAAGGAATACAGAGACTTCAAGAGAAAATTTCAACTCCAAATAAGACAGCCATACGATGAGAAGAAATTTATGGGGAGTGGTCTAGTTGGAAACGCTAGCGTTACATGTCCTGGTAGTGTTCTCAGTGATATATCACGATTAGAGGTTCTTGTAGGAGGGTTCCGAGCTGGAAATAACTCACCGGAAATAATTAATGAAGCAGCTGATATCTGTAGACGATTATTTCAGGGTGGTATCATGGATATCAGCACATATCGAGATTTCATTGGAGAGTTAGTGGAAAGTGGGTATCATAGTGACTGAATTGAAAAGTCAATTGATTAGATAAATAACAATTGAAAAATTGTTTCTGATTTCAAATAATGATCATACACTACAATCATAATAAACCAACCCCCGTCTACGTAGTTAATTCACGGTTTCCGGTTTATAGAGCATACTACGGAGATGGTTTAGGTAATACCATTTTAGGGTTATTTGCGAGAATGGCTCCAAAAGTGATGCCGTTGGCTAAACAATTAGGAATGAAAGCAATTGATGCTATTCGTGATAAGGGTATTGGTGCTGTTGGAGATCTTGCTGGAAAAGCGTTTTCAACTGCGAAGAATAAATTAACATCATTAGTGAAATCACGGATGAAATCCAAAGGATTTTCAAGACCGTTACCGTCTACAGCGGAAATGCCTGCAAGTGTTAGTAGAATTATAAATAACGCAGTAGATGAAAAATTAGCGTCGATGGTTTTAACCCCCGACCAAAGCAATATTGCAAATATGATAGCAGGAAGTGGCTTTAAAAAACTACGACGATGAAAATGGAAAATCGCGATTTAGACTCTGATAAATAGAATAAAATGTTCAAACAGTCATGTGATCCAGCATTTGATATAGACGCCCCAGTTGGCAAGGATGATTCTGTTCGCGATTATCAATATTACGCCTATCATGCCATAGACTCAAATAGTCGAGCAAGAATTGATCTTCAAGTCCATGATACCAGTAAATACTTTTTGCCCTGTGAAGCGTTTATCGAAATCGAAGGAGAACTTGTAACAGCTGATGATACTCCTGCTGTACCAGCACCGTATCCAGCTGGTACTCAAGTCGGGTTTGTCAATAATGGTATCATGGCGCTATTTGAGAGTGCTAGATATCTCATTGATGGAAAAGAAATCGAGTCGATAGATCGCGATGTTGATGTGGCTACAACAATAATAGGGTTAGCGAGATATTCCGATGATTATACAAGATCAGCAGGACCCTCTATGATGTTTGCAAAAGATGTTACAAATACCGCTGGTGGAAATCAATTTGTTGTCAGACGACCAAAAAAAACGTGATAATAGTGATGCTGATGTCGAGAACATGATTATAAACAATGATGTTAATTTCAATCTAGGAGCTGCAACACGTATTTCAATGTTGCAAGGAGCGCGTAAATCATTTTCATGCTCGATTCCACTGCATCATATATTTGGATTCTGTAGAAACGTCCGAAAAGTTATTTATGGAGCGAAGCATACAGTATCGCTTGTACGAAAGAGTGATGATAACGACGCAATTTGGAGGATTCCAGCAGACAATGCAAATCCAAATTCTGATGCCGGTAAAGTCAATTTAACAAAAATATCATTGTGGATGCCAGTGTTGACTCCAGCAATCACCGCAGAAGAACGATTACTATCATTTATGGACCAAGGAGGAAAGTCGTTGTTGAGTTGGCTAACCGTGAGTACAGATGTGAAGCAATCAAATATCAACGGGTTATTCACTTGGAACCTAGCATCAAAACAAGGCGTTTCTGCGCCACGTCATATATTTGTAGCGCTACAGGATAACACACGAGTTGGCGATCAACGTTTCAGTCATATGATATTTGATCAATTAGGTGTGAAAGACGTCTCACTGAGAATAAACGGCCAACAGGAACCATCCGAGGATATACAACTTAATTACACAGAAAATCATATTGCACGAGTTTATCATCGTCTGTTGTCATTTATGGCACGTGATCAAAATGTGGATACTGGTTTGCAAATATCACAATTGGATTTTAAAAATCTGTATCCGATCTATTACTTCTCACTGGAACATCTCGATTTGATGAGACAGTCAGTTGTTGATATACATTTTAGAGCTAATGTGACTCGTGGTGCTATTGCTGATTATAGAGCGGTTGCTGTCATTCTCAGTGATAAATCAATGCTACTTGAAGGTGTTGGTGGAAGAATGAGAGTGGTAGATGCACCAGTGGAAAACATGTAATTGAAATTGTAAACGATTTAGAATCAATCAATTATGTATAACATGTCATATAGTGCTATTAGTGTTGCGTTAACTCCCGGTCAATTAAAAAATTGCAATCGGAATCAGCTAAAAAATGTGGAACCACAATCACGTTGAAACCCAATCAAATGACTGGTGGTTCAAATAAACTATCGCTGACAACTCGTCAGGTGAAACATTTCAATGATGCACTAGTAGCAAAAAAGGGTATTCAGATTACTCTCTCTGCGGCTGCTATCAAAAATATGATTAAAACAGGCGGTATATTTCCGTTGTTAGCTGCGATTCCAGCATTGATTGCAGCAGCAGCCCCAGCGGTGGCTAAAGCGGCAGCGTTAGAAGCCGTTGGTACTGCAGCAGGAATGGCACTAAAGAAGGCAACTGGGAAAGGATATAAAAAAAAGGGAAAGGGTCTAAGACTACCAGGAACCCCGTATTCGTGGTACAGCGGAAAGGGTCTAAGACTACCAGGAACCCCGTATTCGTGGTACAGCGGAAAGGGTCTAAGACTACCAGGAACGATTTATTAATTCAGAAATCTTCGATGGTTCCCATGTCCAATTTTGATTTAATGGATGCTGCTAAAAAACTAGCGATTAAAAACTTCAGAGGTGTCTTTATGAAAGATCAATTACCACATCAACCAAACAGCGTTGAAACCGGAATCATTAATTTAGATAACAGCACCGGACCTGGAACTCACTGGGTTGCATACGCTATTGATCCACGTGGGATTGTTTATTTCGATTCATATGGATTAGCCCCACCAAAAGAGTTTATGCGTTATATAAAAACCCTTCCAATGAAGACTTGGTATTCTACGCTACCAACACAACAAATGAATGACCCACCAATATGTGGCAGCGAAGTATTAAATGTCCTTAACGCTATTTCTAACTCCTTGAGTAACCCAAGCGGAAAACCACCACATGTTGTCGTGAATGAATACACTAGTAATCGCTGGAGAAAATCGAAAATTTTTCAACGAAGTCGTCAAAAACGATTTTAGAGAGAGAAAGAGTTTTACAATAACATGATTGATATTTGGGGGAGATCTTTGAAACCCAAACCCGATGGCACTGCACCACCTGATTCTGTCAAGGATATAAAAAAAATAATTGAAGATGAAATCGCTGAGACGTTGAACTTAACAAATGTTGATCCTAATGAAATAGTTGTATTTCAAGACAAACAGGGTAAATTGAAATCCAGTGATGTGTCATTGAATGACATTTTGATACGGCAGCGCGACGCCGCTGAAAACTCTATTGCGCTGTATTCCAGCGACGGACGACTTAAACCAGGTGCACTTGTGTCTACGATCACCGACAAGATTGCCGCCCACGACCATGAGTTGGATAATTCTCTGTTAGAACTAGCAACACTTCAATCTAAAATTGAAGAACAGTTTTCAGTTTTTCGCAAAAATGTCGTACATAAATTCTTTGGAACACCGCTTCTGGTTGGCATGACTCTCGCTGAAATTAAAAACTATCTATCGCTATTCTTTTTTAACAAGGACGCGGGAAGGATGATGAATGAAAATGAAATCAAGGCAAATTATCTCGAGATTTACAATGATATTTCTAAAATAATAGAAAATGTTGAGCGGGTACAAAAACCCACTAACGACGTCATTGTTAGGTTTTTTGGATCCCCACCTGTGGCAGACTCGACTCTCGCTGAAATCAGCGAGTTTATTATCAGGCATACTCACAATGCCTACGTCGCTAATAATTTCTTTGGTGTCCCCGCTACATCTACGATGACTCTCAACGATATTATTAGGTTTATGGTGAGACAAACAACACTTAATACCATCGTGGATAGATTTTTGGGGAGAACACGTGATGAATCTGAAACCACATCGTTGACAGGCCCGACTCTCGCTGAAATTAAAAGCGCGGTTGACGAACAAAAACGCATCAGCAAAATGGTTAAAAATTTCTTTGAGGGCTCTGAAAGCTACAATATCACGACGACATATTCTCAACTCAACGGGAATTATCTAACCTTAACGGGCATTGGAGCCGACTTCCTTTTGATTTCATTTTTTAAACGCCGCGATGGAACGATGATGAAATATACCGAAATCAATAAAACCTATCTCGACGTTTACGACGATATTCTTAAACTAAAAGAAACCTCTGAAAGGGTAAAGCATGGGACCTTTGATTGGGTAAAAGAATCTAATGCTAAATTGAAAGTCAATATCGAGAAGTGGCCTCATGGTATCTACAGGATGACGTTAATCTCTGACAAGCAATTTGATATCATCGTAAGCGGTAAAACCTACTTTGGTGGCACCGCAACAGTAATTATCCGGGGTGAAGAAGAATTTGAGATTGTCGCGGTTGATAACACCATTAAAAAAGAAATCACCTGGTGCTTAGAATTCGTAGCGGATTTAAGTAAATAATAAAACCACTAGTGGTTTCAATTGAAAGGAAAATCCTTTAGATTTCACAATTGAAAACGCTAGCGTTTTTAAAATAAAAATGATTTCATCAACGCAATGTCGCTATGATCAGGTCAGAGAATTTCAAACTAGACTCAAAACCCTCGCCGAGGAGTATCAAATAAAAATAAAAAAATACCGACGAAGAATCACCGCAATTGATATTACTGTGTACTCGGTGTCAAGCGTTCTCACTGGTGCCGGAATAATACTAGCATCTGTTACAATGATTGCCCCGGTCGTAGTTCCAATTTGCATTTCTGCGGTGGCTACAATCGGGGGTATATCAACCGGGATAGCAAAAAAGATATCATCATGCAGCCAGAGTAAACTGCAGAATTACTTACTTCAATTTCATATTGCATCAACCGCATACTCGCAATTATCATTGATGATATCGTCGTCACTCGATAATACAATTATATCAGATAGTGAATTCTCAGCGATGGTCAGTATTTTTGATTCCGCGATATCGAAATTAGAGCGACAACATGAATATAATAACAATGACAACACCGATGGAATTAGAAAACACGAACCCAAAAACCAGAATGATCTCAATAACCTCAACCATACCAAATTGTGAGTTCTCAGTGATGGTCAGTATTTATGATTCCGCGGTGTCAAAATTAGAGCGACAACATGAGTATAATAACAATGACGACACCGATGGAATTACTTCAACGAGTAGTGGAGAACACGAACCCAGTACAAACAAGCATGATATCAATAACATCAACGGAACCCGAGTTTAGTGTGAATTTCCCTAGCCCAGTCCCCGTGAAGGAGATAGCGCTAGCAAAACTACGAGTGTATCACAGTTGGCCTAATATCAGATCAAAATCATTTGGTGGTCAACAACCCAATAATTCTTTAGTGTTTGCAAATAAGAATAAACCCGACGGAACCCCAGACTGGAACGTCGTTTCGATACCAACCGGATCATACCAAATTGAACAAATCAATAATGAATTCGCGCGTAGAATAAAATCGATTACTGGAAAAGAATCAAAAATCGCTATAACAGTTCATGAGCCGACGCTATCATCCGCAATTGAGATAAGCACAGAAGGATACGTCGTAGATATCTATCAGAGTTCTATTAGAACCGTACTGGGATGGCCTGAAAAACCACCGGAAAAATCCACCACCGACTTAACCACGGATGTACAATCATATCATGAAATCAATCCCAGTTATCGAGATGATTTATCTGATATAAGAAAAGGAAAAATCGCCGATAGATTTATATTCACCAACAAAGACACATTGCAATGGGATTTTATCATTAAAAGAACAGCCGAGTCAACTGTTACTATTTCATTTACGCTAACTGACGTCCGTGGTTATTTTAATGAGATTAAACAATTATATGAAACACAACTAGAACAACTACGGAAAACAAAATCGCAAAAACACGTTGAAATAATAAATCAACTTATATCCGACATGGAATATATCTATGAACTAATTATTCAAACAATAATTAATGACAACAGCGACAATAAACAACGATTCCTAACCGATTACAATATCACAGAAGACAATCTGCGTAATTTCAAGTTTCCGAAATACAACGCTGATGAATTAGCAAGAATTGTTAAAACCGATATCAAAGCGCTACAAAAATCAGATTCAACTGTCCTCCTCAAACATAATAATGATCCAGATGGTGGTGGTAGGCATATCGCTCCGTTCAACGTGAATATTTCAACGGTGATTGCGCTTAATTTAGTATGTGATGTAATTGAAGGAAGCTATCAGATTAATCTAGAGCAATCAAATTAAGCTCAGCAGGGATATATTCTTTATTCGTTTGCACCAATAGCTCCTCCAGGATTCCTAATTATTGAAAACCCAATTAATCCTGTCTACATGCGATGCCATAATAATTCATTAACCAGAATTAATTTCAAACTCACCGACCAGTCAAATAATCTGATTGATTTACAAGAAGAGGTGTTAGCGATTAGTTTGTTTGTGAAATCATAAATGATTTTCGTCCTAAGGACTTTCATCATAAAGACTGGATCAAATCATTTATTATTTTTTGTTAACCTGTAGCAGCAGAGAGGGTGGATGACAACAAGTTGCGACCAAAATTGATTAAAAAATCGTAAAAGTCTCCGTTTTCATTTTTTTAGTTAAAATGAGATTTCGTAGGGAAGGCTCATTAAGATTTCAATAAATTTTTTGTCTGAAAACGTTGTAGGGTTTGCCCCTGAGACATTTTTTTTGGTTAAAATGAGATCGTAGGAAGGATCGTTTTAATGATTCAATCAAAATTTTGTCTGAAAACGTTGTAGGGTTCACCCTCTCTGCTGCTCAAAGAATAATCAAATGTAAATCAGTTGTGTGTTTTATTTATTTATTATTTACTCTCAATTGTACTTTAAGTTCATCTAATTTGTAAGCCTAGGGATGTGGTACACGGAATGCAACTTTGTATATCTTGCACAGTTTTGAAACAAATAATATACAACAGAACTTCGATTATCCGTCATGGTGCAGGGCCGAGACAATGACGGATGAGAACAGACAGATACTAGAATATTTACGCTAAAAATATAATACAATCAATCTGGTCATAGAAAATCATATATACATATGTGTTTATAGTTTTACGTACAACACCGTGGCGGTTAGCAGAGACTAGCAGTTAATATGGTGACGGATCCTCGAACTTCTACTTTACAGAGGTTTATGTTTCTTCAATCAATTGCATCTATCGAGTTGTGTTTCATTGTCCATACTAGTAATTGCTACCGTATGTTTGCATTCCTTATTAATCAATGTGTTTGTCGCTGAGATAAAAATAAGTTTCATCTGGCACCACAAGCTACAGAGCTAGCACGTACTACTTGATAACACAAATCCTGCAAGTGTAATTTGTTGACTCCTGGTCCATCAGTAATTACATGGGTAATTCTGTGACTCCTGGTCCATCAGTAATTACATGGGTAATTTGGTGACTCCTGGTCCATCAGTAATTACCTGGGTAATTTGTTGACTCCTGGTCCATCAGTAATGACATGGGGCGCCTACTACCTTGAACATGACCTTCAAAATCACAATTTCAAATTACGTTTGTCTGATTATACGGTGACTCATCACCAAGACCGATCTCAATTATTAGGAACGTGTCATTAGCTCGAATTCAACACCATGTGTCTCTAATAGAGTACAATTTATTCATCTTAGTCGAGATTAGGATTTAGTTGAGATTTATCACACAAACATAGTCACCACCAACCTCCACCCACGAACAAACATCACAAGACAGTCGTGTATCTTTCATTTGAAAAGTAATCAAGGTAGATTTCTACCTGTTTTCACAATGAAATTGTCAGCGGTATATTAAATTTTTAGTAGCTATGACAAGACATGTATCAGCGTTAATTCGTGTAACGTTTGGTTGCCATAACAAAAATTGACAACTATCTCGGAATTTATATAGGTAGTAGTCTTTCAGAAAATATTAAGGTGTCATGGTTCTTCCGGTTTAGGCTGTATTATATACTTTGTCTTTTAACGTGTTTCAGTCTCGCTGCAATTTATAAGCCTTAGTCCTTTAGCTAGTTATTGTACTGTATTTTCCTTTTTTATAAACCTAGGAAAGAAACTATCACTGCTAACTGAAATGTTTTGTTTTCGTATTCATTATCATTTTAACATTGTCATCTGGATTATTTTAAACAACCTCTTGATGAATATAGGAATAGACTGCAGTCATAACTAGGTTGCACGTTGTCGACCAGTGGCATGTCGTATGGATATCCAAAATTAAAATAACATATTATGGGCTTGAATTCAATTATTACCTGCTAACAGACAGTGATGTTTAGTTATTTTTTCCAACATGATTTAAGGCATATTTAATGAATTCAGATAATTCTTCCTCCATGAACAAAATTGTTTTGTCGCTTTTTGAAAACTGATGCATTCCCAGGCTCTACCAAATGACCACTGGATGTCAGGTTGTTGATTTTTTTTATCGCTATATTTCAAAAGTGGGCGTTTTATTATTTACTTCAGCATAAGAGTTAGAAAGTTATTTAGCAAATATATGTCATGTTGGTTTCATTCTTATTCTTTCGCATCGAAAACATATATTCATATAATTTCACATTCATTAAGAAGTTATTTCCCTTTTATCATATTGACAAGAAAAGAGAGACCCCGCTGCGTTCCTGAATGGTCTTACTTTGTGATTAGATAGATCAAATAGTGTACATAATCTGGAAACATGTAATTTGCTACAACAAATTAGGTCATCCTAAAATTAGGTCATCCTAAAATACTCCAATTAAAACTCATTCAGAGATATATAACACTACTGAAAATGGAGTCAATTTACAAACAAGGAGGTGGGGACGTGTGCTGAAAAAATGCGATGTATTTTATAAACTTCAGTTCACGAACGAATTTGGCATGCTGTAAACGTTTTGAAATAATTTTCTGAGTTTTCTGAATTAGTTCCAGATGTGTTGCATCTTCCGTATATATATATATATATATATATATATATATATATATATATATATATATATATATATATATATATATACGGAAGGCATATCGCTATATATATCGAGATATATTATTCGGATACTTGTGGATCACAGATTAATTTATATTTGTTTTGATTTAAAAATTTCTTTTATTGCATTTGTTTAACAATACACAACATGTCTCTTTCCTTTAAAATATAAAATGTCCTAATGTCCTTGTACAATATTTTCACCTTTCAATCTCAGTTCAACTTTACTTATGAAAATTTTGTGGACAATATAGGCACTAGGAGAAAGATATTTGCATTGACTGATGAAGTTATTCTAAGCTGCTATTAAAAGATGTCCCAGCAAATGAAATCATCAAGAAAAATATGGTAAGGAAATCGACCAATTGCTAAAGGGATCGACTTGCAGCTCCTGTAGCCAGCCAGGATTTCAACAAGTATCGTTGGAGGCGCACTTCGATGAACTTGGTTCACATATTCCTGAAAATATAATAATGATGTGAGCGTTAATCACACATATTATTTACTATATATACAAATATATCATATTATTGTAAGCATTGATCACATCTTGTATTTACTATATACACAAAAATATAATAAAACTAAGCATTAATGACACATCATACTTACTATAGATACACACATAATGTAAGCATTAATGACACATCATATTTACTATAGATACACACAAAATGTAAGCATTAATGACACATCATATTTACTATAGATACACACAAAATGTAAGCATTAATGACACATCATATTTACTATAGATACACACAAAATGTAAGCATTAATGACACATCATATTTACTATAGATACACACATAATGTAAGCATTAATGACACATCTTACTTACTATAGATACACACATAATGTAAGCATTAATGACACATCATATTTACTATAGATACACACATAATGTAAGCATTAATGACACATCATATTTACTATAGATACACACATAATGTAAGCATTAATGACACATCTTACTTACTATAGATACACACATAATGTAAGCATTAATGACACATCATATTTACTATAGATACACACATAATGTAAGCATTAATGACATCATATTTACTATAGATACACACATAATGTAAGCATTAATGACATCATATTTACTATAGATACACACATAATGTAAGCATTAATGACACATCATATTTACTATAGATACACACATAATGTAAGCATTAATGACACATCATATTTACTATAGATACACACATAATGTAAGCATTAATGACATCATATTTACTATAGATACACACATAATGTAAGCATTAATGACACATCATATTTACTATAGATACACACATAATGTAAGCATTAATGACATCATATTTACTATAGATACACACATAATGTAAGCATTAATGACATCATATTTACTATAGATACACACATAATGTAAGCATTAATGACACATCATATTTACTATAGATACACACATAATGTAAGCATTAATGACACATCATATTTACTATAGATACACACATAATGTAAGCATTAATGACACATCATATTTACTATAGATACACACATAATGTAAGCATTAATGACATCATATTTACTATAGATACACACATAATATAAGCATTAATGACATCATATTTACTATAGATACACACATAATGTAAGCATTAATGACACATCATATTTACTATAGATACACACATAATGTAAGCATTAATGACATCATATTTACTATAGATACACACATAATGTAAGCATTAATGACATCATATTTACTATAGATACACACATAATGTAAGCATTAATGACATCATATTTACTATAGATACACACATAATGTAAGCATTAATGACATCATATTTACTATAGATACACACATAATGTAAGCATTAATGACACATCATATTTACTATAGATACACACATAATGTAAGCATTAATGACATCATATTTACTATAGATACACACATAATGTAAGCATTAATGACACATCATATTTACTATAGATACACACATAATGTAAGCATTAATGACATCATATTTACTATAGATACACACATAATGTAAGCATTAATGACATCATATTTACTATAGATACACACATAATGTAAGCATTAATGACATCATATTTACTATAGATACACACATAATGTAAGCATTAATGACATCATATTTACTATAGATACACACATAATGTAAGCATTAATGACATCATATTTACTATAGATACACACATAATGTAAGCATTAATGACACATCTTACTTACTATAGATACACACATAATGTAAGCATTAATGACACATCTTACTTACTATAGATACACACATAATGTAAGCATTAATGACACATCATATTTACTATAGATACACACATAATGTAAGCATTAATGACACATCATATTTACTATAGATACACACGTAATGTAAGCATTAAAGACACATCATATTTACTATAGATACACACATAATGTAAGCATTAATGACACATCATATTTACTATAGATACACACATAATGTAAGCATTAATGACACATCATATTTACTATAGATACACACATAATGTAAGCATTAATGACACATCTTACTTACTATAGATACACACATAATGTAAGCATTAATGACATCATATTTACTATAGATACACACATAATGTAAGCATTAATGACACATCATATTTACTATAGATACACACATAATGTAAGCATTAATGACACATCATATTTACTATAGATACACACAAAATGTAAGCATTAATGACACATCATATTTACTATAGATACACACAAAATGTAAGCATTAATGACACATCATATTTACTATAGATACACACATAATGTAAGCATTAATGACACATCATATTTACTATAGATACACACATAATGTAAGCATTAATGACACATCATATTTACTATAGATACACACATAATGTAAGCATTAATGACACATCATATTTACTATAGATACACACATAATGTAAGCATTAATGACATCATATTTACTATAGATACACACATAATGTAAGCATTAATGACATCATATTTACTATAGATACACACATAATGTAAGCATTAATGACACATCATATTTACTATAGATACACACATAATGTAAGCATTAATGACACATCATATTTACTATAGATACACACATAATGTAAGCATTAATGACACATCATATTTACTATAGATACACACATAATGTAAGCATTAATGACACATCATATTTACTATAGATACACACATAATGTAAGCATTAATGACACATCATATTTACTATAGATACACACATAATGTAAGCATTAATGACATCATATTTACTATAGATACACACATAATGTAAGCATTAATGACACATCTTACTTACTATAGATACACACAAAATGTAAGCATTAATGACACATCATATTTACTATAGATACACACGTAATGTAAGCATTAATGACACATCATAATTACTATAGATACACACATAATGTAAGCATTAATAACACATTGTATTTGCTGAAGATACAAAAATAATATGTGGTATTTATAGGTTACTGCACATGTACTACAGTATTAGTACGAGTTTTTTCTTTAGCTCAGAAAAAATGAATTCACTATTATTTTCTCATTTAGATGGTGGTTTTCTTTATTTATAATTACTCAAACTACTGTTCTGTCAAAGATGGAATAAAGAAAAGATGACACAAAAAGAACCAAACAATTTTTTCTCGATTCAAAAGAAAATACACAAGCATATTTCAACAGTCACATAACAATAGCATTCTTCCTCTCAACGAACTTTGAACTCAGTAGCGAATGGCTCGGTCGGTCACTATTTTCCAAATATAAATATTTTGGTATTGAAAATTATAATTATATTGTGAGTTGCTACAGCCTGAAAACAACATTTCGTCTGGAATGGAGAGATTTATGTTTTCACTCATCCAGCTAAATACTGCTGATCTATATATATGAATGACTGGAGTTATTACCCGGTAGGATTTCATTACATGTGGATGAAGGGTCTGCAGTTATTAGTTGGGTTAATTTCATTACGATGTATATGTGGCAGGATCGATTAGAGTTATTAGCCGGGTAGATTTCATTAGGATGTACATGTAGCTGGAGATATTGGAGTTAATTGGTGGGTGGAATTCAATACGGTGTACGTGTGGCTTTAGGGATTGGAATTATTAGCCGGGTGGATTTCGTTACGATGTTCATGTGGCTGAAAGGACTGAATTTATTAGTAATGTAAGTTTAATTACGGTGTAAAGGTGAATGGTGGGATCGGATCTATTATCCATGTGGGTTTCATTACGATGTAAATGTGGCAGGATCGATTAAAGTTATAAGTCTGGTGGATTTCGTTACGATGTTCATGTGGCTGGCTGGACTGGATTTATTAGCCATGTGGATTTTGTTAGGATGTAAATGTGGCTGGATGGACTGGATTTATTAGCCATGTGGATTTTGTTAGGATGTAAATGTGGCTGGATGGACTGGACTTATTAGCCGGGTGGGTTTCATTACGATGTATATGTGGCTGAAGGAACTGGATTCATTTGCTGGATGGATTTGATTACTAGGCCGGGTGGACGTCACTACGATGTACATGTGGCTAAAAGGACTGGAGTATATTAGCTGCGTTGGTTTCATTACGATTTGCACGTGACTGAAGTTACTGGAATTATTCGCTTTATGGATTTAGTATGATGTGCATGTGACTGGAGGAACCGGAGTAATTAGCCGGATGAATTTCATGTTGATGTAGAAGAGGATGGAATAACGAGTGTTATTAGCTGGGCTGATTTCATTACTATGTACATTTGGCGGAAGAGACTGGATTCATTTTTGCGGTAGATTTCATTACAATGTACATATGGATGCCGGAAGTGTAGTTACTAGATAGGTAGTTTCCTTGCTATCTGTTTTCGTTCCGACTGCAGTAAAGTTACCTTGGGAATGTGATTTATTTTGGAACTGTAGTTAAGATTTGCAGCACGATTTTCCGCTGTGGTTAAATATTTGCAGCCCATGTAATTCTGATTAACATAAATACATTGATGACACATTTTGACAAAAATTCAAGATGAGAAAGATAAATACATTATTGTCATTGTTATTGCAATTGTTATTGCCAACAATATGACATATGTCCTTTCACTTACATGCTTTTGGTTGGAGGTGGAGGGGGGGATAACCTGAATTGATAAATTCTCCAATATCGATTTTAATAACGACTATCAGGGAATATTTATTGACCAAAGGGAACTCGACTCATAGCATGAACCGATCGATTTGCCAATCGTTATGCACATTTCTGCTGAATACATTTTTAAATGATGAACGTGCCGTGTTTAGTTCTCATTATGCGTGGTTCATCTCTTTATCCTAAAACCGTCGATGGAGATAAAAAGCAGATATCACGTTCAATCATCTCTTGTGATTAACTGAACTCATCCACATCGTCAACTTCATCGTCTTTATATTCAATTGGATCTTACAGTTTGCTTAGTTGAGCCACAAACAAATCAAATAAATGAAAAGGTCCGGCGTCTGCTACATCGTTTGCTTACAACACAAAGTAAACCCTAACACACGATACTAATTCACATGTCACGTAGCATGAAGCACTACAGTATGCAGAAAATCTGCACGATTTTGACAATGTATTCCTAACTGAGAAGAAAATGAGCAAATGAGAATATAATAAACTGCACTATTTTTACGAAACTTTATGAAAATAATTTTAAAAAATATGCTATTGTATTAATACTTTACAGTAAGAAATAAATATATAAAAAAGTATCTGAACGAACGATGGAATAGTTTTCAAAAATGTCAGTTAGGGTGACCTGACAAAAACAAATAATACACAAAATTGAACTTAACTAAATTTTATGCCGATATAGATATTTGATGTGACTTATTCAAAATTTCTTTCATAAACTAGCAGAACGAACCATGCAGGTTTATCTCACTTGATGATACTTGTACACTCTCTAGTTTTGATTGTAGGTATATTATAAATTTTAAATAATTTTTAAAAAAGTGAATGCATGCCTAGCCTAAAATTTATAAAGCTTACAAGTTATGAGATATAAACTACACAGAATAAGATACAAAATTTCATAATGTGCCAGCGTATCATTTTTGAAGATTAAACTGTAACAAATGATTGCGGTATTCCCTTTGGCATCTGAAGCAAATAAAATGTGTATAGTAAAAATAATGAAAGCTGTATTGTAAAGTAAGCAATCACATCTAATCAATAATGTCAGGCTGATTTTACGCAACCATCGCCATACCGGCATTAGCTGCTTTGATGCTGCCATAACTGTACGGGTACTGGATGCTTTTACGTAACCATTAATATGCCAGCACCGGATATTTTGACGTAACCGTAATTATACCGTCATGAACTTATTTGACGTAAACGTGATCATACCGGCATCGGCTCTTTGACATAACCATGACTATACCAGCACCAAATATTTGGACGTAACGATGACCATCCCGAGATGAACGTCTTTGATATGACCATACTCATACAGGTACCGAATGCTTTGTCGTAACGATGATCATAACGGCACCGGAAGATTTGATGTAACCATTATCATACCCGCTCCGGCTACTTTGACGTAACACGGGTTTATCACGTTAGCTGAAATTGACTATTGGGATAGCACTAAAGTTTAAGTACATGGTTTTTTTGTCTTGGTTTTGTTTGTTTTGGGGTTTTTTTTCGGGGTGGGTAGGATAGGGGGTGTTATCAGGGTTTTTCCTCTAGACAAACTGTTTTTGTTAGCAATATATTTATTTATATGGAAACTAATTATATAAAGACAATGAAAATCAGGTCCAAGGTCCATTTATATTTAGTTCAGAGGCTACACGTCCGTACATTGTGAAAATTCCATTCCTGAATCAAGACTGATTGCCAACATCATGTCAATAACTTTTTAGGTCAAAGTATGCCACTGATTATGCGAATGGAAGTTATGTCAACTGGACTGATATCAGAATTACTTTTGTCCTGTACAGATATCATACGCGCCCTAGCTGATCATTCTTTCACATATTCAAAGAGAGATCAGAATACATAATTTAAACTTATTTCCCATAATAATTATTTAAATGTTCCATAATATGTTCTTTAATTCAGAAGTTGTTAATTCGATGCGTATCGTATGGCTATATCAGGGAATGAAATACGCACCGTCTCATTCTACAGTAATATTCAGCTTTTGAAACAGTTGTGAGAGGAAGCAAAATTGATTAGCAGACAAAACTTAATTCTAACAGATAATACTGTGGATTATGTAAAAAGATATATCAAGGACTTGATCGTTTAAACAATTGTATCGGATTACGCGATTATTTCAAGGACATTAGTAATATACTACTTTCACAGGATTACCTTGAAGTAAAATATTTTGGATAATATAATTTTGGATAATATAAATATTTTGGATAATATAAATATTTTGGATAATATAACTATTTTGGATAATATAAATATTTATGCAGTTGTAATAGCATGTAAGTAGATTAGAACCTTCATTCAGAATATCTCTAAATAGATTCCTGACTAATGCAAAACTGATAGTACAGTTTAGGATAATATTCAGAAAACTCATACACTTTAAGTCATTCTTTTAATTTTTAATTTTGTTTGATTTTATATTTGAGAGAAATACGCTAATATACTGGAATTTGATTGCATCGTTTGGTTTTTCTTTGCATTATTAGTTTATTTAAACCTCTCTATACCAAAAATTATTCGCATGTGCACTGTTAAATAAATATAATACTAATTCGAATTCTGAGTTCTTAACACTCTGATACAGAGGAGTAAGTGAAAGAATAAATTAATAACAAACTCCGTCTTCATACAGAACCGTCTGTCTGTAGGAAGAGGTTATCATTTCAAGAATTAAAAGTGGTCATATTTTACTTGTTTGTCTTGTCTATGTTCTGTATTTGCCTTTGATAAAGACTCATTAAGAGTCGAAAGCGCTTAGGCTAGAGTGATTCTAGTTTTGCACTGTTGCGTGTCAGTTTTTTGCATTTATCTTAACCAATCCCTGACAAACGTGATCCCTTGCTGGATCCAGTGCATTTGAAAGGACTGTTATATGCCATATAATTTGTATTCTTTATATATATATATATATATATATATATATATATATATATATATATATATATATATATATATATATATATATATATATATATATATATATACATGTATATATATTGGCTTTCATCCTAAGTACCTTTATTTATTTATTTATATCATTATTGATGGATACACGCTCTATCCTCACTCTCTCATCGTTTTCATTTAAATTGTTTGATGTTATTTTCGTTTGTGGATAAGCATCCTTTATCAACTATAAATAATACAACATAACCATTTTTATGACGTCTTATAGCGCTGGTTCGCAGTAAAACCACAATCAATCAATCTACGAATTTGGTCAGGTTGTCAGACAATTGTTAAGTGAAGGATTTTATCGCCTGTCAAATGTCAGCAAAAGATGTTATACTGACCATGGCCCTAGACGGAAGAATTTTATGGAATACAAGACGTTGACAGAATCACTGCGATATATGATGGACAATCGATTACAGAAAAACCAATGACCATTTTTATAATCTAGCTTCTACAATTCATAATTTATTCAATTCATAACGTAGTTTTTAATCATGTCAGTCACTCAATATTGACCTAATGGTGCTGTTTCACTAAAACTTTAAAGAACTTTTTTATTCAGTTATTTTGAATGTGTTCGAAACGGAGTGGCAATTGTATCCTTGCATTTTCTGTGCGAAGTATACCTAGAATAATTTAAAATTCCGTCTGTGTATATATATATATATATATATATATATATATATATATATATATATATATATATATATATATATATATATATAATGTTTCTACAGATGCGATGAATTTCAGTGAAATTGTCATACATTCAGATGCACCACAGCTATCTAACTTTGACGTTCTGTGTTTGTGTGTGTGTGTGTGTGTGTGTGTGTGTGTGTGTGTGTGTGTGTGTGTTATTGGTATGGCTTATGTATTCTGGGAGTAGCTGTGTCTGCAGGGACTACTTTATGCAATATGCATGCAACGCTTTAGTAATCGACCGAAGCACACCCATTTGTATTGTCATCCTACTCATAAACAATTCGTCGGACCTGAATCAACATTTTAGTTTCTGCATAGACTTTAAATTTACTTTATGTTGACTGCAACTTGCATTCTTCACTTGCTAGCAATTCTGTAGAACACAATCAAATAAACACTATTACTGGTTTCCTCAGATACAGCAACATAAGCAAGGATCAGCAGAAGTGTTATTGCCGCCAGCAACACGACTAAATATTTTCTTTAAAAACATTATACAACAGCAATACCCTCAAAATGGTGACACATTAAATTGGCAGACGAAACAATTTTATGCGCCAACGTATTTGTTAAACATGTGAAAGTATTTATTTGCATAGAAAAGCGATAACCATATTATGAAATAATCTACATTGCTAGATGAGTTCAGAAATGAAAACCAAATGAAAACCAGTCAGATGTAAATGTCGTAAGCAATGATCTTCTCAATCTCCACAACGGATTGGTCGCTACATGTCAATATCGTAATGTGACACCCTTACAAAGATCTTCTCAATCTCCACAACGGATTGGTCGTTACATGTCAATATCGTAATGTAACACCCTTACAAAGATCTTCTCAATCTCCACAATTGATTGGTCGTTACATGTCAATATCGTAATGTAACACCCTTACAAAGATCTTCTCAATCTCCACAACGGATTGGTCGTTACATGTCAATATCGAAATGTAACAACCTTACAAAGATCTTCTCAATCTCCACAACGGATTGGTCGTTACATGTCAATATCGTAATGTAACACCCTTACAAAGATCTTCTCAATCTCCACAACGGATTGGTCGTTACATATCAATATCGTAATGTAACACCCTTACAAAGATCTTCTCAACCTCCACAACGGATTGGTCGTTACATGTCAATTTCGTAATGTAACACCCTTACAAAGATCTTCTCAACCTCCACAACGGATTGGTCGTTACATGTCAATATCGTAATGTAACACCCTTACAAAGGTCTTCTTAATCTCCACAACTGATTGGTCGTTACATGTAAATATCGTAATGTAACACCCTTACAAAGATCTTCTCAATCTCCACAACGGATTGGTCGTTACATGTCAATATCGTAATGTAACACCCTTACAAAGATCTTCTCAACCTCCACAACTGATTGGTCGTTACATGTCAATATCGTAATGTAACACCCTTACAAAGATCTTCTCAATCTCCACAATTGATTGGTCGTTACATGTCAATATCGTAATGTAACACCCTCACAAAGATCTTCTCAATCTCCACAACGGATTGGTCGTTACATGTCAATATCGTAATGTAACACCCTTACAAAGATCTTCTCAATCTCCACAATTGATTGGTCGTTACATGTCAATATCGTAATGTAACACCCTCACAAAGATCTTCTCAATCTCCACAATTGATTGGTCGTTACATGTCAATATCGTAATGTAACACCCTCACAAAGATCTTCTCAATCTCCACAACGGATTGGTCGTTACATGTCAATATCGTAATGTAACACCCTTACAAAGATCTTCTCAATCTCCACAATTGATTGGTCGTTACATGTCAATATCGTAATGTAACACCCTTACAAAGATCTTCTCAATCTCCACAACGGATTGGTCGTTACATGTCAATATCGTAATGTAACACCCTTACAAAGATCTTCTCAATCTCCACAACGGATTGGTCGTTATATGTCAATATCGTAATGTAACACCCTTACAAAGATCTTCTCAATCTCCACAACGGATTGGTCGTTACATGTCAATATCGTAATGTAACACCCTTACAAAGATCTTCTCAATCTCCACAACGGATTGGTCGTTATATGTCAATATCGTAATGTAACACCCTTACAAAGATCTTCTCAATCTCCACAACGGATTGGTCGTTACATGTCAAAATCGAAATGTAACAACCTTACAAAGATCTTCTCAATCTCCACAACGGATTGGTCGTTACATGTCAATATCGAAATGTAACACCCTTACAAAGATCTTCTCAATCTCCACAACGGATTGGTCGTTACATGTCAATATCGTAATGTAACACCCTTACAAAGATCTTCTCGATCTCCACAACGGATTGGTCGTTACATGTCAATATCGAAATGTAACAATATCGTAATGTAACACCCTTACAAAAATCTTCTCAATCTCCACAACGGATTGGTCGTTACATGTCAATATCGAAATGTAACACCCTTACAAAGATCTTCTCAATCTCCACAACCGATTGGCCTTTACATGTCAATATCGAAATGTAACACCCTTACAAAGATCTTCTCAATCTCCACAACGGATTGGTCGTTACATGTCAATATCGTAATGTAACACCCTTACAAAGATCTTCTCAATCTCCACAACGGATTGGTCGTTATATGTCAATATCGAAATGTAACACCCTTACAAAGATCTTCTCAATCTCCACAACGGATTGGTCTTTACATGTCAATATCGTAATGTAACACCCTTACAAAGATCTTCTCAATCGCCACAACGGATTGGTCGTTACATGTCAATATCGTATTGTGGATATTACGCTTCGTCACGTGTGTAAATTCATTCCGCAAAGTAGATGCGTTGTATGCGCGCTCGTAAGAACTGTGTTTCACAAAATATAAAATTTATCAATCACTCTCATTGATATAGATGCTGCTGATGAAAACGCAAAGCGCAGGTGCTTATTACAGGCTCGCGTCCAGGAAGCGTTGAAAGACAGCACCAATTATATGCATGTTATAGGCCCTGTATCGTCATGGTAGTTTGACAAGTCCTGTATAAATATAGCCGCGAGATAAATACTATATTATCATATCATATGACTAAGACATATCTCATTGTAATAAACATAGGGCGTGTGCTATTCATTTTTACGTAATCGTTTTCAGCGTTAGGCGGTTAATGTTAGTACTGGTCGGCCTTTTGTCAGAATAATTTGACTGATTGAATATCAGGCTACATGTATGCAGTATGATGCCCCAATACTAGATATAAACTGCAACACTGTAGACATCGTAGCGATATGATTGAAGAATTGTTAAAGCTACATTACAAATCCAAATCACACACACACACACACACACACACACACACACAGTTTTCCTCAATTTTTGTGGGGAAATATTTTTCAGACCCACTAATTAGCCTGGTAAATAGATTTTCCCATGATCCTATACAAAGCCAATTCTCTTGATATTCTTAAGTTTACGTAGCTGGTAATTGAGATATAAACAATTCTTTGGTATTAGGTGTTTGGGTCATATTTTGTTTATTGCATGGTGTGAAATACTATTATTCGGCTTGGAAGGACTTAGTAGCAAATCATACAAATGAAAAATAGGGAAACCATGCAAGGATAAAATTATTAGAGCTTCGTGTCCTTAGATGGTTAGAGAAAATGTGTTTGCAGTGGTTGAGCGTTTAAGATCCTCTTGTATCACAAATACTGCTGGAGTGCAGTCCTCAGAAATTTGGGAAACAAAGCTATCAAAGTCACGCTCACGCTGATGTCTGATTCGCTCGGTATGAGATCCATTTTGTGTAAGTGCTAAATCAATGTGACAAGCCCTGTATTATAAATGGCAATAAATAAAGGCTTACATTATTATATCCAAGTGACTAAAACTTAAATTAACATATCCGTGTGACAAAAAACTAAATTATCATATCCGTGTGACTAAAACCTAAATTATCACATCCGTGTGACTAGAACCTAAATTATCAGATTCATGTGACTAAAACGTAAATTATCACATCCGTGTGACTAAAACCTAAATTATCACATCCATGTGACTAAAACCTAAATTATCACATCTTAATTAACATGATCCATATTATTATATCCATGTGACAGTAATCTAAGTATCATATACATGTGACAAAGACCTAATTATCATATCCATGTGACAATGACCTATATTATCATATCCATGTGACAAGGACCTAATTGTCATATCCATGTGACAATGACCTATATTATCATATACCTGTGACAATGACCCATACTATCATATCCACGTGATAATGACCTATCTTATAATATCCATGTGACAATGACCTATCTTATCATATCCATGTGACAATGACCTATCTTATCATATCCATGTGACAATGACCTATATTATCATATCCATGTGACAATGACCTATACTATCATATCCATGTGACAATGACCTATACTATCATATCCATGTGACAAGGACCTAATTATCATATCCATGTGACAATGACCTATATTATCATATACCTGTGACAATGACCCATACTATCATATCCATGTGATAATGACCTATCTTATAATATACAGGTGACAATGACCTATCTTATCATATCCATGTGAGAATGACCTATATTATCATATATATATGTGACAAGGACCTAATTATCATATCCATGTGACAATGACCTATATTATCATATCCATGTGAAAATTACCTATATTATCATATCCATGTGACAATGACCTAATTATCATATCCATGTGACAAAGTCCTAATTCTCATATCCATGTGACAAAAACCTAATTATCTCATCCATGTAACAAAGTCCTATTTGTCATATACATGTGACAAAAACCTAATTATCTCATCCATGTGACAAAGACCTATATTTTCATGTCCATGTGACTAAGCGACCGATATTTATGTAACAATTAACCTATTCACTTAAATTCGTTAGTTTGTTTGAAAAATATTTTGTTGTAAAATTCAAAACCAGTCTAAATCAGCGAGAAAGTTATATCGTTGGTCCTTTTTCTATTCGAAGCATGTCAAATGTAATCCAGTGTACTTATGTCAACCACTTTAAATGCTTTCGGTGAATACAATGTTTGTCTTTCTTTTGTGTTTGTTCGTTTGCTTTTTTTGTTCTGCTTTCTTTTGATTTTCTCTTTTGTTTGTTTTCGTTTGGGGTGGGTCGGGGTGGTGTGGTGTGGGATGGGATATTGTTGATCATTTAGACAAAATATCCCCATGAGTTTAAGGTAGCAGAACCCATAATATTTCCATGAGTTTAAGGTAGCAGAACCCGTCATTGTTCCATGCGTATACTTTCATATATGTTGCATCGCGTAGCAGAGACGAACATAATGATTAAGCATTTTGAAAATTTGTTATATGAGAAGTCAGTTTGTTATATGAGAAGTATCGATAATTGATAAGAACATTGAACTGCATGTTTACCCAGTGATTATCGCATTGACTTCATTATGCATGTTACTGTTCAAACGTAAAATTGAAAATTCCATTCCAACCTCTTTAGTATTATGTGGTTCCGATAGATCTTTATTCTCTGTACCCAGTACTTGGTAGGATTGATTACGTCAATGGTATTTTCCATTGTTAAAACCAACCTAAGTGTGCGAATGTGTGTAAATGTGACCTCGCTACAAAACGAGCTTTACTTGAGAATATATTTACTGCTACACCGTATTATCTGGAGTGAAATGAGTAGGAAAATGGGAATGCCTTCCTTCTGAACAAGTGTCAACTCGCAGTCTTGTTGCTGCTTTGGGATGACAATCATTGGCATCAGGTAGCAGAGACAAATGCTATACGGTATGAACGCCATACTTCGCAGCCTATCAGAGACAAACGTTATACAGTAGGAAGAAAATACTTCGCATCCTATCAGAGACAAACGTATACAGTAGGAGGAAAATACTTCGCATCCTATCAGAGACAAACGTTATTTAGTAGGAAGAAAATACTTCGCAACCTATCAGAGACAAACGTTATACGGTATGAAGATCATACTTCGCATCGTATCAGAGACAAACGTTATACGGTAGGAATAAAATACTTTGCATCCTATCAGAGACAAACGTTATATATTAGGAAGAAAAGACTTCGCATCCTATCAGAGACAAACGTTATACGGTATGAAGGCTATACTTCGCAACCTATCAGAGACAAACGTTATACGGTAGGAATAAAATACTTTGCATCCTATCAGAGACAAACGTTATATATTAGGGAGAAAATACTTCGCATCCTATCAGAGACAAACGTTATACGGTTGGAAGAAAATACTTTGCATCATATCAGAAACAAACGTTATACAGTAGGAAGAAAATGCTTCGCAACCTATCAGAGACAACGTTATACGGTAGGAAGAATCCACTTCGCATCGTATCAGAGACAAACGTTATACGGTATGAAGGCTATACTTCGCAACCTATCAGAGACAAACGTTATACGGGAGGAATAAAATAATTTGCATCATATCAGAGACAAACGTTATACGGTAGGAAGAAACTACTTCGCATCGTATCAGAGACAAACGTTATATAGTAGGAAGAAAATACTTCGCATCGTATCAGAAACAAACGATTTGTGGTAGGATATGTTGCGTATCAGAGACAAACGATTTGTGGTAGGATATTTTGTGTAGCAGAGACAAACGATTTGTGGTAGGATATGTTGCGTATTAGAGACATCCGATTTGTGGTAGGATGTGTTGCGTATTAGAGACATCCGATTTGTGGTAGGATATGTTACTTAGCAAAGACAAACGTTATGCTGAAATATTTGGAAAATTTTGTTAACACAGGAGTTTGTGATAAGAGAAGTTGTGATTAATTGATAATAACAGTTAACTGCATGTTAGCCCAGTGATTATCGCATTGACTTCATGTTTGTAGGCATTGTATAATGCATACTGTGTTAGTAAAATTATATATATTCGAGTAAAGATTTATTCCCTTCAGGTAAGTCGATGTAATTTGTTTTATTTTCGCGTGTCCGTTGTAGCTATGTTTTTCAATTAACATTGACTGAATTACTCTACTTGTAGAATATCGTTCGTGAAATATTATATACGCATTATACCTGGATGGCCCGTTGGTGGCAGTAGAGTTGAATTTCTGTCGTTCACCCATTTACAATTGGGATCTCCCAGTTCCACGCCGTTTGATTTTCCGTCTCCATCCGAGTCCATCTTACAGAGCGCCACAGTCCAGTTTTTGCCCGTGGCGTTGAAGTCCTGTAGTGATTTCATATTTTACAGATATTGCCATGCACCATTATTAAGTAAGCATTATCAAAATGTCAGTCACGTTCTGTTTGCATATAATTTATTTTGAAATTTTTACTTTTAAAATATTAGCATGGGTGACGTCAAAAGGCATAGTCTTGATATTAAAGTACACTTGATTACTTTGATTCCAAAAGACGTACTTGATCAAAAATGATGGTTTCAAAGAAATGCCTAATACCTAAACTAACTGGATGACATAGTTTGCACACCTTACGCTTAGTCTCCTTATTTCAACGATGTATAATATTTAAGTTGTCATAATTCCCTAAAAGAGATAAAATAGATCATACTCACTTGCCCGAACCGATTGAGAGTTTCCTTGGAAGCTTTTTCCTTATTGCTACTTTTATGTCCCACCGGTTCGTAAATGGAACTACCATTAGAGCACGGGTTCGGGACTTTATTCCCATTTGGAATGAGGTTCTTAAATATTTCAAAAGACTGTACAAAAATTGTGACCCATGCTAAGCATATAACTAAACGCAGTGCAAACTCCGCCATATTGCACGCTATAAATCTGTTACTTCCAATGTTAGTTAAAAGTCAAATATATTGTCCCGTCTATTATTGCCTCGCGCACACCAGTTCTCTCCAGTGCAATATGACCGATGCTTCTCTTAAATGCAAATATAAAAGACTGACACCCACTGTAGTTCATGGAAATTCCAGCTAATTGGCGGAAACAAGTGACTCGCAGACAGATAATTCATCATAGCAGATATGAATATATTTTTTGGTTGAGTGCACAAATTCTTGGTATCGTGACGCCAGTAGGGAAAAATCGAGGAGATGATAATTGGTGCGTGAATTTGTTTCTTATGAAATCGTTACATGGCATTTGAACAGAATATATCAACGTTCATATTACTTAGAAAGTTATTCGCATCTTAATTAATCTTGCCTGACACGATGATTAATTACTTTTATAAGTGAGGAAATAAGCTACAAAATATATGTATTAACGGACAGTATATTATGATTGGTAAGAGTTTTTACAGGTGAACACAAATGTACTTTAGAAACAATATTAATTGTTATAATTTCCATACCATTGAATCTAATGCAATATCATATGTAAAACATCTTGCTGATGTGATACAGACGTTATGGGATTATGACACTACGGATTTTAATGGAGCTTTGTACCTGTTAATAATATGTACTTAGTTTAGAGTAACAGTTACACAAAAGTTTTAATGAGGTTCATACGTATATTTCGTAGGTCAATCGACGAACCTAACGTTACCGGTAGTAAAACTTCCGTTAATTACTTTATAATTATTCCATAAACACACGTTGAGATGCCAGGGTTGGCTACCTGGATTATCTAAATTAAACAATGTATACACAAAAATCAATCAACCAAACAAACAATCAATCATTAAATCAATCTTTCAGTCAATAAATAATAAGGAAATCAATCCATCAATAAATACATCGATCGATATATCAATAAATCAATCAATCAATTAAAGGATCTATCACGCAAGCAAGAGAGAGAGAGAGAGAGAGAGAGAGAGAGAGAAAGAGAAAGAGAGAGAATAAAGGATCTATCACGCAAGCGAGAGAGAGAGAGAGAATAAAGGAACTATCACAAGAGAGAGAGAGAGTGAGAGAGAGAGAGAGAGAGAGAGAGAGAGAGAGAGATGTTAGATTCATTGTAAAACTCGAGACTATATTAATGCCGTTTAGCTGATTTAATTGAGAGAGAAGAAAGCAAATGATTAAATACAAACTAATTAATGTTAAAAAGTCATAGGCATCTTACTTCATCTTTTCATATATTTATGAATATCGTCGTCAGAAATCATCTTTTCATATATTTATGAATATCGTCGTCAGAAATCATCTTTTCATATATTTATGAATATCGTCGTCAGAAATCATCTTTTCATATATTTATGAATATCGTCGTCAGAAATCTCCTTCCAAACTCTTGGAAGCATTGT
Organism: Unio delphinus; assembly: GCA_029339505.1. Classification (NCBI taxonomy): domain Eukaryota; kingdom Metazoa; phylum Mollusca; class Bivalvia; order Unionida; family Unionidae; genus Unio; species Unio delphinus. The sequence continues at coordinate 2,216,765 of JAQISU010000156.1, read as the reverse complement.
ATTTTGTACCAAACAAACACGGTTTAACTTTTTTGAAATTGTGATATATGATTGGGAGTATTACAGTTATAAATGTTACATTAAGCCAGTATTAACAAAGTATGATATTATAAATGTAATAATAAGTAGGTACTAGTGTTATAAATTATAATAGTTAGCAGGTATTAAAGCTACAAATATAATAGTAAGCCAATATTATCAATACAAATGTAATAGTACGTATTGATATTATAAATACAATAATAAGGTTTGATATAATATATGTAATATTAAGTAAGAATTTATATTATGAATGTAATATTAAGTAAGTCAATATTAATATCATAAATGTATAGTAAGTATTGAAATTAATAATGTAATAATAAGTAAATATTAATATTATAAATGTAATATTAGGTAGGTATTCATATTGTAATGTAATAGTAAGTAATTATTCATATTACATGTGTAACAGTAGGTAATTATTAATATTTTAACTGTAATATTAAGTCAAATTAATAGTGTGATTGGAATAGTGAATAATGTAATAATATTTTAAATGTAATAGTAAGTATTATTATTATAAATGTAGTGGTAGGTAATTATTTATATTATAATGTAAAAGTAGGTAGTTAATAATATTACAAATATAATAATAATCAGCGCTACTTTTATAAATGTAATAGGAACTAAGTATTAATATTATACATGTAATAGTAAGTACGTAAGTATTGATCTGATACATGTAATAGCAGTATTAATATTAAAATGTGATATTAGGTAAGTATTATTATTACAAATTTATAGGTATGTAATTATTAATATTATAAATGTAATAGTAGGTAATCATTAATATTATAAATGTAATAGTAGGTAATCGTTAAATTTAGAAATGTAATATTGTTCAATGAATAGTATTATAAATGTAAAAGTAGGCAATTATTAGTATTATAAATGTAATACATAATTATAATATTATAATTGTAAAAGTAAGTCAGTAGGTACTGATATTATAAATGTAGCGGTAAGTATGTATCAATATTATAAATTTGATATTAATTAATTATTGATATTATAAATGTAATAGCTAATTTGTCATATTTTAAATGTATCAGTAGTTATTGATATTTTAAATGCAATAGTAATTCAGTATTAATATAAAATGTAATATTATACAATTGTTAATATTATAAATGTATTAGTAAGTAGTTAATACTATTATGAATGTAATAGTAAATAAGTATTGATATCATAATGTAATAGTAAATAAGTATTGATATCATAATGTAATAGTAAATAAGTATTGATATCATAATGTAATAGTAAATAAGTATTGATATCATAATGTAATAGTAAATAAGTATTGATATCATAATGTAATAGTGGGTAATTTTTAATATTATAAATGTGATAATAAATATGTAAGGATGTAATAGTAATAAAAATATAATAGTAGGTTATTATTATTATAATAAATGCAATAGTTGGTAAATATTAATATTCTACATGTAATAATAATCACCTAATGACATGGTATACACCAACAGAGTGATTGGGTTTACCAAGTAAAGCATTGTCAATCTGGATGAAAAGGGAAGATTTGTTACAGTTATCATCTTCTATCGAACCAAATTCTCTATGATTTTCCCCATTTTGATCAGTTTTATGCAAATACTTTTAAAACCATTTTTGTCCGCTACATCGTACTTAGTTTAGAGCTGACGCACTGATTGGCTATTTTTTCTGAGGCTGGTTTTCTCCAGAATTGTTTCTGACATTCAGTAGTTGCTCTTATTAGGCCGTTTTTAATAGATTGTTGGTTTGAATTTGATAATTAAAGGATTAAACTGTTTAATATTAAGCCAATGTCCACAAAATCAACAATTCTTTTAATTCTTTGCTGAAAACAATTCTTTTTCTTAAAGCAAAGAACATGTTTACCACCTACTCTGTAATGGTGCCGTATTGGACTATCTAAGATAATTAGCAAAGTAACCCTAACCCTAACCCTACCCCCAAAACATATTAAAAGAAAACAAGGCAAAACTATCAATTTAACTCAAATCAATACACGTTCATTTTGCTAAGTTATAAAGTTAAACTTTAAGTAAGTCTGACATTATTGCGAATGAAATTCCAAATAATTTTAAAAGTTACTATCACATGCCCAATAGTAGTAAGTCTGACATTATTGCGAATTAAATTCCAAATAATTTTAAAAGTTACTATCACATGCCCAACAGTATAAAAGCTTCCGAAAGAGTTTAAATAGTCTTGAATGTCCTGATATACCATTTTGATGTAATCAGGAATGTCTTTGAAAGAGTTCACACAAGTTCCAAAATAATGTGATAATTCAGTGTCAAGAATGACTTAATTCAATTATTTCTCTCGAAATATAGCTGAATATGACTGTAATCTCTTATAACAAATGGATTTAACATACTGATGATAACTGCAATAGACGGGTTTATCAAAACCCAACATATACACAGTACCACCTGACCTATAGTGCAATAAATTTAAAACGGAAAAGCCATCTCCTGCTACGTAAACAAGTCTGTTTCTAGAATGTTATGAACCAAAACGTTATGTCAATATTTTCTTTACAATCCACAGTCATGACAAACATTACTGATGTCAACATCCTGTTTACAATTATTTTAAAGCACAATCATCAATCATGGACAAAAAGTACACAATAGAGAGTGACGTAACAATATTGTCAATTACGGTTATAGTTTTAAGTACGATGGTAAGGATACATGTAGATTACTTATTTTTAAATAATAATAATATTTTCACAACTGTGATTGCACCCGATATTTCGAGAGTGTTGTTTCAGTGGTTTAATATGTTTTTATTTATTATTTTAATTTATGTTTATATTTTATTTGTCACATTTTCGAGCTTCGTTGAAACTTTTAAAGCTGGTGGTTGCAACTCAATATCTTCCCAACTTAGTTGATAACTTTCATAAGATCTAGCCCAACTTAGTTGATAGCTCTCCTAAGATCTAGCTCAACTTAGTTGATAATTCATACGATTTAGCCCAACTCAGTTGATAGTTCTCATACGATCTAGCCCAACTTAGTTTATAACTCTCATAAGGTCTAGCCCAACTTAGTTGATAACTCATAAGATCTAGCCCAACTTAGTTGATAGCTCTCCTAAGATCTAGCCCAACTTAGTTAATAATTCATACGATCTAGCCCAACTTAGTTGATAGTTCTCATACGATCTAGCCCAACTTAGTTTATAGCTCTCCTAAGATCTAGCCCAACTTAGTTGATAGTTCTCATAAGATCTAGCCCAACTTAGTTGATAGCTCTCATACGATCTAGCCCAACTTAGTTGATAGTTCTCATAAGATGTAGCCCAACTTAGTTGATAGTTCTCATAACATCTAGCCCAACTTAGTTGATAGTTCTCATAAGATCTAGCCCAACTTAGTTAATAATTCATACGATCTAGCCCAACTTAGTTGATAGCTCTCATACGATCTAGCCCAACTATGTTGATAACTCATAAGATGTAGCCCAACTTAGTTGATAGTTCTCATAAGAGGTAGCCCAACTTAGTTGATAGTTCTCATAAGATCTAGCCCAACTTAGTTGATAGCTCTCATACGATCTAGCCCAGCTTAGTTGATAACTCTCATACGATCTAGCCCAACTTAGCTGATAACTCTCATAAGGTCTAGCCCAACTTTTAACATTAATTCCATCAAGATCTATCCCAACTTAGTTGATAGTTCTCATAAGATCTAGCCCAACTTAGTTCATAGCTCTCATAAGATCTAGCACAACTTAGTTGATAGCTCTCATAAGATCTAGCCCGACATAGTTGATAGTTCTCATACGATCTAGCCCAACTTAGTTGATAACTCTCATAAGATCTAGCCCATTGAAACGGATCCAAGTAATAGACGCAAGAATGACTCTTCAATACCAACGAAATATTACTTGGTTACATTCCGCAGGTGATGAATGTAAGTTTGCGGATTTAACACCCAGACATTACTCCATCAAGTCGTTCCCCCGCAACTCTCACGAAGGTAGAATTGCTGCAATTACAAATAATTCCATGATCAAATGCCTTAAGTACAACACAACCTTCAATTTCTGCAACACATCGTTTGAACTAGTCCAAACAACACTCACCTGTTTCTATTGATTTAGTACGGATAATCGTGATGAAAAGTGCACCAAAGTCTTGTGAACATGATCCAATTCCGAGATCACTGATGCTTGAGTGCTTAGACCCAATATTGCCTTCACTAACTGATATTATTAATATCTCTCTCTCTCATCAGGGGAATTCCCATCATTTTTCAAAACTGCCATCGTAAAGCCACTGCTGAAGAAACCACGACTGGACCATAACGATTTAAAGAACTACCGCCCAGTTTCTAATCTCCCATTCATTTCAAAAATCTTAGAAAAGGTTGTTCTAACTCAACTTGTATCTCATTTGAATTCAAACAGTCTTTTTAGCAATGTACAGTATGCATATCGCCCTTGCCACAGTACGGAAACTACTCTTCTGAAAGTATTTAGTGACATTCTCTCTGATTTGGATAGTGGAAAGATTACAGTCCTGACTCTCCTGGATATATCTGCAGCATTTGACACAATAGACCATGATGTATTACTTCACCGTCTCAAGCATGTATTTGGCATTCAGAATATAGCCTTACAGTGGTTCAAGTGCTAGGTAGTTAACAGGACACAAATTATATCTGCAAATATAATACACTCCAGCCCAGTTGACGTATGTTGTGGTGTTCCACAGGGATCTGTTCTTGGACCTGTTCTCTTCATTATATATACTCAGCCGCTCTCAAGTGTCATAGATCATCACCCAGTGTCGCACCAATTGTATGCTGATGATACCCAAATATAAAAGTCTAACCACCCAACAGAAATTGATGCTACCATCCATGGAGTAGAGAAGTGCATTTCTGGTGTGAAATCATGGATGACATGTAACAAGCTGCAGATGAATGATGATACAAATGAGCTATTCTAATCACAACACAAAGACTTTCTCATTCACATCTTTTACCTCAGACAATAAATATCAGCAACACCAACATTAAATTCTCACAGTCAGTACTGAACCTAGGCGTTACTCTAGACAGTACTCTCACATTGCACCAGCATGTCATCAACATATGCAAGGCTGCATATCTTGAATTGAGACGCATCAGTTCCATTCGTAAATATCTTTCAGTTGATGCCACTAAAACACGTGTGTGTTCATTAGTACTTTCAAGACTGGACTATTGTAACTCAATTCTGTCTGGTTCGTCACAATATTTACTCCAGAAACTTCAAAAAGTTCAAAACACAGCTGCACGGATCATCTTTAGAGTACCTCGATCAGAGCACACCTCACCACTGTTCTGTACCCTACATTGGCTTTCAATTCGATACAGAATCAAACACAAAATTTGATCTCTGTGCTATGTTTCAATGACAGACTCCAGTCCAACATACCTATCTAGCCTCACCCATGTGTATACACCAGCTAGATCATTACGCTCGGGTTCTGATAATCGTATATTCATTGTTCCCAAGGTGAAAACAAAGTCATATGGACAACGTTCGTTTGCACACCAGGGACCGGCGACTAGGAACGAATTGCCCATTGAAATTAGACACAAAGACACAGTGATCCCTTTTAAGAGTGCTCTTAAGACTCACCTATTTCGACTGCAGGGACAAACTTAGCGACCTAATCATGTTTTGTATCTTATATGTTTGCAGCATGTTTTTATGTTTTCCAATTTCATTGTTTTTGTCATTTGTTGTTCTGTAATGTTGTCATATCATTATTGATGGTGTAAAGCGCTTAGAGCTTCGTAAGATTAGGCGTTATACAAAGTCCTCATTGCTATTATTATTAAATATTAGATGCAAATCACTATGATACCATACGAAGGCAAAGATAAAGTAGTTATAATTTGAATACACACATAAATTAGATTTTGAATACATACATGAATTAGATGTTTAATACATACATGAATTAGATGTTGAATATACACATGAATTAACATTTAAAACCATAAATGAATTTGAATTTGAATACACAGATGAATTAGAATTTGAATACGTACATGAATTAGATTGTGAATTCATACTAATTTTAATTAATTAATTAATTTTAATGAATTAGAATTTGAATACATGCATTTATTAGATGTTGAATACACACACGAATTAACATTTAAAACCATGCATGTATTATAATTTGAATATATACATGAATTAGCATTTGAAAGTACACATGAATTAGAATTTCTGATGCACACCTTAAATATAATTTGAATAAAAACTTGAATAAGAATTTGGAATGACGCATGAATTCTACACCTGGAATGAAGAAATTAATGAATTTAAATTAAAACAATTATAAAATTTTAAAATATAAAATGAGACTTTGCGATACACATTCTTGGTTTCTCTCCCACCGCCTTGTAAAGTTTCATAATATATAAAAGTACGACGCAAGGAGAATCTCCAGTCTGCGAATGCATGCAAATCATACAAAACTCCGCGTACATTTTACATTTTTCATAATTACCTGTTTTCAACATATTAAAATGTGCATATACACATCTAATTAACTCAGCTCATGTACGTAGATGAGATGGTACAATTTATTATAATGCATAAATATTTAAGCATATCCTTTCCAGTTTTTTTATTTACTGGTTGTTTTCATGTAAATGTACATTAACAAGTTTGAACTTTGACCTACATATCTTATGTTGCACATTTTCACGACAACTGCTCTCGTCAGTTAAAATTGCCTTATCGTTATGAGATTATTGGAATTTCAATCCAATCTAGTACACGATGCAAAGGAACACCTCGTCTATTTGCTACTATAACCTATCAAGAAAACAATTGGATGCAGTGGTACAACAGAAGATGGCTGCCAATTTGATCACGTGGTACAACAGAAGATGGCTGTCAATTCGGTCACGTGGCAACAGAAGATGGCTGCCAATTCGGTCACACGCTGAAGTACACTAGACAAAATGAAACCTCGTGAAAATCCTTAGGACGCCTTTTTGGGATGTTTGGAAAAATAAGTTCATACTAAAAACAAAAACTTGGGAATAATTATTCCAAACTGATGGAGATCCAATACGCATAGCTTATTAGATTTGTACTGAAAAATATTAGTGTGGATACGACTGTTAGTAGGTCAGCCTCTCCACTCCCCATAAAAAAGCCAGCCTCTCCACTCCCCATAAAAAAGCCTCTCCACTCCCCATAAAAAAGCCGAGTCCGCATTAATAGCTGTCGATATAAAGTGAAACAATCAATTCAGACGAATTGATTTAAAGACTTTGCAATGTGCGATTGTATGCACAAATGTGTTATAACGGATAACAGTTCCATTTGGTTGATTATGGTTGCACCATCTGGAGTATTTGCAATGCTACTAATTAGATAAACAAATTTTAAACAAAAACGTAAAGTTAGAAGTATTGCAAGCAAACCATTCCATCCTCTCACTTATTTGTAAATTTATAGCTATCAGTTATAGTCTAATTACTTTAAATATTTTGACACAGACATCTTTCCTTAACATGGCTCTGCTGTGTATCAATGATCTCTTAACTCCAGCATCCAAGATCCATCCATGGTCGAGAATATTGCAAACGACCCTGTACAAAAACATCTTGTATATACGGCAGGAGTGTTGTGGACTATAATTCCCAATTTTATTTTTAATTACAAAAAAGCACACTGTTATTTTAAGAGTGAGCATCACGAATTTTTTCGCTCCCATTGTGCCAAATCTCAGACATATATAAATATCTTCAAAATCTACTTGTACAAACTAGGAAGGTTTAAACATAATGTGTGTATATTTTATGATTACTCGTGAATATTTCAAACACTGTGGTAAACAGATTTCTATTTTGTGCATGTAAGTTTCATTTTGATTTTTATTATTCTATTATTGAAAACTACATGCAACATTGGTCGGATTCTTCTTCTTTTTCTTCTTCTTCTTCTTCTTCTTCTTCTTCTTCTTCTTCTTCTTCTTCTTATTCATCATCATCATCATCATCATCATCATCATCAGAATAATAATAATAATAATAATAATAATAATAATAATAAAAACATTATTATTAGTATTATTATTATTATTATTAGTATTATTATTATTATTATTATTATTATTATTATTATTATTATTATTATTATTATTGACAGCTTCGGTAGCCTAAGTGGTCAACGCGAATGCGAGTCCTAACCCAAGCCGATTCATGCCAAAGAGTTATAAAAATGATACTAGCAGCTGCCTTGCTTGGAAACGTTTAGAGGATAATGTTAGGACTGGTCAGCCTGGTGTCAGGACAATGTGACTGGGTGGGACAGGATGATACGTGTCTGTGACATGATGCCCCAGTTCTAGACATCATTATAAACTGCCACAATGCAGCCATCGTACTACTACTACTACTACTATTATTATTATTATTATAATTATTATTATTATTATTATTATTATTATTATTATTATTATTATTATTATTATTATTATTATTATTCTCAACGTTTATGAAGTCAAATTATAGCGGTGATTTCAGGGTAACAGTCAAGTTGAGCGACAGGTTATGTCTCTTATGACATCGAAATAACAAAAGTACTTCTTTTTTTTTTTTAAAAAAAACGCTTCCTTTTTCTTTTAAAATCGAAACCCATAATTCCAATTTAGAAATTAATTCTAAAAATCCTTAAACATTGCAACTTTTTTGTAATGCCGTTATGATATATTACATCAATAATTATGATAATTAGATTCTGCATAATGATTAGGCATTCGCAACTTCAAGAAGAATCAAACTTCTACCTTGAATGTATGCCGATATATGGCATTAGGACCCCTCCAGTATTTATAAAACAAGAAATGGCGAGAAGTTACGAATGCATGCAACTATATTTTCATTCTTAACTTCCTTGTCGGTGAAATCGAATACATAGCTGAGCTGATCGACGAGACTGCGGTTTCATTTCTGTAAAGACATTTTCGGCTAAACAAATGTATGTTTTTGTTTTGTAAATTAAAGCGCCGACATACATATAAGAAATATTTCTGCCAAACAGATGTAGCTGAGATGATTCGAGTAAATGACTATTGTTCTAAGAGTTTTCTGGTCTCGCTAAGCAAACATCTCGCGTGGTTACACGATACGATGCTTTTGCCTCTGCCTGTTCAGAATGTATATGTATAGAGGACCTGGAGTCTGTTGAAAATTGGCAAAAACACCGTTTTGCAGTATGTTTACCGCAAGAGAATACACTCTTATGTCGTGTCTTGAAATCTTTTTGAAATTATTGATATTTAGTTGTATAAGAAATATGTTAGTTTCATAAGCAACTTAATTGATCTTCATTTATCACAAGATCAATTTTACCTGTGTTTGCCAAAATGAGCGAACTTACATGACTTGGTCAACGCTGACGACCCCGTCAAACGCCAACAACTTTGGGGACTTTCGTTTTTATTTTGTTTCTTTATCCTCAAGGTTCTGATTTGGCTATCCATTGCATAACTTTGAAGAGCGAAGATGGACGAATGATCCAGGATAATTTCGGGTATAATAATCTCAGATTGAGACTGTCTTATGTTTTTGGAACAAGAATTTTTTTGGATGATGATATGAGGGGGCGCTCTGGAGATATTATGAACTTTTGAGAGAGTAGCGGGCGTAAGGTGAAGTTATTTACTTTTTCAACATGCACAGTGGAGCGAATGTTGGCACAATGCTATGTAACTTTGATGCATTGTGGTAGAAAAGTTATAGGATATGGTACTTGTGAAACTTGCAAATGATCTAAGCACACAGCTTACTAAAATGACTGCTCCCTTGTGCTAAAATATCATCCTGAATTAGTCCAAAGTAGGTCATCTTTAGTACTGATTGAAATATGGCAATTGCTTTTGTCAGAGTTGACATTACCAGCTCCTAAATGTACAATGAATGATTTCATTAATATATAAAATATAAAATGTTATCTGCTCTTTTTTCAATTTAAATCTGCAATTCTGGAAGTGAAAATGACCCAGCGGATTTAGCAGTGTTTGAAAGGTGCACACCTAACTGAGAGCAATCTGTATACTATATAATCCATATTTACACATATCAATCATACAGGGAATTAAAAGTTGTTTAGCAATATGAAAGATATACAAGGTTAGTATAACCAGTGAGGAAACTAAACATTTTAATTTGACAAACCAAAAACAAGAAACAGCCTAGCAAACATACAACATAGCAACAGTGACTGGTGTTACGTTAATTTTTGATGGAAATAAATGAATTCACTATACTCAGAATTTAATAATTTAATTTAAGAAGTTGGAGAAAACAAAAACTCCTGTCCAACCAAAAACAATAAATATGTTGATATTAATGCAATAATGGATTCTGGTTTCGTTGCCGAGTACAGCGTAAATAATGGTCGGTTTATTGTAAACCTGTGCTTTTAAAGAATACCTCGAGCTGCTTGGTTGTAGATGTGACTACCACAGGGCTATTTACAACCATCAGAATGCCTCGAGTTCTTGGGTCGTAGATTTGACTACCACCGGGGTATTTAGAACCATCAGAATACCTAGAGTTATTTGGTCGTAGATTTGACTACCACAGGGGTACTTACAACTATGAGAATACCTCGAATTCTTTGGTCGTAGATTTGACTACCACCGGGATATTTACAACCATCAGAATACCTCGAGTTTTTTGGTCGTAGATTTGACTACCACAGGGCTATTTACAACCATCAGAATATCTCGACTTCCTTGGTCGTAGATTTGACTACCACAGGGCTATTTACAACCATCAGAATATTTCGAGTTCTTTGGTCGTAGATTTGACTACCACAGGGGTACTTACAACTATGAGAATACCTCGAATTCTTTGGTCGTAGATTTGACTACCACCGGGATATTTACAACCATCAGAATACCTCGAGTTTTTTTGGTCGTAGATTTGACTACCACAGGGCTATTTACAACCATCAGAATATCTCGAGTTTTTTGGTCGTAGATTTGACTACCACAGGGCTATTTACAACCATCAGAATATCTCGAGTTCTTTGGTCGTAGATTTCACTACCACAGAGCTATTTACAACTATGAGAATACCTCGAATTCTTTGGTCGTAGATTTGACTACCACAGGGCTATTTACAACTATCAGAATACCTCGAGTTCTTTGGTCGTAGATTTTACTACCACAGGGCTATTTACAACCATCAGAATACTTCGAGTTCTTTGGTCGTAGACTTGGCTTTGTCATGTCATAATTATATATTATTATCTATAATTATCTGTAATTATTTATTATTATCTATAATTATCTATTATTATCTATAAGTCAAGTTCCTTAATCGATCACAATGTATAGTTACTGGAACCTTACTGTTTTCATTTAGAGAAAATTAATTTAAGATGAAATCAATTTACATTACAAAAAAAATAGTTTACGATGCAATTCTACTGATTTAATTGATTTTTTATTTTTATTTCTGAGCATAACTGAAAAGGAAACGATGATTAGGTTGATCAATCCTGTCGCCCATAATACTGGCAATTATCGATTATGCATAGAAAGCGTGTTCGGAATCCTCATATAGGTTTTGATACCCTTTCTTCATAGTGTTCGGACGTGTTTTTACGTATATAAACGGTATTCCTATGTCATATTGTTTGCAACTGTATATACTAAAGGAAGGCAACAATATGACATCGTTTACGTCATAAGAGTCGATAATACAAAAGAACTATACAGTTCCTTGACATATGACAACTTGCATTATTCATAGATAAATCACTACTCGTCTTTTTTTGTGTACGTGGTTTTAGCCTAAGGCAGTAAGATAGAGTACCTGAAGGAATTAATAAATTACAGAATCAGGAATAACTCAACATGATAAATAGTCTGAGAATTTCTTTGCAATCAAATATTGTCTTGAGAATTTAGAGAAATTATACTACAAATAGATTTCTAGTTCATAACGAAAATCTAATTAAAATGCTAAGGAACAGTACAGTTATAACAGCAGATTTGGCCCAAAAGACAGACCATCAATAAAACATGACTTAATGTCGTAAGTCAGGCTTATTTCTTGTTACAATGTTATGCAATAAATTAAACAGGGTCTTGCTTGAGAGCACTAGCGTTCAACAGGAATTCTGAATAAACAACACTTTACTGACAGCTTGCGCTAGGTAAGAAGAGTTCGTGGAAATGTTTATTAACTGGATAGCTGTTAAGGTTCTTTTTGATTAATAGGCGTATGTTCATTCAGCGTCACACATAAAAATAACCCCAGATAGACACGTTACATGATGCCCCTGGAAAAGTGGGGAAGTCGATCGGATAAACTGCACTACTTAATACCTCATTAAATCACTCAACGACAACACTAACATGGGCTGTTCAGCGCTGAAATGAAGTACGTAACGTCTGACTGTATTTCTAATAATTGGAAAGAAATGACTAGTGATATATCTTTACAAAAAAGTATCTTATTACTGCTAAATAAAATCGTAAAAATGCATCTCGGCCTTTAACTAAATAGTCCATGCAGAAAATAGTAATATTGCCTGCTGAAAAATGATCCTTGATAGATATAGGACATTTCTTCACTTGATAAAGGGAAAATGCAGTTGAAACAAAGTTTGCAGATTTGTATTTAATATCGGGTCCCAATGAGAAAAAGTTATTTAAATGCATGATCCTATTGTAATAAACCTATTTAAATGCATGGTACCATAGTGATACAACTATTTAAATCCATGGTCCCTTTAGGATGAAGGTATTTAAATACAAGGTTCCCTTGGGATATATTGATTTAAATGCATGGTCCCATTGGGATATATTGATTTAAATGCATGGTCCCATTGGGATATATTGATTTAAATGCATGGTCCCATTGGGGTATATTGATTTAAATGCATGGTCTCATTGGGGTATATTGATTTAAATGCATGGTCCCATTGGGATATATTGATTTAAATGCATGGTCCCATTGGGATATATTGATTTAAATGCATGGTTTCATTGGGATATATTGAATTAAATGCATGGTCCCATTGGGACATATTGATTTAAATGCATGGTCCCATTGGGATATATTGATTTAAATGCATGGTCCCATTGGGACATATTGATTTAAATGCATGGTCCTATTGGGATATATTGATTTAAATGCATGGTCCCATTGGGATATATTGATTTGAATGTATAGCGTCATTGGGATAAAACTATTTAAAGGCATGGTCCCATTGGGATATATTGATTTAAATGCATGGTCCCATTGGGATATATTGATTTAAATGCATGGTCCTATTGGGGTATATTGATTTAAATGCATGGTCCCATTGGGATAAACCTATTTAAATGTATAGTCTCATTGGGATAAAACTATTTAAAGGCATGGTCCCATTGGGATATATTGATTTAAATACATGGTCCCATTTGGATATATTGATTTAAATGCATGGTCCCATTGGGATATATTGATTTAAATGCATGGTCCCATTGGAATATATTGATTTAAATGCATGGTCCCATTGGGATATATTGATTTAAATGCATGGTCCCATTGGGATATATTGATTTAAATGCATGGTCCCATTGGGATATATTGATTTAAATGCATGGTCCCATTGCGATATATTGATTTAAATGCTCGGTCCCATTGTGATAAACCTATTTAAATGTATAGTGTCAATGGGATAAAACTATTTAAAGGCATGGTCCCTATTTGGATAGTGTGATTTAAATGCAGTCCTATTTGGTTAGTGTGATTTAAATGCATGGTCCAATGAGGAAACCTATTTAAATGCATGACTACATTTAGATAAAGTTATTTAACTGCATGTTACCATGGTAATACAACTATTAAATGCATTGTCCCATTTAGATAAAGTTATTTTACAATGTTATTAGCATGAGATTCAATGTGATAATACAGTAATATAATATAATATAATATATATATATATATATATATATATATATATATATATATATATATATATATATATATATATATATATATATATATATATATATATATATATATATGTAAGATATTAATTACTTATTGTTATTAGCATGAGATTCAATGTGATAATACAGTAATATAATATATATGTAAGATATTAATTACTTATTATTATTAGCATGAGATTCAATGTGATAATACAGTAATATAATATATAAGATATTAATTACTTATTGTTACTAGCATGAGATTCAATGCGATAATACAGTAATATAATATATATGTAAGATATTAATTACTTATTGTTATTAGCATGAGATTCAATGCGATAATACAGTAATATAATATATAAGATATTAATTACTTATTGTTATTAGCATGAAATTCAATGTGATAAAACAGTAATATAATATATAAGATATTAATTACTTATTGTTACTAGCATGAGATTCAATGCGGTAATACAGTAATATAATATAATATATAAGATATTATGTACTTATTGTTACTAGCATGAGATTCAATGCGATAATACAGTAACATTTTTAAGTACTTATTTACCCATCATTAGAACTTGTGTACTTAAGTTCTACCGTCATGGACATTTTGAAACACTCAGGATGCAATACATGTTTTATTAAAACTTTTATGAAGAACCTTTCCTCATAAGTCATAGATGTATTAATTTTGGAATCCGGAATGATAGAGTGAAGAGAAGAACGAATGAGTTCCTTAGAAAAGAGTGTCTCAAAGATGATGAAAAACGTGTTTGGGTAAAAGTACGCAATCTAATCTGTAATGTTCTCCATCTACTTGCTAGATAATGCCCGAGGGGAGGGAGTAGCGAACCCTCCCCGAGGGAAAATAAAAGGTTATCGATATGATAACTATAAAAGCTGCCCATATGGTCCTGTGTGTCCGGTGGCCGCTATAAAATTATTATTATTAGATAAGGCTTGTTATGTAAGTTTGTGACGAGCATATTATAACCGTCTTCTCATTTCTTGCTTTGTGAAGGAATTACTCATAAGTTAAGGAATGTCCATGTCCATGGTGTGAGAGAGAGAGAGAGAGAGAGAGAGAGAGAGAGAGAGAGAGAGAGAGAGAGAGAGAGAGAGAGAGAGAGAGAGAGAGAGAGAGAGAGAGAGAGTTCAGGCTCTCTAAAAAGAAGTGTCGCCACGATGATGAGACACAGCTACATCTGTAATGAAAGAGACAAGTCTTTTCTAGTTTCTGGATGAGAGGAATTTTATCTAAATAATCAACACATATATTACTACATTCTAGAAACACATATATAAACTTTATATTCAAAATACATGAAATATATATATATAAAATTACACTTTCCTTTTAAGCTTTCCAACTTCATTCATTTGTATAATTTCTGCATTTTAGAATATACTACGAATAGTTATATCTCAATCAATTTCATCATACCCAAGAGTATAAAATGTAATAGCTGCAATTAATGCAACAATAAATTTAAAGAAATGTATTTTACCGATTTTAAAATAGAATATTGAATTAGAATATGTTGCTAGATATTATTCTTTGTTACGTAAAGAATACTTTATTTAATCTAAACATGACGTTGGTAGCGAATTTGTCTTTTACAATAAAAATTATCATAAATATAATTCAATATTAATTCTTTAAAACAATTAAACATTCCATTACATTATCAAATAAAATAGAAGAATTCAATAGGCAATGTTGGAAACATATGAACTTTGCTATTCAATTCTCAAACATTAAAAATGTATATTTCTTAAAGTATTTTTACCAACATTGAGTTTTTACCTGTAATGAGAGAGACAAATCTTTTCTAGCTTCAGGTCGAAGAGAACTGGCCTGTGCGATTTGTGTGCTTATTTATATGTATCTAGGCACAACGGCAAGACCAAATATGGCCATCCCTCGTTATACCGGTGTACACTTCATCCTAGCTAGAAAATGCTCTCATTTCCAACTTCATAAGAACCATATTATTTTTACGTCATTGGACAGAACGTTTGCTGCAATAGCACTTTTCCTTGAAATTATGCCAATGTTTAATTTTGTGGCTTACTGACTCTTACTGGGTTTATAATACAGCACAGCAATGTACATTGCCTTTTGCTTGTAACAGCATTCACGTTTATTCCATTAATATATAGTTGTGATATAGAAATAAATGAAATTAATCTTAATATATTTTAGAAAATTACTTTAATATAAATGAGTGAAACATTACTTAATACAATTTAGAGCCAATGACAACCTTATTACTTTTACTAAAAATTATATCCTAATACTTGCAACACGTAACAGTTATAAGTGTTTTTGTTGATTTTCTTTTCTAATGGCATTTTTATATTTTATATATTTCTAAATTATGTTATGTTTAGAATATTGCGAATATTTTGCAAAAATGAAGGGATAGTTAATTTAAATGGCAAAAATTGAATGAGTAAAATAATCGGCTACTTGTTGTACCAAAACAAAGAAATCACAGTGGCGGAGTTGCGTTTTTTACACCCCATCCCCAGAGCCACGTGGGGAGATACCTATCATTACCCATTAACTGGGATTTACTTTTGTTACGGGCAAACCCCAACAAAAAATCTCTTTGCATATCACAAGGACATCATGCTGCAGACATGTAGCATCTTGTCAAACCCAGCGAAAATATCCTGACACTAGGACGACCAGTCCTGACTGTTACTTGGTTAGGCTCTCATAAAAAATGACATGAAAAAATGAAGAAAACAAGCTTTTAAATATTATGTTTTCCAGGAAAAAACTTGGTAAATATTAGAAATAGAACTTACGGTTTTAAGAATCAAATCCAAAAAAAAAATCCAAGAATACAAAAATAGAACTCATAGTAATAAAATGTTCTACAGAATCTGAGTTCGACTCCAAACGAAAATCCAAAGTGGAAGGTGATGACGTATAATGTAGTCAGCGTCTTACTGAGGTGAAAACATTTCTTTGTTGAACCGCATAAAATAATGCTCTGGTGTGTAAACATTTCTTTGTTGAACCGCATAAAATAATGCTCTGGTGTGTTCCTTGGAGATTGTGAATCTCACTGACTGTGCAGAACATTTGAAACATATTTGAATACCTTGAGATTGTTTGAATCTTAATCGTAGTCCATACGTGAAATTAAGTAAACATCTTACAGTGCATGTTATTATTCGAAACGTATATGAAATCCATGAGGTTTCTCGAATCTGTATTTCAGTTTCATATCATAATTTTCGTTTATTTTTAATGCGTGAATGTTTGTATATATTTTTCTTTACTAATTATGTTCATCAATTTCCATCTTTCACACATTGTGTTTGGGTTACTAATTTAATCCAAAACCCACTAGGTTTGTGTTCTTCGAGTTATCTGTCCTCTTTCATTTGCACAATACCACTATGAGTGAAGTCATTTTACTACACGAGTAAAAATCTACATTGTTTGCTGCCTGAGTAAACTATATCTCTGTTTCTATTGTTTAGTCACTGTGAATCAGTCATGCATTTTGTATAGTAATTTGTTTGTATTGTTCTTCATTACATGTGCGCGTTATTATGTTAATAATCCAATATTTTGATTAATTACACACGCACGTTTTCACGATTTGTTTCCTCATCCAAGTCATTCATTATTACGCAATGTATTTATATCATCGTAAACAGTATTTTGTTGTGAATCCGAAAATTTCCACCCGGTTATCTCGTTACACTCAATCTGGGCACAACACAACAAAACCTCCATGACGTCTAAATGTTAAAAGCCCTATTGATTTTATCTCTTCATTGCATCACTATTAAATCTACTACTACGCGAAGAAAACATGCGTGGATGAGGGTCAACTTCCTGTAAAGTCAGAATTTCGAAATAATTGCTACATGTTTCTAGAGAAACAAAGAAGCAATATACATGTCTAAAATCACGTACGTGCAGCTGCGATATCACTTGATACACCCACCCACACACTAAGAACGAATATAAAAAAAATGAAAACGTTGTTTAATTCAAAATATCGGTAACGAGGTCAGCTTTAGATACAACGTTTTAATATTAGGTTTTCGAGAAACTGAAAGCATTTGTAGAACTTATTAAATCTGGTTAGAAAAACCAAAATTCCATTACAATTGCATGTAAAGAAATAAAACAAAATTGAAACTAACAGACCGACCAATTAATCTAAATAAAATATTAATTAAATCATATATATATATATATATATATATATATATATATATATATATATATATATATATATATATATATACATCCTCCGTAAATACAAAGAAATATGTACGTGATAAAGCGTTCATTTTACCTTGATCATTTATACAGGAGGTTCCAAAAACCATACAAAACAAATGTTATGGATGATAAACAGTGTACATTAAATAATATATTTCTTACCACGGGAAATTGCACCTAATCTTTAATTATATTTTTCCTTGAGTCAATATTTTTTTCACTTTAGTTGTCATCGATGTATATTTTACATCTTGCCGATGAAAGTAAGGGGATTGTGAGAACTAAAAACAGTAAGGAGTAGAATTAATGTAAACTTTAAAATGTTGTAATACCTAAATGTAAGCAAAACATTCCCTCTCAGAATTAATGTAAACTTTAAAATGTTGTAATACCAAAATGTAAGCCAAACATTCCCTCTCAGAATTAATGTAAACTTTAAAATGTAAGCCAAACATTCCCTCTCAGAATTAATGTAAACTTTAAAATGTTGTAATACCAAAATGAAAGCCAAACATTCCCTCTCAGAATTAATGTAAACTTTAAAATGTAAGCCAAACATTCCCTCTCAGAATTAATGTAAACTTTAAAATGTAAGCCAAACATTCCCTCTCGATTGTTGAATAATTTGTTTGGTGCTAATTTCAATACCATTGTTATCTTGTTGAATCAATATCGCTCCAATCCCAACTTCGCTTACATCAACATACCGTTTTAATGATTGGTTGAAATATGAAGCTGTAAGAACTGGCGTGATTTAAAGTATCGATTTTAACTTATCAAAAGACTCACAATACTTTTCAATCCATTACAACTTGTTTTACTTGCTCAATACATTTGGTAGATGTTATGGAAAATTTGAAACCAAATGTATGATAGCATCCAGCCATATCTAAAAATCGCATCTGTTGCTGTTTAAGAAAATGCACAGGGAACTCAGCGATAGCCTGGACCTTAGCGTTTATAAGCAAAACGAAATATTGAATCCAGTTCAGTATTCTTGGATGTAAGAAACTGCAAAAAAATATAATCAGTGTCTTGGTGTAGATTGGAATCAAATGATTGCATGGATATGCAAGTGAATGCAATTGCAAATGGAACGGAAGTGAATGCATGGAAATGCAATTGAATGCAGGTGCAAAGGAATAAGAAATGCAAGGGAATGTGGGAGAATGCGGCCGAATGCGAGATAATGGAAAGCAACAATGCAAAGGAATGCAGGACAAGGCAAGAGAATGCAGGTGAATACAAATGATTACAGTGAAATGAAAGCTAACGCAGTGTATTGCAAGAGAATGCAAGCTGTACATGTCCTACTCATTGAAGATTTAAGTGAAAGAATTTCATGGAATTCTACTAATATTGGAGTGTTCAGAACGTGCGAATTCGGAAACTATGAAAGATCTGGACCAGAAGCTTTCATTATTGCAACATCAAGAAAGAAACAGAATATAAACATTTATTATTTGAATAATAACACTTATTTCCAGACGTTTCTACAAAAACAAACAAAAGTTTCCATGACGTTGAAACTCAAAACATATGAAACAACACCTGTACAGGGTGAACCCTCTCAAACAGGAATACTCGATAAGCAAAATTCAGTATTTTCTGGAAAACGATTTCATTGAGCCCAGTAAAAATGATTAAAGATCAGAATGTATACCTGCTTCGAAACGAGATAAAACTTTCCATATGTGCACGATTACAGGAAGTGTGACACAAACAGATTCATTTCTATTACCAATAACCGATGACTGCATTGATAAAATCAGAAAAGCCAAGTATGTCACCAAATTGTTTAACCTTCGGAAAGCAGTTTGTCAGATTCCATTGACTGAAACAGCCAAATAAATTTCGGTATTCGTGACTCCATATGGACCTTATTATTATACAGTGATATTGTTTGGGATGAAATGGTCTCCAAGACAAACAGCGATGGCGTACATACCAAATGTTTAGACGCGTTCATTGCTAATCTAAAAGTTCTTACGAAAATAAAATTATAAGGCCAATAACGCCAAACCAAAGCATGTAACTGAGAGCTTCTCATTAATTCAGTTTATAAGTTGATGTGTTAATTTTTTGTGTTTTTCTTCTAAAAGTATACGCGCAAGTGTATCCGCCATGACGCGTATTTGTGGTAGCACTTTCTCTACTGCTGTTTCTTTTTTATCCAAACTTTGATCAAGTCCTATACGATATCTTGATCAAGGATTATCTAAATGTATTGCTATAAATCCAGCGGTGTTTACTGTGCATGTTAGAAGACGTTCTTATTTTAATTGTATCCATGTCTCCGTTACACCAAGGCTGATGAAAATTGTGCAGTACCAACTCCGTTAAATACAACTATAATATTACCGTTATATATGATTACTTTCGGAATTTGTGTATAACGCTGAATAGCATAAATCACGTATGTGTTTGTATGTTCGCCAGCCGCAGAGAGGGTTAGGCAACCTTTGTATCGAAAGTCATAACTTAAACATAAAGCTTCCGACATAAAATGAAAAATATAATGTTAATAACGCCAAACTGAAGCCTCTAACTGACCGAGAGTTTCTCTCTAAGAGAGACTTTGGGGTTACTGTTTTTGTCATTTCCCCCCGCCCCCCTCAAAATTGTATACGCACGTGCGTTTACCCCACACGACTTATTCGTGGTAGCACGCTCACTGCTGCTATGCAAAGTTTGTATCAATATTTATACGATATCGTGATCTGGGTTGATGTAAATGTATTGTTATAAATCCGTGCAGAGTAGCTTGTGCACGTGAAAAGAAATTTCTTAATTTAATTATATCATTGCCCCCAGAAAAACAAGTCTAATTAATATTTCTCAACGTATATGAATCAACTCAATTGAATAGGGCTAAAATAGTACAGTTATCTCTGATCACGTTTGGAATTGTGTGTAATGTTGAGGAACATACATAATATCTATATCGTTTAGCCTACCTCGAGAAAATATGTAAGCCGAATAGGATTGTTTATCCAGCATTATATCATCATAAACAACTAAATTATTAAAAACCCATCAAGATCACCAACACTCGGTGCCTCATCAATATCGGTAATAAAATCAATAATCATCCTCATCAATAATTTTGCATTCTTGTTAAAATCATTAAGGACCTCGTAACATAGCTGATCATCGCCTGATGGTGCTACTAAATATAAAATGTTATTTATCCCTTTTTGGATATCTCATTATTAGATTAAGCAATACTTGGATTTATATCACTTCCAGATGGACCTATTGTTATCAGTCTGAAAGAATTTGGTAGCGCTTGATACATTTTGACTGGTTTTCGCGCTCGTGTCGCCGACAAATCAATGACATCAATATTGTACAAATATAAAATATAAATAAATCTATATCGTGTAAAATGCAGGGCATCTACTCCTACATATATAATAAGGAATATAATACAAAATATACGGTGAGCAGCAGAGGGGGCGAACAGACCAAGTTTTCAAGCCGAAATAAGCCTTCCACGGAGACTTAATTTTTCAATGAAAGGGGTGCATGTGGTTTTCCATTTTACAAAAAAGAGGTGGCGAACAAACCAAGTTTTCAAACGAAAATAAGGCTTCTACGGAAACCTAAACTATTTCAGGCAAACCGAAACTATTTCAAACCGAAAATATTTCACAAAAAAGGCTGCTACAGAGACAGAGTCTCCTTAGCAGAGGGGGTGAACAGACCGAAACTATTTCAGACAAACCGAAACTATTTCAAACAAACCGAAACTATTTCAAACCGAAAGTATTTCGCAGACAAAAAAGAAGAGAAATGGTTTCGGTTTCTCAAGCCAGAGACAGAGTCTCCGCAGACAGAGTCTCCAGACAGACCCGGTGCTGATTGTGTTGCGGAGACGATTTGAAAATCATTTACGATTTCAGAAACAGACTAATTTGTAAAACCTCTCCTCGTAAATCAATCAGATTATTGGACTGGTCAGTGAGTTTGAAATTAATTCTCGTTAATGAATCATTATGACATCGCATATAGACCGGATTAGTTGGATCTTCAATTATTAAAAATCCGGGTGGAGCCGTTGGTGCAAATGAATATAAAATATACCCTTGCTGGGCTTGATTTGTTCTTTCGAGATTTATTTGGTAGCTTCCTTCGATGGCATCACATACTAAATTTGTTGCAATTACCGAGGATAAATTGACGTTTTGAGGAGCGATATGTCGCCCGTCACCATCTGGGTCATTAGTATGTTTGAGGATAGTTGTTTGTGGTTTCCGCATTTTCTTTCATGCGGCGAGTATTTGTGGAGAGTACTCATCGAGGAGGTCAATGGTTGATTTTTTTTAGTTCATTTGCGTTATACCCAAGAAACCTGAAATCGGGTAAATCAGCACAAGTGATATTGTGACCGGTTAGAAATTTTTGTTTATCTCTGTTCTTGTCATTGATTATTATCTGAACTATTCGTTTGTTGATATATTTCATGTCGGGTACAAGCTGATTTAATATTTCAACATATTTTATGATCTCGCTTCGTGAAGTCTTTATATCAAAAAGATATTTTTGGAAACGCTGTCGTAGTCCCTCTAGTTGTGTTTTATGTAATTTATTAATCTCTTTCAAATAATCAATGACATTATTTAGAGTACATACTGTTACACGCACAGGGGTATTCACTTGACCGAGCGGTGTCAAAACCCTGGCGCGAGTCACGCTGGAAGTCATATGTTTTCCCCAAATTTCCAAAGACTTCCATACAACTTAAGTTGTAAAATGGAAAGAAAGACGTGTCTGCTATAATTATTAATCTTTGCTGTAATCAATGGGCGACCCGGAGGAGACAACTTGCCCAAACGTCCATTAACTGCACCTTTACATGGTTTTTCTTCATTATCATCCGTTTTCCGTACCGATAGCTTGTCATGCCATAGAAATTACACCAGTATTCCCTTACTAACTGGGAAATATTTAACTGCGCGACCCTAGGCCAGTCCATCCACAGAATTTCCGGCGTATCACACTCATATACATACGCCAATTTTCCACTATGGCCACATAAACGGTACCTACCAAGTTCCAACTTATTGATTCCATTCTATAATTTACTGATTTCCAACCATAAATGCTGCCTTTTCAATCACACTACTTGTATACACCACTGAATTTAAATATGGACTATGTTACAAAAAAGGGGACAGTCATTCGGCTTGTACCCAAAATCACTACTAACGACCCAAGCATGGTTCAAATTCACTAACACTTACTCCAAATTTATGACAATACAATGGAAATGGATGAGTCAAGAGTTTTCTCAAAACCTAATTCCCATTGCATGATAATTCTATCGAGAAATATGAATATATCGGTTAATTTTGCACTTTTTAATACCAGGCAAATAATCTCAAAATGATGGAGCGATTTCGTGGTATGATTTTTCGTCTGTGACATAGTCGGATTTTTGTGGTTCTGTTGGTATTTGATAAGATGTCCTAGGTGGTATTTCAGGCCATCCTAGCACGGTTCTTATCGAGCTGTTATAAATGTCTACGACATAACCAGATGAGTTCATCTCAGTCGCGGATGATAGTTTTTTTGGTTCATGAACTGTAATAGCGATTTTTGATTCTTTTCCAGTAATGGATTTTATTCTGCGTTGTAATTCATTATTAATTTGTTCAATTTGGTAGGACCCAGATGGTAAGGAAACAACGTTCCAGTCAGGAGTTCCGTCTTGTTTATTTTTACTAGCAAACACCAGGGAATGATTCGGCTGTTGACCACCGAATGGTTGTGATCTAATAGTTGGCCAACTGTGGTATACTCGTAATTTTGCTAGTGCTATCTCCTTAACGGGAATCGCAGTGGGGAAATTCACACTGAATTCAGGATTGGTTGATGTTATTGAGATCATGCTGTTTTTCACCGGGGTGGTATTTTCCGCTATTCGTTGAAGTAGTTCTTGCGATGTTGCCATTTTCATTATATTCGTGTTGTTTTTCTAATTTTGACATTCCGCGGAATCATAAACACGTACCATCGCTGAAAACTCACTATCGGATATTAATGTGTCATCGAGGGAGGACGATATAATCGAGGATAATTGGGAGTACGCGGTTGACACAACATGGAACTTAACTACGTATACAAATTGGAACAGCTATCGGAGCAACCATTGTCACCGAGGAGATTATAATATCAGCACGGGTGATTACACCTGATACCGAGTACACTGTAACGTCAACTGCGGTAATTCTTCGTCGGTATTTTTTTTTTTTTTTTTGTTTGGTACCCCGCAGTGAGTGTTTTGAGTTTAGTTTAAAATTCTCTGACCTGATCATAGCGATACGGCTGTGACGTCGCCAATGATGACATTTTTTTACAATAGATTTCAAATTGCTAGCAATTCCATTAAGTTGTTTATTGAAATCCGCTACGAATTCCACATAGTATGTTACTGAAACCCTAGCCAAATTATTATCAGTGGATATTATTGTGAATTGTTCAATTGTTCCCTTGTCGATGATCGTTGATATCATATTGTTGACCCCAGATGAACTTGTTGATGAAATATTAAATTGAGTCGGCGACACTAGTGTTAATCGATTAATATCTTTGACGGTCGTGGTAATATTTAATATGTTATTTTATGGTGTCCACGTAAATGATCCTTGTTGAATCGTTTATACTACGTTGTTAGTTTTCTCATGAGGAATCTTTGTTTTTTCAAGTGTTTCTATCATCCTCGGTAAATCATCTTTGATTACATCGTTAATCTTTTTGATCTTATCGATGGATTTTTTTACATTTATGAGTTTTATATCGAGTTTATCTAATGAGGTACCAAAGAATTTCTCAATCAGTTTATACGAAAAATTGAAAACTTCTCAACATGAACTTCATACCTAGATTGTAGTGTTACTAATTCTAACATAGCTGTTTTCATCTCTGTGAGTTTCAGTGTGATCACCGGTGGAACCCCAAATAAATTATCAACTTGGAGTTGAATCTCAGTGACGGATTTTTTTAAACCCGCAAATTGATTTATTTGAACGTCATATTTATCATCGAGAGTTTTTAATGATTCTGCAGATGATATATAATTATCAATGAGTGATGTTAATTTATCTGTGAACGTACAACCGATTTGAGTTTACCCTCCTTGGAAATCAACGCGATAGTATCTTCTACTGCGTCGCGTCGTTTTATAAAAATATCATCAAGGGAAACATTACTCGTTTTCAATTTACCCTGACCATCTTGAAATACGACTATTTTATTTGGATCAACACTTGCAAGGTTTAACATCTCGGATAGTTCATCTTCAATTATTTTATTTACATCATCGGTTGCAGATATTTCCGCGGATGGTTTTTTCAACCCTGAGTGGGATCTTCCGCAAATATCAATATCAATCATGGTATTTTATATAATTTCTCTCTAAAAAGCGATTACTCGTATATTCGTGTACGGTTTTATGGGTTGGTTTTCCCGATGATGAAATAGCGTTGAGGACATTTAATACTTCTATGCCGCATATTGGTGGGTCATTCGTTTTCTGTGTTGGTAGCGTGGAATACCAGAAGGAAATTTTTAAGTGTTGTATATAAGGCGTACATTCTTTAGGCGGCGCTAATCCATATGAATCGAAATAAACAATTACACGCGAATCAATCGCGTATGCAACCCAGTGAATTCCAGGTCCGGTGCTGTTATCGAGATTAATGATACCGCTTTCAGTGTTGTTTGGTTGTTGTGGTAATTGATCTAGCATAAAAACACCTCTAAAGTTTTTTTATCGCTAGTTTTTAAGCAGCATCGAGTAAATCAAAATTTGACATGGGAACTATTGTTAGTAAACTGTTCCTAGTCTCAGGCCATTTCCGCTGTACCATGAATACGGAGTTCCTGGTAGTCTTAGACCCTTTCCTGATCATTTCTTTTCTGTCCTGTAGCTTTCTTTAGTGCCATCCCTGCCGCTGTACCAACGGCTCCTAGCACGGCAGCTTTTGCTACCGCTGGGGCCGCTGACGCAACCAACGCTGGTAACACAGCGAAAAGTGGAAATATACCACCTGATTTTATCATGTTCTTAATTGCGGCCGCAAAGAGAGTGACCTAAACACCTTTTTTATCTTTGATAGCATCATTGAAGTTTTTAAACTGAGGAGCTGTCAGTGATAATTTATTATGACCACCAGACATCTGATTGTGTTTCATCGATATCGTAGTTCCACATTTTTTAGCTGATTCCGATTGCTATTGTATAATTTCACAAGGAGTTAACGTAACACTAACATGACTATATGACATTTTATTTAATAAGAGATTGATATAATTGTCTACAACATGTTTGAAAATATTACATGTTTTCTACTGGCGCATCAACTACCCTCATTCGTCCACCAACACCTTCAAGTATCATTGATTTGTCGCTGAGAATTACAGCAACTGCTCTGTAATTAACAACACCAGCAGGACGAGCTGCACCAGACATCTGATGGTGTTTCATCGATATCGTAGTTCCACATTTTTTAGCTGATTCCGATTGCTATTTTCTAATTTCACCAGGAGTTAACGTAACACTAACATGACTATATGATAGTTTATTTAATAACAGATTGATATAATTGTCTACAGCATGTTTGAAAATATTACATGTTTTCTACTGGCTCATCAACTACCCTCATTCGTCCACCAACACCTTCAAGTATCATTGATTTGTCGCTGAGAATGACAGCAACTGCTCTGTAATTAACAATACCAGCAGGACGAGATGCACGAGCTCTGAAGTGTATGTCAACTACGGATTATCTGGTTCAATCAAGATGTTCCAGCGAGAAGTAATAGATGGGATATCGATTTTTAAAATCAAATTGTGATATTTGCAGATCAGTATCTACATTATTATCGCGTCCCATAATTGTCAACAAACGATGATACGCGCGTGCAATTTGGCTGGTTCCGTAGTCAAGTAGTATATCATCGGATGGTTCTTGTTGGCCATTTATCCTCAGTGATACTTCATTAATACCTAATGGATCAAATATCATATGACTCCTGAGAGTTTAATCGCTCAGTATTCTGTAACGCAATAAATATATGACGTGGCGCAGCAACGCCTAGATTTGATGCCAGGTGCCATGTAAGTGTACCATCAATATTAGAATCCATGGTATCTGTTGTTGTTAGCCATGATAGCAATGATTTTCCTCCATGATCCGTAAAAGATAGTAATCTTTCTTACATGGTGATTGATGGAGTTATTACTGGCATGCACAATGATAGTTTTGATATAATGACTTTACCAGCAGGAACACCAGTACCACGCAAGATTGAATCATTATCGCTACCCTTTCGCACGAGTACTACTATAACATTTCTGCAAAATCCGAAAATATGATGCAGTGGAATCGCGCATGAAAATTGTCGACGCTGTCCTTGCAACATTGCTACGCGTGTTGCAAACCCTAGGTTGTAGTTAGGATTAGTACTTTTTATAATATCAAAGGCACCACCTGGTCTATCTTCGTGTTCAACATCATCTGGCTGTGGATTAACTGCAGTAACTTGCGGTGTATTTAATTTAGTATAAGAAATATGTTCAGCGTGATCAGTGAGATCCTTAGAGAACATCATAGATGGACCTGACGATCTTGTATAATCATCCGAATATCTTGCTAACCCCACTATTGTTGTGGCAACATCTACTTCACGCTCTATACCTTCAATCTCTCTGTTATCAATCATATATCTAGCACTTTCGAATAGCGTCATGATACCATTATTGACACAGCCAACTCGGATATTTGGGTCAGCAGCATATGGTGGATCATTATGGGCAGCATCATTTGTTACGAGTTCTCTTTCTACTTCGATAAATGCTTCGGCAGATAGAAAGTATTTGCTGGTATCATGGACCTGAAGTTCGATTCTCGATCGAAGATCCGGTTGCACTGCCTGCATTATAGGAATAAAGCTGATAATCGCGTACAGAATCATTCTTGGGTACTGGGGGATCCATATCAAACGCTGGGTCAGGGGGCGATTTGAACATATTATTATATAATTCTTGATCTAAATCGCGATCTAGCTCGCGATTTCAAACCACTTCTCGCTATCATATTTGCAGTAATATTTTCTTGAGTGTCATATCCTTCATTGTTCAGTGATGCTTTTTTTTTGATCCACCGCGTTGTTTATTATTTCGCTAATACTCTCAGGCATACTTTCCGTTGATGGTAGTTGTCCTAGTGATGACTTCGCCAGTTTTTTCTGTCTTCGCCGAACTAACGCTAGTAGCTTTTCTTTGTCGGCGGAAAATGCTTTACCGGCAACATCACCAACAGCGCTAATACCCTTATCACGAATAACATCAATAGCTTTCATTGATAATTGTTCTGTGATTGGTGCTATTTTTGAGCCATTCTTGTAAATAACCCTGCAATGGTATTGCCGAGACCATCTCCATAGTACGCTCTATAAACAAGCAATCGTGAGTTTACTACGTACGTCATGTTTAGTTTATTGTGGTTGTAGTGTATGATCATCTTATTTAAATGACATTTACCTAATCGCGAAATACGAAGAATTTTCGATTAGTCACTGTGGTAACCGTCCGCTAGCTCATCAATAAACTCTCGATATGTATCCATGATACCACCCTCAAATAGGAGTCTGCAGATATTATTTCCGGTGAGTAATTTCCAGCTCGTTTCCTTCCTACGGGAATTTCTAATCTTGATATATCTCCGAGAATAATACTAATACAACGAACGAGACAACTGCCTAAAAACCTCCTTGGATATCCACTAGCGAATTTTTCAGTTGTACCAGTTGCACCCTGATTATCATCATCAGGTGGTCGTGAATCATCAGATTTGGCTGTTGTTTAGATAAAGATATTTTCTTTGAAGATGTTTGCTGTTTTTCAAGTAGTTTTCGTTGTTTTTCTTCCTCTTTTCGTCGTTTTTCAAGTAGTTTTCATTGTTTTTCTTCTTCCTTTCGTTGTTCTTCCTCCTTTTTTGTTGTTGTTGTTGTTCTTGTAGTTCTCGCTACCTTTCTTCTCGTATAAGCCGCATTTCCTCTTCCGCTTCTGTATTCCGATTAGATAATTCAAGTACATTATTAATATATCTAGCGTATGATGAATCCTTCTTTTATTAATTTGATTTGTGTTTTCTCTAACTTTATAAAGTATATTCCTCAAAGATCCTGGATTTTTAATAAATCCTCGTTGTTCGGGTTTCAGAAAATCATTTGCATCTTCGTACCGTGTAGCAACAAAATTATGGAACTCTCCCACTGTAATCTTATTGATGTGCAATAAGATTTCAGGAGAAAATCTATCGCGTAAAGTGTTGATTTTTTTCTGACCTTGGGATGGTTTATGTAGCAGTTTTGATGTTTGTTCGGTTTCTCTTGCTATTTTTCAAGTACAGGAAGAAGGGCTGTTTTTCCTAAATGTTCCTCAGTAATTTCTCCCAATATAGATTTTTTAGTGGTCGATGCGACTTCCTTAGTAGCAGTGGTTAATAGTTTAAATAATTGTTCAGTATCCGTTGCGAAAAACAGTTTGAAATTGCTGTCTTGCTTTTAGCTTAGTTCGAACGGAATCACGAACAGGAATAAACCTCTTAATAGCAGTCAATCTCTAGCGAGCTAATCTAGTTGTTAATGCTTCATTTACCATTATAAATTAATATACGATTTATATTGTAAGTGAAAATCCCGTGGATGCTCACCTCCTCTCCGAGATCTCACTACAGTGTTTTCATTACTTCCTTGTAAGTGATAAATCACCGTGCAAAAAAACTAACACTATCATACCTATCTTTACAATAGATATCAGTGATTTAATCACTGGTCCTATAAAATTTCAACTCATACAATTTATCTCGGTGATTTAATCACTGGGGCTATAGAATTGTGGATTACACACCTGCAAACAGGTATTTTGTATCGCGTGGGTATTTGTACACTTGCTATGTTGAGTTAACAGAAGGGGGGAAATGATCTTCATTCCGTCTGATGATTTCTTTTATTCTTTTAATTTTTTAGTTTATTTTGGGTTTGATTTCATATTGTTTGCCCAATTCATCTCTGACCCTTTTTGACCACAGAGAATAGCGCGTTAAATTTGTTGATGTCGTTACAAAATGCAAGAGAATTATTTACCGCGTGCTGAATTCGTTTGATCAACCCATACTGTTTTGCAAGGACTTATCTATTATCTGAGCGCTATCATCAAGATCATGAAATTCAGAGAGAATCTGATTATAATCTAGTTTATCTGATTGTATTCCTTGATTTTTCAAATATGAAATCTCGTTTATAATGTCATCCATTCATATTTTCGAAATTCATTATAATATATTATTATATTAATATAATATTATATATATATTTTTTGTATAATCGGGGGCTCCATATTTATATATAATAATATGTGGCGCCCCCGATTATAGAATAATATAATTAATATATGAATTTCGAATATATTTTCTTTATATCAAAAACAAAATTAAACATTAGCTATGATGGAAGCTATGATGAGCGGTTATCATTCACTGAATTGGCCTTTGTGTCTTCCATAGGGTTATTTTTCTTTGAGATTTTTCTCTTCTTTCTCTTTGAGATTTTTTTCCTCTTTGAGATTTTTCTCTTCTTTTTTTCGATCTCTTTCTTTTAGGCGATAGTTCATTCGTGGATGCAAAAAGCTCTGTATGACAGATGTTCATTTTGTGGGTGCCCATAGACCTCATATCTCCAATGAATTTTCTAAGCGAAATGAAATGTTGGAATAGTCAGAAGAGTGTCGTGTATTTGTTGTACACCTCCCCCCAAGAATTTAATTCCTAGGGGTTGAAAATCACACCGTCACGTATTTGACGTGACGGAAGGTGTACACGAAATACCCTTTTGGGCTGGCGCCCCCGATTATAGAAAAACCTCCAATCGGTACCGTCGACAATAATGCCTGCTACGAGATTCGAACGCTGGGCCCCAGGACGAGATCCAACCGCGTGTGGAATACGCTAATATTCGAGATCTATAAGCCTATAATTTTGAATATTTTATATAGCTAAACTGTTGTGTATGTCGTAAAGACTTTAACAAATAATGTATACTGTAATGGAAATCGTATATCAATCGTAGATGAAAATTGTAGATTTCACTGTAACTAAAAATCGTAGACAAAATTATAAATTTTCTAGTCAAACCAACACAAAAAGACATTCAGTCAGACCATGAGTCATCGAAAAATCCCATTGAGATACGTAACTGTTATCGCTGTTTCAAAACCGTATACACAAGCCCACACGAGTTATTCCCCTTAATGCTACATGAAATAATTTAAATGTAAACGAAGTGAATTCTATGTCCCGTTTGTTTTGAGATAGCGGATTGATATATTCGTTCTGCTAGTTTTCGTACCGAAGGTTCGCAAATTTCAAAATACCTACCGGCTTCAGTCGTTTATTTCAATGCTCTTTCTTCGCCATTATGAATATTTTGTGATTTTATAGGTTTCGCATTTTCGAATGTCATCCAGTCCCTCCTCGTTTGGTGTTTTCACTTTGTGTTATAGCTCGTAGATTATCTAATTTGTTATTTTTAAGATTAGAATCAATCTGGTCGATTACAAATCCATCCTTGATCAATCCGTTGTGAAATTCATATGCGATTCTGTGATAGTAATATTTTTTCCCTGCAGCACCAAACATAAGATATCCAAGACCATTATCAAATCCTAATAGTTTTTTTTCAGTCTGCGGTGTCTGACAATACCATCACGAGATGCTTCATAATTGGTAATCACAGGATGTTGTTGAAATTCTTGGTTCATTTATCTACTATATATAAATTGTCTAATTAATTATGTGGTTTACTTGAGAATCTTTCAATGTAGTCTTGAGGTGTTCTTATGATTTTATCCTTGACATAGTCAGAGTCATTGATGGAGTCAGAGTCATTGATGGAGTTTTTAACTCTAGTATCATAATAGCGCTTTAGCTCTCTGTATCGCTTATCACCACAATTAAGACAATACTGCTGTCACGGAATGTTGTAGTTTTTATTTAGGAAAGACATGAACTCGGGTTTTGTTTATCGTGTGCAACGATACCCGAGGGTGATTTTTTTTATTTATATATATATATGGGCAGTTGTACTTCGGAATCGTGAGTACAATTCGCTATATGCCGCTCGTGCAAAGTGTTCTTGATACGGAGCACGAATCCGTATAAATACTTTGCTATATGTAAAGGGTCTTTACATTACTACGGGTTTTGTCAACAAGCGGCTGGTTTCAAGGACTGTAGCTATAGGGTTATAGATCCGAGGGAGGGAGGATTGCACAACTTTAGCTGTAGGGGTAAGTACATTTTTGATACTGAGTGAGAGCTCTTTGTATCACTATATTTACCTTTGCATGTTTGTTATATAGTTTTACACAGCATAATACTCTTGTTCGCGAGGCATTTAAATTGGTAAAGTAAAGCTATATTTTGTTAAAATATAATTGTTTACTATTCAGCATTATCAAACAGGGAAGGTGTACTATAGAACCTGTCATTATGATAATAATAGTCTTGATAATTTACCGTGTATAACGTCATTACGTTATGTCTGTATCAAGGTTAGTACACGGTGTCCGGTATCTTTTCAGCTATTTGTACGAGGGTGTTAAACGTCCGGGGTGCCCGGAGCTGTCAAACGTCGGGAGCTGTGATTAAATGCACTGGTGTGTCCAGAGCTGTTTAGTGTGCCGGAGTGTCTAATGTCTAGCGTCCGGAGTGTCTAATGTCAAGGGTGACAAGGGTGACTCAGCGTGGAGCTGTCTAAATGACCAGAGTGTCTGGAGGGTCTAATGTTTCGCTGTATTCCGAGGGTCCGGAGTCTGTAGGAACTGTGAAGTTCTATTGTACAAGCTGTGGAGCTGTATACTAATAGTTGATTATATATATTTATTCGTAAATTGTTAGCCGTGGGCTAATGTGGGTTTGCGGAACCCAGTATATGGTTTGGGACTGGAAAGATAAGTTATCTGTCCTGTTATTATTTTTCAAATATAGTTCCGCTACTTGAGCGTAAACATTTTTACTATATGAGTAATCCTGCATTGTTTACTACGTGAGTAAACTGTATTCATAGTCTTTTTTTGTATAATTTTTTCGCTGGAATTTTGTATCAGTTTTTATATCATTGTATCATTGATTCGTATCATTGTTTTGTACCATTGTATCATTTATTTGTATCATTATATGAGTCGTTTGCATCTTCTAGTCTGTGCGTAATTATGTATAATTAAATCCAATATTTGGATTACAATTCGCACGCATTTCATTGTTTTGTTTATATACATTTATCGCCACATTAAATCATAATTTTTATATCTGTATCATCAAAGCGTGTTTTGTTGTTAATCCGAAGTGGTCCGTCCCGGTTATCTTGTTACAAATGGTGTCAGAAGTGGGATCATTTCGGATTTAACAGAGCACTGAAATTGGTTTGTAGGTTTTAGTTTTTCAGACTCGCTTGATAAAGTATAGAGGGGTTAGGTAGGTATCTAATTTTATTTTATTTCTTTGTATTTATTTAATAATTGTGTTGCAATTCTGTGAAGGGAAATACGGTTTACTGGTAATTGCGTGTTTTGTTAAGCCTGGACTTTAAGGTTGGTCACTGCCAAACTTCTAAAATTTCTTCTATGAAAGAACTGGTAGAATTGGGGAAACAGTTCGGTTATGATGGGGAGTCCCTTAGAAATTTCGTTCGTGAGGAACAGCCTAGGGAAAGGGACCAAAGATTAAAGGAGAGGGAATTAGAAAGGGAAACCAAGTGTGAAATGCTAGAATTAGAAGAAAGGAGAATGGCTTTTGAAAAAGAAAAGATAGAACTAGAAAAACAGGCAGAAAAGGAAAGGATAGAACTAGAGAAAGGGAAGATAGAATTAGAAAAACAGGCAGAAAAGGAAAGGATAGAATGGGAAAGGGAAGCAGAGAGGGAGAAGATAGAAAGGGAAAAACAGGTAAGGTTAGAAACTTTGGAGATAGAAGATAGGAATAGGCAGAGGGAGCATCAAAGGAATTCTGAGTTATAGTAAGCTAAAAAAGAGGGGGAACATGATGTTAAACTGAGGGGTCCAAAATTGCCCCCATTTGAAGACGATAAAGATAATATGGATAGTTATCTAAATAGGTTCGAGAGGTATGCTACGGTACAAAAATGGAAGAAAGACGATTGGCCGCTTCACCTTAGCGCGTTACTGAAAGGTAAAGCGTTAGACGTGTATTCGCGTTTATCCACGGCCGATTCGCTCAATTACCCCGTGTTGAAAGAGGCACTTCTCAAGAAATATGAACTAACTGAGCAAGGGTTTCGCAAGAAATTTAAATATAGCAAACCCGAGAGAGGCGAAACATTCACCCAGTTCGTCAGTAGGACTTATAATTACTTGCAGCGATGGGTGGAATGTGGTAAAGTCGTCAAGACATTAGAGGGTCTTGTTGATTTCTTGCTTCGTGACCAATTGTTAACAACATGTGGTAAGGAGCTATATTTATTTTTGAAGGAAAGGTCCTTCACAAATATACATGATATGGCCACACAAGCGGATTTGTTCGCTGAAGCCCGGGGAGGTTCGCAGAATGTCGTCACGCGAGATATCCGAGGGGGAAATCAGGTCAAAGACAGAAAACCCAGGGAACCTGATAAATCAGGTGGGCGTAACCAGGGGAAGCAGAGTGACGCGAAATGTTTCATTTGCAAGGAAGTGGGTCATATCTCCCATTATTGTCCTAAGCGGAAGGGACCAGTCCAGAAAGTCGCGGTAGCCATTAGAGGCAGAAGGTCGGTAAACAGAAAACTAGATGTTTCCCAGCAAGCTAAACGGGAAGCAGTACGCGAACCGGTGACGCGTTTAGAGACCAATTGCGATGCAATCCAATCAATCGGTACATGTATTTTTCCAGAGGCACGGGTGCCGATCGCAAACGGCACTGTCAACGGACAAGAGGTCACAGTTCCACGAGACACTGGATGCACTACTGTAGTCGTGAAACGGAGCTTAGTCCGCGATGATCAATTGCTTGGGTTTAAATCACCTTGCATGTTACTTGACCAGACAATCGGCCATGTTCCAGTCGCCAGGATAATGGTAGAAACACCTTTTTTGTCAGGGACCGTGGAAGCTTTGTGCATAGCCAACCCGATATATGAACTTACTATTAGCAATGTACCGGGTTCGAGACTTCCAGCCATAGAAGATTTCAGATTTCCTATCATCCAAGCGGTACAAACTAGAGCTCAAATTAAGGAGCAAAATAAACCATTACGTAAATTGAAAGTACCAGAAGCCATTACTGATATCTCCCGCGAAGAATTTCGAAATGAGCAAAAACGTGACGAGTCTTTACGTGCAATTTCAGAGAAAACATTAACGGGTACAGTGAAAATGTGTAAGAACGGGGGTTCCTCTAAATTCCTTACTCGAAAGGGTTTAATGTACAGGGAATATTCTACATCGGACAGGAAGTTCCTGCAACTAAAGGTTCCCCAGAATTTGAGGTCACATGTACTCAAGGTCGCGCACGAGTCGAGTATGGCGGGTCATTTAGGCGTAAAGAAAACAACGGATAGGGTATTACGAGAATTTTATTGGCCTGGTGTCAACAGTGATGTAGCGCGGTTCTGTCGCTCGTGCGACATTTGCCAGAAGACTACCCCTAAAGGTAGGGTAACTAGAGTACCGTTGGGTCAGATGCCGTTGATAGATACTCCGTTCAAAAGAGTAGCCATCGACATTGTAGGACCAATATTTCCACATACAGATCGAAAAAACCGATACATTTTGACGCTGGTAGATTACGCTACCAGATATCCCGAAGCCACAGCTCTGCCATCAATTGAAACCGAACGTGTAGCTGAAGCGCTCGTAGACATGTTCAGCAGGGTCGGAGTGCCCGAGGAAGTTCTTACAGATTGTGGAGTACAATTTATCTCAGATCTCAGGGCAGAAATTAGTAGGTTGCTATCCATTAAACAATTACGTACAACACCCTACCATCCTATGTGCAACGGGTTGGTCGAGAAATTCAACGGGACACTGAAGCAAATGTTGCGGAGGATGTGTGCGGAAAGACCGAAGGATTCGGATAGATATCTGAATGTCCTTCTGTTCGCATATCGTGAGGTTCCTCAGGAAAGCTTAGGTTTCTCCCCGTTTGAACTATTGTACGGAAGGACAGTCCGTGGTCCTATGCGTATACTTCGCGAACTGTGGTCGGACGAGGTCGTGGACGAAGAGGTTAAGACAACTTACCAATATGTGGTTGATTTGCGCCAAAGATTAGAAAGTACATGTCGGATGGCTCAAGAAGAACTCGTGAAATCAAGTCGTAGATACGCAAAGTATTACAACCGAGGAACGCGGAGGAAAAAGTTCGACGTATGAAATCAAGTGTTGGTGCTTCTTCCAACGAATAACAACAAGCTGCTAGTTCAATGGAAGGGGCCATATGAAGCCAAACAGGTAAAGGGCGAAATGGATTACATCGTTGAAGTAGAGGGAAAATCGAAAACGTTTCATGCCAATATGCTTAAACTCTACATAGCGAGACCTGGACAAACAATTGATAAAGGGATCTTGAATGTAGTATGCGTAGCGGTGATAGAAGATGGGTCTAATGATGAAGGGGAATTAGTCTCCAGTAAAGGATTGCCATTTGAATACCCTATTGACGTAGGCAAAGAAAGTATTGACCAGATAAATATATGCCCTGATTTATCGGAAGGTCAGAGTACACAGATCATGGAGGTTTTTTCTACATACCCAGAGGTGTTTACGGACAGACCAGGCCGTACGAGTCTAATTAGACACGAGATAAAATTGAATACATCTGAGCCTATCAGGATTAAAGGATATAAGATACCCTTTAATGCACGAGAGACTATCAACGAAGAAGTGACCAAAATGTTAGATCAGGATGTGATCGAACCGTCAAATTCCCCATACTCGTCCCCTGTGGTTTTAGTCAAAAAGAAAGATGGTACCAACCGGTTTTGCATCGATTTTCGACAATTAAACAAGATCACCGTATTTGACGCAGAACCAATGCCTGATATGGAAGATATACTTTCGAAATTGGCAGGCCACAAATACATTTCCAAACTGGATTTGAGCAAAGGATATTGGCAGATACCAATCTCTGATAATGCCCGCAAATTAACGGCATTCACGACTCCAAAGGGACTTTTCCAATTTAAAGTAATGCCGTTTGGTTTAGTAAATGCCGGAGCGTCGTGCGTCCGTCTCATGCGTAAACTGTTAAACGGAATGGAAAGCGTCGACAGCTTTGTTGACGACATTTTTGTTTACACACATACATGGGATGAACATGTTAGGGTATTGCGGGATTTGGTCATTAAACTTCACACTGCAAATCTTTCAGTTAGGCCTACTAAATGTAGCATAGGATATTCAAGTCTAGAATGTTTGGGATATCTGGTAAGTGGAGTAGGCCAGTTGCAACCTCAGCCAGATAAAATAGGAGCAATCAGGGATGCACCTAGACCAGAGAAAAAAAAACAAGTGAGATCATTCCTAGGTCTAGTGGGGTTTTATAGGAAATTCGTCCCCAACTTTTCAGCTATTGCAAGCCCATTAACAGATTTGACTAAAAAGGGGGAACCGAATAAAGTTTCATGGGGTGCATGTCAGGAAAAAGCCTTTAACGCTTTAAAACATAAACTGGTAAGTGCACCAATTTTAAAGTTGCCAGACTTAGATAAACCTTTTGTACTGAGGACTGATGCGTCCGATACGGGTCTTGGGGCTGTTTTGCTACAGGAGCAAGAGGGTGTGAAATTGCCCATTGCTTATGCAAGTAGGAAATTACTCCCTAGAGAGAAAAATTACTCCGTGATTGAAAAGAAGTGCTTAGGCTTAGTATGGGGAATAGGGAAATTCCACACGTACCCTTTTGGGAGGGAGTTTACTTTGCAAACGGACCATCAGCCACTCTTATATTTGAATAAAGCGAAGGTTGCCAACGCAAGATTGATGCGTTGGGCGTTATCTTTGCAGCCGTATTGTTTCCCAATCGAGGCGATTCGAGGCTCAGAAAATGTAGGGGCTGATTTTTTAAGTAGGGTGTAGTGGGCAGATCATTTCCTTCAGCCTACAAATTTTGGATGGTTCATATATCACATTCCGTGATTATTCTAAAAGTGATACCACTTTCTTTTAGGGGGGAGGTATTGTCACGGAATGTTGTAGTTTTTATTTAGGAAAGACATGAACTCGGGTTTTGTTTATCGTGTGCAACGATACCCGAGGGTGATTTTTTTTATTTATATATATATATGGGCAGTTGTACTTCGGAATCGTGAGTACAATTCGCTATATGCCGCTCGTGCAAAGTGTTCTTGATACGGAGCACGAATCCGTATAAATACTTTGCTATATGTAAAGGGTCTTTACATTACTACGGGTTTTGTCAACAAGCGGCTGGTTTCAAGGACTGTAGCTATAGGGTTATAGATCCGAGGGAGGGAAGATTGCACAACTTTAGCTGTAGGGGTAAGTACATTTTTGATACTGAGTGAGAGCTCTTTGTATCACTATATTTACCTTTGCATGTTTGTTATATAGTTTTACACAGCATAATACTCTTGTTCGCGAGGCATTTAAATTGGTAAAGTAAAGCTATATTTTGTTAAAATATAATTGTTTACTATTCAGCATTATCAAACAGGGAAGGTGTACTATAGAACCTGTCATTATGATAATAATAGTCTTGATAATTTACCGTGTATAACGTCATTACGTTATGTCTGTATCAAGGTTAGTACACGGTGTCGGGTATCTTTTCAGCTATTTGTACGAGGGTGTTAAACGTCCGGGGTGCCCGGAGCTGTCAAACGTCGGGAGCTGTGATTAAATGCAATGGTGTGTCCAGAGCTGTTTAGTGTGCCAGAGTGTCTAATGTCTAGCGTCCGGAGTGTCGAATGTCAAGGGTGACAAGGGTGACTCAGCGTGGAGCTGTCTAAATGACCAGAGTGTCTGGAGGGTCTAATGTTTCGCTGTATTCCGAGGGTCCGGAGTCTGTAGGAACTGTGAAGTTCTATTGTACCAGCTGTGGAGCTGTATACTAATAGTTGATTATATATATTTATTCGTAAATTGTTAGCCGTGGGCTAATGTGGGTTTGCGGAACCCAGTATATGGTTTGGGACTGGAAAGATAAGTTATCTGTCCTGTTATTATTTTTCAAATATAGTTCCGCTACTTGAGCGTAAACATTTTTACTATATGAGTAATCCTGCATCGTTTACTACGTGAGTAAACTGTATTCATAGTCTTTTTTTGTATAGTTTTTTCGCTGGGGTTTTGTATCAGTTTTTGTATCATTGTATCATTGATTCGTATCATTGTTTTTTACCATTGTATCATTTATTTGTATCATTATATGAGTCGTTTGCATCATCTAGTCTGTGCGTAATTATGTATAATTAAATCCAGTATTTGGATTACAATACGCACGCATTTCATTGTTTTGTTTATATACATTTATCGCCACATTAAATCATAATTTTTATATCTGTATCATCAAAGCGTGTTTTGTTGTTAATCCGAAGTGGTCCGTCCCGGTTATCTTGTTACAACTGCAAATTAACACGACACCTACCCCATATTGTATGCAGTGTAAAGGCCCATAACTCCCCATTCGTACGCTTTGTAAATGATATCCACAGAATTCATTTCTGCATAATTTGTTAAAATCATGCGGTTACTGATCCTATCATAAACCATTTGCAATGATTCATTATATAATAAAATCTGTATTTAAATACTTGTTTTAATTAGAATATGGAGGAGTTCGAAAGATTATTGAAAGTTACGCCTTGGAAAAATGCTAAATTCAATCTCGATAGGGTCTCCAATGATGTGCCAAAGGGCAAATAAGGGTTAGAAGCATGTTGGGTAAAATCCGTGATGCATTTAATGAATTCAAGCGCGATGGAGCATCTCACTATTGGTCAACATTTCGAATTGATGATAGCAGTGATGCTACCGTGAACGACGAAAGAGCAGCAGCGATAATCTCGCATGTTGACCAGAAGAGTATTTTTTAAGAGTGCAATTCATTATTCGTTCAGAAACGGAAAAAAAAATTGGATAATACGCGACAAATTTGAACCCATCCTGAAAGATAAGAGAACTATTACTGTGAGTCAGGATTCCAAACCAGGAACGCTGACTGGGATTGACAAACCATATTACGAGAGAGCGTATCCTGTAACCACGGTTGTTTATGGGATTTATCCGTTAAATGATAAACCGAGCATTGAGAATCTAAAACCCATGAAATTGTCGGGGATAAATTGTGTAGCAGAACGATTAATAGAGTATTTTACAAATGCGTTGCGTGGAAACAAATTGACGGATCTAAGACGTAAAAAAACGAATGGGGATTAACAGTGAAAGAAAATAGGGCAACAATTCAAAATATGGCCGCGTTAGAATGGGTACTAAAATTTCCAATAACCGTAGCGACAGTAACAGGCGAGATATTATATGAACCGAACTATAAATCGAGAGGATCTCCAATCATAATTATTGGCCATAATGCACACGCTTGGAACTCCGCAGTAACAATATTTCCGCGTGATAAAACCATAAAATATCTACCCGTGTGTTCTCGGGAGAAAGATTCTCTGAGGAGAAATTATTGTATTTTATTTACGAGTTAAGTACACTGACACAGGATCGTTTTTACTTAACTTTAAAGTTTTGAAGGCGAAGAGGGTAAATTCGATCAATTTGTAAGACCCAACGGCGAAATATATCGTACTGAAGCCCTCCATGACGAGATGAGAAAACTAGCTCGTGGTTTTTGAACGGAACACGACGAACAATTACCAACAAACTGTTTTACAATTCCATCAGTCGCAGCTCATTTTGCGAGAAAGAAAAACACGTGGAAACCAACAACGTTTTCAGACAAAATTTTGATTGAATCATTAAAACTAGCCTTCCTACGATCTCATTTTAACCAAAAAAAATATCTCAGAGGCAAACCCTACAACGTTTTTAGACAAAAAATTTATTGAAATCTTAATGAGCCTTCCCTACGAAATCTCATTTTAACTAAAAAAATGAAAACGGAGACTTTTACGATTTTTTAATCAATTTTGGTCGCAACTTGTTGTCATCCACCCTCTCTGCTGCTAAAGTTTTCAGTTCTGGGTTAATAATTCTTTTACGATTTTAACCAAATATTTGATCAAGTCCGATACGATATCGTGTCCGAGGATCATGCAAATTTATTGTTGCGAATCCGTGCGGAGTCGACTGAGCATGACTAAAGAAATCTCGAAATTGATTGAAGTCCATATCAGAACACCATGTCTGCCAAATATTTCTAAGAGTATGAGTATCAACTCCGTTGAAAACAGACAATAAATTGCAGTTATCTCTGATGACTTTTGGAACCTGAGTGTAGCGTTGAGTGACATATAT
Source organism: Unio delphinus (assembly GCA_029339505.1). Lineage (NCBI taxonomy): Eukaryota > Metazoa > Mollusca > Bivalvia > Unionida > Unionidae > Unio > Unio delphinus. Next base: position 2,174,973 of record JAQISU010000156.1, on the reverse strand, counting down.
CACGTCAGTGTTTTTGTGACGCCCACGGGAAAATATTCTAGCAGGATTCTTTTGTTTATCCAACATTATATCGTCGTATACGACTAAATTGTTAATATCTCCATCAATATCATCAATACTCGGTGCTTCATCGATATCGGTTATAAAATCAATGGCGTTCTCACCCTTAATTTCTGATGCATTCTCGTTAAAATCCTTTAACACTTCATAACATCGTTGATCATCTACGCTAGGGGCAATTAAATACAACTTATCCCACTTCATCCATCTCATTATTAAATTGAGCAACAATTGCGTTTTACCGGATCCAGATGGCCCGATTATAATCATCCGGATAGAGTTTGGTAGCGCTGCATGATGCTTAATTGGTTCTCTTGTTTTAGTCGCTGAAAAATCAATTATATCCATATTTCTATACATAAATTATGGATCTATATTGTGTGAAGTGTAAAACGCGTACTGGCACAGATGATGTGACGACGGTTACAACTAAAAATAACCGATCAGCGCTTTCTGGTAAATGCGTGCAATGTGGTACAAAGAAATTTATATTTGTGTCTATGAGATCTGATTTTAAAAAAAACGAGGAGGTGATATCGCAGCCAAATTGGCAAAGCTCCCTGGAACCCCATGGGCAAAGTACCCCGGAGAAAAGCACCTCCCAGGATATAGCTACTGTGGACCAGGAACCAGACTTGATATCAGACTCAATAATCAAAATCAACCCAACCCCGGTGAAGAACCAATAAACGCCATTGATAAGGCCTGTCACCTTCATGATGTTGCTTATAAAAGCAGCAATCTGCAAAACAGGCATCTCGCGGATGTGAAATTAATTCATGCGTTAAATGCTATTCCTGATAAATCCTTCAAAGAAAAATTGTCTTCATTTTTGATAAAATCGGCTATGAAAAGTAAATTGATGTTAGGTGCTGGTAATTAATAATATGGAATCAATTTATTATTCCCCAAGATGATACTGGAGGGGTAAATCAGCAGTCCAAAAACTCGCTAGTGCTGCAAAAGTGAAAAAAACCACTGCGGCTAATTGGTTATCCAAACAGGCACTATGGCAAATTTATCTAGCACCGCCTAAACAAATTCAATTCTCGCATTTTGATGTGACCGCTCCTAATGAAGTTCATCAGGCTGATATATTATTTCTGCCACATGATCGTGGTTACAAATCTGCGTTAACCGTAGTTGATATTGCAAGTCGATACAAAGAAGCAGAACCGTTAAAAACAAAATCAGCCACTGAAGTCGCTTCTGCATTTGAAAGGATTTATCGACGAGGTCCTCTGCACTGGCCAAATCTATTGCAGGTTGATCCTGGCAAGGAATTTCAGGGTGCAGTGTTATCTACAATGAAAAATCATAATGTCACCATACGACGAGGGCATACTGCGCTACATCGCGATCAGGCCATTGTAGAACGATTTAATCGGACGATTGCTGAGCGGTTATTTGGATATCAATACGCAAAAGAATTCATTCAAGAAAAGCGATCCCGTGAATGGGTTAAAAGATTACCATCTGTTATTACTGCACTGAATAACGAGATTACTAGAACAATCAACATGAAACCTATCAACGCGATTAAAAAGAAGTCAATACCCGTACAACCACAAAAAGATTTCCCTAGAAACGCTAGCGTTTCCCAACCAATTCTTGGTAGTAGTGTCATTGTGAGGTACTTATACGAACCAGGAGAGCTTGAAGGGGGTAGAAAAAGGGCTACTGATCCTATTCGGAGCGTCACTACGCATAAGATATCTAGTATAACACGATCAACTGGTAGACCTCCAGTCTATAAACTGGATTCAACTGCCCCTCAGCGGGGTTTTACTCGACAACAACTACAAGTGATTCCCGAGGATACTCAATTGCCACCGCATGGTCTTAACTAGCGCCGTTGCGTCTATTGCACTCAAGACAAGTCAACATCACATTATTTCTGACATGACCGAGATTGTTATTTTTTCTGTCTACGGTGAATTGGCGAGGATCCTTATCCGAATACTGCCAACGCATTATACAATTGCAACTCGCGCAGTGATTATTCTGTTGTTTCTTCAAAGTGATTATTAATTTAGCATCAATATCAAATTCTCGTTGTTTTTTTTTTGTCCTGTTGTTTGTAACCGGAGAGTTTTTTATTAATGATGCTAACATCAATATCACTTATTGTTGTGTCATTATCATCACCAATGATTTCATCATCGAGGACAACTCTACGAAGTTGATTTATTTTTCGTACTCTGGATACTGCGAGATAGACTAAATTCGACCATTCGATGTGATTATCCACCACCCAAACAATTGTATTCGATATAGTCAATCCCTGTGAAGAGTGTATTGTTGTTGCGTATCCTAGCGTCCACGGGGATTTATTAGCACGCAATGCATCTTCAACGACATTGATATCAACCAGCACAATATCATTTAATACGAGAATTTGTTTTTCACTCTGTCCTGGAATATCAACTTCAATATTCTGTTTTCGTGTATCCGATGGCCTATAACAAAGGGGTACTGGAAGCGTTGCAAATTTTTCTTTATGCAATTCAAATAACTTCATCTGAAGTGTATCCCTGACTATTTTTCTACTTGCAATGATCAAATCGTTTGGTCTCCACGCTTCCCAGAAATCATTCATTGGGGTTTCTGAAATCACTTCACGCGCTATTTCGCATTGGATTCTATCCGGTTGTAATCTAATTAGCGCTTTGAACTCGCGTAATCGTTCATCAAGTGATCTATAATCAGTGGTGATTTCTTCATAGTAGTCTACAAAACCCTTTAGCCATTCATGTGGAGATGCACCGACAAATGGTGGTGGTTGGCCGTGATCCCCGCACATGACGACTTTTGTGTTTTTGTTTAACAACCACTCAAGAAATGTTTTTAATACATCTAATGACACTGTGCATATTTCATCCCAGATTATGATTTCAGGAATGAATTTATCACCCATTCGATCAAGAGTCCATTTGTCACCCTTCCATCGAAAGAAGCTGTGATAAGTGCAAGCATTTACCCCTCGTTGTATCATCTCTCTGGCGAGTCTGTGAGTCGGTGTTAGCACAATCATGTTTGTGAAATCCGTAGGATGTTTCCCACGGAATAATTCAATTGCACGAGTTGTCTTTCCTGACCCACCACAACCGTTTAAATAAACTGTCTTATATCTACATACTGGATCAGATACCGGTGGTGCATTAGAAAATTCTGATTGAATTTCAATACGGTTACAACAAAGATATTTATCATCCATGGCAACGTCTGCGGATTCACAATACTCATGTAGCATCTCCTTTTTAAATCGCCAACGCCCCCAATTTTCTTCGGGATCTGTGAATGCCGCTACAGCTGATTTGTACTTATTATGTATATACATCGAATCAGTGGCTACTCTAACCACGGTATTAGGAAATCTATTTATCATCGAAAATAGATTAATAGAAGCATAGGCTAACATTGAACTTCTCAAATGTGTGTACTGGGAATTATATCCATGACAGTAGGTAACAACCGTACCTAATTTCTCACCATTGGATAGAAAAGCATCCTTACGGGATACAAGTTTTCCCTGTTTCATTAAATCCGCTACAATAAAATCGTATTCAGCGACATCTTTGATCAACCGCGAAGAGTATTTTGCGTTATCGTATCGTCCACCCTGGGTAAATTTACCGATTATTCTTCTTCCGAGATCTTTTGCTTGTTCTTTTTTAATTTCAAATAACTTCTTAGACCAATTTATGATTTCTTCTTCACTGAAATCTGGAAACTGTTTTCGTAGTTCGTTGATTATTCTATCTAGATTGGGTTGTGGTAGCCAAACTTCTTTCTGAGCTCGATAGCATATAATAGCCTCGGAAACAATCAACGATATTAGCATACCACAATCAATCATATATCTCAATAGCACTATTGGCATCCAGTGTTTTTCAGATAGGTGTCTACCGAGCCAAACATAACTACACGGATGTAACCCTGTAGCTAATTCAAATGATATCACACGAGCAAATCCGGTTAAATCAAAATCAGGCAATGGTCCATTAATCGCAACACGAGTCATTTCATGCGTGGGGTGTCCAAATCGTTTGAAGTACTCAGCGCATTCCCCATATCCGAGAAAACTTCCGGGATAACACGCGGCTATATCAATTGAAATCATACCATCACGTGAGTATTTCGTATTCCACAGTCCTCCATGACGAAATTCGACGCAACTCAATTTAACATCCTCGAGAAAATCACTTCGTGTTGGACGCCATGAGTTTTTTTCTCTTGCGAAGTGAGCTACCACTGATGGAATAGTAAAACTATCCGTGAGTAGTTTTTCATGGGAATTCTCCGGTGAAAAATCACAAGCGATTTTTCTCATTCTGTTATCTAATTCTTCAATGCGATACAATTCACCATTTGGTTTTACAAATTGATCGAATCCTATTTCGGGATTTTCATCACTTCTAAGTAACCACACTGACACAGGATCATCTTTACACAACGCATGAATATCATCGAATAATCTCTCTTCATAGAAAACATCCCCGACGAACTCCTTAGGGATATATTTCACGGTTCTATCTCGTGGAAATATTGTTACCGCAGGTGTCCACGCGTGTTTGTTATGATCAATAATCTGTATTGGCGCTCCATTTTTGTTATATTTCGGTTCGTATAAAACCTCTCCGGTTATCGTCATAACAGTTATTGGGAATCGTAATGATGTTTCTAATTTAGCTATATCAGAAATCTTTGCACCATGCTGTTTCACTGTCAGTTCCCACTCGGTTATTTTCCTACGTCGCAGATCAGTTAGTTTATTTCCTCGGGATGCATTTGTGAAGTGTTCTATTATTCGTTCTGCTACACAATTAAGCCCTGACGAATATTTCATAGGAGCTAGTTTTGCGATATCGGGTTTATCATTTAGCGGATATATCCCATAAACCATTGCTGTTACGGGATAAGATCTTTCGTAGTATGGCTTATCGATTCCGGTTAGAATTCCTGGTTTGGAATCTCTACTCACAATGACAGCTTTTTTATTCTTGAGGATTGGTTCAAATTTATCCCTAATAATCCATTTGCCATCGACTTCGATAATGAATTTGATTCGGAAAAAATGCCGTTTTTCCCCAACACGTGAAATTATCACTGCTGCCTTTTCATCATTCATGGTAGCGTCAACAACACCATCAATTCGAAATGTTGACCAACAATAAGATGCTCCATCACGCTTGAATTCATTAAAACAGTCTCTGATTTTACTAATCATGGCTTTATCAAGAATTGTATTCTTTGGTGTATTAGAAACTATATCGAGATTGAATTGAGCATCTTTCCAGGGGTAATCTCTCTTGGACGTTTTTTTTGGTTTATCGAGATTAAATCTAGGATTGATTTTCAATAATCTCTTAAACTCTTTCATGTTTCCGTCTATTGGACGTTTTTTGGGTTTATCGAGATTAAATCTAGGATTGATTTTGTTACGTTTTTTTTGGTTTATCGAGATTAAATCTAGGACTAATTTTTAATAATCTCTTAAACTCTTTCATGTTTCCGTCTCTTGGACGTTTGTTACGTTTTTTGGGTTTATCGAGATTAAATCTAGGATTGATTTTCTATAATCTCTTAAACTCTTTCATGTTTCCGTCTCTTGGACGTTTGTTACGTTTTTTGGGTTTATCGAGATTAAATCTAGGATTGATTTTCAATAATCTCTTAAACTCTTTCATGTTTCCGTCTCTTGGACGTTTGTTACGTTTTTTGGGTCTATCGAGATTAAATCTAGGATTGATTTTCAATAATCTCTTAAACTCCTTATCAGCATTGAATTCAGCATTTTTCGAAGGCAATCTCTTGAACTCCCTCATGCTATACTAAAAACAAGTGTCTAAATGAAAGGTTTATGTATAATGAATCACTGCAATGGATCAGTCAATGAATTAGACAAATAGTATAGTATACTAATGAACCAGGAATTCAGACCACACCCAGTGAGTACAAATTATGAAGCATCCAGTGATGGTGTTGTAAGACACTGTAGACTGAAGAACCCAGTTGGGTGGGATAATGGTATGGGGTATTTGTTCTTTACTGTTGGAAAGAAGAAATATTACAATCATCGTTTCGTATTTGAATGTTTTAATGGATTGATCAAAAATGGTTTTGTTATCGATCACAAGGATTGTAATCCAAGGAACAATTCTTTATTAAATCTGCAAGCAATCACACAGAGTGAGAATTCCAAACGAGGAAGGACTGGCACTTGTTCAAAAAAAACGAGACCAGTAAAATCTTTGAATACAACAACTAACGAAGAGAAAATATTTAAATCAATATATGAAGCCAGCAAGTATTTCAATATTTGTAGAGCCTCAGTACGATTCGTTGCAGAGGGGGTTTGTCGATCGGCTATTTCAAAAAGGACGGGACAAAAAATTCAATTTAGTTACGTCTAACGCGTCATATTTTTTCATTTAGAAATATATCATTATTATAGAATAATGAATTCTGAAAACATGAATAGCATTTTATCCGAGATTTCAAAATTGAAAAGTTGGGATATTGAACTATCAGATGGGTTAAATCCTGATCAAATCATGTCTGATTTTCAGGATATAGAATACGGAGTTAGCACTAACAAGTATATGCTACCAAAGAAGTATGCGCTCATCAAAAGAATTCAGAATTCTATTAAGGACTCTCTCGCATTTTCCAGTGACGTAAGTGTGTTCGCTCCGTTGTATACCAACGTAGAACGAATACGAAAAGAATTGGGGTACGAATACGAATTGAAAAAGGAGGTTAATTCTAAAGTTAGAAACCTACGGGCGTTAATTCAAGAAAATGAACAATTTTGATTGACCAACCATTTATCATTATTTGATTGTGACCGTCCCTCATAGAGATTTTAATTTTTTTTTAGCATTTTTTGATTAAAACTGTTGAAATCAGTGAATAAAAAATTGATGGCTGGTTCGGATTGATCAATGGAAAAGTGGGGAAAGTGTGATATTATTTATTTTTATAAGGATTTCCACACTTTCCCCATCAATGATAGAGATGTTAAAACACTTCCACGATGGTGTTAGGTCGGGATTGAAAAATTGTTTTGCAATTGAAAAATTGTTTCTGATTTTAAATAATGGTCAATGAAGCATTAACAACCCGATTGGCTCGTGAACGACTGGATGCAATCAGGAGATTTGTACCAATTCGTGACTCTGTACGGAATAAACTGCAACAACGACAACAAGCGCAGACTGACTTTTCTGTGTCAAGTGAACAACTGTTTACTCCGATAACAAGTGCGACCAAAGATGTGAAAAAGTTAACTGAAGCAGCGATATACGGAGATATTCCTGAGCGAGAACGAGTAAAGAAGGCGCCGCTGTTTGATACGCTTGAAAAGATAGCAGCAGAGACCGGACAAACACGCGCAGGGATACAACAGTTATCCAGTGATATAAAAACTCAGCGCGAGTATGAACGATTAGCTGATATTGATGATTCTGCGCCTGAAACTCAAAGAGTTTCCACACCTGAACCACACCCTGTTGATGTCGTCACCCCAAGAGGTGTTCCCTTTATAGACAAACTTACCGAAGAAGCTATAATAGAAATCAAAAAACCTAAATTAATAAAAATCAACGATTATTCGACTTTTGGTGATTTTGCCGCCAAAAGCTTTGATTCTAGAAAGGATTTTTTAAAAGACGAGTATAAAAACAGTAGAATAAGCCGAGATGAATGGGTTAATTGGTTGTATAAAACGAATAAGGTGATTACTGGTAATTTGAAAAAGGATACAATTGAGTATAGATCTTTTAAATTAGGAGTTGATAGCTATGGTATACAAAAACAACAAGAACGAGAAAAACAAAGTCGAGGCCGACAAAGGCAATTACTTGATGATAGTGAGGGCGCAACTGGTACAACTGAGGAAACAAGCGGAAAAGGATATTCGATTAAAAATCCAAAGGATTTCAACGCTGGAGTCTATGACTCTACCACGACATGTCCTGGTAGTGTTATCAATGATATATCACGATTAGAGGTTCTTGTAGGAGGGTTCCGAGCCGGAAATAACTCACCGGAAATAATTAATGAAGCAGCTGATATCTGTAGACGATTAGTTCAGGGTGGTATCATGGATATCAGCACATATCGAGATTTCATTGGCGAGTTAGTGGAAAGTGGGTATCATAGTAACTGAATTGAAAAGTCAATTGAAAAATTGTTTCTGATTTCAAATAATAATCATACACTACAATCATGATAAACCAACCCCCGTCTACGTAGTTAATTCACGGTTTCCGGTTTATAGAGCATACTACGGAGATGGTTTAGGTAATACCATTTTAGGGTTATTTGCGAGAATGGCTCCAAAAGTGATGCCGTTGGCTAAACAATTAGGAATGAAAGCAATTGAAGTTATTCGTGATAAGGGTATTGGTGCTGTTGGAGATCTTGCTGGAAAAGCGTTTTCAACTGCGAAGAATAAATTAACATCATTAGTGAAATCACGGATGAAATCCAAAGGATTTTCAAAACCGTTACCGTCTACAGCGGAAATGCCTGCAAGTGTTAGTAGAATTATAAATAACGCAGTAGATGAAAAATTAGCGTCGATGGTTTTAACCCCCGACCAAAGCAATATTGCAAATATGATAGCAGGAAGTGGCTTTAAAAAACTACGACGATGAAAATGGAAAATCGCGATTTAGACTCTGATAAATAGAATAAAATGTTCAAAAAGTCACATGATCCAGCGTTTGATATAGACGCCCCAGTTGGCAAGGATGATTCTGTACGCGATTATCAATATTACGCCTATCATGCCATAGACTCAAATAGTCGAGCAAGAATTGATCTTCAAGTCCATGATACCAGTAAATACTTTTTGCCCTGTGAAGCGTTTATCGAAATCGAAGGAGAAATTATACGAACAAATGATACAGAGTATCCAGCTGGTACTCAAGTCGAGTTTGTCAATAATGGTATCATGGCGTTATTTGAGAGTGCAAAATATCTCATTGATGGAAAAAAAATTGAGGCGATAGATCGCGATGTTGATGTGGCTACAACAATAATCGGGTTAGCGAGATATTCCGATGATTATACAAAATCAGCAGGACCTTCTATGATGTTTGCAAAAGATGCTACAAATACCGCTGGAGGAAAACAATTTGTTGTAAGACGACCAAAGAATAATGCTGGCACCGCTAATATTGATGCCGAAGATATGATTATAAACAACGATGTTAATTTCAATCTAGGAGCTGCAACACGTATTTCAATGTTGCAAGGAGCGCGTAAATCATTTTCATGCGCGATTCCACTGCATCATATATTTGGATTCTGTAGAAACGTCCGAAAAGTTATTTATGGAGCGAAGCATACAGTATGGCTTGTACGAAAGAGTGATGATAGTGACGCAATCTGGAGGATTCCAGCAGACAATGCAAATCCAAATGCTGATGCCGGTAAAGTCAATTTAACAAAAATATCATTGTGGATGCCAGTGTTGACTCCAGCAATCACCGCAGAAGAACGATTACTATCATTTATGGACCAAGGAGGAAAGTCGTTGTTGAGTTGGCTAACCGTGAGTACAGATGTTAAACAATCAAATATCAACGGGTTATTCACTTGGAACCTAGCATCAAAACAAGGCGTTTCTGCGCCACGTCATATATTTATTGCGTTACAAGATAACGCACGAGTTGGCGATCAACGTTTCAGTCATATGATATTTGATCAATTAGGTGTGAAAGACGTCTCACTGAGAATAAACGGCCAACAGGAACCATCCGAGGATATACAACTTAATTACACAGAAAATCATATTGCACGAGTTTATCATCGTCTGTTGTCATTTATGGCACGCGATCAAAATGTGGATACTGGTTTGCAAATATCACAATATGATTTTAAAAATCTGTATCCGATCTATTACTTCTCACTGGAACATCTCGATTTGATGAGACAATCTGTTGTTGATATACATTTTAGAGCTAATGTGACTCGTGGTGCTATTGCTGATTATAGAGCGGTTGCTGTCATTCTCAGTGATAAATCAATGCTACTTGAAGGTGTTGGTGGAAGAATGAGAGTGGTAGATGCACCAGTGGAAAACATGTAAACGATTTAGAATCAATCAATTATGTATAACATGTCATATAGTGCTATTAGTGTTGCGTTAACTCCTGGTCAAATCAAAAAATTGCAATCAGAATCGGCTAAAAAATGTGGAACCACAATCACGTTGAAACCCAACCAAATGACTGGTGGTGCAAATAAACTATCGCTGACAACTCGTCAGGTGAAACATTTCAATGATGCACTAGTAGCAAAAAAGGGTGTTCAGATTACTCTTTCTGCGGCTGCTATCAAAAATATGATTAAAACAGGCGGTATATTTCCGTTGTTAGCTGCGATTCCAGCATTGATTGCAGCAGCAGCCCCAGCGGTGGCTAAAGCAGCGGCGTTAGGAGCCGTTGGTACTGCAGCAGGAATGGCACTAAAGAAAGCAGCTGGGAAAGGATATAAAAAAAAGGGAAAGGGTCTAAGACTACCAGGAACCCCGTATTCGTGGTACAGCGGAAAGGGTCTAAGACTACCAGGAACGATTTATTAATTCAGAAATCTTCGATGGTTCCCATGTCCAATTTTGATTTACTCGATGCGGCTAAAAAACTAGCGATTAAAAACTTCAGAGGTGTCTTTATGAAAGATCAATTACCACATCAACCAAACAACACTGAAACCGGAATCATTAATTTAGATAACAGCACCGGACCTGGAACTCACTGGGTTGCATACGCTATTGATCCACGTGGGATTGTTTATTTCGATTCATATGGATTAGCCCCACCAAAAGAGTTTATGCGTTATATAAAAACCCTTCCAATGAAGACTTGGTATTCTACGCTACCAACACAACAAATGAATGACCCACCAATATGTGGCAGCGAAGTATTAAATGTCCTTGACGCTATTTCTAACTCCTTGAGTAACCCAAGCGGAAAACCACCACATGTTGTCGTGAATGAATACACTAGTAATCGCTGGAGAAAATCGAAGATTTTTCAACGAAGTCGTCAAAAACGATTTTAGAGAGAGAAAGAGTTTTACAATAACATGATTGATATTTGGGGGAGATCTTTGAAACCCAAACCCGATGGCACTGCACCACCTGATTCTGTCAAGGATATAAAAAAAATAATTGAAGATGAAATCGCTGAGACGTTGAACTTAACAAATGTTGATCCTAATGAAATAGTTGTATTTCGAGACAAACAGGGTAAATTGAAATCCAGTGATGTGTCATTGAATGACATTTTGATACGGCAGCGCGACGCCGCTGAAAACTCTACTGCGCTGTATTCCAACGACGGACGACTTAAACCAGGCGCACTTGTGTCTACGATCACCGACGCGATTGCTACCAACGAACGTGAGCTGAATGATCTTATACGAGGTTATAATAATTTTCGCAAAAATGTCGTACATAAATTCTTTGGAACACCGCTTGTGGTTGGCATGACTCTCGCTGAAATTAAAAACTATCTATCGCTATTCTTTTTTAACAAGGACGCGGGAAGGATGATGAATGAAAATGAAATCAAGGCAAATTATCTCGAGATTTCTAAACTAATAGAAGATCAAAAACCCACTAACGACGTCATTGTTAAGTTTTTTGGAAGCCCGCTTGTGGCAGGCATGATTCTCGCTGAAATCAGTGAGTTTATCGGCAAGCACACTCACAATGCCTACATCGCTAATAGTTTCTTTGGTGTCCCGGCTACATCTACGATGACTCTCAAAGATATTAATATGTTTATGATGAGACAAACAACACTTAATACCATCGTTGATAGATTTCTAGGGAGAACACCTGTTTCTGAAACCACATCGTTGACAGGCCCGACCCTCGCTGAAATTAAAAGCGCTATTGACGAACAAAAATCCACCAACAAAATAGTTAATAATTTCTTTGAAATCTATAAAGATAGCAATATCACGACGACATATTTTGACCTCGTTAGTGATTATCAAACCCGAACAACTATGGCATTTAACATCCTTTTATTTACATTTTTTCAACGCCGCGATGGAACGATAATGAAAAATACCGAAATCAATAAAACCTATTCCGACGTCATTGACGATATTATTAAACTAAAGGGAGATCAAAAACCCACCAACGACGTCGTCGATAAGTTTTTTGGTGTCCCGGCTACATCTACGATGACTCTCAAAGATATTTACAATGATATTCGTAAACTAAAAGAAAATTTTAAAAAGATAAAGATTCCGCATCCACACATAAGAATTAAAAATGTCGTGTATACAGTCGATCATGGAACCATGGATTGGATAAGAGACGTTTATACTACATTGTCCACTGGTCTCTGGACGAGGAGCAATGCGGGGGGCGATATCTACAGTACAACGGGGATTGAAGGTATCTACAGGCTAACGTGGATCTCTATCGATCAATTTAACATGATCGCGGGCGGTAAAACCTACTCTGGTGGCACTGCGATGTTAATTATCAGGAGTAACGGTCAACACTTTAATGTCGTCGCGGTTGATAGCTCCACCATTAGATCAAAAATAACTTGGTGTTTAGAACTCGTAGATGATTTTTCAGGCTGAAGCTACCATACCTACGACATCCCAACCCATCTACCTACCTGTCCTGCCCTGGACCCCTTAACGATGGCGAATAATTAAAAACACTAGCGGGTTTAAAATAACAACAATGATTCCATCATCGTCGTAATATCGATTCGACACCGTGAAAGAGTTTTCCGCGAATTTGAAATTACTTTCCGCGAACTTGAAAACACAATTGAAAACACTAGTATTTTTAAAATAAAAATGATTTCATCAACGCAATGTCGCTATGATCAGATCAGAGAATTTCAGACTAGACTCAAAACCCTCACTGAGGAGTATCAAATAAAAATAAAAAAATACCGACGAAGAATCACCGCAATTGATATTACTATGTACTCGGTGTCAAGCGTTCTCGCTGGCGCCGGAATAATACTTGCATCGGTTACAATGATTGCCCCGGTCGTAGTTCCAATTTGCATTTCTGCGGTGGCTACAATCGGGGGTATATCAACCGGGATAGCAAAAAAGATATCATCATGCAGCCAGAGTAAACTGCAGAATTAATTAATTCAATTTCATATTGCATCAACCGCATATTCGCAGTTATCCCTGATGATATCGTCGTCACTCGATAATACAATTATATCAGATAGTGAATTCTCAGCGATGGTCAGTATTTTTGATTCAGCGATATCAAAATTAGAGCAACAACATGAATATAATAACAATGACAACACCGATGGAATCAGAAAACACGAACCCAAAAACAAACCCAAAAACCAAAATGATCTCAATAATCTCAACCATACCAGATTGTGAGTTCTCAGTGATGGTCAGTATTTATGATTCCGCGGTGTCAAAATTAGAAATACAACATGAGTATAATAACAATGACGACACCGATGGAATTACTTCAACAAATAGTGGAGAACACGAACCCAGTACAAACAAGCATGATATCAATAACATCAACGGAACCCGAGTTTAGTGTGAATTTCCCTAGCCCAGTCCCCGTGAAGGAGATAGCGCTAGCAAAACTACGAGTGTATCACAGTTGGCCTAATATCAGATCAAAATCATTTGGTGGTCAACAACCCAATAATTCTTTAGTGTTTGCAAATAAGAATAAACCCGACGGAACCCCAGACTGGAACGTTGTTTCCATATCAACCGGATCATACCAAATCGAACAAATCAATAATGAATTCGCGCGTAGAATAAAATCGATTACTGGAAAAGAATCAAAAATCGCTATAACAGTTCATGAGCCGACACTATCATCCGCAATTGAGATAAGCACAGAAGGATACGTCGTAGATATCTATCAAAGTTCTATTAGAACCGTACTTGGATGGCCTGAATTACCACCGGAAAAATCCACCACCGACTTAACCACGGATGTACAATCATATCATGAAATCAATCCCAGTTATCGAGATGATTTATCTGATATAAGAAAAGGAAAAATCGCCGATAGATTTATATTCACCAACAAAGACACATTGCAATGGGATTTTATCATTAAAAGAACAACCGACTCATCTGTTACTATTTCATTTACGCTAACTGACGTCCGTGGTTATTTTAATGAGATTAAACAATTATATGACACACAACTAGAACAACTACGGAAAACAAGATCGCAAAAACACGTTGAAATAATAAATCAACTTATATCGGACATGGAATATATCTATGAACTAATTATTCAAACAATAATTAATGACAACAGCGACAATAAACAACGATTCCTAACCGATTACAATATCACAGAAGACAATCTGCGTAATTTCAAGTTTCCGAAATACAACGCTGATGAATTAGCAAGAATTGTTAAAACCGATATCAAAGCGCTACAAAAATCAGATTCAACTGTCCTCCTCAAACATAATAATGATCCAGATGGTGGTGGTAGGCATATCGCTCCGTTCAACGTGAATATTTCAACGGTGATTGCGCTTAATTTAGTATGTGATGTAATTGAAGGAAGCTATCAAATTAATCTAGAGCAATCAAATCAAGCTCAGCAGGGATATATTCTTTATTCGTTTGCACCAACAGCTCCTCCAGGATTCCTAATTATTGAAAACCCAATTAATCCTGTCTACATGCGATGCCATAATAATTCATTAACCAGAATTAATTTCAAACTCACCGACCAGTCAAATAATCTGATTGATTTACAAGAAGAGGTGTTAGCGATTAGTCTGTTTGTGAAATCATAAATGATTTTCGTCCTAAGGACTTTCATCATAAAGACTGGATCAAATCATTTATTATTTTTTGTTAACCTGTAGCAGCAGAGAGGGTGGATGACAACAAGTTGCGACCAAAATTGATTAAAAAATCGTAAAAGTCTCCGTTTTCATTTTTTTAGTTAAAATGAGATTTCGTAGGGAAGGCTCATTAAGATTTCAATAAATTTTTTGTCTAAAAACGTTGTAGGGTTTGCCTCTGAGATATTTGTTTTGGTTAAAATGAGATCGTAGGAAGGCTAGTTTTAATGATTCAATCAAAATTTTGTCTGAAAACGTTGTAGGGTTCACCCTCTCTGCTGCTCAACGAGAGCTGAATTTCTATCAGATATCAAGTCAAGCTGCGTGAATACGGACATGGCGGATTATGGAATACAAAATATGACCCCAAAACTTATTATTTCGGTTGATATGATTACGTGTTATCCGGGGAGTTTTCTCAGATATGGAGAATGCTCTGAGTAGTTTAAAAGATTTGGACATCCTACACACGAAACGACCCGTGTTGCGATTAATGGGCCACTTCCCGATTTAGATCTAACCGGATTCGCTCGTATGATATCATTTGAATTGGCTAAAGGAATCCATCCGTTATGTTTGGTTTGGTAGACACATCTCTGAAAAACACTGGATGAAAATAGTGTTATTACGGTATATGATTGATTCTAAAAGACTAATATCGTTGATTGTCAGTGAAGCGATTATATCATATCGGAAACAAACTGAAGTCTGGTTACAACAAACCGTTAGTCTAGATAGTATAATCAGCAAACACAAAAAACAATTTCCTGATCTCGACGAAGAATATATCGGTAGGTGGTCCAAAGAGATCTTTGAAGTTAGAAATAAACACGCACAAGATCTCGGTAGAAGAATAATTGCTAAATTCACAAAAGGTAGAAAAAATACGATCACAAACGATATTCTTCACGATTAATCATAGATGATGTTGAATACGATTTTATAATCGCAGATGTAACATCTAGAGGTATATATGTCAATCGTAAAGACGCTTTCTCGTCCGATGGAACAAAATTCGGTACAATTGTTACTAAGAACGACGGATAGAATCTTCAATACACGCATTTAAGGGCTGCTATGCTAGCTGATGCTTCTATTAATTTACTTCGATGATAAATAGATTTCCGGAACCCGCAGTTAGAGTCGCCACTGATTCATTTTATATAGATATAAAACATAAAGAAACAGTGGCTAAATTGGGGGTCGTAGAGAATTAATAAGGAAATACCGTGTGATTATTCCAAATCAGCAGATGTTACGATTGGAAACAATTACTTGACAAATAATCAGATATCAGAACTATCTAATGCACCTTCGATATCCGATCCAATATGCAGGTATGAAACCAGTTACTTAAACGGCTGGTGTTGGTCAGGGAAGACTACTCGTGCGATTGAATTATTTTGAGGGAAATCAAACATGATTGTGTTAACACCAACACACAGACTTGCAAGAGAGAAATATATTCCTGAAATCATTATTTAGGATGAGATATGCACAGTGTCGTTAGATGTATTACAAAAGTTTCTCGATTGGTTATTGCTAGCAAATACAAAAGTGATAATGTGTGGCGATCATGGTCAACCACCTCCATTAGTCGGTTTATCACAACATAATTGGCTGAATAATTTTGTAGACTATTATGAAGAAATTAGTACTGATCATAGATCACTTGATAATGCATTACGCTAGTTCAAGAAACTAATCAGATTACAACCGGATAGAATCCAATGTGAAATAGCACTTGAGATAATTTCAGAAACCCCATTAAATGATTTCTGGGAAGCGTGGAGACCAAACAATTTGATAGTGGCAAGTAGAAAGATAGTCAGAAACACACTTCAGATGAAGTTATTTTACACGCATAAAGACAAATTTGCAGCACTTCCAGTGCCATTGTGTTATAGGCCTTCGGATACACGAAGACAAAATATCGAAGTTGATATTCCAGGATAAAGTGAAAAGCAGATTCTCGTGTTAAACGATATTGTGTTGGTTGATATCGGTGTTGTCGAAGATGCATTCTGGGCTGAAAAATCCTCATGGAAGCTAGGATACGCAGCGACGATACATTCTTCGCGGGGATTGACTATATCAGATACAATTGTTTGGATCGTAGATGACCGCATCGAGTGGTCAAATCTCGTTTACTTAGCAGTGTCCGGTGTACGAATAATAAATCAACTTCGAAGACATATTTTAGATGATAATGACACCATAATCAGTAATATTGTCAGCGATGACATAATCAGAAAAAAACTCACTGGCTTTAAACAACAGGACAATAACAGAAAATTTGACATTGATGCTGAATTTATAATTATGCTGAAGCAACAACAGAATAATCTCTGCGCGAGTTGTAATTATATAACGCGTTGGTGTTGGTCGGATAAAGACCGTAGTCATAAAAAATAGCAGCGTAGGTCATTCCAGAGATAATGTGATGTTAACTTGTCTTGAGTGCAACAGACGCAGAGGTGCTAGTCAGGACCACGCAGTGGTAATTAAGTATCCTCGGGTATCACTTGTAGTTGCTCCCGTGTAAGCCCACACTGAGGAGCAGTTGATTCCAATCTATAGATTATTGGTCTACCCGTGGATCGTGTTGTACTGGATATTTTATGTGAGGTGATACTCCAAATAGGATCAGTTGCTCTTTTTTTAACGACTTCAACCTCTCCTGGTTCATATAAATATCTAACAGTGACATTGCCTAGTATTGGTTGTTTTGAAAAATCATTTTGTGGTTTTATGGGTATATACTTCTTTTTAATCGCCTTTTTAGGTTTCATATTAATTGTTCGAGTAATCTCATTATTTAACGCGGTAATTACACCTGGTAATCTCTTGACCCATTCACGGGATCGTTTATCCTGAATAAATTCCTTCGCGTATTGATATCCAAATAACCTCTCAGCAAGTGTGAGATTAAATCGTTCAACAATTGCGTGATCGCGGTGTAGTGCAGTATGTCCTCGTCTGATGGTGACATTATGATGCTTCATTGTTGATAACACTGCACCCTGAAATTCCTAGCCAGGATCAACTTGTACTAGATTTGGCCACTTTAGAATACCCCAGCGATAAATCCTTTCAAACGAAGAAGCCACCTCAGTTGATGATTTTGTCTTTAGAGGTTCTGCTTATTTGTATCTACTCGCAACATCAACTACGGTTAGCGCATACTTATAAACACCATCATGCGGCAGAAATAATATATCAGCTTGATGAACTTCATTAGGGACGCTGACATCAAAATGCGAGAAATTAATTTGTTTAGGCGGTGGTAGATAAATTTGCCATATCGCCTGTTTGGATAACCAATCCCTTGCTGTAGTATTTTTCACCTTTGCGGCGCTAGCGAGTTTACTGATTGCTGATTTACCCTTCCAGTATCCTCTTGGAGAATAATAAATAAATTCCATGATGTTATTAATTACCAGCACCCTGCATTAATTTACTTTTCATCGCCGATTTTATCAACCATGAAGACAATTTTTCTTTGAAGGATTTATCAGTGATAGAATTCAAAGCATGAATTAATTTCACTTCTGCGATATGTCTATGTTGAAGATTACTGCTTTTATAACAACATAATGAGCATGACATGCCTTATCAATAGCGTTTATTTGGGATTCACCGGATCGAGCGCTGGTTTTGATCATCGAGTCGGATGTCGATTCTGGTTCCGGGTCCACAATATCTTTACCTTAGAAGGTGTTTTTCTCCCGGATATGTTGCCCATGGTGTTCCTGGTAATTTTACTAACTTGGCTGCAATATCACCTCCTGATTTGTTTTAAATCGTTGATTTTATCAAGGGAAACAAATCTAAATTTTTTTGTACCACATTCTACACACTTACCAGCAAGTGCTGATCTGTTATTTTTAGTTGCAATCGTCGTCAAGTCATTTTTGCTAGTACACTTCTTACATTTCACACAATATAGATCCATAATTTATTTATAATAACATGAATGTAATTGATTTTTCGGCGAAAAAAGCACGAGAGCCTGAAACATCATGCAGTGTTATCAAATTATATTCGTATGATTATTAACGAAGCATCTGGAAGCGGCAAGACACAGTTGTTATTTAATTTGATAACGAGATGGAAGAAATGGAATAAATTATATTTGATAGCCCCAAGTGTAGACGATCAGCGATGTTACAATGTGTTAAAGGATTTTAACGAAAAAGCAAAATCAGAAATCGATGAGGATATTATTGAATTTATAACCGATATCGAGGAAACACCGAGCATTGATGTTATTGATGGAAGTATTAACAATTTAGTCGTATATGATGATGTCATGTTAGACAATCAAATGAATCCAGCTAGGATATTTTCCAGACGTAGGCATAAAAATACTGATGTGATATATGTCACTCAACGATACACTCAAATACCAAAAGTGATCAGAGATAACTGCAATATTCTTGCTGTATTTAATGGAGTTGGCACACATACGCTATGAAATATTTCGCAAACTTGGTGCAGTGGTGATATGTATTATAATCTCTTTAGAAATGTTTCTAGTCACGCTCAGTTAATCCCAAACAGATTTGTAACGATAAATTTGCATGACCCTGGATCATGATATAATATCGGACTTGATCAAATATTCGGTTAAAACAAATCGTCTCCGCAACGCAATCAGCACCGGGTCTGTAGCGTGAGAAACCGAAATCATTTCTCTTTTTATTTTGTCTGCGAAATATTTTCGGTTTGAAATCCTTTAGGACTTTGTCTGAAATAGTTTCGGTCTGTTCGCCCCTCATTTTTGTAAAATGGAAAACCACATGCAGCCATTTAATTGAAAAACTAAGTCTCCGTGGAAGGCTTATTTCGGCTTGAAAACTTAGTCTGTTCGCCCCCTCTGCTGCTCGGTGTGCCATAAGGCTAGTGTGTGAAATGCAGTACCAAAAAAATTAAATTTATTTCTAACTCAAACATAATTTTTTTTTAAACATGAGATTATATACCGGTAGAAAATTCGTTAGAAAAATAACCCGGATATCCGTGGGATATGTTTCCAGACGAAAAACAGCCTTCCATGATATATATATATTGTGGTCCTGAAACTCTACTTGATATCCGACTCAATAAACAAGATCAATCAAGACCCGTAGTGTATCCAAGATAAGAAATGGCTCAAGCGTGTCAACTTCATGATGTAACTTATCGAGTAAAAAAAATACTATAACGACAAATCGCAGATGTGAAGTTTATTCATTTGCTAATTTCTAATTTAAATTAAATCAAACGAATCTTTTAGAGAATAATTAGTTAATTGGTTTGTAAGATCCACGAATGCCACCTAAACAAGCAAGAGAGAACAAAGGCGGCGAACAGACCATGGAATAGATGAAATTTCAAAACAGGAATCATGGACTAATAAAGAATATTGAATGATGACGCCACACCAATAATGTTGTTAGAATAAAGAAAACTATAACGAAAATCTAGAATAAATAACTAAACCGTATCAAACAGAGTGAGCTGTAGTCAACACACGGACTGAAAGAAAAGCAAGAAAACAAAATGTCGGAAACACAAAAGCAATTTAGGGACCTAGAAAAATTCTTCAAGTTAAGGAGAATAGAACATCATGAAGGATCATACATGGAATGCTTATACAAAGAAGGTACACATGAAGAGACATAATACCGGGAATTTCAACGGTGATGATAGCTATTAAATTAATGAATCCAGAATATACAAGTCAAATATATTCCATAAACAGAAATGGATACAAAAGATATTTAATGCTGGCCTACGACGAATGCATAGATGAATGTAATAATGACAGGTCATATTAATATACATAACGACGAAACTAGGGTACTAAACGTGACTGCAAAAGAAGTTTCCATTTGCGAAATGGAGAACATAGCGGTGACCCTAACAAGATATAGTGTGATAAAATAAAGGAGAGAAAAGAACGAACAAAAAAAAGCTGTGAATTGGACGAAAATTAAAGAAAGGTTTTCAGAATGATGAATATATATATATATATATATATATATATATATATATATATATATATATATATATATATATATATATATATATATATATATATATATATAATTTTGATAAAATCTTGAACAAAAAAATAAAAACTATATTTTAAGAAAATAAGACAAACTTAATTAAAAATAATATAAAAACATCAAATACAAAATAATTGTGAAAAAACCCATATATATATATATATATATATATATATATATATATATATATATATATATATATATATATATATATATATATATAAAATATATGTATATATAGGGCAGGAGGACCTCTCCAAATAGTCTTTAAAGAACAGCCAGGAAAGAGAGCCCTCCCAAAAAGTAAAAAGAAAAATGAAATAAGGTTCACGATGAAAGGTAAATTAGTATTAGGGGCTGGTAAGTAATATTCTTATAATGGAATCGATTTATTTTCGCCTTAGAGGATATTTGTAGAGCAGCGTTTAGTAAACTGGCCTTTGCTGCAACTGCTTCACATTCTATTGCTGAAAAATGTTTAGCACAACAGGTAATATGGCACTTTTATATATCACCACCTAAACAAATTTAGCATGCGAATTGTGAAGTCAGCATTTCAAATAATGTTCATCAGGCGGATATCTTTTTTTACATTATAATACTATAACAATCGGAGGCAGCCAATATATATATATATATATATATATATATATATATATATATATATATAAATACGCGCTGTAGTTGATGTTGCAAGTAGGTATAAAGAAGTAGAAACGATAATAACAAAAGCAGCAACAGAAGAAACTTCTGCGTTAACAGAATTTATCACCCTGGTGGTTCACGATGGCCTCAACTGCTACAAGTTGATCCTGGCATCGAATTTCAGGGTGCAGAATCATCGCATCAATTATACTCAAGACAAGTCAGTATTTTCTCGTGTGTGGCCAACTTTAATATTGATTCTGTCTACTGTAAACTGCCTTGGATCATTACTTGAATATCGCCATAACATAACCATGTTATGGCTCGCACAATGATTACTCTGTTGTTGTTTTAATGTCATAATAAACTCAAGATCAAGGTCGCCATTATTTATTTTTGTCATATTGGTTATAACTAATTAATTTTCTTCTTACTATATCATCAGTAACAACCTCGTTTTTGTTTGTGCAGTAAAATGTACAATAACCCTCCGCAACTGAGATATTTACCTGACGCGCGACACTGCAAGATAAATTACATTTGACCACTCGATATTATCATCAACGATTCAAACAACTGTATCAGTAATAGTTAATCCTTGAGATGTATGGATCGTCAATGCGTATCCTTACATCCATGGAGTTTTGTCCATTTTAGTGCATCTTCAACAAGACTGACATGAACTAAGACAATATCATTTAACATAATGTTTGGTTGTCTTGACTCTTTCAAGGATCCTAATATATCAACTTTTACAGTTTGTTTGCCTGTATCTACTGTTCGATAATACAACGGTGGGGATAGATTTGAAAACTTCTCTCGTTGTAATATAAATAATGTTTGTTGAAGTGTATCATGAACTATCTACTTGAAATAGTCAAATATTTTGGTGCGAGACGTATTTTATATTATGCTAATATATTACTAGAAATAAAACATGGAACATAAAGTACTCATTGTTTACTATTCTGGAACTGTTATGAATCATTGCAACGAATTCTAGACAAAACCATTTGACAGCGTCACGATTCTTAGCAAAGCTGTATGTTTCCTGTTTTGAAATTTCTGATTTGCATTTCTGTTGCAGCGTTACACTTAGATATTCTCCAAACTATCCTATCAAACAACTGTTTATTATGTTTTATGATATTTGTGCATATCAACTGTTTATTATGTTTTATGATATTTGTGCATATCAACTGTTTATTATGTTTTATGATATTTGTGCATATCCACTATTTATTATGTTTTATGATATTTGTGCATATCAAGTTGTAAAATGACTGGAAAAACTGTAGCCTTTTCGTTCTGTTGTACCTATCCGTCGGAGTAACCGATTATCTTCGGATTTATTCATATTGGCATGTGTATTGGTTCTATCTTAGGAATCATTTGATCAGCTAAAATAATCGATCGGAGCAGCCAAGTGATCGTCAATGCATGTATATATTCCCAAACATTTATCTATTCCACGCCTACAGCAATGTGGAGTCCAGTAAATCTGCACGAATCAAGTTCTTCTCCATAATGATTTAACTCCCTTTAATCAGATTGTACACTCCCATTGACCCTTGGTTGCAAGATCATCTAGCTCCTGGCCATATGTATTAGTTAAAATTAATAACAGATTTGACAACACATGAAATAAGGAAATCGTCCGCAATACAAACGTCTCGATCTTTATTCCTTTATTTTCTAGGACAATGTTTACCTCCCTATCGGGACAGGGAACCACAAACGTTTTGCATTAATACATCAAGAAACGTGTATATTTGTCTAATCATTTTTTGTAATGTCAACTTTATGACTGCCTTGTCTTGTTTTTGGTTCCAGTCTCCGTGCTTGCTCTTTCTACCTCAATATCAGCTAAGTGTGGCTGATGCAAATATTCAAACTACGTCTCTCCTCCTTTCTCTGGTAGAACATAACAGAAAAGGTTTTTCCGTTTTGTTTACGCATCTTAGAACTGATTTCTCTTTTTTCAGCGTCCGTTTCTCAAATGTAATCATTATTCAATGAAATAATAATAATAATAATAATAATAATAATAATAATAATAATAATCCTTAAAGAGGGTGCCATTATTTGCTAAGAGCTAGTCGTGCAGTGAAATCAAATGTGCATATCATCTGCATCCTTAACATACAGCCTAAAATAAAAACGTATAATGCAAAGTTGAAAATAAATGACGCAAGGTTATTTTAAGGTTACCTCGGAGATCTATCACACATACTGCAATTGTCATGCTGTGAAAAATCAAAATTACTTATTAAATATTCAGACATAATACATTACAATTTCAGACGTTAGATTCTTGTTTGGCAGCATGCTGAAAACTATTCCTTTTAATGAACCACTATAAGCAAAATATTGTTTTCAAAAATAATCCAGCTGATATGCACCAGTAACAAACAGTCTCTCGTTGATGTCATGGAATAACGTCTTAAAATCTCGACAATCCGAATCTCATTTGAGATATGATGAAAGCCATCGCACAGATTGTACTCTACTGTTGCGATGGGATAAAAGTCCTCAAAGGTATGGTTGAGGTAGGCTGAAATGTATCACACATGGGGTTGAGCAACAATAGAATCCGATCTGTATGGTAAAAATTATGATTAAAAAGTCAAATGATTTACGCGGGTCTATAAATAAAACTCAGTAAATGCCCCTATTATGCATCAGCCTGTGATCAATCAAACCAGTCAGGGCTGTCTGGTAAGAATGATTAAGACGGAAACCTGACTGACATATAGTATTCAGATTAACCGTATACAAAAATGTGGACAATGAAATCAAACTACCTTGAAAGGATTGTTCTAACAATGGGTAAATAATATATATCAGTTCTTACTTACACTCGATTCTTCTCCTGGCTGACATGCAAGATTTGTCCGATCATTTTAAATATTTATACCGTTAGACATATTAAATATAGAACTCAGTAGTTTAACACTTCAATATATGACAGCTTTAAAACTTACAACAGCAAGTTATAAAGGCCAGTAACCGTTCATTTCTTAGATAATTTACTTTCAAACGTGAGACCTCTGCATAAAGATCCTATTTTTTGTCTACATATCATACATAAATTTAGTTTAGAATCTGATTTTCAGTAATACATGTTATTAAATGAGGTATAGTATATTCAGTATGGTAAATGACATTCAATAATACACGTGATATTCAATATTGTACGTGACATTCATTATCACATGAGATAATCAATATTGTACGTCGGATTCATTATTGCATGTGATATTCAATATTGTACGTGACATTCATTATCACATGAGATAATCAATATTATACGTCAGATTCAGCATTGCATGTGATATTCAATATTATACGTCAGATTCAGCATTGCATGTGACATTCAGTATTGTACGTGACATTCATTATTGCATGTGATTTTTAATATTGTATATGACAGACATTAATGCATGTGATATTCAATATTGTTGGTGACATTCATTATTGCATGTGATATTCAATATTGTACGTGACATTCAGTATTGCATGTGATATTCAATATTGTACGTCAAAATTCAGTATTGCATGTTTTATTCAATATTGTACGTGACATTTATTATTGCATGTGATAATCAGTATTTTACGTGACATTCATTATTGCATTTGACATTACACATCTCACGTCAGATTCAGTATTGCTTATGATAATCAATATGATGTATGATATTCAGCATATAATTTTCAATATGGTAAATAACAATCAGTACGTAAATGAAATATATTGAAAAGTATTGTTAGAAGACAGGGGTATATGCTTGACCTAGCGGTGTCATTCTCTTCCGCGATTACTCCAAGTTTCCAAAGACTTCCATACAAATTATGTTGTAAGTTAGAAAGCACAACATGCTAGTTCTATGCATAGGTTTTACCTAATCAGCGCAAGACAGATCAAATAACTTTATAATTGTCTCTCACCCGAATATCTGCATGGTTTCTCTTCATCAATTTTACATACTGTCAGCATTTCACGCCGTAAAACTATATAACTTACCCAAACACAGGAAGCTGTTACTTCTATGCCATCTTAGGTCTGTCAAAACATGGTTTTGCGCCGCATTTCAACATTAAAAATATACGCTCATAACATCCAAGCATACAAATATAGCCACCCATCTGAAACTGATGCTACCATCCAAGGATTAAAGAGGTACAATGCATATGAGAAATCATTGATAACATGTAACAAGCTACAGATGAATGATGATAAAACTGATGCAATTCTGATCACAACACACAGACTTTATCATTCACATGCTTTACCTCAAACAATACATATCAGCAGCACCAACAATAAACCCACAGTCAGTTCATCATGAACATATGCAAAGCTGCATATCTTGAGCTCAAAAGCATCACCTCCATTCGCTAATATCTTCAGTGGAAGCCACTAAGACACCTGTGTGTTCAGTAGAACTTTCAGGACTGGACTATTGTAACTCAAGTATGTCTTGTTCGTCTCAATACATAGTCCAGAAATTTCAAACCGTTCAAAACACAGCTGCTCGGACCATCCTTAGAGTACCACGAACAGATCACACCTCCGCACTGCTCTGTACCCTACACTGGTTATCCATTCTATCCAGAATCAAACGCAAAGTTTGTTCTCTGTGCTGCGGTTCACTGATGGACTCCAGTCCAACATATCTATCTGGCCTCACCCACGTGTACACACCAGCAAGATACTTATGCTCCATTTCTGACAATCGTATACTCATTATTCCCACTATGAAAACGATTTGATATGGACAACATTCGTTTGCATACCAGGGCCCAGCAACTTGGAACGAATAGCCCATTGAAAACAGAACCAAAGACACAGTGATCCCTTTCAAGCGTGCTCTTAAAACTCACCTTTTCCGACTGCTAGAACAAACTAAAAGACCTAATAAATTTTACTACCTTAAATATTTTCAGCATTTTTTGTTTGCTAATTTAATGGTGCTAGCTTTGATTTTTGCTTTGTAGTCATATCATTATGTATGTTGTAAAGTGGTTAGAGCTTCTAAAGATTAGACGCTAGCTATACAAAGTCCTCATTATTATTTGTATGATTATTATTTGTTTGATTAAAAATGTACGAAGTTCCATGTAATCACAAAATCCTAAGTTTCTTAAAAAAAAACAGACGCTATAACCAAATGTATATACTACAAATTTATTATAGTACATGTCATGTTTTAAATTTTCGAAAATATAATACAGCTATAACTTTGAGGCCTTCGATTAGATCATGTTTATGGGGAGAAGTACATATTCCCTAGGGTAAGGGTGATGAATGGAATATTGCATTTATTGTTTTCATCTATATTATTGTAATTTCTAGTACATGATTTCAGATAAAGAGAAGATTGTTCAACGATGGGCTGAACACGTTAACAGCGTGCTGAATCACCCTTCATCTATCAACGATGAAGCCATCAGTCGTCTTCCCAAGTTACCCATCAATGAAGTACTGGGTGACACTCCAACCGTGCTCGAGACACATAAAGCGATACGTCTGCTCTCCAGTGAAAAAGCACCTGGTTCAGACTCCATCCCAGTTGAAGTCTACAAGGAAGGGGGCACAGCCCTGATAGAAAGGTTTTCCAACTGTTTTACTGATGTGGCAGCAAAAGCCGATTCTTTAGAAATTAAAAGACGCTACCATATTCCAATTGTATAAACGCATAGGGAACAGACCTGTCTTGGACTACCACCGTAGCATATCCTTAATCTGAATTGCAGAAAATATTCTGCCAAAATCCTACTGAATCTCCTTACTACGCAACTTAATCAGGGAATACTGTCAGAAAGCCGGTATGGATTCCGAAAAGTATGTGGGACCATCGACATGGTGGTTGCTGAGAGGCAGCTACAAGAGAAATGTCAAGAGCAACACACCAACCTTTATCCATCTATGCCTACTTGACACAGGCTGTCGATACTGTTAGCAGAGAAGACTTATGGAAGGTAATGGCCATGTACGGATGCCCAAGAACATGTATATCGTCTATGAAGCATTTCCATGATGGCATGCAGACACGAGTCCAGGACAATGGAGAGACATCTGAGCAATTCGCCGTAAAACAAATGGTGTCAAGCAGAGTTGTGTTCTGGCACCGAAACTGTTCAATCTAGTATTCTCCGCCATTCTGAGTAATGTTTTCAGAGACAAAGAGGTTTGAGTTGGCATCAAGTACCGTACAGATGGAAAATTAAGTAATCCCAGGAGGCTTCAAACAAAAACCAAGGTTATGACAAATATCATCAGGGACCTAAGTTGAGACCAGCATCACCGTCAACGGCCAAACACTCAGGGTAGCAAACCGCTTCTCACAGAGCGTCACTATTAACGACGAGGTGGACCTTCACATTGCCACAGAGTCATTGCAACTTTCGGCAAATTGTATGCCAATGTCTGTAATACAAGAGGCATCAGCATCCAGATAAAATCAAAGGTCTACAAGGCAGTTGTGCTCCCCACACTATGTTACGTATGCGAAACGTGGACGGTGTTACCAACACCATTTTCACATCACAAGTCTCAGGAACATCAAGTGGCAGGACAAAGTTCCAGATACTGAGTACTCGTGCAAGTAGGTCTCACAAGCATCAACACAGGAACAGATTCGAGACAAATTCAAAAAGAGGAAAAAAATTAAAAAAGACCGACATTACATCAAACATAATGAAAGGAACTGAATACGAAATTTCAAAAAACAAAAGCGAAAGGAAGGGGAAGAACGCAAAAGAGATTAGAAGAATAAGCAGATGCAGATGCAGTTTAAAAAAACGTATTAAAATACATTGAAAATATATATATATATATATATATATCTGGTAATAATACTACAACTGTTGATAATGCCATCACACCACCACCGTCATCATCATAACGTAATGCTTACGCTTTCATTGAAATGCATTATACCAGTAATACTGGAGTGAGTAGTAATATTGTGAGAATCATCGTCGTCGTAATCAGTATCGTCGTGAACAGGCCCTGTTTACAATATAATTTAGAATAACTAAATCATTAATAGTAGTAGTAATAGTCTTAGTAGTTGTATTAGTACAAATGATAGTAGTTGTAGTGAAAATATTAATAACCTTCGTGATATTAGTTGTTACTGTTGGTTGTTGTGTTTAGTCTGAAAATATACGTAGTCATTGTCGTGGTGGTGGTGGTAGTACTACTAGTAGTATTAGTTGTTGCAGTACAGTTATATAAACCATTTTTATTACGAATAGTAGTATTAGTTGTTGTAGTACAGTTATATAAACCATTATTAGTACGAATAGTAGTATTAGTTGTTGCAGTACAGTTATATAAACCATTTTTAGTACGAATAGTAGTATTAGTTGTTGCAGTACAGTTATATAAACCATGTTTAGTACGATTAGTAGTATTAGTTGTTGTAGTACAGTTATAGAAACTATTTTTAGTACGAATAGTAGTCTTAGTTGTTGCAGTACAGTTATATAAACCATGTTTAGTACGAATAGTAGTATTAGTTGTTGCAGTACAGTTATATAAACCATTATTAGTACGAATAGTAGTATTAGTTGTTGCAGTACAGTTATATAAACCATTATTAGTACGAATAGTAGTATTAGTTGTTGTAGTACAGTTATATAAACCATTATTAGTACGAATAGTAGTATTAGTTGTTGCAGTACAGTTATTTAAACCATTATTAGTACGAATAGTAGTATTAGTTGTTGCAGTACTGTTATAGAAACCATTTTTAGTACGAATAGTAGTATTAGTTGTTGCAGTACAGTTATATAAACCATTTTTAGTACGAATAGTAGTTAGAAGTAGTAGTAAAGTAATTAGAGTCACCAAACACACTTCTCAATAAGCTTTTATTTATGTGGTTTAGACAGTTACAGAAACATCTGAGTCGTTTAAAACAAATTCGAAGATTCTAAATATAACAGAAAGAGATTTATCAATTGAACATCTTTAAGAAATACGTCATAGTGTATAAATTGTAGTATACTTCCAGTCAGATTACACCAATAACGTTTTGTAGCTTGAAAGGGAATATTTCAATTTTAAGCTTTAATTTTGGATTTATTATTCAAAATAACAATTGTAAGAATTGTATAAGGATCTACATTTTGCTAAAATTAAAATTAAATGTTGTTTTACAGGTACTAAAAGATGAGATCATTTTTAAGCCGATTTTGTTTAAATTTTTACACGTTTTTTATGTTTCATTGCAAGGCAAGACACAATCATGAAAAGAGGCGGAGGGAAATAAATGTACATTGATCCTTCTGTTTGACACAAGAATAAATGAGAATTCATATCACATAGGAAATTATGTTTCAGTAATTCTTGATAGTCATATACCACATAGCAGAGTGACATCGATGTTAATGTAACATAGCAGAGTGACATCGATGTTAATGTAACATAGTCCGGCAGAATATGCCTTGCGGGGAAATATAAAACCGAACATATTTAAAAACACCTTGATATGCTTGGAAGTCTGATGGCAGATCAAGCACTACCTTACAACAATAGACAATATACAATGTTTATTTCGCTCAGGTCACAAACGTGACAAAAGGGAAAACAAAGTAAATCAACAATAGATAAACATGCGCGTAACACTGATATTTCAGTTTTACATGGCATTAGTGATGCACTTACCATTGTATTGTGGTAAACGATGTGCTCTAGACAACGCAGCTAAATTGCCTTTATAATATCATTCAACTAGTAACAGCTTTGAACAATGATTTATATATAGTTCGTCCTTTACTCGGCATTTCGTTGAAACCCGCAGGCATATAATGTTCTAAGTTATGATTATTAATGAAGAAATAGTCAGCCCACATCAACGAACGGTACAGTTGGGATTTCAACCCCCAAACCTGAGAGGCACAAACTAGAGAGTTGACCAAGAGACATTATTGACCCTCTACGTGCCTCTAATAAGACTACGCATGTCAAGTCGGTAGTTAGCGAATGCTAAGTTACTCTGGACATTAGAAATAGTCCAATCTGCGCGTGTTGCGGGGTACTTAATAGCACAACTACATCACGCTTAAAGCCAATGCAAAGTGCGATACTATTCTGCAAAAGAATGATAAATAAAATAACTTTTTTAAAAAGCCATGTCGGAGATTAGAAAATTACAAATCCCAGAGATCAAACAAGAAAAATTCAAATAATATCAAGACACACACACACACACACACACACACACACAAACACACACAGCCACACCCCCGTCTCCTGTTAATTTGCCAAACGCCCCAAATTTATTTCAGATTTCAAGAATTAGGTCCCAAACCAGATGACCAGTTAGATCAAATGCAACAATTTTAAACAACAAAGAGCACAAGTACGAAGCTAAACCAAAATCTACACAGATGAGTCGAAAAAAAAGAATCCAATATAACAACGGCCACAAGTAGCGTTATCTCCCAATTAGGTATCGCATTAGAACAAAGACTGCCTGACGAAGGGGCCATAAACTGTGGAATTCATGGCTATAATGTTAGCGCTGACATACATAAAGCAAAAGCAGTAACACTCGAACGTGTGACAAACACCTGCCCTCATTATGACCTATCAAGGTCAATCAGTCATATGGATACGATGTCTGCAGTGTCACAATATATAGTAATACCTAACACTGGGACATCATGTCGCAGGCATGAATCATTATGTCACACCAGTTACATTATCCTGACACCAAGCGGACTAGTCCTAATACTAACCTCTTAATGCTGAGCACCATTTTTATAATTCTTTGGTATGACTCACCTGGGATCGAACCCGCGACCTCATGCGTCCAATCACTAAGCCACCGAAGCGGTTAAGGAGGCCAGAAACAAAAATCTAGGGAGAATACACAACGACATCCTGTGGTGTATAAATAAGATAGGAAAACGATAGGAAAATCTGATATATATATATATATATATATATATATATATATATATATATATATATATATATATATATATATATATACAATGCAGATATTAACAAAGAATAATAATGAAGTAGTTGAAATATACCCAGTTGCTTCGCTAACTAAAACTCTGGCCCCGAATAAAAGAAATGTCATGTCAAAAGCAACAAAAATTGACTTCCCTATATCATTGAACTCATTTATCTCTACCACCCCCACCTCCGGGCAAACAGTCGATGTGATGGATAGGCACAGACAAAAACAGGATCTGCGCGAGAAACAAAAATACCCCAACAACCTAAGTATCAAACTAGCAATAAGCAAAACAGTAATAACACCAACATTAGGTAACATCTATAGCCAGGGATAATTATCATAAGGATATGTTGTTGTTGTTGTTGTATGGTTTAATGCCATTTTCAGTACACGATAGGCTATACGTGGCGTCCAGTATTACGGGTGGATGAAGAGCACGCAAAAACCTCCGGAAAGAACCACTGACCCACGAGAAGCTACATGCAAGCTTTCTCACATGCCTACATTGGCCGAATCTGAGGCTGTTACTCACGTAGACAGAGATGAGATGGCAGTGATCCGTACGTAACGGAAAGCGCTTTAGACCACTCGGCTACTCACCCCCTCCTCCCGCCGATAAGGAAAGTTGAAAGAACAAGGGAAATAAACTCTCAATCAATTGTACCAAATTGGCGACAGAACAAATAAGTTTCAAAACAAACTTTACCCAAATGGTCTGTGAGATACGGGATAGTATACCAACTGAGACCCACGAACAAGGAAAGACCTTAAGCAGAAAGAGTGGCAAATAAGATCAGTCACAAGTAGAAGAAACCATAAAACAAAAAGTAAAAGACACCCAAAAGAGTACCAGCAAAAGAAAAGCAACTGCAATTAAAGAAAAGCAAGGTAAGAACATTATATTCTGACAAGACAGTAACAGCAGATATAAAACATATCAGGAACATAAAAAGACAACGTAACTGCAAGATTAAAAACAAAAAGACAATGTAACAGTACAGAGCAAAGGAAACAAGTGATACTGAGGGGGACAACTGCCAAGACATACCATTGAAAGGAACCTCCCCAAAATACTTAGACAAAAAGAAGAAATTGCCATCCCAAAATAAAAAAGAACCTCCAACGTACCGACTTGTCCTACTTCACCTGCCCACGAAACACACTACCAGCTACCAGCATAGCACACTACCAGTATAGCCCACTACCAGTATAATACACTACCTGCATAGAACACAATCGTATAGCACACTACCAGTATAGCCCACTACACACTACCAGTATAGCACGCACTTGTATAGCACACAACCAGCATAGCACACTACCAATATAGCACACTATCAATATCACACTACCAGCATAGCACACAATCGTATAGCACACTACCAGTATAGCACACAATCGTATAGCACAATGTCAGAATAGCACACTGCCAGTATAGCACACTACCAGTACAGCACACAATCATATAGCACGCACTCGTATAGGACACAACCAGTATAGCACACTACCAGTATAGCACACTACCAGTATAGCACATAGTATAGCATAGTATATCAGTATACCACACAATCGTATAGCAAACTTAGCACACTACCAGTATAGCACATTACCAGTATAGTCCACAATCGTATACCGCACTACCAGTTTAGCACACTACCAGTTTAGCACACAAACGTATAGCACACTACCGGTATAGCACACTGCCAGTATAGCACACTGCCAGTATAGCACACTACCAGTATAGAACACTACCAGTATAACACACTACCAGTATAAAACACTACCAGTATAGCACACTACCAGTATAGCACATAATGGTATAACACAAAACGAATATAGCACACAATCATATAGCACACTACCAGTATAGCACACTGCCAGTATAGTACACTACCAGTATAGCACACTACCATTATAGAACACTACTAGTATAGCACGCTACTAGTTTAGCATATAATGGTATAGCACACTACGAGTATAGCACACAATCGTAAAGCAAACTACCAGTATAGCACATAATCGTATAGCACACTACCAGTATAGCACATAATCGTATAGCACACTACCAGTAGTATAGCACACAATCGTAAAGCACACTACCAGTATATCACTTAATCGTGTAGCACACTACGAGTATAGCAGACAATCGTATAGCACACTACCAGTATAGCACACAGTACATAGTCATAACTGACATACAGCACAGTACACATATTGTTTTCCCACTATCGTACGAAGATCACAGAGTTCAAACTGCATATAGTTCTTCGAGATAACTAGGAAACTAATGTCAAGGAAAAAATATACACTACTTCCGACTACCTTCACTCCAGTAGACCTTCCTGACCAATTTGCAAATTTTTGCCATGACAAAGTAATAACAATTAGAGATTCTCATGACAACACAATTTCAACTGACTCGTCACCTTACAGTTTTGATGCAGAATTATAGCGACAACTATTAGGAGCCTTTGAACCTGGTTCTATTAATTTAGTACGGACAATCGTGATGAAGAGTGCACCAAAGTCTTGTGAACTTGACTAAATTCCGACATCACTGCTTCTTGAGTACTTAGACCCAATATTGTCTTCACTAACTGATGTTATTAATATATCTCTGTCATCGGGGGAATTCCCATCATTTTTCAAAACTGCCATCATAGAGCCTCTGCTGAATAAACCAACACTTGACCATAACGATTTAAAGAACTACCGCCCAGTTTCTAATCTCCCATTCATATAACAAATCTTAGAAAAGGTTGTTCTAACCCAATTTTTATCTCATATGAATTAAAACAGTCTTTCTAGCAATGTACAGTCCGCATATCGCCCTTGACATAGTAAGGAAACTACTCTTCTGAAAGTATTTAATGACATTGTCTCTGCTTTGGATAGTGGAAAGATTACAGTCCTCACCCTCCTGGATTTGTCTGCAGCATTTGACACAACAGACCATGATATATTACTTCATCGTCTCCAGCATATATTTGGCATTCAGAATATAGCCTTACAGTGGTTCAAGTCCTACATAGTCAACAGGACACAAATTTTATCTGCAAATGGAATACATTCTAGCCCAGTTGAGGTATGTTGTTCTTGGACCTGTTATCTTCATTCTATACACTCAGGAATTCTCAAGTGTCATAGATCATCACCCAGTGTCGCACCAACTGTACGCTGATAACACCCAACTATACAAATCTAGCCACCCAAATGAAGTTGATGCTACGATCCATGGAGTAGAGAGGTGCATTTCTGATGTGAAATCATGGATGACATGTAACAAGCTGCAGATGAATGATGATAAAACTGAGGCTATTCTGATCACAAGACAAAGACTTTCTCATTCACATCCTTTACCTCAGACAATAAATATCAGCAACACTAACATTAAATTTTCAGAGTCAGTACGAAACCTAGGTGTTACTGTAACAGAATTGTTACCGAGAGGAGGGTGGATTAAATGAACAATACAAACACAATTTGTGAAAGAAAATATAAATTTATGTAATAAATTATAAATGAAAAAAATACAGATCTAACAACACAATAATTCAGGCACTCAACCCACAATTAAACTCACAACCATTCACAATACATGAACAAATTAAATAACAATACAAAAGGAATCACAAATGTAAAGGGATCTCTTGGATTATACACAGATCCAAGAATCCTTTACGAAAGTTAAATAAATGCAAGTATGATTTACGAAAAAAAATAAACACAAACGACAAACTATCTATCGCACGATGGATTGCGATAACTAGCCCGATCATATACTTGTATTCAATCAAGTTGCTAGCTTTTATTGATATCTATGTGATCACTTGAAATATTATTGCGATCTGACATAAGCATGCAAATACAACAATGTATTAAATTATATTACAATTTCAATACACCTATGTGTCTCCCCTGTATAACCGCACGATTCAGCAACAGTTGAATCGTCTCCCAGTTTCCCCGAGAACCGAGGGTTGACCAATACTATTATCGGACGTTTCCCTACACGGATCCACCACAGTTATACGTTTAGACAGCATACAACATCTACCAGAACCAACGGTTCCTCACTACCCTAGATGTCGACCCGGACGTTTTACAACTCTAAGACAGCTCCGACACTCGGACTTCTAGCTTTCCGGATATTTACATGTTACACAGATGTTGACGAACAGACAGTTCGACACACAGACAGATACTTCAATTCCGTTTGCACAAATTAACGGCACAAGCACATTCAGATATTTATACAGAGATGTTCCAGAACAAACAATAGATGTCCCACAACAAATCAGACGATATCAAAGACGTTTATCAAAAGATGGTATCAGATGTGTTAACAGCTACGGTATCAACGATGTTATTAGCAGCTACGGTATCAGATACATTGTAACAACTACGTTAGCAGCTACGGTATCAGAGACGGTATCAACGATGTTATTAGATGCGCTATCAGTGATGTACTTCTACGGTATCAACGACGGAATCAACGACGGAATCACCGACGGAATCAACTATAATAAACAAAACCAGACTAATAATAGTTGTCTCAAAAATAATCTAAGCCGTAGATTACGATATTGTATTTAAAGTCTAAAAGTGACTAGTAATTCCAAATATTCCACGTTTAATTGCAATAAAAGCATCATTATACGAAATGATAATCTGAATAAAATTCACAATAAAACGAAATGTAAATTTAACACTCACCCCTTTGGCTGGAGATTTGCAAGACGAGGTTATCTATCCTTCGATTAGATATTTTAGTTCCCGTAAATAATAATGAGAAATAGTTCGCCTTATATACTCTCAATAGATGAACATAAATCACATCGAGCTTGCCGTGCACCACGTAAAACGAGTATTTCGGATTTCATGTAAATTACAAATTGGCACATGCAAATCGTTACACGCCACTTAATCACCCCAGGTAATGCGTGTACGACGAAATCAAGAAAATGGTGAGTTTCGTTTGCAATTCAAGTACAACAAAAATCAGTTCAAATTTTCGCCTAATTCTGTGACAATACCTCCCCCCTAAGAATAAAAATGTACACATTTTTAAAACTAACACAGAATAGAAGAAAAATAACTACTGATGATATCTTACAACATTTACACTGGTTATACTACAAACTGGATTTTATTACTGGGCAAATTCATACAAATTTCCCATCATGCCCTACTCAAGTAGTCTGCGCCTATATTTTCAACTCCCCTTATTGCTTCTACACGGAAACGATAAGGTTGTAGTGTTAGCGCCCAACGCATCAACCGAGCGTTAGCGACCTTGGCCTTGTTTAAATACAGTAGGGGTTGGTGATCAGTCTCAAGAACGAAATCTCTCCCAAATAGATATGCGTGATACTTCCCAATTCCCCATACTACGGCCAAACATTCCTTTTCTATAACGGAATAATTTTTCTCCCTGGGTAGCAATTTTCTACTCGAGTAAGCTACGGGTAAGATAATGTCGTCCTGCTCTTGCAGTAAAACTGCCCCCAACCCAGTTTCAGAAGCGTCTGTTCTTAGAATAAAAGGTTTGCTGACATCTGGCAATTTCAATATAGGTGCACTAACCAGTTTCTCTTTCAGAGTACAAAATGCTTTATCTTGTGGCGGTCCCCATTCCACTTTGTTTGGTTGCCCCTTTTTGGTCAAATCAGACAGCGGGCTAGCAATGGCTGCAAAGTTCGGTATAAACTTTCTGTAAAAACCTACTAGACCTAGAAATGATCTTACCTGCGTTTTGTTGGTTGGCTTCGGTGCGTCTCTAATTGCTTCAATTTGCTTGGGATGAGGTTTTAACTGACCCATACCGCTGACCCTATGACCCAAACAATCTAAATCTGTATAACCAATACTGCATTTAGTGGGTCTCACTGTGAGGTTCGCTCTGCGGAGTCTATTGAAGAGCTCGCTCAGTACGGACACGTGCTCACTCCAAGTATTCGTGTACACGAATATGTCGTCTACAAAGCTATCAACGTTTGTTAAACCTTTCAGCAACTTTCGCATCAAACGACAACAAGTGGCGCTGGCTCCAACTAACCCGAAAGGCATCACTTTGAATTGATACAATCCTTTCTGGGTCGCAAATGCCGTCAAAGTTCGGGACTCTGGGACAATGGGAACCTGCCAATATCCCTTGGACAGATCCAATTTGGAAATCCATCGGTTTCCCGACAACTTTGCAAATAGACCCTCCATATCTGGCATTGGTTCTGCATCGAACACAGTGATTTTATTCAACTGCCGAAAATCGATACAGAATCGGTTCGTCCCGTCCTTTTTCCTTACTAACACTACTGGAGACGAATATGGTGAGTTGGAGGGTTCAATCACCCCCAGATCCAACATTTTACTCACCTCTTCGTCCACAGCTTCACGTGCGTTGTATGGCACCGGATAGCCCTTGATTCGAATAGGGTCAGACGTATTCAGCTTAATTTTGAGGTCCAACAAAGTTGTACAACCTGGTCTGTCAGTGAATACATAAGAATGTTTAGCCAAGAGCGCATTAATCTGTTGACGCTGGTCTTTCGTCAACTCCGCACTCACATCGACTTTATCTATCCCCTCCCCCGCAACTCCCAAGGGACATTCAAGGGAACTCTCTATATTCGAATCAGCTTCATCATCGTCTACGACTGCCGTACAAACGACATTTAAGACCCCCTTTCCAACATTGTCGCTCTGTCTCTTAATATACAACTTGAGCATATTCGCATGGAATGTTTTTACATTACCGTCCATGTCAATTTTATAGTCCATGTCACCTTTTACTTCTTTAACTTCATATGGACCTTTCCACTGGACTAATAACTTATTCGAACTCGTTGGAAGAAGCAATAGCACCTGATCTCCCACAAGAAATTTCCTATTACGCGCTCTGCGGTTGTAATACTTGGCATATCTGCGCCCCGATTTAATCAATTCGTCACGTGCCATCTGGCATGTACTCTCAAGTTTATTTCTTAGATCTAACACGTACTGGTAAGTCGTTTTTATTTCCTCGTTCGCGACATCACCAGTCCATAGTTCGCGTAGTATCCGCATCGGGCCTCGAACTGTTCTACCATACAACAGTTCAAAGGGCGAGAACCCTAAACTTTCCTGCGGTACTTCACGGTACGCGAACAGAACAGCGTTTAAATAACGGTCCCAGTCTTGCGGACGTTCCGCGCACATCTTTCTCAGCATGCTTTTCAGGGTACCATTAAATTTCTCTACCAGTCCATTGCACATCGGATGGTATGGGGTAGTGTTTAGCTGTTTGATGGATAACAGCCTACTTATTTCACCCATGAGGTCAGAGGTGAATTGGGCACAACAATCAGTGAGGATTTCCTCTGGCACCCCTACCCTACTGAAGATATCAACTAATGCTTCAGCTACCCTTTCCGTTTCAATAGTTGGTAACGCAACGGCTTCGGGGTATCTGGTTGCGTAATCAACCAGAGTAAGTATGTACCGATTCTTTCTTTCGGTAACCGGGTGTATTGGTCCTACAATATCTACTGCCACTCTTTTAAACGGTGTATCTATTAATGGCATTTGTCCTAAGGGCACCCTTGTGACCCTTCCCTTACAAACGGTTTTCTGACATACGTCGCACGACCTACAGAACCGTGTGACATCGCCATTAACACCGGGCCAGTAGAATTCAGCGACTACCCTGCTAGTGGTCTTAGCCTTACCTAGGTGTCCTGCCATGCTTGACTCATGCGCCACCCTAAGTACTTGAGATCTATATCTCTGGGGTACGACCACTTGCCAATACTTCTTACCCTCCCGAGCGCTAAACTCCCTATGAAATAATCCGTTCTTGCGTACGAATCTCGAGCTACCCCCACGCTTGCAATGTTTAATCGCGCCGGACGTGATTTTCTCAACAATTGTTCTGATGGATTCATCACGTTCTTGCTCTTGTTTGAAATCATCACGGGAAATTCCTGAGATCGATTCAGGGACTATTAATTTATGAAACGCGGATTTCTCTCGCCGTGTTTGCGCTCGCGTTTCGACTGCCTGGGCCAAAGGTATTTTAAAATCGGCCATGGCTGGAAGACGGGAACCTTCAACATTACCGATCGTCAGATCGTAAATAGGATTGTCCATACAAAGGGCATCAACAGTTCCCGTTAAGAAAGGTGTTTTTACTGTGATCCTTGCTACGGGAATGCGACCCATCGTCTGATCAAGCAACATACATGGGGATTCCCACCCGAGCATTTGGTTATCCTGCACGAGACTACGTTTGATCACTACGCCCGTACAACCAGTATCACGCAATACCACGACTTCTCGACCGTTGACAAACCCTCTCGCGGTTGGTACACGCGCTTCAGGAAATAAACACGTGCCAAGTGAATGAATACAAGGTTCTACATGTACGTTGTTATCGGATATACCTTTACTTTGTATAGCCACTGCTACCTTATGTATAAGTGCCTTTCTTTTAGGACAGTCTTTTTGAACATGACCCAATGCATTACACAAGAAACACCGCACACGCTGAAAAACTGGATTCCCAACTGACCTTTTTACCTCAGCTGATTTTACAGGCTCCCTAGGCATAGGTCTTACAGACTGGTTTCCAGACTTAAAATCTTTTAAAACCACGTTCTGAGTTCCCCCATGAGCTTCGGCAAATACATCGGCTTGCTTAGCCATATCTTTTACGTTTGTGAAGACTTTCTCCTTCAGAAATTGATCTAATTCTCGCCCAACTGTATTAAATAATTGATCTCTGAGCAAGAAATCAGTCAACCCTTCAAACGTTTTCACCGCTTTGCCGCATTCAATCCACCGCTCAAAATAGTTCGCAATTCTGACGGTGAACTGACCAAAGGTTTCTCCCTTATCGGGCTTGCTATACCTGAACTTTTTTCAAAAACCTTGTTCAGTGAGCTCGTACCTTTTGAGAAGTGCTTCCTTTAGGACGTCGTACTTAAACACATCGTCCCTAGGAAGTCGCGAGTATACATCCAGTGCTTTACCTTTTAATAAAGCACTCAGATGCAGCGCCCAGTCATTTTGACTCCACTTCTGGTTTTCGGCATACCGCTCAAACCGATGAAGATAACTATCTATGTTATCTTTTTCATCGTCAAAGGGAGGTAATTTGGGGCCCCTTAATTTGTTAGTGGCAGAATCGTGTTCTCTTCCAGATGTCGCTAATTCTACCTTACGCTCATGATCCCGTTGTTTTGCTCTTTCTTCTAACTCTAACATTTCTACTCTAGCTAGTTTATCTAACTCTATTCGCTTTTGCTCCGCTTCCATTTCCCATTCTATCCTGTCTTTTTCGGCCTGCTTCTCTAATTCTATCTTTTCCTTCTCGGCCTGCTGCTCTAATTCTATCTTTTCCCTTTGAGCCTGCTTTTCTAATTCTATCTTTTCCTTCTCAATTGCCCATTTCCTATCATCGGATTCCCTTTCTAATTCCCTTTTTCTTTCATCGGATTCCCTTTCTAATTCCCTTGACCTTACCCTTTCTTCCCTTTCCCGGGCATGTTCTTCCTGAATAAATTTCCTTAAGCTTTCACCTTCATACCCAAATTCTTTGCCTAAGGCAACCAAGTCCTTAAGGGATGACATGACAATGACAATTGTAATATGAATATAGATATATAACCAAACCAATACTTTAAACACGTTTATACTGGACTCACGGACCTAGGTAAACTAGACAAAAATAAACTCCAACTAGAGTATTATCTTAACAGAAGGTCACGCTCGAATATAAACATTAAATGTATACCTTCACAAAAATGATTGACAGTTCACTTAATCCAACGATCCCACTTCTGACACCATTGTAACAGAATTGTTACCGAGAGGAGGGTGGATTAAATGAACAATACAAACACAATTTGTGAAAGAAAATATAAATTTATGTAATAAATTATAAATGAAAAAAATACAGATGTAACAACACAATAATTCGTGCACTCAGCCCACAATTAAACTCACAACCATTCACAATACATGAACAAATTAAATAACAATACAAAAGGAATCACAAATGTAAAGGGATCTCTTGGATTATACACAGATCCAAGAATCCTTTACGAAAGTTAAATAAATGCAAGTATGATTTACGAAAAAAAATAAACACAAACGACAAACTATCTATCGCACGATGGATTGCGATAACTAGCCCGATCATATACTTGTATTCAATCAAGTTGCTAGCTTTTATTGATATCTATGTGATCACTTGAAATATTATTGCGATCTGACATAAGCATGCAAATACAACAATGTATTAAATTATATTACAATTTCAATATACCTATGTGTCTCCCCTGTATAACCGCACGATTCAGCAACAGTTGAATCGTCTCCCAGTTTCCCCGAGAACCGAGGGTTGACCAATACTATTATCGGACGTTTCCCTACACGGATCCACCACAGTTATACGTTTAGACAGCATACAACATCTACCAGAACCAACGGTTCCTCACTACCCTAGATGTCGACCCGGACGTTTTACAACTCTAAGACAGATCCGACACTCGGACTTCTAGCTTTCCGGATATTTACATGTTACACAGATGTTGACGAACAGACAGTTCGACACACAGACAGATACTTCAATTCCGTTTGCACAAATTAACGGCACAAGCACATTCAGATATTTATACAGAGATGTTCCAGAACAAACAATAGATGTCCCACAACAAATCAGACGATATCAAAGACGTTTATCAAAAGATGGTATCAGATGTGTTAACAGCTACGGTATCAACGATGTTATTAGCAGCTACGGTATCAGATACCTTGTAACAACTACGTTAGCAGCTACGGTATCAGAGACGGTATCAACGATGTTATTAGATGCGCTATCAGTGATGTACTTCTACGGTATCAACGACGGAATCAACGACGGAATCAACGACGGAATCACCGACGGAATCAACTATAATAAACAAAACCAGACTAATAATAGTTGTCTCAAAAATAATCTAAGCCGTAGATTACGATATTGTATTTAAAGTCTAAAAGTGACTAGTAATTCCAAATATTCCACGTTTAATTGCAATAAAAGCATCATTATACGAAATGATAATCTGAATAAAATTCACAATAAAACGAAATGTAAATTTAACACTCACCCCTTTGGCTGGAGATTTGCAAGACGAGGTTATCTATCCTTCGATTAGATATTTTAGTTCCCGTAAATAATAATGAGAAATAGTTCGCCTTATATACTCTCAATAGGTGAACATAAATCACATCGAGCTTGCCGTGCACCACGTAAAACGAGTATTTCGGATTTCATGTAAATTACAAATTGGCACATGCAAATCGTTACACGCCACTTAATCACCCCAGGTAATGCGTGTACGACGAAATCAAGAAAATGGTGAGTTTCGTTTGCAATTCAAGTACAACAAAAATCAGTTCAAAGTTTCGCCTAATTCTGTGACAGTTACTCTAGACAGTACTTTCATATTGCACCAAAATGTCATGAACATATGCAAGGCTGCATATCTTGAATTGAGACGCATCAGCTCCATTCGCAAGTATCTTTCAGTTGATGCCACTAAAACACTTGTGTGTTCCTTAGTACTTTCATGACTGGACTATTGTAACTCAATTCTGTCTGGTTTGTCACAATATTTGCTCCAGAAACTTCATAAAGTTCAAATCACAGGTGCACGGATCATCTTTAGAATACAGTGATCAGAGCACACCTCACCACTGCTCTGTACCATACACTGGCTATCAACTCAATACAGAATCAAACACAAA
This sequence comes from Unio delphinus, assembly GCA_029339505.1. Classification (NCBI taxonomy): domain Eukaryota; kingdom Metazoa; phylum Mollusca; class Bivalvia; order Unionida; family Unionidae; genus Unio; species Unio delphinus. The sequence goes on along the minus strand of JAQISU010000156.1, from coordinate 2,131,596 downwards.
ATTTATTCTATGTGCTATGTTTCACTGACAGACTCCAGTCAACATACCTATCAGGCCTCACCCATGTGTATACCCAAGCAAGATACTTAAGATTTTCTTCTGACAATCGTATACACATCGTTCCCAGCTATGTGGAACGAATTGCCCATTGAAATTAGACGCACATACACAGTGGTCCCTTTTAAGAGTGCTTTAAAAACTCACCTTTTTCAACTGCAGCTACAAACTTAGAGCCTAATAATGTTTTGTATCTTATATGTTTTCAGCATGTTTTTATGTTTTCCAATTTCATTGTTTTTGTCATTTGTTTTTCTGTAGTGTAGTCATATCATTATAGATGGTGTAAAGCGCTTAGGGCTTCTAAAGATTAGGCGCTATAAAAAGTCCTCATTATTATTATTATTATTATTATTAATTTCAACTCTCAAGGCTCCCCGCCCCCAAAATAAAAACGACGTAATATAGGGCTTTGATTCTGACCTATGAAAGTCCTCTTTAAAATACAACTTGTATGGTGGACCTGAAAGGACATCGATTGGTATTAAAATAAACTATATACATAGATGTTATCTCTCATACACATGATGTTGACGAATATACCAATAGCTGAGACATCATGGAAACGAACAGAAAACTTTATTTTAGTTCCATGTTTGAAGTATATTTTTATGTTTAATTAATTTCAATTTAGTAATATATCAAGGAAATCAAAACAGTTATTTTTTAGGTTTATGTCCAATTTAAACGTGTAAATGATTTTTTAAGTGGGAAACAGTTTGGTGTAACTAACAGTAATCCTAACTTCTTTGACAACGAAACCTCTGTGAAGTAATTGTCACAAGATAAACCGAGTCGGAACTGGATTAGTGAAGACACGGAACACAACTGCGTTAATAACATGTTTATTTTATAAACGCAATTTTAAAAATGAACTCTGACACCAATATTTTACAATATATAAGAAAAATCTATTTATATAAATGTTCCTAACATGGAACTATGACAAAAAAGAAGTATATGAATGAATTTACAAATATGAATATATATAAAAGGCTCGTATAACGAGATAGATGCAAATATGAAAAGAATGCGTCGTCAATATGACGAGACTAGAATGAAGATATTACATAATTAATACGTCGTCCATATAACGCGACATATGCAATTGTGAACCCTAAATTCTGAAGCTCTCGTTCATGGAACGAGATTTGTGTAGAATGAAATTATGCAGGTGTCGTTCATATAACGAGACTGCAAAGAAGATATTAAATATCCAACAAAATTATGCAGGTGTCGCTCATATAACGAGACTGCAAATTAGTTATTAAATAAATAATACAATTATGCAGGTGTCGTTCATATAACTAGACTGCAAAGAAGTGTTTAAATAATATGTCGTCCATATGACGAGATATATGCAATGGTGAAACCTAAATTCTGAAGTTTTCGTTCATGGAACGAGATTTGTGTAGAATGAAATTATGCAGGTGTCGTTCATATAACGAGACTGCAAAGAAGTGTTTAAATAATATGTCGTCCATATGACGAGATATATGCAATGGTGAAACCTAAATTCTGAAGCTTTCGTTCATGGAACGAGATTTGTGTAGAATGAAATTATGCAGGTGTCGTTCATATAACGAGACTGCAAAGAAGTTATTAAATACATAATAAAATTATGCAGGTGTCGTTCATATAACGAGACTGCAAAGAAGTTATTAAATAAATAACAAAATTATGCAGGTGTCGTTCATATAACGAGACTGCAAAGAAGTGTTTAAATAAATATTACGTCGTCCATATGACGAGGTATATGCAGCACACGTAAGCACCATAAACAGGCACCACACACGGGCATTACACGGTCAGCATAGACAAGCCCACACACGTAGTCACCACAACATGGCACCACACACGGGCAGCATAGAGAAGCCCAACGGTCTTACCATGACCCTACGGTCACTCCAACATGGCACCGCACACTGGCACCACCGGACCCCACTCAGCTCCGGACCACAGTCACCAACGGTCACCCCACGGACACCACAACATGGCACCGCACCCGGGCACCAACAGGCCCCACTCAGCTTCGGACCACAGTCACCTACGGTCACCCCACGGACACCACAACATGGCACCGCACCCGGGCACCAACAGGCCCCACTCAGCTCCGGACCACAGTCACCTACGGTCACCCCACGGACACCACAACATGGCACCGCACCCGGGCACCAATGGCCCCCACTCAGCTAAAATTAAAACAACCGAACCGTGTAATACATAAGACACAGTCAAGTATTCTCACATATGTAGCGCATGCACGCACATGAAATAATTATCCATGTACATTTAACGTTAAGCATGCAGCGTATAATTGAACTCAATTATGTTCAGATACAAAAGAACTAATGAAACAAAATATAGTACTTCTGATAAAATGGCGTTGCCTAACCTATGTATTTATTCTATAGATTTTATAATAAATACTAAACATCTAATATGTAAAACAATGAATTATATCATAATACAAATAGCAATGAGAACAAAGTTAAATCTATTGCTACCTCTTTTAGCTGATAGATTGCTCCTTTAAGGATGGAAGCTTTTTCCGACAAGACTGGATCGTGATGTGATTTCTGTCTTATAATTTCGTCCTTATATACCCCTAGCTGTGACATATGCGCAGCTAGGTACTTTAAACTGCAGGCAATTTCGCACGTGCAGCATGAGCTGAGTGTTCGCTCATTATGTCGAAATAACTAAAAATACCCCAAAAATAATAAACTACTCTCGGTAAGGCTGTACGCAGTAACGAAATAGAGACTAGATTTTTGACCACATATACATATTGAACATAGTCGTATACAATTCCGTGACAGTAATCAGTCTTTGGAACCTGGTAAGTACGTTGTGTTTATACTCTGCTCAGATACAATTCTATATTTCTTAGTAGGCTGTAAGATGCCGCCGTTACAACATTATTAACAAAGATAAAAATGGGTACATTGGACATAGCTTTAAAAAGCGGTTTTTTACACTCGGTATTTTCTCTCTAATTGATGTATCGTACTGCAATTTAAAAATTGATCTCTTTGTAAGTCAGTAAAAAAGAAAATACAATAACACATGTAACCTGTCTAGCATCAGTTAAAGTAACAAGGGTCGTGTTGTAGCATCAAAGGTCATAATACCCTCAAATGGAACTTCTGTATTAACATGGTCATGTGGCGGAAACTATAACCTCAAAGCTTAAAGTTTCATTCGGGGTTGACATAATAACAGTTTTCAGGTTGACCTTAATGAGCGCCACAGTAAGTACGTATGGAAAATCATATATAAAAAATACTTAGGTTAAAATGTAGGGATCTCTATGGCCTCAAAAAGGATTATAGCCTCAAATGGTTTTGAGGTAAACAGTGCTTATAGGGACATAAGAGCTTATGAGACAAAATGGGAAGGATAATGGCAAGGGAGTTTTGAGTTTTAATTGTCAACATAAACAAACAAGCGAAACCTGCACACAATACATAGGCAAAACACCTAGGAAATGGTATCTCTTTTTTTAGAGATCATAATGACCCTGGTCATTGCGTTTCTTATATTTCTTCTCTGGCTATCATTTTTTTTCACCATCTTTTGCATGAGGACTAGTTGTGGACTATTATTTTGTCATTTTCCCTCTGTATGATCCAATCTCGGTGCGCCAGTTTTCAAAACGTGCCCAGGAACTTTATCCGCTTGTTATTGAGTTGCAAGTCCGCAATAAATGTGTTGGGTGGGACATTTAAACGCTTGGTGACATTTCTCACAAGCATAATTCTATAAAGAAATCCAGTAAAACTTGTAACGAAATCGATATCCTCTTGATGATAATAGACATGAATGTATTATTCGTATGGTAAATTAGGTCCTCGAAACACCAGAGGTCCGCGAACCACGTCAAGATGCACTTTTAGTGTGTAGCTTAGAGCTGTGTAGTTTTTAGTGTGTAGCTTAGAGCTGTATAGTTTTAGTGTGTAGCTTAGAGCTGTGTAGTTTTAAGTGTAGCTGTGTAGTTTTTAGTGTGTAGCTTAGAGCTGTGTAGTTTTTAGTGTGTAGCTGTGTAGTTTTTAGTGTGTAGCTTAGAGCTGTGTAGTTTTTAGTGTATAGCTTAGAGCTGTGTAGTTCATGAATACCAAGCCCTACTTTTTTCTTTATGTGGCTCTGTTCTATTTTAGACTGCCTCTCCCGATGCTTTTGCACTCTAAGGTTTATTTCTTGTCGGCTTATGTTCGACCTGCCACGATGCTCCATCCTAAACGCATTTTATATGGAGTGTTGTTTGTTTTTTAAAGAGGCCGTGTTTGGTGGAGCAAATGCCGCCAACCAATATAACGTTGTGTGGTCCGCTCCCATTTTACCTGTAACATGGGTCATGAAAAGTGATTTTTCTCCGTCGGTGATTTGAAAGTCGTCATTTGATTGTTTGACGTGTTGAATTTAGTTTTGGCTTTAGACGGTGTAACTTCTGCTGGGTTGGAAAACTACAAGCTGTCCTGATGGTCGAAGAGATTCAAACGATCGTCTTTTTAGACCCAGCATTGTTGTGTCAGTGACTCTATCGAGGAAAGCCCACAAATCAGTGAAGATAGCTTATACCTTCTGCATCAGCACTTCGGACTTGAAGTCTTGGAATTAACCGTGTGTGTGTGTGTGTGTGTGTGTGTGTGTGTGTGAGTGTGTGTGTATGTGTGTGTGTGTGTGTGTGAGAGAGAGAGAGAGAGAGAGAGGGAGAGAGAGAGAGAGAGAGTGAAAGAGAGAGAGAGAGTGTATGCGCGCGCGTGTGTGTGTATGTGTCGTTGTTCTAAATGTTATAAAAGTGTGTTTTTACGTCTCTATAATGTTCTCCTCGGGAATTTCTTTTAGGGTAGACTCCCTGGGCCTTGGCGTAAAACACGGAAGGATTGTTCGAGGCTCGCTCATGTCAGCTTCAAAATCGCCCGCATGGTTCGAGCTCAAATTTCATCCCGTGTGTGAGGCTACACATATCGTCGTTGTTTGTTTCTTTCGTTTAGTATCTCACTAGAACAATGGGACTCAGTCTCGGATCTCGTTATGTTTTTAAATTAAAAGCTTTAGTTTCAATGCCAATGACGAAGTAACAAAAGCCACGAAGTTCAACACTTAAATACAGAATTTGCCCAATCAAACAAGAAATTTTATTGTGCAATTTGCTGATTTGTCTTTGTGATTCTGGGCTCTGAATTGTGATGTTTGTACATCCTGTGTCAATAGTAGGCACATCACGTGTTAATAGCTCGCACATCGTGTGTCAATTCATCTAACATCCTAGCAAATTTTCTTGCTTATTTTCAGGTTATTATCAGTTACCAATCAAAATAATTTAGCTATTGACCTTCATCTTCAGTAATCTACCTTCATCTTCGGTCATTGACCTTCATTGTCCGATTTACTCCGTGATGGTTGCAGGGCTAGCAGAATCATCGAAGAGATGATTTTCTACCACGTGACTTAGGTATCAACACTTTCTTCTAGAAATACGGTTGTTGAAAGTGTGTTACCTTTTTGCTATCTTTTCGAATAGGTATATTTTATAATTTGAAATATTTTCTGCATTTTATGACCTCATATTAATTAGCGTCTCCTTTTATAATTAATGTTTAGAATTTAATGTTTAGAGTTGTGCATGTGCACGCTTATACGTTTGTAATATTATTACACGAGACGTTGGGCGATAATATTTTCAGATAAACATGGCCATATGCTACGAGCATATTATTTAGTTTTATTTCCGTGCGACATCTATAATGCATGTAGTCCTATAAGTGTTGTATATGACACTCCAGCCGCTTGTCCGCACTTAGATGAGTTCCGTTATTTTTCTTCAAACATAATCTACTTTTTCTATACCTAAAACACACATCCAACTATCTGACAGCAAAACAGAAGAATTGTTTGGAATGAACTATTTCAGGCTTTCAAACAAGAACGACGAGAATGAAACATCTGCGGCTTTCATACAAAAAGAGAGGATAATTGTTGTGAAGAAATGACCTAGCCTTTTAAACAAAAAGGAGGATCTTTGTTGTAAAAATAATACCCGAGACTTTCAGAAAAAAGAAGACAATTACTGAAATGAAATATCTAAGGCTTTCAAAGGAAATTTCCTGTTATGAAATATATTAAACGTTCACAAAATAAAGATAATCAATTTAAATAAAATAACTAGCTTTCCAACAAGAAGAAAGAGTAATTTTTGGAAAAATCAAACCAAGCTTTACGACAAGGAAGAGGAAAATTGTTTTAATGAATTAGCTCTGTGTTTCAAAAACAAAATGACTCGTAATAGGACATATTAAACTATACACAAGTCTCCACAATATTGCAACTGCTTTTCCAATTTTATCTGCTCAAAATGAAATTATTTTACCTGGATGTTTCGTGGACCATCAATGCGATACAGAGTGCATTTAAAATTTGGTATATTACCTTGACCTCGAAGGGCGTCTTCAATTTCGTTTTCTGTTTTGCATACGACCATACTTCTTTGTATCGCGATGTTTACACTTTGCATCTGATCTTACGAACAGAGATTATACAAAACCACACGTATGCACATGTCAGATATTCTGTGCTATACATAAATGGGGCATCTTGAAATAGTGAATACATGTAATCCTAGTTTTGCATCGATAAGCCACAGGAGTATTTTTGGGGTTTAAAGCATGGTTTAATAGCATTCAGCAGAGAAGGGAATGGTAGGTTGGCTTTGTCTATTGGTAATTTGGAAGAACAAGTGCACGTTGTCAGGGTAGACTAGCAGATTGAAGACCTTCGAGTACAGAAAGATCGCAGATCCAGTATCTTTGAATTATTTAGGTTTCATAGAACTAGTTAAAACATTCGGGTAAGTTAAAAGAAAAAGAGTGTTTTTGCCACGTGAAAATACGCGATTTGCAAACATTTAAATAATTTAATGTAGAGAGTATAGTAGATATATTAGTATTAGATCGTTTGATTTTTTTTAAATAACAAAACAGTCATACAGCATTTTCGTTACAAATCTGTCTCTTTTCGAAAGTTGTTTTTTTTGTATATACCTTTTGTATTATTTGAGTGTATTCTTTGTAAATGAACAGACACATTAATACGTATATATTTCCTGATTATAAATTAGACCTACATTGTGCAAACGATGGAGATACAATAATACAAACATAATATCTAAAACTACATGTACCATCAAACACGCAATATACTCAATCTAAAATCGATTCTTGTCTGAAATCCCACACCAAATATAACAAGATATGTGTATTGTGTAAAACAAAGAGATAAAATATCACAAACACACTAACCAAATATATTGTAAAAAATTTTGAATATGCGAATTTGATAGCGCCCCGTTTTTAAGCAATTCTTAGATTTATTTGTGTGATTATTGGGATTCGGCGCCATGGAAATATTCCTAGCCCGAAATAATTAGCCAGTTAGTATGAGCAAACGCACCGAGTGTTAGTTAGTTTGAACCATACTAGAGTTCGTCCAAAATCCCATACACGCAATCCCAAAACATCTTGTTTAGTGACCAAGATTGAACACTAACGTAATGAAGGGATTTTGTGTAAACTAACGGGATGAAATAAACAAATATATTTTTCAAACATATATATGCCCTATATACAGTGATGCGCTGAGAGTAGAAATGAGTGAAATGCCATTTTTCATCATGTTGAAACGATTCCAGTAAGCAACTAAAAGAAAGTAAGAGGCAACGACGAGCTGTATCGCCTACTCCTGAGATGTAGCGTTACTCCAAATCAAAGCGAGTGATTTCGAACACAATATGAGTAACACTAAATCAATGTCCTCCACTTCTGACAACAGGAAATATAATCCGGATTCACCCCAAAGGAAATTCGTTCAATCCCAAAACATTTTACCAAATTCATCAGCTTTTCATTGTTTTCGGATACCAATTTTTAAGAGATGTTTCCTCTTTCAGTAAACATCCAACCTCACAAACGTGTCTTTGTTGTTAGTAAGAATATGTAGCAAGTTCTAGCATAGATATATCCTATATTCAATCGGTTTTCTTAATATTAAACTGAGTTTCGAAATTTGTAATTCCAGTAATTAGGTAATGTATAAGACGGCTAGTGTATTCAAAAGATACAAATCTATTATTGAGGATATTTATAGTTTTCGGGTTGATTCTGGCAGCGATATTTCCATCAACAATGACATCGAACGGAGAATAATAGACGAATTTACCAAAGACTGTAAACATTTAGATAATGGATTTGTCAACAATTCAGCTGAACTAGATTGTATCATTATCAATACAGTTTTGACCAGTACATACATTTCTAAGACCCGTGTTCAAATCGGAAATATAATCTTGAATAAAGATGGTCATCTCCTCCGTATTCTCATCTGAGGTCATCAATTCTTTGTATAACATGTATATGCGCTCGAATGCACTTGCGACCTAGGTGACCGTTTCCAACGTCCGTTGTTCATTTTCCTTGTAGAATCTGGATATGTCGACGATGGGCAACTCGAATTTGGATTTGCCGTTGTGTGGCGCAAAGAAATAATGAGTCTGTTGAACTTCGTTGGGTGTTCTAACATCATACCTCCCGTATGGAGCATTTCGGTACGTGTAAATATATTAATGCTTGTTGCTACAACCAATCAGCGGCACTCGCTAATATGCTGATCTCTACGTTGGCTTTCCAATAACCACTGTGATTGTAATAAATCGAATACATTATTTGATTTAAAAGACTCTAAACATTAGTATTCAAACTTCTAGCATTTTAGTGTTAATACCCCAATATTTATTAACATCCTAATGAGTTGTAATGTTATTTAATGTGTCAATTAACTCACGATATGTCGCTGAGTTAAATCACTCTTACTTTATGCCAGATCGTGCCAGTAACATACGCGGTATATAACTTTGACTGGATTCTCACGATAGAAAAGTGCGGTGCGTCGGATATCCAGTTAATTCCCATGGTCACAGAAATTATACCCAGGTAAACTTTTGTCTTCTGAGTATTTATCCCATGGCTGAGATAGAGTCACCTCTCCCAATGAAGATGCATACTCGCTACTGTGGACCACTTCCTGCAACGTCGCGCTTGCACACACTAGTGATTGTTCGTCGGATATTTCTCAAAGTGATCATGGTTGGGTCTACTTTGTCCGTGTAACCCTTGCATTGTAGACAGTATAAATGAATGGGTATAATATTAGAATAATAGTATTCCAATATGGCAGCAGTCAAATCATTGACTACCAAAGACAACTCATTAACCAAGGACACAATTCTTACTAAGAAGTCGGTGATATCGCTGACAAGTTTGCATATGAATAACTACCTGAGTCTGAGTTATAAGTACGAACAGTGACATTCATTTTTTGCACACAATGTTTTCGCTAACACTGCCGAGTTTGCTGTGAGTCAGTGTGACCATAGAGACAAACATTTACTGGAGCGAAAAAATTTAGATCATTGGGAGACATGGTGAGATGTGTTTATCGAGTAGCTAGCGGTCATAGTAAGAAGTGTAAGTTGATTGCTTCCAGTTCCTGAGTTTGTTTTATAAAAATAAAACACCTAACGGTCCTTTACAGGGTCAGCCACGTCTTTCGATATAGCATTAATTTTGCGAAAATCAATTACAACTTACAATTGCCTTTTCGCCCATCATGAACGTGTGTGAGTACATGAGTGTACTTTCTTCTTCAATAAAATCAAAATCAAAGACACTGAAACGTTTTCTGTCTTGTCTCTTCTGGTACAAATTTTAGAATCCAAATTCAAAACACAATACTTTAAAATGTGCATATACTTTTTCTTTCTATTAGATTGTTCACACTCACCTTTTTTTGAATTTCTTCACTTTCACATGTTTTTCCTTTTCTTCCTCACTTTCCATTCGTCTTTTTTCATCCCTTCCTTCTCTTTCTGGACCTGTCTGTGTTTTTCTTTTTTGGACGGTACCTCTTCTCCTTCCTACTCTGAACCCTCTCTCTTCTTCTTGCTCCTGTTGATTCTTAGAGCAGTCTGAATACCAATGTCCTTTTTGATGACTATGATAACATTAATCTTGAATTTTGTCTCCTTTGACACCTGTCTTGATTTATGACGGTTGGTACACTCTGTCTCCCTATTCATCGAACAGATAAAACAAGTATCTTGACATGTACCTCGAAAGGTGTGTAGTAGCCCGTCAGCTTGACTGAAGAAACCTTTCGTATGATGAGAGGTTTAATATGTGTTGGATCTTTCATCGTACTGGTAGATTTGAGAGTAAAGTAAATGCTGGAAGACAACGAACCCGTATAGAGGGACGACACTGGCCTGACATTTGATATCGGGACCTATAGTGTATGAAATGTAGTCACTTGACTTATGGCAGTCAAGATGAAACGATAGCACCATCGTGGAGAAACGAGAGAAACGTAAGAGACAGAAACGTGACCTATCGCCTCGCACAGTAGCTGAGGACTTGGCTAATTTATTTCAGTGATTTTAAAGATGACATGAGCGAGAAGCCAGATCCAGACCCACAGAGTCTACAACAAACCAAAAGGTTACACGACAACTGCAACCTGAACTATTCTACTTCAGAGTAACGTTCCCTCTAAGCTGCGCGCGTGCGCGCGCGCAGCTGCTCAGGCATCCCCGCACAGCTGAATTGTCAATTTTTGCTCAATCTAACGTTAAATTTTGCTCGTCTCCGTAATGCTTGCGCAGTGCAGCAAGCACTGCGCGCACACCTACCATTCGTTTAGAGGGAACGTTGCTTCAGAGGCGTACATTACCGAGGTGTGGGATTCTTTGTTAAGCACAGTGAAACTACAATGTCGAGCCAAATAAGACAATAGCTTGAGACTTTAAATTCATCACGACAGTATGAAGCACTTCGCGTGCATCGAGTTTAGCAGCCCATCATAATTGACACCTTCCATAGTCGTCGACATGATTAAACACGTGCAACAATAAAAACACACGTTTCACATTACCGACGGAAAAGTGCCACTGTTCATGAACCCCGTGTCTCATCCCCAAAGGACTCAAAAATGTGTTATTGGTGGACAACCTTTGCAGTAGCAAACGAAACCTCGTCCAAATTAACAACCCTCAAGACTAGACGTGTTTAGCATAGGTGGAGACATCCTAAGACACGCCCTGTAGCATTCCTGAAATGCAAAATCTTGCCAAAACTTGGCTCTACGCTACACCTTTAAAGTACACCCTCAAAAAGTTCATGGACCGCTGAAACAAACATTTTAAAGACGGAAAATACATTCATGTCTATGATCACGACGACCTTGCCAATGTCATTACCAGTATCTCTGTATTTTTGGTAAACAGTTATTACTGTGAGAAATGTGACTATGGCAATTACAATTAAGGATAACACTTGCATAGTGATTTGAAATGTCAGGGATGCTTGTCCTCTAACCCTGTCTTGACGAATGACAATAAAATCAGCGGAGATTTGTCAGCCCTGCCTGTTGCCAACAACATCTATAGACTCAATGTTCACAGATGAAAAGCATTTATCAGCTGCTGAGATTATGCCATATATTCTGGAAAGAAACGCTGTCACATTTGTCGCCAAATAATCTACGCTGAACACGAATGCTTTATCAGAAGAAGAAGAAAGGTAACTTCATCTTTTTCACTTTATAATGCATGCAAAAGACGAGCATTCACCTTCCTAATCTAGGCCTACGAGACGTATATCCAAGAGCTTGTCTTTATTAATTGCTCTTTATTCATTGTCCTCACTGTAAATAAAAAGATTCTTTGAGGATGTGAAACAAGATTTCGAGGATAGATTACCCCCAATGGGTCTTACATTTGGAACCATGAGGACATCGAACATTACGGAGATTGTCATCACTATGCCACGGTTATTGATTACTATTTAGCAGGCAACGATGGGCACTTTCTTTTCAGATAATATACGGAACAAAGTACCGAACGTCCTAATGTCACGTTTTATGGAGCCGAAACATCTTCATGCAAATTACACAGGTATAGTTTAAATATTCGCTGAGTGCCTTTGAGTCGAATGCTTAAAACGTTTGGAATGACAGAAATGACCAAAGGCTATTTTCCATACTTTTGTAATACTGAGTTCAATTAACACACCGTTCCACCTCATTTGCCTGATGCTTACAACTACAATACCGACAGCCTGCGTACCAAGCAAACTTACGGTTTCTACGTTTGCTACCACTCTCATGCCTCAGAGCCATTCGACTGTCTGTGTGTGTAAGGTAGATAAATATTTGAACTATATGTAAGTAATGGTTTCCTTTACATACGTGCTGGGACATATCCTGCGTTTTCATTCGTGCCATTCAACATTGAATAATAAAAAAGATGGCTTCAAACCAGCCTGACGCGATGAAGACCTTACAACTTACAAGAGGTTGTAGATGATGTCGTGATGGTGTAGGAATATTTGATAAGGTTAGAGTCATGCGAGTGTATTCAACTCCGTCTCAAAATAGAGACAAATACTTTAACGAAGACGAAGGTAATACCAAGGAAGCTAATGAAACAAGAACAGGATATGAAGGAAGAAATAAAATACAAAAATGGATGAAAGCTTGGAATAATAAACAAATAGATGGATGAGAAGAAGAAAGAGAAGAAAATGCAGATGACAACAATGACAAAAACTTTGCAGATGGTGGATAAGTAGAGGGGAGGAAAGAAAATAATAGACGAAAAAGAGATTGCCCATTAGCCCTTTTCAAAGACAATCTATTGTCTCGAAGAGATTCGGTATCTTGCCTAAACAAAGTTGGCCGATTTATATTTTAGATGTGATACAGTGATGACAAACAAGCTAGGACTTATATACGTATATATACTGTATTTGATTCAACTATTTGTATTTGACTTTATATTGTCGCTACCCAAAACCAAACCTATTATACACTTTCACTCGACGTTTTAGTGATCCAATGCCAATTTCAACGCTATATTAATGATATACTTTTGACTGGATTTCACTATGACGCTAATAATCTTGGCGCCAACCGGCCGGGACTCCTTTTTTTTTGACTGGAATTTGAATTGATGCTAAACACCTTCCATTCACTACAAATGTTGCATAACATATTTAATTGTGCTGCTTTGTATTACGTAACGTAGTATCAGCGCGATAAACAGAATCTGCTTACCCTTCAGTAGAAAAGTCAACTTAACCTCCAGCTGAAAAATCTATTCAAAAATCTAAAACGAAACGAGAGAGGATGCTCATATGGAAACAGTGGTGATCTTCTAAGGGCATTGCATCTTGGATGTAAACATTATGATCAACATGTATTCATAAACTACCAATATTCAGCTAAATAGAACATCAAATGCAGGAAGAGGTCGCAAATGAGACGTAGGTATCTTTTCAAAACGTTTTCCAGCTATTTAAGAAGTGTGTCAATGTACACAATATTTAGAAACATATCTTAATGTTCGGCCATTAAAAATGATTCAAGAGTTTGACCCTTTAATGAGCAGCCTACAGTGTTGACTAAGGATTTTCTGTCTAAATAACAACTTCATTGCTCAAGGATTACTCATCACCACCCATCGCCAGCTTGTATCGCAAGTCGTCTCCATTTTTTATAAGGACTCAATTTTCAACATTAAAACCTGGTACTTGTGCAGATCTGTGAAATAGAGTTTACGGGATTTTGTTCCTGTTCGTTAAAGAATGAGTATGGTTTGTCCCCCTAATTAGAAGTGGGAGAATAAATGCAAAAGAGATGATCACTGTTATCAAACTATTATGTTTTAATCGATAGCGTGAACAAAAGTGATCTCATGAAATTCCTGGCCAATACATGTGTTAGCCAATGGAATAATTTCCAGATCAACATCATTCACAAGAGTTCTTTATTCCATCAATCAAGTACCTGTTAAAGCAGGGCATAAATCTGGGATTTCATTTTCAATAGGATCAACGTTTTAAACCTTAGTCGGATGATACGTTTACATAGTGATGAGAAATATTAATAAAGATGCGCCAAACTCCGTCAAAAAGAACAGTCCTCGAAGGTTTCTCAAAGGGAAAGCATATGCTAACTAAGGACTTAAAGAAATGTCTCTTAGTATTTTAATGGGGATTAGATTGTCAGAAACATCAATGAGCGAAACAGAACGTTTCGATATCAATGTTTTATAACTCTCCATCATGAAATGTGGCTGGGGTTTGACACAACAAATGTATTGTTCCAATACCTGACCATGAACGTGACCTCTTAGAAATAAGAACACGTGAAATAGCTCTGTCCTTGTTATTTCGCTTATTTGTTCGTTTGTAACAATGAACGTGACCTCTTAAAAATAAGAGCACATGGAGTTGCTCTGTCCTTGTTATTTCGCTTATTTGTTCATTTGTAACAATCAGAATAAACGTTCCCTATCGTCTTGCAATAAGTGCACCTGGACGAAATACTAGTTCTGATTGGTCTTTACATTAAGTTTGATTCTTATAAGCCAGAATGAGATTTTGGAAATGTTCGTATGTGGCCGATATAGCTTCTAGCTATAACTCTGCGAGGAAACATACTGACAAGGAAATAATATGCTAGTCATGGAGTTAAACTGTATGCCCTTGAGGGCGGTCAAGGTCGTGGGTTTGTTCAGTACTATCTCAGTACTATTGCTATGTAATCTTACAGTTTCAAAATGAGCATTTCGGCAACAGTGAATTAGTGAGTCAATTTGTCAGCGATAGACATGCAATATATTGACTGACGTCGCACACGATCCATCACGTGATGTTAGTAGCGCAGATCATATATCATATATATTTTTAAAACGATTTGAATAATCTGGTATATATTAATATTCTTTCAGGATATACATATGATAATTAGACAGAATTCTCCATTCGGACGAGTTTGTTCTGTGGCTTTTATTGACTTAATTCATTGGCCCTAATTTTCAGCTTAAAATCCAGGTTAATGTAGGTAGCGTGAAGGCAATCTTTTAAGTGAAAGTATAAAAAGTGTAGTTTATCAAATTTAAAAGGTCTTGAGTTTGAGTTCCTTAAATGTTTTAGCGAAATACACACTTCTTGCAATTTAAGTTGATATCATTTATCACAGACTTTGCATGTTATATATGATTAGTTTGAGGCTGCATGTGATATATGATTAGTTTGAGGTTGCATGTGATATATGATTAGTTTGAGGTTGCACGTGATATATGATTAGTTTGAGGTTGCATGTGATATATGATTAGTTTGAGGTTGCATGTGATATATGATTAGTTTGAGGTTTGTTATGTTTCTCAATATTGCCTAAACACACACGTCCATAACAACATAACATATTTACGATGAATCCTGTCTCCATTCTTCCAAACTAAACTTTGTCTTCAATAAAGTTAGACTTGTTTTACATATATTTTCCATGTACAAGGATTATTTGGTGTTCGTTATTGTTGTGCATGATTTATTCCGGCAGTCAAGATGAAATTTAGTCCTTTTATTGCCGCTGAAATCATTAAGGTTTTCAAATCTACGTAGACTGCAATTGTTGATGAATTCACATCTATGTACACTATACGTATTAAGGGATTCACATCTAATTAGACTGTAAATATAAAGGAATTATCAGCACAGTATATTGAAATATGAAGTCATTCTCATCTAAGTAGACCGCAAATTAAAAGAGATTGTCATTTAAGTTAACTGTAAATATTAATGGATTCTCATTTCAGTAGTCTGCAGATAATAAGGGATTCACATTTAAGGAGACTTCATATATTAATAAATTGCCATTTATATAGACTTCAAATATTAATAAATTGCCATTTATATAGACTTCAAATATTAATAAATTGCCATTTATATAGACTTCAAATATTAATAAATTGCCATTTATATAGACTGCAAATATTAATAAATTGCCATTTATATAGACTTCAAATATTAATAAATTGCCATTTATATAGACTTCAAATATTAATAAATTGCCATTTATATAGACTTCAAATATTAATAAATTGCCATTTGTATAGACTGCAAATATTATTAAATTGCCATTTATATAGACTTCAAATATTAATAAATTGCCATTTATATAGACTGCAAATATTAATAAATTGCCATTTATATAGACTTCAAATATCAGTAAATTGCCATTTATATAGACTGCAAATATTAATAAATTGCCATTTATATAGACTGCAAATATTAATAAATTGCCATTTATATAGACTGCAAATATTAATAAATTGCCATTTATATAGACTGCAAATATTAAGAGATTCACATCTTAGTAGTCTGTAGATACTAACGAATTCCAATCCAGGTAGACTAAGAATATTTCATGGATTCACATCTAAGTAGTCTGTAGATACTAACGAATTCCAATCCTGGTAGACTACGAATATTAAGGGATTCCCAGCAAAGTAGAGCTAGGAAAGTATTTAGTCTCAGTCTTACTACAAAAACAAAATGGTGGGCAAAACACATACGGTTAACCCAGTTTTATCGGCAATGTACATTTCAAAAGAAATATGTATTTATCTTATGGAATACTTTCTGTATGTCCATGTACACCTAATTTATTTTTTAATGGTCAAAACTCAGAATAGAAGACCATACAAAAATGAAAATATTATATTCGATAGTTTATTTCATTATGATGTCGTGAGACAATGAAACGTAATCACTCCAAATTCATTTAAACATTGGCTGCCATGTTTACTCTTCTTTTTGTAAAATCGGCATTGTAAATATAAGTTCATTGTCAAATATGTAAATCCTCGTATTGTAAAATATAATTTCTGGTTCTTTTAATTAGATTTAAATTTTACATATACACGTTAAGAGATAGTAAACAAAAGCTATGATACAAATCCCATGAAATAAACCTGTACAAATCATCTAGTCAGTCGTAGCTTTCGTGACAGATTTAGTGTCTCATGTACAAGCAATTGCCTTGGGCCATCGGAACTTTCAAGCAAGTTGCTTCGTACATTCTGAGCTCTATTTCCTTCTGGTGTGGACGTGTACAGGACAGAAGAAGATGATGTCTCATGCAGTTGCTGTCTTGACTCTTTTGCTGTCTACGGTGGCTCTTATTAGGGGCCATGGGCAATACAGACAGTATCTCCCAAACAGAGGTGAACATGTCACCTGCGACGGACAGGAATGGCCTGCTGTAGGACATATGTACCCTCTTCCACAAGGAGGATCTTTCCCAAGAAATCCCTTTGGATTGGTAAGGAAAATGTTTTACATCGTAATGGTCGATCTGTTGTTCAAAGTGTTCGTCGCACTAGAAGACTGCTATGTCACTATCTAATCCTGCTACATCGTTCAATCGACTCCTGATTATGTCGTCTATGTATTGATAAGCTAATATTCTAATTTAATTGGTACTTTTAGTTAGAACATGAAACGGTTTTACTTTGTTCCGTTACTTTAATTTCACAGCTAAGGTGAAAAAAATAGACATATGGTAAATACTTTTAAACCTTTTTAGGAATATAATGTACGTGAAGACGCGTTCTCCACCAGATGAACTGGTAAGCAAACGTTTCCCGTCGCTAAAAGTAATATTTTATTCAAACGTCGCACTGAATATTTGCTATGTCGAATTGAACGTTTTATCAATCAAGATAGTATCCTAAGCAAATTTCTTTAACACTATGAAATCTCATTATACGTTTTAAGATATATAATAATTCCACTGTTTACTATTTTTATAACATTGTTTTTTTTTGGGAGGGAGGATCCATGCAGCTGTTTTTGTGTTGATGATCTGTTAAACATACATACATACATACATACATACATACATACATACATACATACATACATACATACATACATACATACATACATACATACATACATACATCTAAATTATTATTATTTTTTTTTACATCTGTATGTATTCCAGTAGCAAAGTAATAAGTATATTTGTTTATACTTTGACATTAAAAATTAAACCAAATTCCTCAATAAGTCCGAAAAAAGTTTACATACATTTAGAGGTGTTTGATGTACAGTATTAGACATCAACTACCTAATTCATAATTTCTAAAGTTAATTATGAGTGAAATGTACATTTGATTTACTATAGAACACACGTCTTAGTCTTTGACTGCCATGCAGTCATTCATGTTGAAATTATGCCACAATTCATGTCGAAACATGTAAAATGATAATTCCTGTCGAAACGTGTCAACTAGTAATTCCTGTCTAAACGTGTCAAGTAGTAATTCCTGTCGAAACGTGTCAAGTAGTAATTCCTGTCGAAACGTGTCAAGTAGTAATTCTTGTCGAAACCTGTCACGCATCTCATGTTAGATGATAAACAATAGCCACAATGGCTTAATCATAAGAATGCGGGACTTGCGGGCCGGAAAAGTCTATTTCGAATATTACCCACAAGAGACAGGATTGGTCTACATTCACATCAATGAACTCCACTAAAATTCCCTTAATATGTTGATCAATCGTCAATTACTAATCAATCAATCAACCAAATCATGTACTGGATATATCCAAGCCCTCAGAAAACTGTAATTGGATTTTTTTATGTGAAAAACAACAATTCAGATAGGTTTGGTAATTTAAAGCCGAATACATGCTTTATTTCAGACACGAGCAATGTTCAAACTGCTTATTGATCAAACATGAGTATATAAATTATATACATTTGTTTTAAAGAAGAGAATGTTTATTTAAAAATTCTTCATTTGCATTTGATAAAGCTGAATACTGAAGTCAGGGTAAAATACATGTACGATTTTAACAATTTGTTTTCATAAGGTTAGTGTTCTTTGATGCCAGGGGGAAAATACATGTACGATTTAACAATTTATTTTCATGTGGTTGGTGTCCTTTGAAGAAGTAATTTAGTGTTGTTGTTTTGCCATTAATCATCTGTCTTCTACGGCTAAAGCCAGGCGAATTGACAGGTAATATATCACAATAGAGAGCTGCATTAATGAAAGACATCTATCTAGTGCCTATAATATATTGACATATATACTCAGGCTATATATATATATATATATATATATATATATATATATATATATATATGCATGTGTTTTTTGTCTGTGTGTTGTGTGTGCATTATCCCTTCAAAACCTGATAACCCATGTAATGAAAAAAAAAAACAGGTGAACCTTGTAATCAAAACGAAAACAGACAAACATATTTAAGAAAACAAATAAACCTTGAAATCCAAAAATAATGTTGAGCACTGTCGAACAAATTGCGGAAGCGCTGAACCTACATGTTTAAGATTTGATCTGATATAAATTTAAACACTGTTTTCCATGTAAGCTGATTTTAGTTGGGAGTAAAAGACGTGGGCCACTAATTTATGAGCGATTTTGTATATTAACAATATATTACAATAACTTAAAATCATCTTTTAAACATTTTTACTAATTTGACTGCGGTCTAATTTCTTCATCAATCTGACACGCCATATTAGATATAACCTATGTTACGTGATTAGACTCGAATAAACAGTAACAAAGAAAGAGTGAAAATAGCAAGCTTGTAAAAACTTAACAAACAATTTATTGAGCACAAATATTTTCCAGAAAAGAAAAATAAACTTACGGTTTTAAAAATCAATTCCAAAATTAATCCAAAAATAATTCAAAATATAATCCACTAGTGTAAGTGAAAGAGTCCTGGTAATAGAATGTTCTAATAATTCCCAGTTCGAATCTTAGTGAAGCATCCAAGATGGAAGACGATATCACGTGATGAAGTCAGTTCTGGTCTTATGAAATTCATTGAGCACAATTATTTTCCAGATAAATAACAAAATAAATCCTCTTGATCCAAAGGAATTGAAATAATTTCCAGCACAAGGTAATTTAAAATAACTCAAAACGACACACAACTTAGTATTCTAACAGCCCAACTTCTACTAAATAGTTCGCTCCAAAACATAATTTATATACCTGTTTTTACGTAAATAAGGAAGGGGTCACATTATCTTCTAGAATCTTTAGAACAAATTTACGTTAAAAAATCTCGTGCACACTGTATGACCCAATTAAAAATAAAAAGATGTTTATAACAAAGCTCCATAATGTCCTTGGAATCAACCAATCATTTTAAAATCTTGTTTACAACTCTGAAGCCAGGTCAGAAATGAGGTCAACATCTGGTGTTTATTTGTAAAGTACAAATCATCCCACTTTCTAAAAAAAATATCTCCCAATGAATGAATCTTAGACTTAAAATGTCAAATTTGAATCTGACAAACAAACAATTAAAACAAAAATAAATGACAAATCAAATATACGTAACACTGTTACAGTTTGTTACACACTGATATCACTTGATGCAGATTGTTTCACACTGATATGATTTGATGCAGATTGTTACAAAATGATATCATTTCATGCAGATTGTTACACACTGATATCATTTGATGCAGATTGTTACACACTGATATAACTTGATGCAGATTGTTACACACTGATATTACCTGATGCAGATTGTTACACACTGATATCACTTGATGCAGATTGTTACACACTGATATCACTTGATGCAGATTGTTACACAATGATATCATTTCATGCAGATTGTTACACACTGATATCACTTGATTCAGATTGTTACATACTGATATCACTTGATACAGATTGTTACACAATGATATCATTTGATGCAGTTTGTTACACACTGATATAACTTGATGCAGATTGTTACACACTGATATTACCTGACGCAGATTGTTACACACTGATATCACTTGATGTAGATTGTTACACACTGATATCACTTGATGTAGATTGTTACACATTGATATCACTTGATGCAGATTGTTTCACACTGATATGATTTGATGCAGATTGTTACAAAATGATATCATTTCATGCAGATTGTTACACACTGATATCATTTGATGCAGATTGTTACACACTTATATCATTTGATGCAGATTGTTACACAATGATATCATTTGATGCAGTTTGTTACACATTGATATAACTTGATGCAGATTGTTACACACTGATATTACCTGATGCAGATTGTTACACACTGATATCACTTGATGCAGATTGTTACACACTGATATCACTTGATGCAGATTAATACACAATGATATCATTTCATGCAGATTGTTACACACTGATATCACTTGATTCATATTGTTACACACTGATATCACTTGATGCAGATTGTTACACAATGATATCATTTGATGCAGTTTGTTACACACTGATATAACTTGATGCAGATTGTTACACACTGATATTACCTGATGCAGATTGTTACACACTGATATCACTTGATGCAGATTGTTACACACTGATATCACTTGATGTAGATTGTTACACACTGATATCACTTGATGCAGATTGTTACACACTGGTATCATTTGATGCAGATTGTTACACACTGATATCACATGATACAGATTGTTACACAATAATACAACCTAAATACATAACCCACATACATGTCTGGGGCCAATCTGAATAAGAATATACACCTAAATGTAACCATTATTACGTTTAATGATGTAAGAAATAGAAATCAATTTAACCAGTATTACATTTAATGATGTAAGAAATAGAAATCAATTTAACCAGTATTACATATATCAGTATGACAAGTAATGAATAAGAATTACAAATACTATTAATGATTTAAGACAGGTTACAATGCAAATACAGATCATATAAATGACGAGGACCACAAAACCTGTATCACAATGGCATAAGGTGTTCATCAGGTGAGAATCTCGACATTAAAATCGGTAACTTGTCTTATTGAAAGTTTGAGGATCTCGACATTTCAGTTGGTTACCTGTCCCATTGATTGAGTAAGGATCTCGACATTTCAATCGGTAATTTGTCTTGTAGACATGGTATGGATCTCGACATTTCAATCGGTAATTTGGCATTTATATCGGGTAATGATCTCGACATTTCAATCGGTAATTTGGCATTTATATCGGGTAATGATCTCGACATTTCAATCGGTAATTTGGCATTTATATTTGGTAATGATCTCGACATTTCAATCGGTAATTTGTCCTGTATATAGAGTAAGGATCTCGATATTTCATCGACATTTCAATCGAACATGTGTCCTGTATAAAGATTAAGGATCTCGACATTTCAATCGGTAAAGTGTCCTTATAAAGAGTAAGTATCTCGACATTTCAATCGGTAATTTGGCATGTAAGAATCTCGACATTTCAATCGAACATGTGTCCTGTATAAAGAATAAGGATCTCGACATTTCAATCGGTAAATTGGCATGTAAGAATCTCGACATTTCAATCGAACATGTCTCCTGTACAAAGAGCAAGGATCTCGACATTTCAATCTTTAAAGTGTCCTGTATAAAAATTAAGGATCTCGACATTTCAATCGGTAATTTGTCTTGTATATAAGGTAAGGATCGCGACATTTCAATCGGTAATTTGTCATGCATTAAGAGTAAGGATCTCGACATTTAAATTGATAAAGTGTCCTGTATAAAAAGTAAGGATCTCGACATTTCAATCGGTACTTCGTCCTGTATAAAAAGTAAGGATCTCGACATTTCAATCGGTACTTCGTCCTGTATAAAACGTAAGGATCTCGACATTTCAATCGGTGCTTCGTCCTGTATAAAGAGTAAGGATCTCGACATTTCAATCGGTAATTTTTGTTCTGTATATAGGGTAAGGATCTCGACATTTCAATCGATAAAGTGTCCTGTATAAAGAGTAAGGATCTCGACATTTCAATCGGTAAAGTGTCCTGTATAAAGAGTAAGGATCTCGACATTTCAATCGGTAATTTATCCTGTATATAGGGTAAGGATCTCGACATTTCAATCGGTACTTCGTCCTTTATAACGAGTAAGGATCTCGACATTTCAATCGGTAATTTGTCCTGTATACAGATTAAGGATCTCGACATTTCAATCGGCATTTCGTCCTGTATTTTGGGTAAGGATCTCGACATTTCGATAGGTAATTTGTCATGTATATAGAGTAAGGATCTCAACATTTCAACCTGTAACTTATCTTGTTGGCGTAAAATGATTTTTCTTGATCACGTGTGTTGTATATATTGGTCGATGGAAACCTAGTATGTCTGCAGGTTTTGTGTTATTATAAAACGCTAGTCCAGGTATCGCGTAATGAAAGAAAATGTTCTTGTCTTTATATATCTATATTCTAGTTTTTTCTCACAAAAGACTTCTTATTGGTTGCTTTTTAATGCACAATGTCTTGATATTTCATGAAAGGATAGTGTTGCATTGTGTTGAAAACATTTTAGAATGTCATTTTTTTAAAGCATATGTAGAGATGTAATACAATAAGTAACAAAGTTTTCAAAACAAAGCCTTTCCAAACACCTTCATGTAATATTGTCGTATACAGCCTTTATCTGTATCGGGGAGAAATGCAATAAGTATGCGAATACAAGGGTTGATAATAATCTCAATGTATATCTATCTCTCTGCCTGGTACGTACAAATTTGTGATCATTTATGATGTTTATCTACATACAAATATGAATATTTTATGTGAGTATCTGTAATAACAAATATGTGAACCTTTATTTGTCTGTTTATCAAATGTAAAACGGGAACAAGTAATAAAAAACATTTTCACGTATATAATGCAGTATGAAGTACATTACTGATATCATCACGTAAATAATGCAGTATGAAGTACATTATTGATATCATCACGTATATAATGCAGTATAAAGCACATTATTTATATCATCACGTATATAATGCAGTATAAAGCACATTATTGATATCATCACGTATATAATGCAGTATGAAGTACATTATTGATATCATCACGTATATAATGCAGTATAAAGCACATTATTGATATCATCACGTATATAATGCAGTATAAAGCACATTATTGATATCATCACGTATATAATGCAGTATAAAGCACATTATTGATATCATCACGTATATAATGCAGTATAAAGCACATTATTGATATCATCACGTATATAATGCAGTATGAAGCGCATTATTGATATCATCACGTATATAATGCAGTATAAAGCACATTATTGATATCACTGGCTTAGTGCTGGTTAGTACCGGGAATGTTAGCGAATCGGAGAGCTTATATCCATAGTAGTAGCAGTAGTAGAAATAGAAATAGCAGTAGTAGTTGTTGCTGCTGTTATATATATATATATATATATATATATATATATATATATATATATATATATATATATATATATATATATATATGTGTGTGTGTGGGTGGGTGGGTGGGTGGGTGTGGGTGTGTATATTTAGTCACTGGTTCGTCCTTGTCCCAATAGCTTCATGACTAGACACAACATATGATTTCTTGTGAAAGTTCCAAGACTGATTCTACATATTATTTATAATAATGCAATCACTTAAATGATCGTTAATGATATAATTCCAATTTAGACGGTATTCGTCATAATTGATTAAAAGTGATCCGCACGATCTGGTCACACAGAAATATAGAACTTCCAGTTTAACTAGAGATTTAACTTTAGTGCGATTCAACATAACTTGTTAAAATTAGAGCCTGATACAAAGGTGGGTGGGTGGAGAAAGTCAACCCACCCACCCCAAAAATGTGAATATGAAGCAAACGGAACGTTCCAGTGAATATGAAATCTGTGCAGTTGATTACAATTATGTTCGTGAAAACCCTTACAAAGTTTCCCCTTCACCGTCTGTCGGGATTAGATCACAAGGACTTCTTGCCTACTTGTTTACTCACCCCAAGTCCTGAACATAATTCCTAGACCCCCAACAAATAATACTGAAAACATAATACTAGTTATACCAGCACAGCGGTAGGAATAATAAAAATACAAGTGATAGATAAACAAACGCTATGTGTATTCCTCCTACTACTCCTCCTACTACTACTATACTACTACTACTACTACTACTACTAATGCTACTACTATATACTACTACTACTACTACTACTACTACTATATGCTACTACTACTACTACTCCTTTTACTACTATTACTACTTCTTCTACTACTATTACTACTACTACTACTACTACTACTACTACTATATGCTACTATTACTACTACTATTACTACTACTATTACTACTACTATTACTACTACTATTACTACTACTATTACTACTTCTTCTACTACTACATTCCCAACTACTCCTCCTCCTCCTCCTACTACTACTAATAATAAAAATAATAATGTGTTTGTCTTGTGATGATGATGATTGGGATGATGATTACGCCGATGACATTTGCAGTATATAACACCTGTGGCTAGTATCATATAACAGTAATAATGATGACGCAGATTACAGAACTCAGTACGCTATTCGTGGGAGATCTCGTTGTAATGAAGCAACTTTCACAGACAATTGTATTGCAACAAAATAAAAGAAGATCCCTGACTTTACCCGCCTTATACTAGGAACCGTGTTATAATTAAAAGGTGTTACAGTTAAGGAGTGCAGTACATATATACCGAAATATTACGTAAACCAATATAGTGCCTGAAGTAAATTGCAGCAAGGCATAACAATATATCTATATTTCTAGGAATTTAGACAGTTAAGAGTTATGGATGAGGACCCGAATAGTTCCTACCGGCCCCAATACCAGACGCTGTGTCAGAGAGACTCGGATGGAGATGGGGTCTCCAACGGACAGGAATTGGGAGATGCTGATTGTGACGGAGTCCTCGATCAGAATCTAAACAACGATAGGCTAGGTCATCCAGGTATGGTTTTAAAAAGAGGAGAATACGTACCTTAGCAGATAGGTGAAATAGCAAAGAAATGGGTTTTGTGTAATTCCAATAATTTCGTTCTTTGTCAACTTTACAAAGGTAATGAGGCAAAACATGTGACAATTAGTCATTTGTATATGTAGGCATCAACACATTAGCAGTAAATACAAACGCGATTAAACTTTCCTCTGAAATCAATTAAATGTATCAATGAAAAAAAGCCCATTATATAAAATGCGTAATTGTATTTCATAGAATAACCAGGGCATTTATTATATGTGCGTTTCGAGCTTCTAGCTGACTGGAAACGTGCTAGTGGGAGATTGAATTTTTGTCTTCAATCACAAATGTATAATGCCTCAAAAACAATAAACAATAAGACATAATTTTTATATAATATTTTTTAAAATATATTTTAACTAAATTATGTTATATTTATAAAGCAAATAATGAACGTTTATATTCTTTCTTTTTTTTTGATTTTTTGGGTTGTTATTTGCACCCAAAAATTTTATGTCAATAACTAAAGTCAGCAAACATATATATTTGCAAAGTACATATGGATATTGGAACACGCAAGGTTTCTCACTTTCCGAACGAATCAGAGACTTGCGTGAGCGTGACTTACGTTCCATGTTTTTGCCTTTCTTCCAAAGACCTCAGGATCACGGTTGTTGGCAAAGGAAGTTTACAAAATTCTCAAACACTGCACATCAGCTGATGGCTACACAGCAGGAAACCAAACTTTATAACTACATAGTTTTTCATGCTTCGCTTTTATCAGTAGGCATTTCCGAATATTGGTCCTTTATACCATGTATAACATAACACGACCCAAATACCTGCAACAAAGAATTATATCTATCTACAATTACGAACGCTTATTCAATAGAAAAACTCAGGAATTCACTACGTTAAGGAAAAGGTGGGGTCCATTTTAGCATAAAGTATCATGGATATTGTCTATTATTACAACTCTATGGTCTCAGCGAAAACAATGGAAAAGAGGTCAAACCAGCATTGTTTGTAAAATTCAGCAAATAATGTATTTGCCAAGATTACAAAGTTAAAATGTACAAAAAGCAATTTACGGTATAGTGAATTAAATCCCAAATAAATATTTTCTAATAGAGGTCCTAATGATTAATGTTATGAATATTGTCATTCCAACAAAATTCCAAGGCTGTTCATGTGCCTTTGAGTGTCCTGGGTAATAACGATGTGCCAACAGTCTTTTGTTGAATCACACTAATAATATCCAAGAACATGTTCTTGCTAGAGTTTCACTATAATCCAAGTCTCTATTTCAAAGATTGTTATTTTAGATAAACTCTTTGCTTTTCCAGTGAATAAACAATTTTAATAAGCACATTGCAGCCCAAATGAAACAGTGATCACATCAATAAGACTGATTTCTACTTCTGATGTTATTGCATGCATGACCAACTTTCCACTAATATAATTGTATGTGACAAACTAAGACGTAGAAAGTCCAAAGTTAATTGTTTTAGAGAAATTTGAAGGTCTCTTACAATAAAAGACTTTTGTAACATAGTCCAGGGTCTAGCTATATGAGAAGTACCCCTAACCAGCTAATAATATTAATACTCATATGTTGTTTAAATAACTGTCATTGATCCTGGACAATATCAGCTATTAAATATAATATTACAATAGCAAAAGCATGTAATAAAATTCAAAACAGTAAAACGAACACGCAGATTAAATATACATAACTCATTATGACTTTTGCTCATATAAATTGGCTAATTATTTGATTGACAAATATCTTCCCAACACCAGCTTCCAATAGTCAGAAACAATCATTAAAATCTCGCAAAGCTAGATACAGAGATGTAGAGAACGAAACTGTTTAAACTTGACTTTAATCAACGCCTTCTTCTCTGAAATGACGTATCAACTCACGTCTGGGAATTTATGATAAGGCTACTTAGTGTGTCGAAACAAAAGGATCTACCCAACCGTCCGTCGGAAAGACAGATTTCTGACTTGATCTCGATTACATATTTCAATAAGAACTGGACAAAAAACCTATTTGAGAGTACTATAAGTACTATTTCTTATTTTCACCTGATTTTTTCCGCATGTTTGAAATAATGGTAGCGTATGCCAACCTACGGTCCTTAATATAGACTGCACATTCTCAGAGAAATGTTCTGTATACAAGTACAACTGTTATTATTTTTGTTTCGGCGGACCTGTTTGAATATATACAAAACCCAACCCAACCTCATCCAAGAGTGTCACAACAAAAGTCGTTAAAGACACAATGGAATCAGTTAAACCTGTTAGGTGCCGATTTTAACCTGAAAACATCTTGTGATAGCGTTTATCAAATCAAAATACCGACACTATGTCGAAATTACTCCAAGGCCAATTACCACGTGGTAAGTCATCAGTGTGTGATATTCTAAGTCCTGTGTCACATCGGCTCGTAGAGTGCCTTGTATCACATCGAGCAAGCGGATGTCCACTGTCACATCGGCCACACGGGTGTCTTGCGCTACATCTTCTAATCGAGTGTCCTATGTCACATCGGTTAGTCAGGTGTCCTGTCTAACATTGTCCAATCGTATTCTAGCGTATAATGTCCTTAAAATATCTTCAGAAATGATCACACTCACAAAGAGCAATTGGAAAAGTAAGTCTCCATCTATTACAAACACCAACCTTTAAGGGATAACTTGCTTAATGAAACCATACTGCAATGGTTTTTGAGTGTATCCCATGTCCCAAATTAACAATATTTGTGTGAACAAGTCTAAGAATGAACATGAACATAGTAATATCAGTACGTCGCAGTGTACATTAAAAATTTTCAATCACCTACAGCAAGATTCAGGTCTAAGGGAAATACTTTCTTCAGATTTATTTACGATATTTACAAACCGGTAGATCAGTACACAATAGTCATGTAAGACATTTGCCTTTGAGAGAAAATTACCTCTTAAGACGTAATTGTTTGCAATTTGAAAACTAAACCATGTATTACTGTAACGTTAAAGTCAACAAATCAGTACTATATCTAATGAAATGAGTTCTCTGGGTGTAGATGCGACTGCTAAGCATGTATAGTGTTATATCAATTGAAATGATACCTTTTTGAGAAATTGGACACTATTTGCATGTATCAGTGTTACATCTAAGGAAATAAGGCCTATGGGAAAAGATGTGTCCACTTAGAGTGTATAAAGGTATATCTAATGAAATAATGGGGACACTATGAATGTATCGGTCTTATATCTATTGAAATCGGGCCACTGGGTCGAGATAATAACACTTACATGTATCTGTGTTATATATAATAACGAAATGATATATCTGTGTTATATATATAATAACGAAATGATGCATCTGTGTTATATATAATAACGAAATGATGTATCTGTGTTATATATAATAACGAAATGATGTATCTGTGTTATATATAATAACAAAATGATGCATCTGTGTTATATATAATAACGAAATGATGTATCTGTGTTATATATAATAACGAAATGATATATCTGTGTTATATATAATAACGAAATAATGTATCTGTGTTATATATAATAACGAAATGATGCATCTGTGTTATATATAATAACGAAATGATGTATCTGTGTTATATATAATAACGAAATGATGTATCTGTGTTATATATAATAACGAAATGATGTATCTGTGTTATATATAATAACGAAATGATATATCTGGATGGAGATGGGGTCACTAAGCATGTTTCGGTGTTATGTTTAATGAAATGAGACCTCTTGGCGGAGATACAGATATTATTTATATATTGGTCATATATATCTAATGAAATCAGGATTCTGGATGGAAATGGCAACGCTAAGCATGTATCTATCATATATCTAAAGAAACGAGACACCTGGGTAGAGATGGGACCACTAAGCATGTATAGTGGTGTGTATAGTGGTGTGTCCAATGAAATACTGCCTCTGGGTAAAGATGGAAACATTATGCATGTATCTCTGTTATATTTAATTCAATGAAGCCTCTGGGTGAATAATGGGACACAAACATATTTCGGCCTTAAGTCTATTGTAACCAAGCATCTGGGTCGAAATGATAACACTAAGCATGTATCTGTGTTATATCTAACAAGTTCTCTAGGTGGAGATGGGGACACTTATGTACATGTATATATCGGTCTTATATCTAATTAAATCAGGCCTCTGGGTGGGGATATTAATGCTAAGCATACATCTGTGTTACATCTAAAGAAATGAGACCTATGGTAGGAGATTAAACCACTAAACATGTGGTTTGTCTAAAAATACTAATATCTCTGGGTGAAGATGTGGACACTATGCATGTATCGGTGCTATATATACATTCACACCAAGCCTCTGGGTCGATATGATAACACTAAACATGTATCTGTGTTATAATTATATAATAACAATCGTTGTCTCTATATGGAAATGGGAACGATAAGCATGTTTCTGTCTTATATCCAATGAAAGTATGCCTGTAGGTTGAGATAGGGACACTAAGCATGTATCGGTACTAAATCTTTTGAAATCAAGCCTCTGGGTGGAGATTATAACACTAAGCATGTATCGGTGTTATACCTAATAAAACGAGGGATCTGTGTAAAGGTAGGATCACTAAGTATGTTTCCTCACTATATCTAATTAAATGAGGCTTCTAGGTGAATATTGGGACACTAACATACTTCCGTCTAATATCTATTGAAACTAGGCCTCTGGATCGGGATTATAACACTAAGCATGCATATATGTTATATCTAATGAAACGAGGTCTCTGGATTAAGACTTGAACACTAAGCATGTATCGGTCTTATATCTAATAATGATGCCTCTACATGGAGATAGTGACAGTATATATATATATATATATATATATATATATATATATATATATATATATATATATATATATATATATGATTGATTGATTAATTGGATTTAAGACGTTTTCGCCCATTGGGCATTTACGTCTGTTTAATGCCCCAAAAGGGCTAATTAATTGTTTCGGGGGACGGAATAGTGCCACGTCCCCACGCATTATTGCACAATGTTATGCTAATTAATTGATACCAACCGTCGGAAGCAGATATATATATATATATATATATATATATATATATATATATATATATATATATATATATATATATATATATATATATATATATATATATACTTAAATCGGGCGTCTCGGTAAAGATTGTAACACTAACCAAGTATATGTCTTATATCTAATGAAACGAGGGATCTGTTGAAGATAGTAACAAAGCTAGTATCGGTTTAATATCTATTATAAGGCCTCAATGTGGATATCGGGACAATGGTATATATCTACTTAAATCAGGTCTCTGTGTGGAGAGGGTAGTGCTATGCATATATCAATGTCATGTCCAAAAAAATGAGACCTATGGTTGAGATGGGGACCACAAAACATGTTTAGTGGAATATCTAATAAAATAATACCTCTGGGTGAAGATGGTGACACTAAGCATATATCGGTATTATATGTATTGAAACCAGGCCTCTGCGTCCAGATGATAATCCTATGCATGTGTTTGGGTTATAATCTAATGAAACAATGTCTTTTTTTGGAGATTGGGACGATAAACATGTTTCCGTGTTATATCTAATGAAAGTATGCCTGTAGGTGGCGATAGGAACACTACATATGTGTCGCTCTTATATCTAATGAAATCAGGCCTCTGGGTGAAGATTATAACATTAAGCATGTATCTGTGCTATACCTAATAAAACGAGGGATCTGTGTAAAGGTAGGATCACTAAGTATGTTTCCTCACTATATCTAATTAAATGAGGCTTCTAGGTGAATATTGGGACACTAACATACTTCCGTCTTATATCTATTGAAACTAGGCCTCTGGATCGGGATTATAACACTAAGCATGCATATATGTTATATCTAATGAAACGAGGTAACTGGATGAAGTCGGGAACACTAAGCATATATCGGTCTTATATCTAATGAACTGATGCCGCTTGGTGAAGATTGTAAACTTAGCCATGTATCTGTATGATATCTAATGAAACTAGGGCTCTGTGTAAAGCCATGTATCTGTATTATATGTAATGAAACTATGGCTCTGTGTAAAGCCATGTATCTGTATTATATCTAATGAAACTAGGGCTCTGTGTAAAGCCATGTATCTGTATTATATCTAATGAAACTAGGGCTCTGTGTAAAGCCATGTATCTGTATTATATCTAATGAAACTAGGGCTCTGTGTAAAGATAGTGTAACTAAGCATATCTCCTTGTTATGTCTACTGAACTGAGGCCTCTAGATGGTGATTGGAGCACTATGTACATGTATATATCGATCTTATATCTAATCAATCAGGCCTCATGGTGGTGATGCTAATGTTAAGTATATCTATGTGTTATATCTAAGAAAAGGCGGCCTATGAGTGGAGATGGGGACCACTAAATATGTTTGATGGTATATCTAATAAAACATTACCTCTGGGTGAATGTGGTAATACTATGCGTACAGGTGTTCTATTTAATTAAATGAGGCCTCTGCGTCGTGAAGATAGGGACACTAAGCATATATATAGATATATATATATATATATATATATATATATATATATATATATATATATATATTGTAATAAATTTGGAGTAAGTGTTAGTGAATTTGAACCATGCTTGGGTCGTTAGTAGTGAATTTGGGTACAAGCCGAATGATTGTCCCCTTTAGTAACATAGTCCATATTAAAATTCCGCAGTGTATAAAAGTGATGTGATTGAAATGGCAGTATTTATGGGGGGAATATAATGGAATCAATAAGTTGGAACTTGGTAGGTACCGTTTATGTGTCCAAAGCGGAAAATGGGCGTATGTATATGAGCGTGATACGCCGGAAATTCTGTGGATTGACTGGCCTAGGGTCGCGCAGTTAAATATTTCCCAGTTAGTAAGGGAATACTAGTGGAATTTTTATGGCATGACGGGCTTGCGGTACGGAAATAGGATGATAATGAAGAAAAACCATGCTAAAGTGCGGTTAATGGACTCTTGGGCAAGTTGTCTCTTCTGGGTCGCCCATTGATTACAGCAAAGATTAATAATTATAGCAGACACGGCTTTCTTTCCATTTTACAACTCAAGTTGTATGGAAGTCTTTGGAAATTTGGGGAAAACATATGACTTCCAGCGTGACTCGCGCCAGGGTTTTGACACCGCTCGGTCAAGTGAATACCCCTGTGCGTGTAACAATATATATATATATATATATATATATATATATATATATATATATATATATATATATATATATATATATTTATATATATATATATATATATATATATATATATATATATATATATATATATATATATATATATATATATATATATATATATATTGTAAACAGGCCTCTGGGCTTAAATGATAACACTAAGCATGTATCTGTGTTATATATTATAATGAAACGATGTGTTTATATGGCGAAAAGACGATAGGCAAGGTTCGATGTAATATCTAATGAAATTATGCATTTAGGTGGAGATAGGAATACCACGTATTTATCGGTCTTATATCTAATGAAATCAGGCCTCTGTCTACAGATTATAATACCAGCTAAGCATGTACCTGTGTTATACCTATTGAAACGAGGGCTCCGTGAAAAGATGGAATCACGAAATATGTGTCTGTATTATATAATTACATGAGGCCTCTGGGTTAATATGGGGACATAGTTTCGTCTTAGATATATTAAAACAGACATATGAGTCGAGATTATAACACTAAGCATGTATCTGTGTTATATCGAATGAATTGAGGCCTCTAGGTGGAGATAGGGACACATTATGTATATGCATTTATAGGTCTTATATCTAACTCAATCAGGCCTCTGGGTGGGGATGATAATGCTAAGCGTATAATTGTGTTATATCTAAAGAAATGATGCATATGGTTGGAGATGGGACTAGTAAACATGTATAGTGGTATTTCAAATAAAATATTACCTCCGGGTGAAGGTGGTGAGACTATGCATGAATTGGTCTAATATATATATATATATATATATATATATATATATATATATATATATATATATATATATATATATATATTGAAACCAGACCTATGGTAAAAGAGATGATAACACTCAGCATGTATGCATGTATAGGTGTTATATCTAATGAAAGGATGGTATCTATCTGGAGATGGGGACACTAAGCATGTTTCAGTGTCATATCTAAGGAAATGAGACTTTTAGGTGGAGATAAAGATATCATGTGTTATATCTACAGCAATGAGGCCTCTGGGTGGCGATGGGATCACTAAGCATATATAGTGGTATATATATATGAGGCCTCTTGGTGAATATGTGGATATCATATATGATTCGGTGTTCAACGAATTTCACTTTGGCAAATCAAGACGAATAATCGATTAATACTAGATATCTAATCGAAAGTTGGTCTGGAAAAAAAAAAGTAACTAAATAAATGCTTGTACATACATACATTGTGTAGGTATCCGTTGGCCTCTAGCGATGATAGAAGTTCGCCTATGAGAGATGTCTCGCTTGGTGGATGCGCATCGTCTGTAGTAACTATATTGCCCAACACGGGAGTGACAGTCCTTGTAGCACTTGCTATACTTGAATTTTGAGTCTGGTTTATGTTAGAGCTGGTTTTTCTTCCTCCGAGATCGGTTTCATCAGCTAGCAAACATAGCTTGTCTTAGCCGGCTTTCAAACCAGTGATCAGAGCTTGTGGCCAGCTGGGCTTGTATTAAGCAAGCGCCTCCCAGGTGTTGACATCGATGTCATGGGCTTTCATGTCACGCTTGGATATGTTCTTGAAGCGGATATTTGACCGTCCGACCGACTTTTGCCAGAGGCATTAGAGGTCTTTGGGGATCCGTCTGTCATCAATCCGACGTACATGGCCAAGCCATCTAATGCGACGTTGGTGGAGGATTGTGACCATGCTGAGAATCTTGGCATGTTCAAGCACCTCCTTGTTTGTTACTCGATCACGCCAAATTATGTCGAGTATGCTTCAGAGACATTGCATTTGAAAGCGCTTAGTCTTTTCTCTTCTGATGCGTACAGAGTCCAGGTTTTACTGGCATACAGGAGAGTACGTAGCACGCAGCCAGTTTTATTTAGGGTAAGCATACTGTTCATCCACACCTTTAGTGACAACCTGGAGAGAGTTGTTTGTGAAGTTCCAATCCACTTGATGAGCTCAGCATCGAGCGATAGGTTGTTGGTGATTGTGGAGTCGAAGTACGTACACTTACGGACAAACCCAAGTTCGCTGATGATGATGCTTGGGGTGTCCGCGTTTTGAGCCATCGCGTTTTTTTCTTTAGGCTGATAGTGAGCCCAATATCACAACATGCCTTAGCAAAGCGATCCATCAGGTGCTGTAACCCAGCTTTTATGTGAGCGGTTAGGGCAGCATCGAATGCGAAGAGCATGTCTATGTTGTCAGTTTGCTCTTTGCCTTTAGTAATGCCGTCTGATCGCACGTGCAGGTGGACATAAGAAGAGCATGCTTGAGCAGGACAGAGATGAACATGCCGAAGAGCGTGGGGGCTAGGATTTAACCCTGTTTGACTGGAGTGCAAATGTTGAAGGTGTTGGACGTTGAGCCATCGTACTGCACTGTGCCTTTCTTGTCATCGTGGAAGGACTGGATCATGCTTAGAAGCTTTGGAGGGTATACAGTCCTCGCCATGATTGTGAAGAGACCGTCTCTGTTAACCAGACTGAACGCCTTGGTAAGGACTATACATTCAGTGAAGAGTGGTTTGTGTTTTTCTCTGCATTTCTCTTTCAGTTGTCTGACGGAGAAGATCGTGTCGATTGTGGGCCTCTCTGCGCGGAAACCATTCTGAGACGCTGGATACACTCTGTTAGCACGGGTCTTCTGTATGTTCGGGATGACGTGTGCGAAGGATGTACCCACGATGCTGAGAAGGGATATGCTCTGTAGTTGTTGCAGTCACTTCTGACGCCATTGTTCTTCTACAAGGTTACTATGTAAGCGTCTCTCGTGTCCCGAGGCATCGCCCCATCATCCCATCACTGGCAGAAGACGTTGTTCATGTGTGTGAGCCGCACGATGCAGCCGCACTTGATGACCTCTGTAAGGATGCCATCATTCCATTTGGCTTTACCTAAGGATGGTTTCTTAAAGACCGTCTTTACTTCTGCCACATTAGGTTTCTCCTCCAGTTCAGCCGTGAGTGTAGGTTTTCAATGGCTTTGAAGGCATCGATGGTCACGTGGTATACTCTGGAGTACGGGTCAGACTAGTACTCCACCAAACGCTCCGTTTGGTTGGTCTTGTCATGGATGGTATCGCCTGCGAAGAACTGCAGTAGTTCTATCAACTTGTTTGGGAATCATTGCTTTCTATATGGTATCGTACATGCAATGGATGTTCCCGATATATGATGCTGACTGGATGCCATGACAGAGCTGAAGCCAGTATTAATTGGCGCACCGCGGTGGTAACCTTTGTCCTTTCTTCTGGTAGACCTGTATGCTTGCGGGGCGATCGTTTGTATTTTAGATGAGCACAGCGACGCTCTTTGATGGATGACGTGATATTGATGGAGTTAGCCTCAAACCAGTTCTTTGACTGCTTCTTACCAAAGATCTGTGTGGCTTTCTGTACAATCTTTCTGATGTTATCTCATCTCTCTTTAGATGTTCTGAATCAAATGTATTGGAGGGGACATAAGTGAATCCCTCAGTTTTGTCTGAATATGATGTCTTGCCCACGTCAATGCGTTGTTTACCCTCCTGCCTTGAGCTGTATATCTTCTTTGGATGAAGCTTCATTTTGCAGCACACGTGCGAGTGATCAGTGTTGCAGTCAGGTACGGGTAAGAAGCACATGCTTCATGACATTTTAGTTGGTGCCTGTGTTTGGACCGGAGATACCTCCGAGACACTTTACTTGGCAAGACAGGAAGGTCAGGAGTCAAGGTCAGAACCCATCACAGTGTTCAAGTTGCCCAGTTGTATCAAGTTCATTTCCTTGCGAATTGTTTCGATGAGCGAGTTTAATTCGTCGCAAAACTCATCCTTGTTATCTCGGTGGTGCTTAGTGTGGGAATTGAAACGCTGATCAGGTTGACAGGCCCAGTTGTGATGTGGTGGCAGAAGGATAACATTATCCGGTTTCCTTGTTTGTAGGGTTCCATCAACCCCAGCAGAGAGTTCCTAACGGTGAATCATACACCGAACTCTCTAGATTCTACCGCGCTCTTTCCATGCCAGACTAACATGTAGTTCACTTCTCTGTAGGGCCCGGAATCTGGTAGCCGTATCTTTTGTAGTGCGGCGATGTCGACCTGGAGTCTTGCAAGTTCGTTATTGATGTCTGAAGTCTTTCGAACATCGCTGATTGCCTGCAGAAAATCTGAGAGTCCAGTCAGCATGGTCCGGATATTCTAGATACCTTGCTTAAGGTTTGGATGTTTCCTTGTTGAATTTTGTTTCTTGGTGCAATAGTTGCAGTCCGCTTTGTCAGGTACTTACGTACCTTAATCCTACGCATCCAGTATGACAGACCAACCGTGGAGAGATGGTATCTTCTTGCCTGTGTTCTGCTCAGCTTCAGGCGGAAGGCAGCTGTCTAGTCAGACCTGTTGATATCTCCCACCGTCGAAAGCAGCTCCTAATGTCTGACTTTCCGCCAATCTGGCGATGACTTCTAACCAGTAAACTGCTTCTTCCCGTGCGGTGTTGACACTGTGAATCGAATCTGGAGTGTCCTCTCCAGGGCGCAAGCCTGGGCAGGGTGATATGGAGAATCAGTTATTGACCATGCAGCTGATCCACCCTCTCCACGAAAGGGTATAGTCGCAGGATAGCCAAGGTTTGAAGTCAGAGTTTAACTTCTCCTAGATGGGCGACTACCGAATGTTAACGAGCCCTATCTGCCCGAAGCGTCTAGTTTTGAGGCGCCAGAAACTCGCCTATCATCCCTTTTCCTGTTAGTTTTAAAAGGTTACGACATGCTTAGTTAAGCCACTCGTGAAGCTCTGAAGCTCGATTCCGTTGTCAGAGGCTCTATCAGTGCAAGCCATTGGAGTTTTTCCAAATGATGTGGGTGGTTATCTTCCACATTCACCCCAGCGATCACAACCCTTGGAACCCTATACATGCATACATACATGCATGCATGCATACATACCTACCTACCTACCTACATACCTACCTACCTACCTACCTACCTACCAACCTACCTACCTACCTACCTACCTACCTACCTACCTACCTACCTACCTACATACATACATACATACATACATACATACATACATAGATACATACATACATACATACATACATACATACATACATACATACATACATACACATTAGTAAAACTCAACAAATATTTATTTCCGTAGGATACAAAGTCCTAGAACTTCAATCACAAGTTTAAAAAGTATAAAATATTTAAAATGAATTCCTGTGGTGTTCCAAATGAATTCCTGTGGTGTTCCAAATGAATTCCATTATTGAATGTGCTGATGTTCCAATAGTCTTACATGCTATGATTTACATTCAATGTACCACGATTAATCAATCCAGAATGTCTTAGAATAAATTAATAAGAAAGCGATTTAGTCCGAAAGGATCAACGTGTAATTCCAATGAACAATTTAGCTAAATCATCTCACATTAAATTATCACATTTAAAGGATGATTTGTCTAGACAGATATTAAAATATGAATAAATGACTCCGTTGATCACTACCTTGAAATAAAAAGCTAAGACACGACAAGATGACCAAGCGGAGGGTTAAAACATTCGAAACTTTTAACTGGATCAGGTATTTTTACTGAAAGGTTTGCAAAGATCATGACAAACACGGATAGTCCAGGAATTCCGAAGTGAATACGAATGTTCTGAATTCATATGTATGTAAGCATGCTTACAAATTTTATCTTTAATCTACACTCATGGACAAAGGTAAGCAATGTAATAAGATATTTATAAACATGACAATGGAAATATACAACTAAGGTCAAAATCTCTGTCAGTCTCTTTGTTTCTCTGTCTCTGTGAGATGTTTTTGCTGTCGTTAGTACCAAATTTGATTCGATTTCAGTGATAATGGGATGCATTAGAGTTCACTGTATTAGTCTTGTATATTGAATGCGAATAATGTATTCCATTTCACGTGTCAATGATAGAACATGACATTCATAATGTTTCGCATCTTCATCCAATCTATTTTCCCCAATAAACAGGATTCTGTGAAGCTAGGAGAGGTCGATGTGGACCTGGTGCATCTTACTGCCCTAATTCCCAAGGAGCACGACAAGGCTCCCAGTTCGGTAATCAGTTCGGGGGCGCTCAAAGCCAGGGTACAAACTTTCCTCCGAATCAATTTTCAGCCTTCCAAACTCAATTTTCTAGCCAGCAGCAAGTATTTCCTCCCTCTCAACAACAGTTCTTCCCACAGACACAGCAAACACAGCTATTTCCTCAGCCAGCTCGACAGCAAATAGTTATTCCACAGCAGCCACAACAACGATTCACACCGCAGTCTCAACAACTATTTCCACAACAGCCACGACAACTACAAGCTCAAGACCAGATCTTCTTTCCCATTCCTCAGGCCCTGGGTATTTCTCAAAGGCAACGATTCGACCAAGGACCAGTATCTGCGGATCCCTTCCAATCAGCGAGTATCGTTCCATGGTGGAACTGGGGACAGTAGAATTGAGCGTTCATCTGTTAAATATCGGAATTATGCTGCTATGATTTTAAAAGATAGCGCTGATGAAATTTTTTACCCATAAAATTTCCAAATAGCAGTTTAGTTGCAAAAGCTATCCTTTGGCTACTGTATACGAGTTCTAAATATTAAATGTAGTAGAAATTAAGAGTGAAACGATTCAACGATGCATCGAGAATTGTCCGATTTTGATACTCACTTCGATACAGTTGGTGGATGATCGATGATGGGCAATATACTGGTATACAATTGTTTTTATTCTTCATTACCAACATGAATAATGATTAGTTATGTGCATCTGTATTCTGTAAACATATATCAATATGCCCCTATCTTGGGATATGCACCTCGATACGTATCAATAAATGACTACATGGCACAATCGTATCGTTTCACTCCTAATCATACTGTACGCATGATCTATTACAATGTAATCTTGCTTACCCCTAATACTATATAACTTCCATTCCTATACATAATAAAGACGAAGATTGAAATCTTTCTTCTAATAATGTTTTAATTTCAACTGAACGGTAAAACCATGTCCAATTGATCAGTTTCCGCATGAACAATTAAAATGGGAACAAGCTTTATTCAAGCCACTATGTACAAAGTTTAGAATATTTAAGATATGGATGTCTTTTAGTTTAGAAGATACATAGTACAACAGTCTTATAAATGCCTAATGAGGCACACAAACTGTGAGGAAATGATTTTCCTACGACATTGTCATTTAAAGTACTAACTTCATATGGAAATTTGTCATGGATTAATTAATGAATAAAAGAATGCTATATACTAGTCAAGTGTACACTGGAATTTGTTGTTTTCGTTTTCGGTATTTTCGGTGTCGTTTTCTCTTATTTTAGACAGAGAAAAATACACATTCCATTCACTTCCAATGGAGTTTTACTTTCAAAGAATGATGGCGAATATCACCCTTTAAAAGGAACACACACCATATTATTTACAAACTATCTACGCACACACACAAACCATATTGATTATATACTGTCTACACATACGCACACACACACACGCACATACAAAAAATCCATATTAATTATAAACTGTCTAACTGTGCATGGGACATGCTTATTAGCGGTAAATGTGATTGTACTTTAAATTTAGATTGTTTTGATTTAACTTTTGAGATATAGTCTAAATGTAATCACAAATATTTAGAATCTCGCTTTTTACATCTAGCTATTTTCAACCTGAAACCTGAAACCTCTGAAGAAAGACAATTTGTAATTTTCTATATTACAAACACTAATCACGTTTAGTGAAAAGCAGTATCAACCTATTTCTTACCTTCCAGACTAAAGTATTGTTAACAATGCAAACAATCCTGTAACAAAAGATTTCTGTTCATATCAAGAAAATCGCGATATTATAGACCTAGGTTTGTAACGATGGCATTTACAGCAATGATGTGCATCGTTTGCATTTCCGTGTTCCTACCAACAATCACCTGCTTCATCATGACTATTGTTGCAAGAAAATCGATCCATGTCCCATTATTACTCTCTCTCTCTCTCTCTCTCTCTCTCTCTCTCTCTCTCTCTCTCTCTCTCTCTCTCTCTCTCTCTCTCTCTGTCTCTCTCTCTCTCTCTCTCTCTCTCTCTCTCTCTCTCTTCAAGATACTGTCAGTTCAGCCAATATGATGTTTTTTTCTTTATACAGAGTCAGAGCAGCACAGGTTAATTAGAAACACTGTCTCTCAGTCCATTGCATTTCCATCTCCTGTCTCCAAGGGATACTTTGTTTAGCAAAAATACAGCAATGATTTGTTTTTCATGAATGTATCAGTATTACAAAGTTACTGCGAAAAAATATGTCGTGTTCATTGCTACCATCTTTTCTAACACTGACACGCGTCAACTAGAACTAGTGATAAGGTTAAGGGAGACAACTTGGTCAGGGTTGACAGTGCTTATACAAGATGCTAAATTCGGTCAACACGGTATACATAATGGCTTCCTTCGCTATAAACGGAGGCCATGGGATTACTGACTGTCACTTGTAAATTATTTTTAGTTTCATATATATATATATATATATATATATATATATATATATATATATATATATATATATATATATATATATATATATATATATAGCGTGTAACGAAAAGTTCATCGAGACCAAATGAAGGTTATGGACGCCAAATCATTAAGGTAATTGTACAGGTGAGGTATTGATAGTTCTAAATGATCATACGTCATTATGGAACAATTATGTTTCAAAGAGTTTCATAGACCATCGGTCCCTGGTAACATATATTAATAGACTACACACAGCAGAGGTGCCATTTGACAACTAGCCTATTCAAGCACCTGTTAAGTGTGAACCCGTCACCAATCGGCTGATAGAGGAGCATACCGATACGATTTGGGCAAACAGGTGAATTCTCAGACTTTAATTATATATTAAAGTCCAAAGTAGATTTGTCTATATAAAATGCACAATTCCAGCTCTTCATTCCTTTGATATTTTCGATCTCTGTTTTATAAAAGTGTTGCTATGCACTTTAGAGTCTTATTTCGATCTTTGAGACAATTTTCAAAGCAACAATCTCCAATTTAACGAAGCATATATGAAAATCATGCGGCAGAATATTCTCGGATATTCCAGGGGGTTAATTGAACCAAAGAAATATTACATTTGGGGATTCATGAATTATAATTTGACCAGTGCAATGATTAATACGAGATGTTTTGTCCCAATATATTACATAAACACTTCTATTGTACTGGCCGTTATGTTATAGTGAATTCTCCATATAGCTTAGTGCTTATTTTCTAACATTTATACTGCAGTGGATATCAACAGGATCTGATGGACACTGGGAATCAGACGAGTTCACGTTATTTTGTTTTGATCAGACAGAATATTTATTGAATTTAACTGTAAATATTAATCTAAAATGTGAATGTTGGACTATGATGTATTAACAAATTCATCCAATATATTTTCCCCAATAAACAGGATTCTGTGAAGCTCGAAGAGGCCGATGCGGAAATGGTGCATCTTACTGCCCTAATTCCCAAGGATCACAACAAGGCTCCCAGTTCGGTGATCAGTTCGGGGGCGCTCAGAGTCAAGCCACAAACATTCATCAGAGTCAGAATCCAGACTTCCGCCCTCAGGTTTCTAACCAGGGGCAGTCATTGTTTCCCTCTCAGCAGTTGCAGCTGCCGTCTCAACAATTCTTCACTCAACAACCTCTGCAGCAAATAGCTCCACAGGCTCAGCAATTACAGTTCTCGCCTCAACAATCTCAGCAACCAATGTTTCCGCAGGATCAGCAATCTCATTTATTTCCTCCACAGCCTCAACAACATCTAGTCCCAGAGGCACCACAGCAACAATTCTTCCCTCAGCAACCTCCACAGCAAATGGGTTTCCTAACGCAACAGCCACAACAATTCTCACAGCAGCCCCAACAACAATTTCCACAGCAGTCTCAACAACAATTTCCACAGCAGCATCAACAACAATTCTCACAGCAGCCCCAACAACAATTTCCACAGCAGTCTCAACAACAATTTCCACAGCAGCATCAACAACAATTCCCACAGCAGCCTCAACAACAATTCCCACAGCAACCTCAACAACAATTTCCACAGCAGCCTCAACAACAATTTCCACAGCAACCTCAACAACAATTCCCACAGCAGGGGCAAGAACGATTCACACAGCAACCGCAACAACAATTCCAAAGTCAGGGCCAGTTCTTTCAGCCACAACAGCAGCAGAGACTACAACAACCTCAGAACCAGTTTATGTTTCCCAGTCCTGAAACACAGGGTATTTCGCCAAGACAAAGATTCGATCAAGGACCTGTTTCTGCCGGTACCTTCCAATCACAAGGCGTCATTCCTTGGTGGAATTGGCCATCTTAAAATCTAAATTTGTATCTGCGAATGGACAATAACAAACCATTTTAATGGAAGAAACA
Organism: Unio delphinus; assembly: GCA_029339505.1. Lineage (NCBI taxonomy): Eukaryota > Metazoa > Mollusca > Bivalvia > Unionida > Unionidae > Unio > Unio delphinus. The sequence goes on along the minus strand of JAQISU010000156.1, from coordinate 2,088,067 downwards.
AACTGCTGGTGAAAGTGTCTTATTAAACCTTCAAAATAATCTAAGTATCATTCAATTTTAATTCATATTAACTTTTGAATCGCTAAATGTAGAGAATAAGCGTTATATACTCAATTGACTTACTCCGGTTATTATATAATTTCTATTTCAAAAAATATTTAAAATACGAGTTACATGTTTATTCCTATATCTCTTTAAATTTCAATTTTGCGTTAAAAAAATAAAATTCATCAATTTCCTCATGAACATTTTAAATGGGAACAAGCTTTATGCAGTCCATACAATCTCTGGAAATGTAGGCTACGGATATATTTTACTCTTTAGGAGATATAGAGCTTTCTTTGTCTATTGACGCACAAATTAGCGAGGAATTGTTTTAGTTAAGACATTGTCATTTCACGTGTCAACTTTATGTGTAAATTTTGCAGGCATTACTTAATGAATAAAACCACGCTACAAACGTTTTGCATGTGCATTGGTTTTGTTTGTAGATTTTTGTTTTAGAAGAAGCATCAAAAGTGTGCTCACCTTCTAAATTAAGATAAATATTAGGTACACTAGAGGAGATTTAATTCTCTCCTAAATCGTAAAGAAACTCTAACAATCGAAAGAAAATACAGTGACAACGACAAAAAAAAGAAGAAAATAAGGAAGAAAGAAGTTATTGATAACTGTTTGATTGTACTGGGACTCACAACAGAAAATGTCTTCTCATTCTTGTTCAAAGAAGAGGGTATAACGGTTTGTCATATTGTGTATACAAATCACGCAAAGAGTGAATGTGTCGTATTTTGTATACAAATCACACAAAGAGTGAATGTGTCATGTTTTGTATACAAATCACACATTTAGTGAATATGTCTTATTTTGTATACAAATCACACAAAGAGTAAATGTGTCATGTTTTGTATACAAATCACACATTTAGTGAATATCTCACATTTTGTATACAAATCACACAAAGAGTGAATGTGTCATGTTTTGTATACAAATCACACATTTAGTGAATGTGTCATATTTTGTATACAAATCACACACTGAGTGAATGTGTCATGCTTTGTATACAAATCATATATTGAGTGAATGTGTCATATTTTGTATACAAATCACACAAAGAGTGAATGTGTCATATCTTGTATACAGATCACACGAAGAGTGAATGTGTCATATTTTATATACAAATCACACAATGAGTGAATGTGTCATGTTTTGTATACGAATCACTCAAAGAGTAAATGTGTGATGTTTTGTATTCAAATCACACAAAGAGTGAATGTGTGATATTTTGTATACAAATCACACAAAGAGTGAATGTGTGATATTTTGTATACAAATCACACGAAGAATGAATGTATGATGCTTTTATACAAATCACACAAAGAGTGGATGTGTGATGTTTTATATACAAATCACACAAAGAATGAATGTGTCATGTTTTGTATACAAATCACACAAAGAGTGAATGTGTCATGTTTTGTATACAAATCACACAATGAGTGAATGTGTCATGCTTTGTATACAAATCACATAAAAATAAATGAGGCATTTTGTGTATACAAATTACACAGAGTGAATGTGTTATGGTTTCTATGCAAATCACAAAAGGAATGAATATGCAGTTAGGTGTGTACACAACAAGTAAAGATTTTATGTGTCATTTAGAGTGTACAAAATCACACAAAGAGTGAATGTGTTATGTTTTGTATACAAATCACACAAAGAATGAATGTGTTATGTTTTGCATACAAAACACACAAAGAATGAATGTGTCATTTAGAGTGTACAAAATCACACGAAGAGTGAATGTGTCATGCTTTTGTATACAAATCACACAATGAGTGAATGTGTCATGTTTTGTATCCAAGTCACACGATGATTGAATGTGCCATTTAGAGCGTACAAGAAAAACACAAAGAATGAATGTGTCTTGTTTTTGTTTATAAATCACACAATGAGTGAATGTGCCATGTTTTGCATACAAAACACACAAATAGTGAATGTGTCAGTTAGAGTGTACAAAATCACACATTGAGTGAATGTGTCATGTTTTGTATACAAGTCACACACAGAGTGAATGTGTCATGTTTTGTTTACAAATCACACTACTGAATGTGTCTTCTTGTGTACATAAATCATACAAAGAATGAATGTGTCATGTTTTGTATACAAATCGCGTTAGGAGTGAATGTGGCATTTTGTGCATACAAATCACACAACGCATGAATCTGTCATTTTGTGTATGCAAATCACAACAGGATTGAATGTGTCATTTAGAGTAGATACAAGAGATAAAATTGAATGTATTATTTTACGTATGAAAGGCAAACGTTTTGTGGTGAATAATTCATTTATAATTCTTTCTTGAATTATGTTTTAAGTTTAAATTAAACACTGTAAAGCGATTTCGTTGCAAGCGCAGACCAAATTATGTTTATCAAGACGTCACAATAACCTGCACCAAGACAGAATTAGTGGTAATGACAGTCGCCACGTGCTTTCTTTGCTTTGTAGCGCTCTTGTCTTCATTCTCCATTTTGAGCATGTACTGATGTGTGTTATCTGAAGTCGTGGTTGATTCCGGATTCGGAGTTCTTCTTGTATCTTAAAGAAAACCTGTTACCAGTATCTGACCCCTCAAACATGTTTCTATAGATGCAGGTTGCAGGATGTACAATCAAATATCCGTTAGAGACCCAGATCTACATGCGCATTCATGACCCATAGTACATGCCGTCCACAACATCGGACTAAGATCTTTGCACTACAGCAAAACTTATTTAGCATTTGGTGACAGTGACCTTGACTAGTGACCTTTTTACCAAAAATTAAATAGTCTCTTGCATACCTTTATTGCAAAACCTCCGCACACGCTGCTCAAGGTAAGTTATCGAGAGCAAAAAAGCTATTGTGCAAACGCCATTAGTCTTCTTTCAGTAGAAGCGGCATTGATCATGTACCTTTCGACTTCATAATTAATAAACTTCCTTTCATATCTAAAATGTAAGTTACGCACTAACTTATGACCCATTGACTATAGAGCATTTCCCCCAAAGTCCTTAGTTTTATCTCTTAGTCCAAGTGCAGGCTTTCCTCAAAGTTTACACTCTTTGTGTAGCATAAAAATACTGTTCGGAAGAAACTAGTATTCTTCTTCTTGGTTGACCTCAAAATCTATTGGATTCATCCTAACCCAAGCCATTCACAAATATCGGTCCCACACTCTCTTGTTGAGCTAATGTAGCTTTACGAAACCATCTTTCGTATTTAAGCCACAGTGTCATTGACATTTGACCCCTAAATCGATAGGCGTTTTCTTTAGACACGTCGTGCACAAAGTTTGCCAACGGTACATCTTGAAAACGTGTGTTTGCTTTGAAATAAAACAGGAAATAGGGTACAGATGGACGGAAAAACAATATATTACTATCATACCGTCAGTCGAATAGTGGTTGTGTAAAACTGATTATTTTCTGTAAAAGGGATTAAGTTATGAATAAGTTATGAATAAGTTATGAATAAGTTACAAATAAGGTATAAGATTGTTTAGGAATAGCATTTGTTGAACATGTTCCAGTACTGGGAGACATCTGAAATACAGTACATATGTGCTGTCTGAATAGTTTGAAAGAATTTCGATAAAACATTCCATGGAAAAAGTCTTACCGCAGTTGTAAACTGTACCGTCACATGGATTTTGTGTTGAGTTGATGAACAATGAAAGTAAATGTTGATGAACAATGAATGAAAATGTTGGTGATGTTTGTCCTGAGTTGATGAGCAATGAATGTAAATGTTGATGAAAGCCTATTAGCTCCAGAGGGCTCACACAAACTAATTAACAAGACTGATAGACAGCACAATCAACCCTAAGAACAGTTGAGTTAAGAATTTACCTGTATCGTGCAAGCGATTTTTACATTTTCACGCTATTAGTAGGTAAAATGTACAGCATGCTTAAATCGTTTTAAACGTCATTACTATTTGCTAGGTAATACAAATCAGACATTTTGCTTATTGTATTCCAAGCAAAATGCTATTAATGTTTGCTTTCAAGGAGATATACCCCTGTTGTTCATTTCTTTCCGCTTGCGCCCAATGCAGGTGTATATATTTACGTGCGACATAAATACCTGCCGCTCAGACGAAATTCAAAAAGATTTGATTATTGAAGGAGCTGGCGTCTGACACCACTATACATTTGTTAAATCATAGAGCAGAAAGGTGTTTGGCGGTCTCCAGGATCTTTTGTTGGGTTGATGCGTAAAGAGTTTGGTTCCAAGCAGGATTATGGTAATCATGGTAGGGTGAATGACTACCAAGAACACAACAATTAAAGATACAAAGGCATAAAAATAGAAAACATATCTGATACCGATGCCTCAACGATTTCTCACCGGACCGGACCATTTTAATAGTCGTTTCCAAGACACCAAGCGTATACCTTACAATTTGCTATTGTGTTTACATACTCTTTGCGTGTCTAACGTAAATTTCTAATAAACGTTTCATACAATGTTAAATATCATTATAACAATTAAGGTAATGTGCTAATAATAGTTGGAATATCCAAATCGGAAATGACGATAGAATGGTAAATAGCAATGCCTGTAATGTATCCTTTTGATAGCTGTGATGTAAGAACAGTCTCTGTGCAGTTCCATTGTAATGTATCCTTTTGATAGCTGTGATGTGAGAACAGTCTCTGTGCAGTTCCATTGTAATGTATCTTTTTGATAGCTGTGATGTGACAACAGTCTCTGTACAGTTCCATTGTAATGTATCTTTTTGATAGCTGTGATGTGAGAACAGTCTCTGTGCAGTTCCATTGTAATGTATCTTTTTGATAGCTGTGATGTGAGAACAATCTCTGTACAGTTCCATATTGAAACACAGCGTTACATAAATGATACAAAAATAAAGTTCGATGCTGAGATTAAAAAAATAGAGTTCCATACAGAGACAAACTCAGAGTTCCATATACGACAAACCTGAGTTCCATACTAAGACAAAAACATAGTTCCATACTGAGATAAAAGCAGAGTGACATGATGAGACAACAACAGAGTTCCGTTCTCAGACAAAACCAAAGTTCGATACGGAGATATAAAAAAGTGTTCCATAAAGAAACAAAAACAGATTTCCATACTAAGACACAAAACTAGTTTCATACTAAAGCACAAAACGAGTTTCATAAAAAGACAAAAAGAGAGTTCTATATTAAGGCATTATATGAGAGTTTCATACTAAGACACAAAAGAGTTCCATACTAAGACATAAATAGAGTTCCATACTACGACACAACGGGAGACTTTCATACTAACACACAAAAAGAGTTCCATACTAAGACACAAATAGAGTTCCATACTACGACACAATGGGAGACTTTCATACTAAGACACAAAAAGAGTTCCATACTAAGGCACAGAGTTCCATACTAAGACACAACAAGAGTTTCATACTAAGACACAAAAAGAGTTTCATACTAAGACACAAAAAGAGTTCCAGACTAAGGCACAGAGTTCCATACTAAGACACAAAAAGAGTTCCATACTAAGGCACAACAAGAGTTCCATACTAAGGCACAGAGTTTCATACTAAGACACAACAAGAGTTTCATACTAAGGCACAACAAGAGTTGCATAAAAAGACAACAAGAGAGTTCCATAATAAGCCACAAAGAGGGAGTTTCATACAAAGACACAAAAAGAGTTTCATACTAAGGCACAACAAGAGTTTCATACAAAGACACAAAAAGAGTTTTATACTAAGGCACAAATAGAGTTTCATACTAAGACACAAAGAGATTTCCATATTGAGAAAAATTGTGTGCCATATTGAGACAAAACAGAGTTCAATATTGAGATAAAAACGGTGTGCTATTCTAATACAAAAACAGAGTTTCATTCAAAGACAAAACCAAAGTTCGATACTGAGATAAAAACAATATTCCATACTGAAACAAAAGCAGAGCTCCATGCAAATACAAAAGCAGAATACCGTTCCGTTCAATTAAATAACGATGTCTTTATCCTTATCGATACCCATATTAACAGCATGTCGCAGACACGTCGATGCATCTAACACGCTATTGTACATCACCTAGCTGATGTACCAAATAGCCTCGTCTGCAAAAAAAAAGAATTGACACATTTATAAGACTTTTGTAAAATATGAGTTGTTGCATCTATTAAACTTTTGTACGAAGCGAACGTTGACGTATCTGACACGTTTGAACAGACACGAGTTGACGTATCTAACAAACTTTTGTCCATACACAAAGTGTCGCATCTAATAGACATTTGAAAAAAAAACAGGAGTTATTTTATCGTACAGACCTTTGTAACCAAACGAGTTGATGATCCTTAAATACTTTTGTACTTCTGTCACGTTCTTCCTACGGTATTAGTTCTAATACCAGAGAAGATGTACACTTAACATTTAAATAGCTCCCATCCCCCAAATCCCCACCCTCGACAACAATGCTGACGGTCTATGTGTATAAAAAGATAAAGGTAAAAGGTAGAACAATTTACTAAAATAAATCAATTGTGTGCGATAATTTAATTGACAAGTCTTTCAATCGCCTTTTCTTACTAACAGATGCAATCATTGACCCTATTCACAGTTGTCAGTTACCTTTTTATGATATGAATTCAATGTCGTAAGACTCTGTGGAACTCTGTGCCTTACCTTACCTTACCTTAACCTACCCTACCCTACCCTACCCTACTCTAGGGTAGGGTATGGTAGGGTAGGGTAAGGTAAGGTAAGGTAAGGTAAGTTTTTAGGGTTTAACGCCATTTTTCAGCACACGATAGGCTATACATGGCGGCCAGTATTAGTAGTGGAGGAAGAACCGGTGAAAACCACCGGAAAGAACCACCGACCCACGAGAAGCTACTGGCCAGCTTTCTCACATAACTATATTAGCCGAATCTTAGACTCGAACCCACGCAGACAGAGGTGAGACGGCAGTGATCCGTAACGGATCGCTTTAGACCACTCGGCCACTCGGGGCCCCAGGTAAGGTAAGGTAAAGTATGGTAAGGTATGGTATGGTATGGTATGGTATGGTCAGATGAGATGAGATGAGATGAGATGAGATGAGATAAGATAAGATAAGAACTCTATATTTCATATATATATATATATATATATATATATATGTGTGTGTGTGTGTGTGTGTGTGTGTGTGTGTGTAAGTGTGAATTCATGACCAAATATTATTCAGCTGACCCTGTTTACCATTTAATTAGTAACAGGCCCATACCAGAGGTCTGAAAATCGTAGAATAAACACACCACTAGTAACTCGATAGATCCGTGCTAACTGCAATGTTTTTTTATTCAACTATTTGCGCCTCAATTCGCTAATATGGATACAGTTTCTTTTAATAATTTTTTGTTTATTTTTTCTTCATTTTTTTTTTGCTTTTTTTTAATTTATTTATTCTTTAATGCCGGGATCACACAAGCATATATGGATGGCGGCTGGGACGTGCAGATTAGCCCTATCTGTCACAGATTGAAGTGGCGCATTATACGGTTATCTGACCAGCCGATTGATTTTATTACCCACCTAACACAGATTGAAGTGGCGCATTATACGGTTATCTGACCAGCCGATTGATTTTATTCCCCACCTAACACAAATGGCTACACCTGATTGTTCCCAAATCAGTCTCTGTTTGCTGTGTATTGAGGTTAATTTTTCTGAGTCCCTTTATAACACGATATCTGTCAAATCGTCTTAGGTTCCCACGCCATGTTGAAAAGGTTAGGTAAGTGATAGCATTCATTTAGCGCTTAACGGAACTGTAATATATATTGTATTGACGGTTTGCTGAACTTGTCACATGGCTTAAAAGCAGGCCAGTTTTTTTTAACTGTATTTTGCATAAGTATTTCAAATTGGACTTTATAGACTTTATTAGCTATATCAGGCAGCGGAAACAGGAGTTAACTCCCTTAACCAATAATACAGAGGCAGCCGACCAAATGTTGCAATTGACGTTATTGTATCCGCGACCCCTGGATTACGAGACCGACCTCGATTCCTTGAAAACAAGCCATAAAAAATTTAACTTAAACGATGTGTCGTCACAAGATTCCAAGAGAATGTGTTTTTGTGTTGTTGTTTTTTTGCCCTGTTTTACCGTGTTCTGAATCATTACTTCGTATTGTAGTGTTTATTTGTGAATAACGCTCTAAAACGACAATGACTAAAATGCACATGTAAAGTAGCATAAGACCATGGCTGATAATAATCTCTTCTTTGAATATGAAATGAGAGAGAGAGAGAGAGAGAGAGAGAGAGAGAGAGAGAGAGAGAGAGAGAGAGAGAGAGAGAGAGAGAGAGAGAGAGAACATTGTTGATTATGATATGCTGGCATATAGTTAGGAAGCAGTTATGTCAACAGTGTCCCAGATTTGATGAAAATAATACACGATAAAAATATATATAGCTACAAAAACTGAAATTTCGCTTTATTTTTGGGGTGATTGTGGCCGAACCGTTTAAGCGCCGCCACGTTATATATTAAAGACATCTCACCTCTGTTCGCTTGGGTTCGAGTCTTTGCATGGGCAACGTGCTCACGGAAGAAAGCTTGACAATAGCTTCCCTCGGTCGTTGACTCCGCCCCTGGTGTCTTTTCACAACTTGTTCTTGAACCAAATATACTGGCCGTTATGTGTAGCATATCATTTGCTTTTAAAGCCACAATACAATATGTTTCACCATCCATTTAAATAGAATCTTAGAAAAAGTAATTTTATCTAAAGGAATATTCACTTTGACAATGTTCATTCTTCTTGCAGATGGCAAATAATGTGGAAAATGTCAATATTTACGTCCTGACTGTTTTGCCCAAATTTTCATTTTCCTCACTTAATATAAGGCAGAGTTCCAGATTCTTATAAGGTTGTTTGCAAATTGATCAAATTGCTTGAACTTACTACCTACTGTTGATTAAATCAAATATTGTATCTGAACTTCATTGTACCATATATAATAGTATTTTACGTCATCAAGGCACATGGTGTGCCATCAGATAGGTAAGTTCAACAAACGTTAACAAGGATTGCAAGAAATGTTAAATTGAGTCCATTAAGATACAATAACTAATGTAAAGATGAAAGCCTACCAACACACAAGTATTGAATCAAGATGAACGTGATGGAGCTAGATAAGTCCTGAAGCGTTTTGCAACAAGATAAAACATTCCTGGAGACTAGTGTAACGCAACTGGACGCGTAACCGAGAATGCAACACACATGTATGCTTTAATTACCCGACACTGAACAAGAACAATTGGTCTTGTAACAAAACATCAACTTAAAAGTCAAGAGAACAACATTCTAAATAGTATGGCATAGCTGAGCGTATTATTTGCGACATTATTAATAGAAGTTTACTACAGGGTAAATCGTTTATTTCAACAATGACATGTATGTAGTAAGTTGCTTAGAATGGCTGTTTCAAACCCGAAGCATGGAAGTAAATTTTATAAGGAACATGGCCAACCACAATTTTATCAACCGATGATACATTATGGAGATTGCAGGTAAGAGAGAGAGAGAGAGAGAGAGAGAGAGAGAGAGAGAGAGAGAGAGAGAGAGAGAGAGAGAGAGAGAGAGAGAGAGACTGTTAATGACATATGTCCATATGTCAGAAGCGCAATTTTAACTATTTGGTCCAATTAAATCTGTACAGATAGATGGAGCTTCATATGTACCACCTGACGCATTTTTAGTTTTCTTTTGATGGGTTTAATTTCACTTCTTGATGGTATTTACTTTATTAGCGGTTAGCTTCTGGTGATTTTCTGATTTTAGTTAGAGAGACTCACCTCTTGCTGCTATTTATTGTTGCTTGGATGGTTCATCTTCACCTCCTTGTGTTTATTACTTTCGATTGGAGGGGTTTAACTTCACATCGGATTGATTATTCACTTTCTGTTGCTTATTTGCATTTAATTAATGGGTTTATATTAAGGTTTGGTACTTATTTACTTTTATTCTTTTTGGTCATCTTCATCCCTTGCTAGTGTTTATCTTTCCTTCCTGGTTCTTAATTACTTTCGGCTGGTCTTCACATGTCTGTGATTATTTACGTGTTGTTATTTTCCATCCAGGTGCATATTTATATTCGGTGACATAATTGTGATTATTTACTATTAATTGGATTGGTTTATATTTATCTGTTGGTGCTAATATTTTACTTTTTGTTCGAAGCGATGTTTATCGGAGAGTTTAAGTTTAGTTTGGAGAAGTGTTTTTTCTCATCAACGTGCTTATCTAATTTGCTATTGAAGTTTAGTTACACTAGTTTGCAGTGATTTAGCCCCTCGGGTTTATCTCAGCCCCTCTGATTTATCGCCACCTCTTGGTACTTGCTATTGATTTAGCTCAGCCTCTCAGACTTACAAAAATGGTAATAACAGCTGCCTCGCTTGGCGCTCAGCATTAAGAGGTTATTATTATTACTGGTGGGCCTGGTGTCAGGATTATGTGATTGGGTAGGACATCATGGTACATGTCTGCGAAACGAAGCCCCATTGCTAGGAATAACTATAAACTGCAGACATCTTAGCCATATGACTGAACATTGTTAAAGCTACTGTCATAAATTTGGAGTAAGTGTTAGTGAATTTGAACCATGCTTGGGTCGTTAGTAGTGATTTTGGGTACAAGCCGAATGACTGTCCCCTTTTTTGTAACATAGTCCATATTAAAATTCAGTGGTGTATACAAGTAGTGTGATTGAAAAGGCAGCATTTATGGTTGGAAATCAGTAAATTATAGAATGGAATCAATAAGTTGGAACTTGGTAGGTACCGTTTATGTGGCCATAGTGGAAAATTGGCGTATGTATATGAGTGTGATACGCCGGAAATTCTGTGGATGGACTGGCCTAGGGTCGCGCAGTTAAATATTTCCCAGTTAGTAAGGGAATACTGGTGTAATTTCTATGGCATGACAAGCTATCGGTACGGAAAACGGATGATAATGAAGAAAAACCATGTAAAGGTGCAGTTAATGGACGTTTGGGCAAGTTGTCTCCTCTGGGTCGCCCATTGATTACAGCAAAGATTAATAATTATAGCAGACACGTCTTTCTTTCCATTTTACAACTCTAGTTGTATGGAAGTCTTTGGAAATTTGGGGAAAACATATGACTTCCAGCGTGACTCGCGCCAGGGTTTTGACACCGCTCGGTCAAGTGAATACCCCTGTGCTTGTAACACTACGTTAAAAATCCAAATCACACACACATACATACACACACGCGCACAAAATATATACGCACATACATACATACATGCCTACCTACCTACCTACCTACCTACCTACCTACCTACCTACCTACCTACCTACCTACCTACATACATACATACATACATACATACATACATACATACATACATACATACATACATACATACATACATACATACATACATACATACATGTAGGCAGACAAACAGACATACCAGCTTTCCAGTAGCTTTTGTATTTTTTGGAAGATACAAATTGTGTCGAAATGCAAAATAATACTAAATCTTCATTAAGTATATTTTTAGCTTTATACCGTATAACAAATTTGCCAGTGTTTGTGATATTAGAAAAAATCAGACTATATTTGTCTTGAAAAAAATCAAAGAATCTTAGACCTCTGTGATAAATATGGATTCTTGTACGAAAGACCTTTTGAGTTTGCATAATGCATCTCTCTCTCTCTCTCTCTCTCTCTCTCTCTCTCTCTCTCTCTCTCATTTGAAAATATTTATTTTAAGACTAACTGGAAATATATTAGCTGTACGGAATTACTGTGAATTCCTTTAACAATAATTTGGTATTGTAGCATAGTGATTCGTCGGTATTGTTGATACATTATTACAATACAGTCTACAGTTGGAAAACCTTTCAAACTCATTCTGATTACACGAAACTTGGAAATAATGGGACAGTTCGGACTTTAGGAATTCAGATGCTATAACTTTGTTTTAATTCTTTTAACTTGTAGAAATTCTATTCGGTTATGAAACAGTTATAGTTTTCGCTATTTTTAAGACCACTGACCCTCGGTGAGTTAGGCTTTGTCTATCTAGCATGTAATGATCGGATTTGGAGGTCTGCGCGGAGGAACTACCAGCTGATCAACGGGCAGAAAGGCATTTCCCAGTACAGCTCCAACCATGTCCAACTCAAAGGAAGTGAAGGTCAAAGTTTATGAGGATCTTTACTTAGTCATTGCATACGTTCCAATGGCAGTTAAGCTCATCATTGTTGGCGATTTCAATGCAAGATTAGGGTGTGATCACATTGCCTGGAATGGAGAGCTAGAAAAACACAGAGTAGGTCACCGTAACAGCAACGGTCTTTTCTTTGCTCTAGAAATGTGCCAAGCATGAACTGCTGATAACCAATAGAGTCTTCCGCCTCCCTATCCTAGCCGGACATCATGGATGCACCCTTGCTCTAAGCACTGGCACCTCATCGACTATTTCATTGTCAGGAAGAGGGACAGTTAGGATGTGCGTATGATCAAAACGACTGTAAAAGCTCATTGGCTAAAACAGGTTTTAAAAACTGCAAACACTAAAGTGGAAAAATGGTCAAACCTTATATTCACAAGCATGGAGCGTCATATTTTGACCGTATTTTGTACGTTGGCTCTGCGCCCTTAGTGTTGTATATGTTGTACGTATGCAGCCTAGAGCTGTTATGAGAACAAGACTGTAAAAAATATTGAATCGCAAGGAAATGTATAACTGTTTCATTACCTAATATAAACTATCAATAATGTCGTTCTATCTGTTAAAGTCTGAAGAATCAGCCCTCTATTTTCAATTAATATGAACCAAAATATGTAGTTTCTTCTACAAAGCTTACCAAATATAAACATTAAACAATATTTCTCTCAAAATTGTACTTACACCTTAAATTTATAAATGTAAGACGCCATTTTTTGAATTTAGTATTTTGACACCAAGAAGGTTTTTTCAAAAAGAGATAAAGATACGATATTTGGCACAATAAGCAAATTGATATCCCCGTTAGTGTTGCTTAGTCCATTTATCTCGTCGAAAATTAAACGCAACTATGAAACGTATAGCAAATGAAAACAAGACTAACCCCGAGGTCAAAGGATATTGTGGGAACCGCTTCAAATAAATGATTATTATTATTATTATTATTATTATTATTATTATTATTATTATTATTATTATTATTATTCAAGGTGTGAGAAACATCGTGGTGGCGAAAATAATGAATGCTGGTATACGAGGAGAAGCAAGAAAATGAAGGCTAAAGGGAAGAAGGAAAGATTAAACCAGTACATTCTATTTCACATTGAAGAGGAGAACCGAAAGGACAAGGAATACGCATCCAGACGCCTAAAGAGAAAACTAAACCGAAAGCTACGCCGGAAAAAGCCCAGATTTTTTCGTTTTCTCCGTGTCCTAACAGTCATAGTATGGTTAGTTGGAATTTCCATCACATTCTGTAGCACAATCAAGGGACTAGGGGAGGGTACGGTGTTCTGGAAAGAGCATCAAACCTTCCGTGTCATAGGACCAGTTACAATTGTAGTTGGAGTGGCACTGTTGTTGACCACTGAAGTTGTAAGAGACATAATAAATAGAAGACAGAGCAAGAACAGAGATCAATGTATGCATCCCCAGTCTGTTTTAAAACTTCATCTAATGCCTCCGAATTCAAAGTCATCGAGTCAATATCAGAGAGACAAATCTTGCTTGCCCTATTTACAACATCCAATACATCAGCTCAACTCAATCCTGAGAGGGGCAGAAGCAAGCACGGGTATGCAATTGTAAGCTACCAGTACTGAGAAACGCATAGACGTTCAAAACGAATATCCACCAATAACTGGAGAGGAAACGTTCTACAAGACTCAAAACAAAAATCGACGCCAGGGACAAGTAGTAAATGGATTGGATTGAAAACGACGAGAACTTCAAATACATAATCGAACGTAAGAAGGATTTAATAATGTGACATTCTAGCTTACTGAATGGGTGGAAACCAATGAATAGTATGCCATTCTAGCGTATTGATCGATTGGACACCATTCAGTTGGGTGGTATTCTAGCGTATTGATCGATTGGACACCATTCAGTTGTGTGGTATTCTAGCGTATTGACTGGGTGCAAACCATTCATTAGTGTGTCATTCTAGAGTACTGATTGGGTGGAAACGATTCATTAGTGTGTCATTCTATCGTACTGACTTGGGATCCTCATTTGTTATGTATATCTATTTTGTGTATTACATAGCTAAATTTTTTCCTTGTTTGCTTTGTAGATTGTACTTAAAGACAATGTGAATATGTTGACACGGCATTTTGGCTTCAGAAGATACTAGAGGTGCTTGTCTTTGGTCCTCCTTGTAAGTTATAAATAGTTTGTTTACTGATGTATGGTTTTAGGTTTAGTTTCTGTTTAGAAATTTAGAATGTACTAGAAGCGGAATTGTTTACAAATTTGATGGGAATATTACTCACATCTCGGTTGTTTTATTGTCATTTTATATTTTTGTGACCATCAAAAATATTCATTCCTATCTTAACATCAGCCCTTTTACGCAATAAACATATGTTGTGATCAGTTATAATGTGTGAGGATTAATTTATTTAAATTATTCATTGGAATTACAAAGTGCGTATTGACTTTTGGGATAAATCCTTATACTGGGACAACTCATTTAAAGACTTTCAGGGTTATGTGAGTCATCAAGACTGTTAGCACCTTGATACAGTCTAGGATTACTAGCACGTTGATACAGTCTAGGATTACTAGTACCTTGATAAGTCTAGGATTACTAGCACCTTGATACAGTCTAGGATTACTAGCACCTTGATACAGTCTAGGATTACTAACACCTTGATACAGTCTAGGATTACTAACACCTTGATACAGTCTAGGATTACTAGCACCTTGATACAGTCTAGGATTACTAAAACGTTGATACAGTCTAGGATTACTAGCACGTTGATACAGTCTAGGATTACTAGCACGTTGATACAGTCTAGGATTACTAGCACGTTGATACAGTCTAGGATTACTAGCACGTTGATACAGTCTAGGATTACTAGCACGTTGATACAGTCTAGGATTACTAGCACGTTGATACAGTCTAGGATTACTAGCACATTGAATACCGGAATTCAGTCGGAACACTCAATACTTTTGGACATGTGATACATCGTTCACTATTACGTGGGATTCAATTCACAAGATTGTAAGGTATGTTTAAATTTTTACTTTGTATTCAGGTAAATAAATTATTTGTTGAATTTAACTACATTTGTTGGTTTCACATTTTTCTGTCTCTAACTTTAAGACCACAGAGTCGTAACACCACTGGATTTAGTTCTTATTACTTACTACAGTTTCATTTGTATGACTTAAATAATTAAATCATTTGTTAAGTTTACAAAACATGCTAGTTTCGTTTTTTTTACTTAGTTCATGACCATTGATTCGCATATATATATATATATATATATATATATATATATATATAATGAACAGTAAAATATGAGTAATATCAAAGTTCCAATGCATAATAACAAACTTGATTAGATTGTGCATTGTCCATAATTAAATGTGTCTTGGATTCAATATCAATTGGTTTCAATATCGAAGCAACATCTATGATTACAAAAAAGACAGAAATGCTTAATTTCATCATTACAAACAAAAGCTAGTAAATCTCAGGTAGTCATTCTCAAAAGGTGTACTAACAAAATCTATTTCGATTAATATATAAAGTTGTTTTCCTATGTGCGTGGTTCTCTTTCTCAAGGATTTCAAGACAAGGGTCTTTATTAACTCGATGTTCTCATAACGTGCCAAGCCTATACAATATTTTTCACTCTTATCAGTCAATGACCGCTAGTATCAACACTTCACATTTGCGTCAAAACTTTACATTTGCGTCACAAATTCACAAATGCGTCACAACTTCACAATTGCGTCACAACATCACACCAGCATGCCTTCTTCTTGATAGGATTCCGAAGCGTAGAGCCAACACTTCACACCACACCATGAAAAGACCGCTCCAATGTTAAGAGTGTCTGCATCAGATGCGGGCAATTGTGAGTTCGATCCCCGGCTGAGTCATACCAAAGACGTACAACAATGGTACTAAGAGCTGTCTGGCATGGCGCTCAACATTAAAATTTCTCGAGATTTATATAATATGGCACGATATCTAAAGATAGATATACAAACTGTTTGATAAATATAGAAACCCCCATCCAAAGATACAGTGATTTAACCATTGTATTGATTAGATATAGAGCAAGACAGGATGGAAATCTTCTATCTCATTCCTATAATACAGATAGAATGAAACTGCCATGAAGTAACATATTTGAAATCAATTAAGTGATGCGTTTTCATTCAATCTACATTTCCAAGTATTTTGATGTGCGGATTTCACATTTAACAAGCTATCTCAATATCAAGTAAAGCTCCGTTCACTTCGCTTTGGTTATAGTGGTTATAGTAGCAAACTAGTTCGAAAACCAATAGTATTGTATCTCACCCAAGCGACAGAGAAATCTAGCTGTTTTGCTAACCTTACTTTTCTTATCTCAGTCTAGTCATCTCAGACCAATCGTCTCAGTCATTGTGTCCACGCGCTGAGAACTACTTTTAACAAAATAAACCCTTCTTGTATTCTGCTGTGCCATAGTTGTTCTCAAATAAAACAACAACAAATAATATAAAACCAAAACATAGTTATTTAAGGTCAATCTGTCTTAGAAAACAAACCAAAACAAACCAAAACAAAAATATTTTGATAGAGACAAATACACACACGCATACTATTTCGAGGTTTTGATATTATGTTAGTTCGTTCTAACTAGCATGGTCAAGTTTATCCACAACTAGCTCAGTACATTTTCAGATCATTAAATGCAGCTAAAGCAACTGAACTAGTTGTAAACACATCGCGTGAAACATTGTATATACTGTTAGCTACATTTAATGAAGCTGACCTGAAAATTTACTGTGCTACAGATAGGATAAAATTCTCAATGGTGTTTGAAATGAACTATGTCAGAAAACACTGATCTATGCACATAAGACTAGCAGCAGAGAGGGTGAACAGACCAACTTTGTAGGCGTCAACAAGGCTTCCTTCTATTATATATTTAATAGAAAGGTCTACTTGACAAACTGAGGCTTCCTAGTAAATATATAATAGAAAGGTCTATTTTGTAAACTAAGGCTGCCTCGTAAGGGTCCATTTGGCCAAAAAAAGACGCCATTGTCGTTGGAATTCACCCTCTCTGCTGCTATGGGTAAACAATTCTTTTACGAGATTCAGTAAATGATTTTAACCGAATATTTTATCAAGTCCGACACGATATCGCGTCCGAGGATCTGATAAATTTATCGTCACAAATCCGTGTGATTGACTGAGCGTGACTAAAGAAATTTCTAAATCGATTATGATCCATATCACCGCCGCACCAAGTTTGCCAAATATTTCTAGGAGTATGTGTATCAACTCCGTTGAATATTGCAGTTATCTCTGATCACTTTTGGTATTTGTGTGTATCGTTGAGTGACATATATCACGTCAGTTTATTATGCCTACCTCTGGAAAATATCCTAGCGGGATTCTTTTGATTGTCTAACATGATATCATCATATACGACTAAATTGTTAATATCTCCGTCAATATCATCAATGCTCGGTGCTTCATCGATATCGGTTATAAACTCAATAATACCCTCGCCGGATTCTTCTACCGCTTTGTCGTTAAAATCTTTTAATACATTGTAACATCGCTGATCATCTAGACTTGGAGCTATCAAATACAACTTGTCACATTTCATCCATCTCGTTATTAAAGTAAGTAACAATTGTGTCTTGTCACTTCCAGATGGTCCGATTATAATCATTCTAATTGAATTCGGCAACATGGCATGGTGTTTAATAGGTTCCCGTCGTCGGGTAGCTGAATAATCAATTACATTCATGTTATTATAAATATATTTTGGATCTATATTGTGTGAAATGTAAGAAGCGTACAGGCACAGATGACTTGACGACGATTACAACTAGCAATAACAAATCAGCACTTTCTGGTAAGTGTGTACAATGTAGTACGAAAAAATTTAGATTTGTTTCTAAGGATTTAAAAAAAACAGGAGGTGATATTGCAGCCAAGCTAGCTAAACTCCCAGGAACACCATGGGCAAAGTATCCAGGAGAAAAACACCTTCCAGGGTATAGTTATTGTGGACCCGGGACCAGACTTGACATTAGGCTCGATGATCAAAACCAACCTCGACGTGGTGAAGAACTAATAAATGCTATTGATAAGGCGTGTCATGCTCATGATGTTGCTTATAAAAGCAGCAATCTGCAACACAGACATATCGCAGATGTAAAATTAATTCAGGCGTTGAATTCTATCATTGATAAATCCTTCAAAGAAAAGTGGGCTTCATGGTTAGTAAAATCGGCAATGAAAGGTAAATTGATGTTAGGTGCCGGTAATTAATAACAACATGGAATCTATTTATTATTCTCCAAATGGATACTGGAGGGGCAAAGCAGCAATTAATAAACTCGCTAGAGCCGCGAAGGTGAAATATACCACTGCAGTGGATTGGTTATCCAAACAGGCAATATAGCAGATTTATTTACCGCCGCCTAAACAAATTAACTACTCGCATTTTGATGTGACTGTTCCTAATGAAGTTTATCAAGCTGATATACTAATTATGCCACATGATGGTGGTTACTAATACGCGTTAACTGTAGTTGATGTTGCGAGTCGATACAAACAAGCAGAACCGCTAAAGACAAAATCATCAACTGAAGTGGCTTCTGCATTTGAAAGGATTTATCGAAGGGGTCCTTTGCGTTGGCCAAATCTATTACAAGTTGATCCTTGCAAGGAATTTCAGGGTACGGTTCTATCAACAATGAAGCATCATAATGTCACCATACGACGAGGGCATACTGCACTACATTGCAATCAGGCAATTGTTGAACGGCTTAATCGTACACTTGCTGAGCGATTATTTGGATATCAATACGCGAAGGAATTTATTCAGGATAAACGATCTCGTGAATGGGTCAAGAGATTACCAGGCGTAATTACCGCGCTGAATAATGAGGTTACTCGAAAGATTAATATGAAACCTAAAAACGCGATTAAAAAGAAGTATATTCCTGTAAAATCACTAAAAGATTTTTCAAAGCAGCCAATACTCGGTAATGTCACTGCAAGATATTTATATGAACCAGGAGAACTCAAAGGTGGCACAAAAAGAGCTACTGATCTTATTTGGAGCGTTACAATGCATAAAATATCTAGTATAACAGGATCTACGGATAGACCAGCAATCTATAGATTGGATTTGACCGCTCCTCAGCGAGGATTTACTCGTGAACAACTCCAAGCGATACCCGAGGATACTCAATTACCGCCGCGTGGTCTTAACTAGCACCTCTTTGTCTGTTGCACTCAAGACAAGTCAGCATCACATTATCTCTAGTATGACCTACGATGCTATTCTTTCTGTATACGGTAAATTGGCGAGGATCTTTATCCGATCAACACCAACGCATTATACAATTGCAACTGGCGCAGTGATTATTCTGTTGCTGTTTCAGTGTGATTAATAATTCAGCATCAATATCAAATTCTCTATTATCTTTTTTATCCTGCTGTTTATAACCAGAAAGTTTTTTTCTGATTATATCATCGCTGACAATATCACTTATTGTAGTGTCGTTATCATCTAAAACAATTCTTCGAAGTTGATTTATTCTTTCGTACTAAATTTGACCACTCGATGTGATTATCCACCATCCAAACAATTGTATCTGCTATAGTCAATCCCTGTGAAGAATGTATCGTCGCTGCGTAACCTAGCGTCCATGGGGATTTATCAGCGCGCAATGCATCTTCGACGACGCTGATATCAACCAGCACAATATCATTTAACACTAAATTCTGCTTTTCACGCTGAATATGAACTTCAATATTCTGTTTTCGTGTATCCGAAGGCCTATAACACAACGGTACTGGAAATGTTGTAAATATTTCTTTATGCAAATCAAATAACTTCATCTGAAGTGTGTCTCTGACTATTTTTCTACTTGCGATTATTAAATCGTTTGGTCTCCACGCTTCCCAGAAATCTTTTAATTGTATTTCTGAAATTATTTCACACGCTATCTCACATTGGTTTCTATCCGGTTGAAATCTGATCAGTTTTTGAGCTCTCGTAATTGTTCATCAAGTGCTGTATGATCAGTACTAATTTCTTCATAATAGTCTACAAAATTCTTTAGCCAATCATGTAGGGATAAACCGACAAATGGTGGTGGTTGGCCATGATCGTCGCACATGACGAGTTTTGTATACGCTAACAATAACCAATCGAGAAATCTTTGTAATACATCGAATGACTGTGCATATCTCATCCCAAATAATGACTTCAGGAATAAATTTCTCACCCATTCGTTCAGGAGTCCATTCATCGCCTTTTCATCGAAAGAAACTGTGATAAGTACAAGCATTTACCCCTCGTTGTTTCCTCTTTCTGGCGAGTCTGTGCGTTGGTGTTAGTAAAATCATATTTGATTTTCCACGAAATAACTCAATCGCACGAGTCGTCTTTCCTGACCCGCCACAGCCGTTTAGGTAGCTGGTTTTATATCTGCATATTGGATCAGATATCTGCGGTGCATTAGATAGTTCTGATATCTGATTGTTTTTAAAATATTTATCTTCAATCGTAACATCTGCTAATTTGGAATAGTCACGCAGTATTTCCCGCTTAATTCTCCATGATCCCCAGTTCTCGTCAGAATTAGTGAATTCAACCACTGCTTCGCTGTGTTTCGCTTCTATATAAAATGAATCAGTGGCTACTCTAAGTGCGGTGTCAGGTAATCTATTTATCATCCAAAATAAATTGATAGAAGCATAAGCTAGCATAGACGACCTGAAATGAATATACTGAAGATTTTCTCCGTCTGTGTAAGTTACAATTATACCAAATTTTGTTCCATCCGACAAGAAAGCGTCTTTACGATCGACGTATATACCCTTAGATGTTGTATCCGCGATTATAAAATCGTACTCAACGCTATCTATAATCTACCGTGAAGAATATCGTTTATTGTCGTATTTTCCACCTTGAGTAAAATTTACAATTATTCTTCTACCGAGATCCTTCGCATCTTTATTTCTAACTTCAAATAACTTTTTGGACCATTTCACGATATATTCTTCGTCAAGATCGGGAAATTGTTTTCGTTGTTCGATGATTATACTATCTAGTTTGGGTTGTGGTAACCAGACTTCAGTCTGAACTCGATATGATATAATCGCTTCACTGACAATCAGAGATATTAACATTCTACAATCAATCAAATACTGTAAAAGCACTATTGGCATCCAGTGTTTTTCAGATGTATGTCTACCAATCCAAACATAACAGCACGGATGAAGTCCTGTAGCGAATCCAGTTAAATCAAAATCAGGCAGTGGCCCATTAATAGCAACACAGGCCATCTCGTGTGTGGGATGTCCAAATCGCTTGAAGTATTCAGCGCATTCTCCGTACCCGAGAAAACTCGCCGGATAACAAGCTATATCAACTGAAATAATACTTTCACGGTCGTATTTTGTATTCCATAATCCACCGTGGTTAAATTCTATACAACTTGATTTGATGTCTGTGAGAAATTCAGCTCTTGTTGGTTTCCATGTGTTTCTCTTTCTCGCAAATGAGCTGCAACCGACTGAATTGTAAAACAGTTTGTTAGTAATTGTTCGTCGTCGAAACTCTTCGAGAAACTACTAGCTAGTCTTTTCATTGAGTGTTGGAGGGCTCCAGTGCGCTATATTTCTCCATTGGGTCTTACAAACTGATCGAATCTACCCTCCTCGTTTTCAAAACTGTGAAGTAACCACACTGACACAGGATCGTTTTTACTCAACTAGTGAATAAAATCAAATAGTTTCTCTTCTCTGGAGAACTCTGCGGGTATATATTTTATGGTTCTATCCCGCGGAAATATTGTTACTGCAGATGTCCATGCGTGTTCATTATGATCAGTAATTTTGGTTGGAGCTCCTCTCGATTTATATTTCGGTTCGTATAATATCTCGCCTGTTATCGTCATTACAGATATTGAGAATTTTAGTATTCTTCTAACGCTGCCACATTTTGAATTGTTGCCCCCCGCTCCTTTACTGTTAGTCCCCACTCGGTTATTTTTTTTGCGTCTTAGATCAGTCAATATTTTCCACGCAATGCATTTGTGAAGTGTTCTAATATTCGTTCTGCTACACAATTCAACGACGACAGCTTCATCGGTGCTAGTTTTTCAATACTCGGTTTATCATTTAACGGATATATCCCATAAACAATTGCTGTTACAGGATAAGATCTCTCGTAGTATGATTTGTCAATTCCAGTCAGAATTCCTGGTTTTGAATCTCGACTCACAGTGACAGTTCTTTTATCCTTCAAGATGGGTTCAAATTTATCCCGAATAATCCAATCTCCAGTGTCTGAACGGATAATGAATTTTATTCTAAAAAAAATACCTTTCTCGCCCAAGATGTGAGGTTATCTTGGCTGCTCTTTCGTTATTCATGGTAGCATCAACGTTACCATCAATTTGAAATCTTGACCAACAGTGAGATGCTCCATCGTGTTTGAATTCATTGAAACAATCACGGATTTTACCTATTATGGTTCTATCACCTATTAGATTCTTTGGTGCAACGGAGACTCTATCGAGATTGAATTTAGCATTTTTTCAAGGCGTAATTTTCAATAATCTCTCGAACTCCTTCATATTATAATTAAAACAAGTATATTTGAGAGAATTTATTATATAATGAATCATTGCAAATGGTTTATGATTGGATCACTAACCCAGTGTAACAAATCATGCAGAAAGGAGTTCTGTGGGTATCATATGCAAAGCTTTCGGCGTTGAAGCCTTTTCCAATACCTTGTATAAGATGTGGGGTAGGGGTGCGAGGAAAATCACAGTTGTGTCTCGGTTGTGATGGTAAGCGATACAGAGAGTTGAAGCGCTACTATGATAAACGAATTAAGTTCTCCATCAATGATTCTCAAGTAATATCATACTTCAATCAAATAATGAATTAAACAAATGATAGTATAGTATATAAATGAACCAAGAGTTCCGACCACACCCTTGATTGCAAACTATGAGGCGTCCCGTGATGGCGTTATCAGAAACCGTAGACTGAAGGAACTAGTTGGGTGGGATAATGGTGGGGGGTATTTGATGTTTAGTGTTGGAAAGAAGAAATATTACTGTCACAGATTCGTCTTCGAGGTGTTTAATGGATTGATCAAGGATGGTCTTGTTATCGATCACAATGATTCCAATCGGCATAATAACAAATTGGATAATCTGCAAGCTGTTTCACAGAGTGAGAATTTAAAACGAGGAGGAACTGGAAAATCCTTGATAAAAGCGAGACCTGTAAAATCTTTTAATACAGTAACTAATGAAGAAATAGTATTCAAATCAATGGGTTAGGCTAGTTGCAGAGAATACAACCAAGACTGTGATTTCAAAAGAGACTGGACAAACGATTCACTTTTCGTTTGTCTAATCATGTTTTTGCATTATTCTATATAACGCCAAGGGAGATAACTCGTTTAGGTATGTTTACGGCATATGAAAGAGTTATCGATCTAATGGGTTTTTCAGATTATTTCTCAGTGGAAATATAATATATTTTGTAAGAAAACGAATCAAATATGTAGTGCTTTACAAATAATTGTATTTTTATTTTTTGTGGTTTTTTTTCTTTCAAGTAGTCGGTTTGTTTCATACACAAATGGTATATGGATTCGTTCATTCAGTCAGTTTTGGCTTGTAATCGATCCATTGACGTCATTCATTGTACATCACACTTGTTCGCTATTGATTATATTAACTTACCTATATATTATAAGAACCGTTAGCTCAGTGTAAATACAATTATTTTGTAAAAAAACCAAATCAAATATGTAGTGTTTTACAAATAGAAACTATCAATACCGATATTAAAACGACCAACGATATCATCAAGGATGATATGCCGAAGAAGATAAAAATACTTGAAAAAACAAGTATTCCTCATGAGAGAACCAACAGCGTAGTATACACAATTCAACACGGATCATTTGAGTGGGCACCATTCACTAATATATTAAATATCACCGCAGCCGTCAAAGGTATTTATCGATTAACACTAGTGACGCCAACTCAATTTAATATATCATCGTCGAGTTCATCTGGGGTCAATAATACGATATCAACGATCATCGTCAAGGATACAACGATTCACGATAACGACCGCTGATAAAAATTTGGCTAGGGTTTCAGTAACATGGTACGTGGAATTCGTAACGAATTTAAGTAAACAACTAAATTGAAATCTATTGTAATAAATAAAATGTCATCACCGATTATTTCATCATCAACGGTAGCTTCGTTATCTCAATATCGCTATGATCAGGTCAGAGAGTTTGAAACTAAACTCAAAGCACTCACTGAGGAGTATCAAACAAAAATAATAGTTGATGTTACCGTGTACTCTGTGAGTGGTGTAATCGCCGGAGCTGGTATAATACTATCCTCAGTGACAATGATTGCTCCGATAGCTGTTCCAATTTGTATATCCACGGCGACAACAATCGCAGGGATCATTTCGATAATAACAAAAAAAATATCATCATGCTGCCAGCTTAAACTGCAGGATTACGTAGTTAAATTTCATGTTGTGTCAACCGCATACTCCCAATTATCCTCAATGATATCATCGTCGCTCGATAATACAATAATATCAGATAGTGAGTTTCTAGCGATGGTACATATTTATGATTCCGCGATATCGAAATTAGAGCAGAACAATAATAATAATGACAACACCGCAAGAATTACTTCAACAAATAGTGGAGAACACAAACCCGATGAAAACCAGCATGATCTCTATAACCCCAACGAATCCTGAATTCAGTGTGAATTTCCCTATTCCGATTCCCGTGAAGGAGATAGCGCTAGCAAAGTTACGAGTATATCACAGTTGGCCTAATATTAGGTCGGTAGCATTTGGCGGTCAACAACCGAAACATTCCTTGGTATTTACGAATAAGAATAAACCCGATGGTACTCGAGACTGGAACGTTGTTTCGATACCATCTGGGTCATACCAAATTGAACAAATCAATGCTGAATTAGCGCGTAGAATAAAATCAATTACTGGAGCAAAATCGAAAATTTATATAACGGTCCACGAGCCGACACTATCATCTGCGATCGAAATAAACTCGCCAAGTTATGTCGTAGATATCTATCAGAGTTCTATAAGAACTATACTGGGATGGCCTGAAAATCCACCTCGACAAGTTAACATTCCACCTGAACCACAAAAATCTGATTATATCACCGACAGGATAAAACCGGATAATCCAGTAAAAAGCTATAGCGGTTACAATAGGTTAAATTTTTTCACTGGAATGATAGACGACCGCAACCGAAGATACTTCACAACTCGACAGGATAAAATCACTGAAAATTTCACAGCGTTCCATAACGATATTTCGCTGTTGTTAATATCTCTTAAATCCGGTACTCTCACCCGAGATGAATTTATCAGCATCGTTCAAACATGTAACAAAATCATCAATGATATGGAAACATTTCATTCGCAAATAATTCAAGAGGTATTAGGTGACATTAATTCTAAAACGAAAACGGAGTTTGCGATAGTGTATAATATACACGTAGAAGATATTCCTGCGTTCAAACTACACGGATAAAATATCTCAGAACTACAAAAATCTCTCAAATAATCCATCGATGAAGGTTTCAAAAAATCCACGACGCATGAAAAAAAACAGAACCACAACCACAAACAACTATCTTGACATATAATAATGACCCAGACGGAGGCGGGCGGCATATCGCTCCTCAAAATATGAATATATCAACGGTGATAGAATTGAATTTAGTATGTGATGTTATCGAAGGAAGCTATCAAATAAATCTCGAGCGATCAAATCAAGCTCAGCAGGGATATAATCTATATACATTTGCACCAACAGCTCCTCCAGGATTTCTAATTATTGAGGATCCAATTAATCCAGTTTATATGCGATGTCATAATGGTTCACTAACGAGAATTAATATTAAACTAACTGACCAATCCAATAATCTGATTGATTTACAAGGCGAGGTCCTACAAATTAGTCTGTTTGTGAAATCATAGCGATTTTAATCGTAAAGAATTGTTAACCCATAGCAGCAGAGAGAGTGAATTCCAACGACAATAGCGTCTTTTTTTTTGCTAAATGACCCTTACGAGGAAGCCTTAGTTTACCAAATAGACCTTCTATTATATATTTACTAGGAAGCCTCAGTTTGTCAAATAGATCTTTCTATTAAATATATAATAGAAGGAAGCCTCGTTGACGCCTACAAAGTTAGTCTGTTCACCCTCTCTGCTGCTAGACTATATACATGTACATATACACTTCATAGCACCCCAACTCTCTAAACAACAACGGAAAACTAAACAAAAGCCAGAAATGGGTTATGTCAAACAAGCTCTATTATAATTTGGATAAGCATCTCCGTTGTGCTCCAGCTGAATACACTTGCAATATTTATTGACAAATAATACACTTACCAGCCAGAAGGAATCATTTATCCATAAACACACTAATCCATAAGCAAATTTCACTGCATCACTTGCCATATTTCCAAGACAGAAATATAAATTTTCAAAGAATCCGTGAACTTGAAAGTTTAACACATTGTTATCCTCTGGGGTCCGCATATTTGGAGGGTGACGAGGGTCTTTAATACGGGAGAGTGGGGTACTCAAAACTGGAAATGATGAAAGGAAACAGTTTCTTTCTAATAAAGTATAACTATTTATTGTTAATTTCATATAACATCCATATATTATATATGATAATACCTCATTACTATGCGACGTTTTATGTTGTTATTTTTCTTTGCTCACGCGTATGTACTGTGTATTTCGGACTCATTTGTCACACCACAGATCTCATTAGCTTATTTATATTCATGCGCCACATGTAAACATTGCAACGTGCACACTTTTTGAGTTCCTTTTACTTTAAAGGATAATATTGAGTGAGAAAAATAATCTACGTTGGGGAAGGGACCGAGACAATGAAATCCCAGCTGTGGGGTTACATTATATGTCTCCCCACTCGGACAAGCCTACTGGGGAGACAAATAATACAAGCCCATGGCTTGGATTTCATTGTCTCGGCCCAAACCCCAACATAGATTCTATATATCTCAAATCCTTCTGAAAGTCAAACCCATGCCACATTAATTAATTGAATGCTTAGAACATTTAAATTAGTAATTAGTATTTGACGTTTTAAAAATCTTTACAAACGCGCTTGAAATAACTGGAAGTTTATTGCTTAATACTTGTCATAATACTATCTTTAAAGGCGATAGTTATCAGATATTCTTTAGGTTTGTCTGGAATATACATCAATGTCAGCAACGAATTGTTGAGCTTGAGTAAAACTAACCGCATCTAATCACAAGAAAACTTCGGGTGTTTAGAATTTATATCTCAAATATTTTGTCCTTTCCAAATTGAACATCGGAACGCAATTCATCAACTGTGATAAGAATGAACTCTCCACTAATAGTCGCTTCTTTCCCCCATCTTAACAGTTTCGGTAATTTGTTTTTTTGGAACATATTAAATACATTGTTTAGCATCGGCGTATAATACAACACCTTAAAATACGTTGCAACTGAACTACTTAATCAGCAGGATCTGGAAAAATACTATCATTAAATTTCATTGCTCGGGATTGTATACTTTACTCTTTTTATCAGCCTCTGCGTACGTATGAATGCTTGAATTTCTTCATTTTGAAAATCTGACATACTATTTGTAAAGTCTTCAACAAACCGACATGGTATCGTTGTAAGAAACAAAAATTATATTGTTTTGACATCATAACCAGAGTGCCCTTGTTGTATCTACTCCTGCTGTTTTTTGTATAATGGTTTTGTGCAAGTGCTTGAATTCCCAATCCAGAAGCTTCTTTTATCGGATTGAATCTTGAAACAAGAAGGAGCATATTCCTTACTATAGATAAGGCGTTACCGAATTGGCTGTGCACACTTGTATGTGCTCCAACTTAATCAAAAAGCTATAACATACAATCCCATTTGATCGGGACAAAAAAATATAACTTACAATCCCATTTGATCGGGACAAAAAGATGTAACTTACAATCCCACTTGATCTGGACAAAAGGCTATAACTTCCAATCCCACTTGATGGGGTCAAAAAGCTTTAACTTACATCGGGACAAAAAAGCTATAACTTACATCGGGACACAAAGCTATTAACTTACATCGGGACAAAAAAGCTATAACTTACATCGGGTCAAAAAGCTATAACTTACATCGGGACAAAAAAGCTATAACTTACATCGGGACAAAAAGCTATAACTTGCATCGGGTCAAAAAGCTATAAATTACATCCGGACAAAAAAGCTATAACTTACATCGGAACAAAAAGCTATAACTTACATCGGGACAAAAAAGCTTTAACTTATATCGGGTCAAAAAGCTATAACTTACATCGGGACAAAAAGCTATAACTTACATCGGGACAAAAAAGCTTTCACTTATATCGGGTCAAAAAGCTATAACTTACATCCGGACAAAAAATATAACTTACATCGGGACATAAAAGCTATAACTTA
The DNA here is from genome assembly GCA_029339505.1 of Unio delphinus. Lineage (NCBI taxonomy): Eukaryota > Metazoa > Mollusca > Bivalvia > Unionida > Unionidae > Unio > Unio delphinus. The sequence goes on along the minus strand of JAQISU010000156.1, from coordinate 2,059,240 downwards.
CATCGGGACAAAAAGCTATAACTTGCATCGGGTCAAAAAGCTATAACTTACATCCGGACAAAAAAGCTATAACTTACATCGGAACAAAAAGCTATAACTTACATCGGGACAAAAAAAGCTTTAACTTATATCGGGTCAAAAAGCTATAACTTACATCGGGACAAAAAGCTAGAACTTACATCGGGACAAAAAAGCTTTCACTTATATCGGGTCAAAAAGCTATAACTTACATCCGGACAAAAAAATATAACTTACATCGGGACATAAAAGCTATAACTTACATCGGGACAAAAAGCTATAACTTGCATCGGGTCAAAAAGCTATAACTTACATCCGGACAAAAAAGCTATAACTTACATCGGAACAAAAAGCTATAACTTACATCGGGACAAAAAAAGCTTTAACTTATATCGGGTCAAAAAGCTATAACTTACATCGGGACAAAAAGCTAGAACTTACATCGGGACAAAAAAGCTTTCACTTATATCGGGTCAAAAAGCTATAACTTACATCCGGACAAAAAAATATAACTTACATCGGGACATAAAAGCTATAACTTACATCGGGACAAAAAGCTATAACTTGCATCGGGTCAAAAAGCTATAACTTACATCCGGACAAAAAAGCTATAACTTACATCGGAACAAAAAGCTATAACTTACATCGGGACAAAGAAAGCTTTAACTTATATCGGGTCAAAAAGCTATAACTTACATCGGGACAAAAAGCTATAACTTACATCGGGACAAAAAAGCTTTCACTTATATCGGGTCAAAAAGCTATAACTTACATCCGGACAAAAAAATATAACTTACATCGGGACATAAAAGCTATAACTTACATCGGGACAAAAAGCTATAACTTGCATCGGGTCAAAAAGCTATAAATTACATCCGGACAAAAAAGCTATAACTTACATCGGAACAAAAAGCTATAACTTACATCGGGACAAAAAAAGCTTTAACTTATATCGGGTCAAAAAGCTATAACTTACATCGGGACAAAAAGCTATAACTTACATCGGGACAAAAAAGCTTTCACTTATATCGGGTCAAAAAGCTATAACTTACATCGGGACAAAAAGCTATAACTTACATCGGGACATAAAAGCTATAACTTACATCGGGACAAAAACGCTTTAACTTACTTAAATACATTCTTGTTGTATCTAGGACTAAATTTTCCCCTTTAAACGATTGAAGGTCGAATGATTCATAGTGTTCAACTGATGTTCAAACGATCCATATATATATATATATATATATATATATATATATATATATATACATATATATATAGTGTATTAGAAAACGTTAGTACTGCATCAACAAATAGCATCGTGCATTTGTCCATATAATATGTTGACTTGTCCATAATGACATGATCAATTAAACAAACACTTCTATCTTAATATGATGGGTCTGGACATCACCATTGTTATATATAGAGCAAGTTTAACAATGTCCTGTAACCTGTTTTGCCAAATTGTTGTTGTGTCAGTTAAATACAGTGGATTTAAAATTACTGTAAGGAGAACGTCACCGTACCGAGTATAATTCCACAGCATACCCTTCACTTGGTAAATATGCTTTAATACAAAAAATACAAAACTATTATACAGTATTAATAATCTAACAGCAACACTGCTATAATTGTCAATCTCTAAAATAATGTCATTATTGCACCTGATATGTCATACATCATTATTGTACATAATATGTCATACATTATTATTATACATAATATGCAACACATCAATATTGTACATAATATGCCATATATCATCATTGTATATAATATGCCATACATCATTATTATACTTAATATGCCATACATCATCATTGTACTTAATATGCCATACATCATCATTGTACTTAATATGCCATACATCATCATTGTACTTAATATGCCATACATCATCATTGTACTTAATATGCCATACATCATCATTGTACTTAATGTGCAATACATCATTATTGTACTTAATATGCCCTACATCATCATTGTATATAATATGCCATGCATCGTCATTGTACTTAATATGCCATACATCATCATTGTATATAATATGCCATGCATCATCATTGTACTTAATATGCCATACATCATTATTGTACTTAATATGCCATACGTCATCATTGTACTTAATATGCCATACATCATCATTTATAAATATGCCATACATCATCGTTGTACATAATATGGCATACATAATCATTTTACCTAATATGCAATACATCATTATTGTACATAATATGCCATACATCATCATTGTACTTAATATGCCATACATCATTATTGTACTTCATATGCCATACATCATCATTGCACTTAATATGCCAAAAATCATTATTGTACATAATATGCCATACATAATCATTGTATAGAATATGCCATACATCATTATTGTACTTAATATGCCATACATCATCATTGTACTTAAAATGCCATACATCATCATTGTACTTAATATGCCATACATCATTATTGTACCTAATATGCCATACATCATTGTACCTAATATGCCATACATCATCATTGTACTTAATATGCCATACATCATCATTGTATATAGTATGCCATACATCGTCATTGTACTTAATATGCCATAAGTCATCATTGTACTTAATATGCCATACATCATCATTGTACTTAAAATGCCATACGTCATCATTGTACATAATATGCCATACATCATCATTGTACTTAATATGCCATACGTCTTCATTGTACTTGATATACCATACATCATCATTGTACTTAAAATGCCATACGTCATCATTGAACATAATATGCCGAACATCATCATTGTACTTAATATGCCATACGTCATCATTGTACTTGATATGCCATACATCATCATTGCACTTAAAATGCCATACGTCATCATTGTACATTATATGCCATACATAATCATTTTACCTAATAAGCAATACATCATTATTGAACATAATATTCCATACTTGATCATTGTACTTAATATGCCATACATCATCATTGTACATAATATGCCATACATAATCATTGTATATAATATGCCATACATAATTATTGTACTTAATATGCCATACATCATTGTACCTAATATGCCATATATCATCATTGTACTTAATATGCCATACATCATCATTGTATATAATATGCCATACATCATCATTGTACTTAATATGCCATAAGTCATCATTGTACCTAATATGCCATACATCATCATTGTACTTAACATGCCATACGTCATCATTGTACTTAATATGCCATACATCATTTTTGTACTTAATATGCCATACATCATCGTTGTACTTAATATGCCATACATCATCATTGTGCTTAAAATACCATACGTGATCATTGTACATAATATGTCATACATCATCATTGTACTTAATATGCCATACATCATTACTGTACATAATATGCCATACATCATCATTGTACTTAATATGCCATACATCATTATTGTACTTAATATGCCATACATCATTATTGTACTTAATATGCCATAATCAAGACACTTAATATTTCATATACCGTTATTGTATTTAATATGCCATACAGTTGCCACGCTCCTTTTCAAGCAAACCTACATAAGAATTCCGCACAACAGCGGTTAGAGGTATATAGCTGACATTCGCAGTCTAAGAACCTAAGTTGTTCTTGAAATTGTGAATCTTAAGATACGAAATATATCTATTTGTGAGCGAAATGTAATTAAAATGAAAGGGATTCGGCCTAATAACAGTGTCACGAGAATATTCAAAGGTAATCCAGTCATCTTTATGCTAGACATAGATAAAAGAACGGGATACATAAGACCTGAATGACCGTTTACTCACCTGATTCCTCCTAGTAATAACCGAAATTATGCCATCGTTAAACATTGTCTACAGTAAAACGCTTCGGGCAAAAATCGTTTTTTTTCTTCTAAAGGCTACAATCCCTTTAAAACTAATACAACCAGAGTCCTGCTTTATTCTTTCTTTAATATATCGACATTTTTCCAGGTAAACAGTAAATATTTAACACCGAATACCGAAACAAATTTCGATCTACAATTTAATCTTTTAATCCCCCCCCCCCCCCCCACCGCAACTGAAACGCATTTTAAAACTTGGACATGTATTTTAGCTGATAAAATCTTGATCCACGCTGTATCAGATTAATTAAGGTTAATAAGTACTGCATTAGCCTGATCTGTAAGACAATACCTGGAAAATGTCGCAAGGTTAAACAATGTTTAACACACACGCCAACACGGCTTAGGACTGATAATACTTTTAATAATCTAAGATTTAACACTATGGTGTTATCTTATAAGACAAATAATTCAGTTGTAAATGCTTGACAAGCCATTTCAGAAAGATTATGTTCATCAGCATTTTATGGAATTATGATCAATGCTATACAGTTTTATACACGTCAATAGAACGTTTGTTCCAAAATGATAAAATGATATGTCAGGGCTATTGTAGATAAGTCGCCTCGCTTTTGATTCATTGCCCACGGAGATCGCCAAAACAGTATTGAAAAAGCCAGATCCAATCACTTAATTTTCAATGGAGAAACGGCATTATATTTACGTATTTATGTAGTCCGAATAACCAGTTAACCATATGTATATATATATATATATATATATATATATATATATATATATATATATATATATATATATATATATATATGTGTGTGTGTGTGTGTGTCTGTGTCTGTGTCTTTATCTGTGTGCGTATGTATGTATATGTGTGTGTGTGTGTGTTTGAAATTCGGTAAATGATTACTTTCAGAGTGTATCTTCATAATCGAATGTTTTAACACAGTTGTTTATGTAATTGATTAAATTGTTGTTTTTTAGTGACTTCTGTCATTCTGTTTTTAAATCTGCTCAGATCTCTGTTTATTCCACCTCGAAGTTTCACACTTATGTTTATATTTACTCGATCTGGAGAAAAACACCGATGACGATCATCCTCTATATAACGATAACCGATTAAAGCGGACACCTTCTAAGAAGGTACGATCTGACAATTCGACTATTTGGCTAGTCTAAATTCCGTCTTCACCTCAAACAAATATGTAAATATCCATGCTCTGATATATGCTATGTGCATAGTAACTAATAATACTTCAACAATTTTCCAAGCTCAAAATTCAATCATGTGTAAGTTCCAACATAACGTATTAATACATGCACTGGATTACTAAGAAATAACCTAACAGTGAATTACAAAATTAATTCTAACCACTAGCTAGCAATCTACATAACTCCGCCTCGCATCTAATAATTATGCTCAAACCCATTTCTCAAATGGACTTGCATCAAAATTAATACTTCCAGTTCAGTTTAATTTCTATTAATTTCCAGATTGGTGTTAGAATTAAAAACTAATTACAGTTTATTTGAAGTGATTATCTTGATAAACAAACTCACAATTAAACTTTAAGTTTTGAGCATTTTTTACATGCGGCCATTTTGAATTGGCTTGTTTTTGTGTTACAGTGGTGTCAGCTAGAAGTCTGTAGCTGTTTTATTCATGGATGAAATTCCTTAACACTTTGCAGAAGTATTTAAGAGATATTGATTTGATCATGGATGGAAGCTTTGTCCATTGAGGTGAAATTGTCTAACTCTGTACAGGACTCGCATCACAATTAATACAGTACCCACGAATGTAGTTCTAGTCTATTTTTAGAACAATTTTTTCCTCTCTACTTTTGGTGGTGATAGAAGAGTTATATTGATGCATCTTTGGCATGGATTTAAAGTTAATTGTTTATTCTTGAGAATAGGAGCTCTGAGAGTGGTTGTCAGTATGTATTTTGGCGATAGTGCACACTGTGTAATTAGGCCTTAGTGATGATCCGGAAGTGAAATCAGTGTTCTGTGTAAAAGCTGCTCTGTTTACAGTGCAGCCGCTCAAAAAAATACCGGTGAACCCTTGACAAGAATTTCACCGTGAAGTCATCTTTGGGGTTATTTTAGATTAACATATGATTTGTACTGATTGTCACACTGTGGAAAGGTCAGTACTGAGAAATATATGTAAAAAAACATATAGTAAAATTAATTGTGGTGTATGTTCAAATGCGCATGTAAACGAAACACATCATAAGGTAATTAGATATACTAAATGATGCTTGTAATATTTAACACATACTACAAATAACTACAATTGTGATGCTAAAATATTCTGCAAAATTCGAGCAAATAACTTACTGTTCTTTTTCGAAACATTTTCCCCTTAGAATCTAACTCTAAGTTTTCACACCAAATTACGAGTGGCTCTCCCTATTGTTTGGTAATCTTCCCAGGCGAATACTAACTTTTAATTTACAAAATCGATAGGTTATTTCTCGGATTCGACCTGCAATCACACCAACTGTCTCAGTGATCGCCTTCGTTGACTGAATTTTCTGGTTTCTTCCGGGTCACGGTAACATCCGGGTCACGGTAATTTTGCGTAAGAGTTTAACACATGCCTGTGTTAATCGTTAGACATCAAACACGTTACGACAGTAATATTTCCAAGTCGGTAGATTATAGCTTCTACATGACTGTATATTTTGGACTTAGCACACGTGACATAAAGATATGATGCTCCATGTCTGCAGCATGATACCCTAGTGCTAGAATTCACTATAAACCGCCACACTGCTCACATAAGAGCGATATGATTGGAAAATCACTAAAGCTGCGCTAAAAAATAAAATCTCTCTCTCTCTCTCTCTCTCTCTCTCTCTCTCTCTCTCTCTCTCTCTCTCTCTCTCTCTCTCTGACCGGCGTCACAGTCTTTGCTATCGAATATTCCTTTTCGTAATTGCAGGAAATCGTGTAATTGTTGTATAACATAGCTGTTATATTTAATACAGTTAAGTCCTTATATTGTGTTCGATGCCACATGAAAGCTCGTACTACAAACACAGCTCGAGTTTTGACCTTTATTGAAGGCAAATTATGTTTGTTACGGAACAAACAAGAATCAAGATAACGAGGCAACATACATGGAAATGCAGGGTCCAGGTTTAAAGCAGTCACAGGAGGTGATGTAAATTCCGCATTAATACCAGGTGTATCATGGACGGAATATAAAGGTGAAAAATATACACCAGGACACGATTAATGCAGACACGGGCCACAAGCTGATGAACGACTTGATTCTAAAAACTAAAAAATGCCTAGCGAGGCATGCGTCATCGTTTTGATGGCTCATTTTATGAACGTGACCTTCTTTAGATAACTTCAAACAATATCCGTTTATGTCATCGTACTGAAATCGATCTCGTCCATTACTTGAATGCAGTTGCAGGATTAGCTACTAGCGAAAGCATCGCTAGATGGACGATGGAAGTATGTATAATCAAGACCGTCAAATAAGATATGATCACGACCATCAAATAAGATATGATCAAGACCATCAAATACGGTATGATCAAGACCATCAAATACGGTATAATCAAGACCGTCAAATAAGGTATGATCACGACCATCAAATAAGGAATGATCAAGACCATCAAATACGGTATGATCAAGACCATCAAATAAGGTATGATCAAGACCGTCAAATAAGGTATGATCACGACCATCAAATAAGGAATGATCAAGACCATCAAATACGGTATGATCAAGACCATCAAATAAGGTATGATCAAGACCATCAAATAAGGTATGATCACGACCATCAAATAAGGTATGATCAAGACCATCAAATAAGGAATGATGAAGACCATCAAAAAAGATATGATCAAGACCATCAAATACGGTATGATCAAGACCATCAAATACGGTATGATCAAGACAATCACATACGGTATGATCAAGACCATCAAATAAGATATGATCAAGACCATCAAATAAGGTATGATGAAGACCATCAAATAAGATATGATCAAGACCATCAAATACGGTATGATCAAGACCATCAAATAAGGTATGATCACGACCATCAAATAAGGAATGATCAAGACCATCAAATACGGTATGATCAAGACCATCAAATAAGGTATGATCAAGACCATCAAATAAGGTATGATCACGACCATCAAATAAGGTATGATCAAGACCATCAAATAAGGTATGATGAAGACCATCAAAAAAGATATGATCAAGACCATCAAATACGGTATGATCAAGACCATCAAATACGGTATGATCAAGACCATCACATACGGTATGATCAAGACCATCAAATAAGATATGATCAAGACCATCAAATAAGGTATGATGAAGACCATCAAATAAGATATGATCAAGACCATCAAATAAGGTATGATCAAGACCATCAAATAAGGTATGATCAAGACCATCAAATAAGGTATGATCAAGACCATCAAATAAGGTATGATCACGACCATCAAATAAGGTATGATCACGACCATCAAATAAGATATGATCAAGACCATCAAATAAGGTATGATGAAGACCATCAAATAAGATATGATCAAGACCATCAAATACGGTATGATCAAGACCATCAAATACGGTATGAACAAGACCATCAAATACGGTATGATCAAGACCATCAAATAAGGTATGATCAAGACCATCAAATAAGGTATGATCACGACCATCAAATAAGGTATGATCACGACCATCAAATAAGGTATGATCAAGACCATCAAATACGGTATGATCAAGACCATCAAATAAGGTATGATCAAGACCATCAAATAAGGTATGATCACGACCATCAAATAAGGTATGATCACGACCATCAAATAAGATATGATCAAGACCATCAAATAAGGTATGATGAAGACCATCAAATAAGATATGATCAAGACCATCAAATACGGTATGATCAAGACCATCAAATACGGTATGAACAAGACCATCAACTACGGTATGATCAAGACCATCAAATAAGGTATGATCAAGACCATCAAATAAGGTATGATCACGACCATCAAATAAGGTATGATCACGACCATCAAATAAGGTATGATCAAGACCATCAAATACGGTATGATCAAGACCATCAAATAAGGTATGATCACGACCGTCAAATAAGGTATGATCACGACCATCAAATACGGTATGATCAAGACCATCAAATAAGGTATGATCACGACCATCAAATAAGATATGATCGCGACCATCAAATAAGGTATGATCGCGACCATCAAATAAGGTATGATCACGACCATCAAATAAGGTATGATCAAGACCATGAAATAAGGTATGATCACGACCATCAAATAAGGTATGATCACGACCATCAAATAAGGTATGATCACGACCATCAAATAAGGTATGATCACGACCATCAAATAAGATATGATCAAGACCATCAAATACGGTATGATCAAGACCATCAAATAAGATATGATCACGACCATCAAATAAGGTATGATCACGACCATCAAATAAGGTATGATCAAGACCATCAAATAAGGTATGATCACGACCATCAAATAAGGTATGATCAAGACCATCAAATACGGTATGATCACGACCATCAAATAAGGTATGATCACGACCATCAAATAAGATATGATCATGACCATCAAATAAGATATGATCAAGACCATCAAATAAGGTATGATGAAGACCATCAAATAAGATATGATCAAGACCATCAAATACGGTATGATCAAGACCATCAAATACGGCATGATCAAGCCCATCGAATACGGTATGATGAAGACCATCAAATAAGATATGATCAAGACCATCAAATAAGGTATGATCAAGACCATCAAATAAGGTATGATCAAGACCATCAAATACGGTATGATCAAGACCATCAAATACGGTATAATCGAGACCATCAAATACGGTATGATCAAGACCATCAAATACGCTATGATCACGACCGTCAAATAAGGTATGATCGCGACCATCAAATAAGGTATGATCAAGATCATCAAATAAGGTATGATCACGACCATCAAATACGGTATGATCGAGACCATCAAATAAGGTATGATCACGACCATCAAATAAGGTATGATCAAGACCATCAAATAAGGTATGATCACGACCATCAAATAAGATATGATCACGACCATCAAAGGAGGTATGATCAAGACCATCAAATAAGGTATGATCGCGACCATCAAATAAGGTATGATCAAAACCATCAAATAAGGTATGATCTCGACCATCAAATAAGGTATGATCAAGACCATCAAATAAGGTATGATCAAGACCATCAAATAAGGTATGATAAAGACCATCAAATACGGTATGATCAAGACCATCAAATAAGGTATGATCAAGACCATCAAATACGGTATGATCAAGACCATCAAATACGGTATGATCAAGACCATCAAATACGGTATGATCAAGACCATCAAATAAGATATGATCAAGACCATCAAATAAGGTATGATCAAGACCATCAAATAAGAATTGATCACGACCGTCAAATAAGGTATGATCAAGACCATCAAATAAGGTATGATCAAGGCCATCAAATACGGTATGATCAAGACCATCAAATAAGGTATGATCAAGACCATCAAATACGGTATGATCTAGACCATCAAATACGATATGATCAAGACCATCAAATACGGTATGATCAAGACCATCAAATAAGGTATGATCAAGACCATCAAATACGGTATGATCAAGACCAACAAATACGGTATGATCAAGACCATCAAATACGGTATGATCAAGACCATCAAATACGGTATGATCAAGACCATCAAATAAGATATGATCAAGACCATCAAATAAGGTATGATCAAGACCATCAAATAAGGTATGATCACGACCGTCAAATAAGGTATGATCAAGACCATCAAATACGGTATGATCAAGACCATCAAATAAGGTATGATGAAAACCATCAAATAAGGTATGATCAAGACCATCAAATAAGGTATGATCAAGACCATCAAATAAGGTATGATCAAGACCATCAAATAAGGTATGATCAAGACCATCAAATAAGGTATCATGAAGACCATCAAATAGGGTATAATCAAGACCATCAAATAAGGTATCATCAAGACCATCAAATACGGTATAATCAAGACCATCAAATACGGTATGATCAAGACCATCAAATTCGGTATGATCAAGACCATCAAATAAGATATGATCAAGACCATCAAATACGGTATGATCAAGACCATCAATTAAGGTATGATCAAGACCATCAAATAAGGTATGATCAAGACCATCAAATAAGGTATGATCAAGACCATCAAATACGGTATGATCAAGACCATCAAATACGGTATGATCAAGACCATCAAATACGTTATGATCAAGACCATCAAATACGGTAATCAAGACCATCAAATAAGGTATGATCAAGACCATCAAATACGGTATGATCAAGACCATCAAATACGGTATGATCAAGACCATCAAATACGGTATGATCAAGACCATCAAATACGGTATGATCAAGACCATCAAATACGGTATAATCAAGACCATCAAATAAGGTACGATCAAGACCATCAAATACGGTATGATCAAGAGCATTAAAAAAGATAGGATCAAGACCATCAAATAAGGTATGATGAAGACCATCAAATAAGATATGATCAAGACCATCAAATATGGTATGATCAAGACCATCAAATAAGGTATGATCACGACCATCAAATAAGATATGATCACGACCATCAAATAAGGTATGATCAAGACCATCAAATAAGGTATGATCAAGACCATCAAATACGTTATGATCTAGACCATCAAATACGATATGATCAAGACCATCAAATACGGTATGATCAAGACCATCAAATACGGTATGATCAAGACCATCAAATACGGTATGATCAAGACCATCACATACGGTATGATCAAGACCATCAAATAAGATATGATCAAGACCATCAAATAAGGTATGATCAAGACCATCAAATAAGGTATGATCACGACCGTCAAATAAGGTATGATCAAGACCATCAAATACGGTATGATCAAGACCATCAAATAAGGTATGATGAAAACCATGAAATAAGGTATGATCAAGACCATCAAATAAGGTATGATTAAGACCATCAAATAAGGTATGATCAAGACCATCAAATAAGGTATGATCAAGACCATCAAATAAGGTATCATCAAGACCATCAAATAAGGTATGATCAAGACCATCAAATAAGGTATGATCAAGACCATCAAATACGGTATGATCAAGACCATCAAATACGGTATGATCAAGACCATCAAATTCGGTATGATCAAGACCATCAGATAAGATATGATCAAGACCATCAAATACGGTATGATCAAGACCATCAATTAAGGTATGATCAAGACCATCAAATAAGGTATGATCAAGACCATCAAATAAGGTATGATCAAGTCCATCAAATACGGTATGACCAAGACCATCAAATACGGTATGATCAAGACCATCAAATACGTTATGATCAAGACCATCAAATACGGTAATCAAGACCATCAAATAAGGTATGATCAAGACCATCAAATACGGTATGATCAAGACCATCACATACGGTATGATCAAGACCATCAAATACGGTATGATCAAGACCATCAAATACGGTATGATCAAGACCATCAAATACGGTATGATCAAGACCATCAAATAAGGTACGATCAAGACCATCAAATACGGTATGATCAAGACCATCAAAAAAGATAGGATCAAGACCATCAAATAAGGTATGATGAAGACCATCAAATAAGATATGATCAAGACCATCAAATAAGGTATGATCAAGACCATCAAATACGGTATGATCAAGACCATCAAATACGGTATGATCAAGACCATCAAATACGGTATGATCAAGACCATCAAATACGGTATAATCAAGACCATCAAATAAGGCACGATCAAGACCATCAAATACGGTATGATCAAGACCATCAAAAAAGATAGGATCAAGACCATCAAATACGGTATGATCAAGACCATCAAAAAAGATATGATCAAGACCATCAAATAAGGTATGATCAAGACCATCAAATAAGGTATGATCACGACCATCAAATAAGATATGATCACGACCATCAAATACGGTATGATCAAGACCATCAAATAAGGTATGATCAAGACCATCAAATACGTTATGATCTAGACCATCAAATACGATATGATCAAGACCATCAAATACGGTATGATCAAGACCATCAAATAAGGTATGATCAAGACCATCAAATACGGTATGATCAAGACCATCAAATACGGTATGATCAAGACCATCAAATACGGTATGATCAAGACCATCAAATACGGTATGATCAAGACCATCAAATAAGATATGATCAAGACCATCAAATAAGGTATGATCAAGACCATCAAATAAGGTATGATCACGACCGTCAAATAAGGTATGATCAAGACCATCAAATACGGTATGATCAAGACCATCAAATAAGGTATGATGAAAACCATGAAATAAGGTATGATCAAGACCATCAAATAAGGTATGATCAAGACCATCAAATACGGTATGATCAAGACCATCAAATACGGTATGATCAAGACCATCAAATACGTTATGATCAAGACCATCAAATACGGTAATCAAGACCATCAAATAAGGTATGATCAAGACCATCAAATACGGTATGATCAAGACCATCAAATACGGTATGATCAAGACCATCAAATACGGTATGATCAAGACCATCAAATACGGTATGATCAAGACCATCAAATACGGTATAATCAAGACCATCAAATAAGGTACGATCAAGACCATCAAATACGGTATGATCAAGACCATTAAAAAAGATAGGATCAAGACCATCAAATAAGGTATGATGAAGACCATCAAATAAGATATGATCAAGACCATCAAATATGGTATGATCAAGACCATCAAATAAGGTATGATCACGACCATCAAATAAGATATGATCACGACCATCAAATACGGTATGATCAAGACCATCAAATAAGGTATGATCAAGACCATCAAATACGTTATGATCTAGACCATCAAATACGATATGATCAAGACCATCAAATACGGTATGATCAAGACCATCAAATACGGTATGATCAAGACCATCAAATACGGTATGATCAAGACCATCAAATACGGTATGATCAAGACCATCAAATAAGATATGATCAAGACCATCAAATAAGGTATGATCAAGACCATCAAATAAGGTATGATCACGACCGTCAAATAAGGTATGATCAAGACCATCAAATACGGTATGATCAAGACCATCAAATAAGGTATGATGAAAACCATGAAATAAGGTATGATCAAGACCATCAAATAAGGTATGATTAAGACCATCAAAAAAGGTATGATCAAGACCATCAAATAAGGTATGATCAAGACCATCAAATAAGGTATCATCAAGACCATCAAATAAGGTATGATCAAGACCATCAAATAAGGTATGATCAAGACCATCAAATACGGTATGATCAAGACCATCAAATACGGTATGATCAAGACCATCAAATTCGGTATGATCAAGACCATCAGATAAGATATGATCAAGACCATCAAATACGGTATGATCAAGACCATCAATTAAGGTATGATCAAGACCATCAAATAAGGTATGATCAAGACCATCAAATAAGGTATGATCAAGACCATCAAATACGGTATGACCAAGACCATCAAATACGGTATGATCAAGACCATCAAATACGTTATGATCAAGACCATCAAATACGGTAATCAAGACCATCAAATAAGGTATGATCAAGACCATCAAATACGGTATGATCAAGACCATCACATACGGTATGATCAAGACCATCAAATACGGTATGATCAAGACCATCAAATACGGTATGATCAAGACCATCAAATACGGTATGATCAAGACCATCAAATAAGGTACGATCAAGACCATCAAATACGGTATGATCAAGACCATCAAAAAAGATAGGATCAAGACCATCAAATAAGGTATGATGAAGACCATCAAATAAGATATGATCAAGACCATCAAATAAGGTATGATCAAGACCATCAAATACGGTATGATCAAGACCATCAAATACGGTATGATCAAGACTATCAAATACGGTATGATCAAGACCATCAAATACGGTATGATCAAGACCATCAAATACGGTATAATCAAGACCATCAAATAAGGCACGATCAAGACCATCAAATACGGTATGATCAAGACCATCAAAAAAGATAGGATCAAGACCATCAAATAAGGTATGATGAAGACCATCAAATAAGATATGATCAAGACCATCAAATAAGGTATGATCAAGACCATCAAATAAGGTATGATCACGACCATCAAATAAGATATGATCACGACCATCAAATACGGTATGATCAAGACCATCAAATAAGGTATGATCAAGACCATCAAATACGTTATGATCTAGACCATCAAATACGATATGATCAAGACCATCAAATACGGTATGATCAAGACCATCAAATAAGGTATGATCAAGACCATCAAATACGGTATGATCAAGACCATCAAATACGGTATGATCAAGACCATCAAATACGGTATGATCAAGACCATCAAATACGGTATGATCAAGACCATCAAATAAGATATGATCAAGACCATCAAATAAGGTATGATCAAGACCATCAAATAAGGTATGATCACGACCGTCAAATAAGGTATGATCAAGACCATCAAATACGGTATGATCAAGACCATCAAATAAGGTATGATGAAAACCATGAAATAAGGTATGATCAAGACCATCAAATAAGGTATGATTAAGACCATCAAATAAGGTATGATCAAGACCATCAAATAAGGTATGATCAAGACCATCAAATAAGGTATCATCAAGACCATCAAATAAGGTATGATCAAGACCATCAAATAAGGTATGATCAAGACCATCAAATACGGTATGATCAAGACCATCAAATACGGTATGATCAAGACCATCAAATTCGGTATGATCAAGACCATCAAATAAGATATGATCAAGACCATCAAATACGGTATAACGTAATAACGTTATTTACAGCAGTAATTACTAAGCAACGAGTCCAGAAGAAAACCTAACCCTGCTCTATAAGAATCCTACTGTACTTAACATTTCTTAAAAATGTAGCTTTATATTACTAACATTAATCTCTTGCTAAGTCGCAAACAGGAATATACATATGTTTATTATAATGCGTGAACTAAAGCTACATAGAAAATTTACAAAAAAGATGTGGTATAGAATAGTTATAACTTATATACAATAATTAATACACATACATAACTCTACAGCTAACGATGTGCAAGTTCTTATCGAGGACCCGCTCGCTAACAAGACTATCCGTAATGTAAAGAGCTTTATCTACGGTGAGGTATTGATGGACATATATCGTTTGTGCACCTGTAACATTCGGTTCTTCCCAATAATATCACTTCGTACGTGCGGCATAGGATGAAACGAACTCACTATTTGGAAATACAACACAATATACATTAATCACCCTCAAGCACCGATGTACACAAAAACGAATATCGAGTACTTGTATTTAATAAATAAATAAAAGGGTTTATACAACACAGATATCTCCCTCACTCTCTCTCTCTCTCTCTCTCTCTCTCTCTCTCTCTCTCTCTCTCTCTCTCTCTGGAACGCATTTTCCATTTCCTTCATTTACTTTTACAGAAAAACGCACGTTCTCTGTAAGGTTCAGCTTATTAAATGGGTTATATTACATTTGTATTATTGTTTAAACCATCAGAGCTTGAAAAATTCAAAATTAGACTTGTATATACAAGAACAAATCAAATGATAAACGTGCTACTGAATAATAGGTAAAGGTTTTTCCCTGGTTTAAAGTTACACAATTGAATCAGTATGTTGATGATGTATACAATTACACTAAAATAAAAAGCTAAGGGAGAAGTCCGTGTTCGTATCATAATACCAAGAACGAAAACAGATATATTAATTACAATCTTAGAAAGACCATACTCGCCGTAACTCAAACGCCAAGTCTAGCATTTCACTAATATCAACTGTGTATTAACGGTGTAACAATACAATTGATGAATCTGTCAAAAGGATATTTCTTAACAGGTGTTGAGTTACGAATTCGTAAGGAGCGAGAAGGTTGTGGCATTGCCTTACTTACTTGTATTAAAAATAGTAGAAAATACTGACTTGAAACATATCTGGATTTCAATTAACATCTAGCGCCGCACTTTCTCGCTGGGATAATTTACATCAACATTTTATAAAAATCCATGACGCGAAATTAGGAATGGAGTTGATACGTTGAAGACATATCAAAACCATTACAAATGCGAAAAATTAAAATTGCAAAACTAACTGTGTAGAATAAAAAATATTAAAAAACGACTATTGTCCAAGAGTATATATGAAACACAAAAAGTTATTTATGATCAAAAAAAGAATTCAGAAAAATGAAACTTTAATGGATGACGAATGATCCATCGTTTTAAATATCGATTAAACGACATCTATGTTAAAATATATGTTAAAACCATGAAGTGTTTTAAAGATAGTATCTGATGTGGCTGAAGGGCCTATGGTGTCTGACGTGCTTGACGTGCCTGACTACTTTCAGAAAAGTAGTTTCAGTACTGTGGCAAGGGCGATATGCAGTGATAACAAGACTTTGAATTCAGATGAGGTTCAAGCTGGGTTAGAAGAACCTTTTCTAAGAGTTTTCTATGTGAACGGGATATCAGAAACTGGGCGATAGTCTTTATATCGTTATGGTCAAGTGTTGGTTTCTTCAGCAGGGGCTTTACAAAAGGAAGACGATATCCAGTTGTCTTCCTTTCGCCCCTTGCGCAAATCCACTGTCAAGCGTTGTGTCAACTATTCAGTAGATACCACTGTCAAGCGTTGTGTCAACTGTTCAGTAGATACCACTGTCAAGCGTTGTGTCAACTGTTCAGTAGATACCACTGTCAAGCGTTGTGTCAACTGTTCAGTAGATACCACTGTCAAGCGTTGTGTCAACTATTCAGTAGATACCACAGTATGTTGCATTAGTCAAGCCTTTCAGCAGGACTAAACCAAACATAAATAGTTAATTTGATCAACGATCAGAATATCAATGCCTTCTTCCTGCTAAAAACATGGCTAAAACATCACACGATGAGCCGAATCTAATATTCACCAGTTACTCCCTTAAGTCGTTCCCCCATCACCCTTGTGGAGATGGAATTGCAGTCATCACAAAGAATTCCATGATAAAATGTCTTAAATACAACACCACAATCCATTTTTGCCAAGTTTTATTGGTCAGACTGAGAACGAGTTCTAGAGATCTGACTCTTAACGAGTTCTAGAGGTCGACCTCATAACGAGTTCTAGAGGTTTGACTTTTAACTAGTTATAGAGGTCAGACTCATAACGTGTTCTAGAGGTCGGACTCTTAACGAGTTCTACCGGTATGACTCTTAACCAGTTCTAGAGGTCTGACTCGTAACGAGTTCTAGTGGTATGACCCTTAACTAGTTTTATAGGTCGGATTCTTAACTATTTCTAGAGGTATGACTTTTAACCAGTTCTAGAGGTATGACTCTTAACTAGTTCAAAAGGTCGGTTTCATAACGAGTTATAGAGGTCAGACTCATGACGAGTTCTAGATGTCGTATTCTTAAGAAGTTGTAGAGGTATGACTCTTAGCCAGTTCTAGAGGTCAGATTCATAACGGGTTCTAGAGGTTGGACTCTTAACGACATCTAGAGGTCGGACTCATAACGAGTTCTAGAGGTTGGAATCTTACCTTGTTCTAGAGGTATGCCTCTTTATCAGTTCCAGAGGTCTGACTCTGAACCAGTTCTGGAGGTCTGAAACGTAACGAGTTCTAGAGGTATGACTCTTAACTAGTTTTATAGGTCGGACTCTTAACGAGTTCTAGAGGTATGACTCTTAGCCCTTTCTAGAGGTCGGACTCGTAACGAGTTTTAGAGGTTATGACTCTTGCTAGTTTTATAGGCCGGACTCTGAACTATTTCTAGAGGTATGACTTTTAACCAGATCTAGAGGTATCACTCTTAACTAGTTCAAGAGGTCGGTCTCATAACGAGTTCTAGAGGTCGGACTCATAACGAGTTCTAGAGGTCGGACTCTTAATGAGTTGTAGAGGTATGACTCTTAGCCAGTTCTAGAGGTCGGACTCATAACGAGTTCTATAGGTCAGACTCTTAACGAGTTTTAGAGGTCTGACTCATTACGAGTTCTGGAAGTCTGACCCAGAAGGAGTTCTAGAGGTCTCACTTAGAACGAGTTCTAGAGATCTCAGTCGTTAAATGTTATAAGCTGACTCACAAATATTTTTGGAGGTCAGACTCTTAAGGAGTTATTAATGTCTAATCCAAAGAGTCTGAGTCATAACAAGCTTTTTTGCATGACTCATAACGAGTTTTTGTAAGTGACTCATAACGAGTTTAAAACATTATCTCATAACGAGTTTTAGAAGTGTGACTCATTACGAGTTTTCAAAGTCAGACTCATAACGAATTTTAAAGGACTAACTCGTAGCACGTTTTAGAGGACATAATAACATCATATGTGTGATTGCACGTTGAAAGAGAGGCATTACGCCTGATAATTGAAAAGCCCCACCACCAATGGGAACACCATTAAAAAATCTAGGTGTTAACTACAACTTAATATGCTCTTACAATTGACCCATACTATTGTAATGCTTATGTGAGGCATTCAAATTATCCTTTCTTACTGACTGAATCTCTCTATTATGTCCTTAACTAAGACTATTCATACTGCACCGTTGCAAACTATCAAACGAGATGCTACGTTAACCAAATAATCAGAGCTATGCCTGACTGGTTTTGTAATAACTATTTATTCAAATAACGAAATAATTCAACTGTGTGCGGGGAATGTTTCCTCTCTGTTTGCTTAATTCAAACATTTAAGTCAATCGATTTCACATTTTCGCGTCTTCTTCTTTAGCCCACCCCCCCCCCCTCCTCCGCCCCTCCCTCAATATGCGGGCTCTGTGATTTAGATGAGTCCCTGTGTCGCGAATATTGGATGGATGCTTTGTGTCCGAGTGGTTAGAGTTCCAGACCTGCCAACTGCAAATCAGATTATTCTGGATCGGTTCCCATGGTGTGTCTTAGGTATTGCAGTTTTCTCCAACTGTCTTCTCACAAAAACCAACCTAAAACCCAGTTAAATTCATGCTTCATTCATTTAACTTGTTTTCGTTTGGAATACCTCACAATAGATAACGCTCTTTACATTACGGATAGTCTTGTTAGCTTCACCGGCTACATACAGCCCTTATCTACTAAATGTCAGTGAGAACAATTGAAGCTAATGAAAGATAAATGTTTAATCAAAAGCGATAATGTTATAGTGAAACAGCCCTATCTATGTTATCCTTTAAAAAGCTGTCAAACTTTCACTGAAACATTCTGCAAACAAACGAAGAATTAAAATTGAGATTTAGTCGTAAAACTGTCTATCAAAAAGGATATGTTCAAGCAGTTCATCTGTAATCAGCGCTCGTTAAATTTGTTTGCAAGTTTGTTTTGATCCATTTGGCTCAAAATGCTCTCTCAAACATTCCACCTACTTATATGGAGCCATAAGTGCTTGATCACATTTGATAGCATCTTTCATAAAAGTAGGATAGTTATTGGATGAAGTAGTATGAAAGTAAGGATTCTGCAATATTATCCTGACCATTTCATCCGTCCTTGACTCCATCCCCATGAAATATTTTGTTTATATGTGCCCGTGGTAGGTATATTAATTTAATGCTTTCCTATCGCACCCACGCATACACTTTCGTCACGTGAATGCGCCAGTCATGGGTTTAGAGTATCGTCCACATATCAATGCACCAAAAGAGTTCCTTAAAAGACAAAACACCAATGTTATGGGGTGGTGTATATAATATTATTATATTTCCCACCTCATTCGGTACTCGGTATGTAGGAGATTCGATATAATTCGCCCAGTTCGAGTAAACTTACAGGTAGAATAAGTAAGAGTCTGAGCAGACATAAAGAACAGAAGGACTCGAACCCCGTATACAAATGAATCGACATTTAGTCAATTACAGCAATGGAAAATTATTAAAATTCATTAGAAAGATACACTTCTTTTAGGATAAATCTGTCTTCGAACCCTTTTAGACAAAATTAGATTTGTATATATATATAAAAGCAATAGCCACTCTGTTTACATATAGGATTTTTATCTCATCATTCGATCGAGTGAACATTAGAAATCGTTGCCTGTGCGAGTGCATAACCTGCTTAGCGATGGTTCCTCCAATGCGTCCTTTCACTTCTTCTTTCCTCCCATTTTCTTTTCCCTCCGACATTTTTGCTTTTTCGCCTCCCTTCTTTGGGCGGATAGGTCGATATGTAGAGTTCTCAATGCTTCTGAAGATGTTCCAAATATATCTCTGCAGACTTCTCACGACGTGTGAAGAGATATTTTCCCCTCGCAAAGAGAAACAGAGAGCTAGCTTAAGATTTCCTATCGGCTATTCCACGGGGAGCAAATTATTTCTCCCTCCCTAGTTATCAAATTTCACCATCGGCATTCAAACAGATGTCAAAGGCTATTTAACTGGGTCGTCACAACCAACCTATGTTAATATTATACTGTGATTGCAGAATCTTCAGGATGTAACAATACTAGATCAACAAAAAGCTCTATGTTAATTTTCTCCACAGCAATAAAACATAGTATAATTAATGCAGCATGTCATGATATTGTTCTGACAGACAAGTTCAAGAGCAGGCAAAACAAAACATGCTTTTGGACCAGTAGTATCAATGAGGCATTGAGCTCACTGATCTTCAGTGGATATACGACATGTATTATGAGGACGCAGACAAGGTAAAACGTCATGCATCAACAAATGTTCAGACATTACTAGTAAAAGCGACAACGCAAAAAAACTACTGGTGAAATTTTCCAGCGCTCTAACACATTTGTTGTCGTTGGATTATAACGAAAAGAGTAGGATTACACTCTAGATGGCGCAGTTGTCTGTCGGGACGGATCGGTCGAACTCATTTGGGCGTAAAGTCGCGTAATTGGTACGTCATGCCTAAAGTCTTGAAATCCGTGTACGACCGAATGTGGAGGAAGAAATAAAATGCGGCAAAAGGGTCAACTGAAACATATCAGTGTTTCGGTCAGTTAGATAAAACGCGTGTATTTACATGCATGTACATGGCATTGGGACGCAACAAAGGCAAAGCTGACTGCTATGAAAAGTACGAAATCTGTGGCAGAAAATGTACTACTGTAGAATATATTCGTTATGTACTACTGTAGAATATATTCGTTATGTACTACTGTAGAATATATTCGTTATGTACTACTGTAGAATGTATTCGTTATGTACTACTGTAGAATGTATTCGTTATGTACTACTGTAGAATGTATTCGTTGTGTACTACTGTAGAATGTATTCGTTATGTACTACTGTAGAATGTATTCGTTATGTACTACTGTAGAATATATTCGTTATGTACTACTGTAGAATATATTCGTTATGTACTACTGTAGAATATATTCGTTATGTACTACTGTAGAATGTATTCGTTATGTACTACTGTAGAATATATTCGTTATGTACTACTGTAGAATATATTCGTTATGTACTACTGTAGAATATATTCGTAATGTACTACTGTAGAATGTATTCGTTATGTACAACTGTAGAATATATTCGTTATGTACTACTGTAGAATGTATTCGTTATGTACTACTGTAGAATATATTCGTTATGTACTACTGTAGAATATATTCGTTATGTACTACTGTAGAATATATTCGTTATGTACTACTGTAGAATGTATTCGTTATGTACTACTGCAGAATATATTCGTTATGTACTACTGTGGAATATATTCGTTATGTACTACTGTAGAATGTATTCGTTATGTACTACTGTAGAATGTATTCGTTATGTACTACTGTAGAATAAGAATATATTCCTTATGTACTACTGTAGAATATATTCGTTATGTACTACTGTAGAATATATTCGTTATGTACTACTGTAGAATGTATTCGTTATGTACTACTGTAGAATGTATTCGTTATGTACTACTGTAGAATGTATTCGTTATGTACTACTGTAGAATATATTCGTTATGTACTACTGTAGAATATATTCGTTATTTACTACTGTAGAATATATTCGTTATGTACTACTGTAGAATATATTCGTTATGTCCTACTGTAGAATATATTCGTTATGTCCTACTGTAGAAGGTATTCGTTATGTCCTACTGTAGAATATATTCGTTATGTACTACTGTAGAATATATTCGTTATGTACTACTGTAGAATATATTCGTTATGTACTACTGTAGAATGCATTCGTTATGTACTACTGTAGAATGTATTCGTTATGTACTACTGTAGAATGTATTCGTTATGTACTACTGTAGTAGTATATTCGTTATGTACTACTGTAGAATATATTCGTTATGTACTACTGTAGAATGTATTCGTTGTGTACTACTGTAGAATGTATTCGTTATGTACTACTGTAGAATGTATTCGTTGTGTACTACTGTAGAATGTATTCGTTATGTACTACTGTAGAATGTATTCGTTATGTACTACTGTAGAATATATTCGTTATGTACTACTGTAGAATATATTCGTTATGTACTACTGTAGAATATATTCGTTATGTACTACTGTAGAATGTATTCGTTATGTACTACTGTAGAATATATTCGTTATGTACTACTGTAGAATATATTCGTTATGTACTACTGTAGAATATATTCGTAATGTACTACTGTAGAATGTATTCGTTATGTACAACTGTAGAATATATTCGTTATGTACTACTTTAGAATGTATTCGTTATGTACTACTGTAGAATATATTCGTTATGTACTACTGTAGAATATATTCGTTATGTACTACTGTAGAATATATTCGTTATGTACTACTGTAGAATGTATTCGTTATGTACTACTGTAGAATATGTCCGTTATGTACTACTGTAGAATGTATTCGTTATGTACTACTGTAGAATATATTCGTTATGTACTACTGTAGAATGTATTCGTTATGTACTACTGCAGAATATATTCGTTATGTACTACTGTGGAATATATTCGTTATGTACTACTGTAGAATGTATTCGTTATGTACTACTGTAGAATGTATTCGTTATGTACTACTGTAGAATAAGAATATATTCCTTATGTACTACTGTAGAATATATTCGTTATGTACTACTGTAGAATATATTCGTTATGTACTACTGTAGAATGTATTCGTTATGTACTACTGTAGAATGTATTCGTTATGTACTACTGTAGAATATATTCGTTATGTACTACTGTAGAATATATTCGTTATGTACTACTGTAGAATATATTCGTTATGTCCTACTGTAGAAGGTATTCGTTATGTCCTACTGTAGAATATATTCGTTATGTACTACTGTAGAATATATTCGTTATGTACTACTGTAGAATATATTCGTTATGTACTACTGTAGAATGCATTCGTTATGTACTACTGTAGAATGTATTCGTTATGTACTACTGTAGAATGTATTCGTTATGTACTACTGTAGTAGTATATTCGTTATGTACTACTGTAGAATATATTCGTTATGTACTACTGTAGAATGTATTCGTTATGTACTACTGTAGAATGTATTCGTTATGTACTTCTGTAGAATAAGAATATATTCGTTATGTACTACTGTAGAATGTATTCGTTATGTACTACTGTAGAATATATTCGTTATGTACTACTGTAGAATGCATTCGTTATGTACTACTGTAGAATGTATTCGTTATGTACTACTGTAGAATGTATTCGTTATGTACTACTGTAGTAGTATATTCGTTATGTACTACTGTAGAATATATTCGTTATGTACTACTGTAGAATGTATTCGTTATGTACTAATGTAGAATGTATTCGTTATGTACTACTGTAGAATAAGTATATATTCGTTATGTACTACTGTAGAAGATATTCGTTATGTACTACTGTAGAATATATTCGTTATGTACTACTGTAGAATATATTCGTTATGTACTACTGTAGAATGTATTCGTTATGTACTACTGTAGAATGTATTCGTTATGTACTACTGTAGAATAAGAATATATTCGTTATGTACTACTGTAGAATGTATTCGTTATGTACTACTGTAGAATATATTCGTTATGTACTACTGTAGAATGCATTCGTTATGTACTACTGTAGAATGTATTCGTTATGTACTACTGTAGAATGTATTCGTTATGTACTACTGTAGTAGTATATTCGTTATGTACTACTGTAGAATATATTCGTTATGTACTACTGTAGAATGTATTCGTTATGTACTAATGTAGAATGTATTCGTTATGTACTACTGTAGAATAAGTATATATTCGTTATGTACTACTGTAGAAGATATTCGTTATGTACTACTGTAGAATATATTCGTTATGTACTACTGTAGAATATATTCGTTATGTACTACTGTAGAATGTATTCGTTATGTACTACTGTAGAATATATTCGTTATGTACTACTGTAGAATATATTCGTTATGTACTACTGTAGAATATATTCGTTATGTATTACTGTTTGTTTGTTTGTTTGATTAGGATTTTTAACGTAGCATGATGGAACCTACGACCTCCCGCTTCCGGGGCGGACGCTCTAACCACTAGGCCACCGGAGCGGTTATATGTATTACTGTAGAATGTATTCGTTATGTACTACTGTAGAATGTATTCGTTATGTACTACTGTAGAATATATTCGTTATGTACTACTGTAGAATATATTCGTTATGTACTACTGTAGAATATATTCGTTATGTACTACTGTAGAATATATTCGTTATGTATTACTGTTTGTTTGTTTGTTTGTTTGATTAGGATTTTTAACGTAGCATGATCGAACCTACGACCTCCCGCTTCCGGGGCGGACGCTCTAACCACTAGGCCACTGGAGCGGTTATATGTATTACTGTAGAATGTATTCGTTATGTACTACTGTAGAATGTATTCGTTATGTACTACTGTAGAATATATTCGTTATGTACTACTGTAGAATATATTCGTTATGTACTACTGTAGAATATATTCGTTATGACCTAGGGCATGGCCCTGACTTAAATCCCAAATCACTTAATCAATTTTGCCGGCCATGAGGATCTGTTCATGAATACTATAAAGCTCGCAGAAACAAATCAAAACCACATAAACCTGTTGCTGCGCACAAATATAAAAACATAGTACAAGATAAATAAATGAAACAATAAGCTTACCATAATAGTGCTTACAGTGTCACATTTAAAACAGCTCGCACGGCAGCTAGTAATATATAATTTAAATTGTATGAGACAAGCAGAAATAGTTGAATTAATGAGACCCATATATCTCTGAATCCATCATTATCGGTTGTCATAGAGTAGCAACTAATGAAACACTAATTACAAATAAGACATTGGTAAAACACTTAATATAGGTGGCATGTGATTATAATATTCAAATACCAAGAGGTACAAGAAAAGCCAAGAAACCCGAGGTATGAGGTATAAATTTTCAAAGCAGTATCAGAACTACTATGTCCACCCAAAGGTCTGTATTTTGCACACAGTCAGACTTGATAGCAACCAAGATTTAGTATGATCGACATAGAGAAGATATAATCCGATACAAGGAAATAACTTCGCTAAGCATTGAAATAGCAGAATAACCCCATCGCTAAGCATTGAAATAGCAGAATAACCCCATATCAAGTACACCTG
This sequence comes from Unio delphinus, assembly GCA_029339505.1. Taxonomy (NCBI): domain Eukaryota; kingdom Metazoa; phylum Mollusca; class Bivalvia; order Unionida; family Unionidae; genus Unio; species Unio delphinus. The sequence continues at coordinate 2,032,613 of JAQISU010000156.1, read as the reverse complement.
CAGTTGTTTTATTTGTTGTACACTGTCAGAATCTGGCGTGTCATGATCGTTATTCGTATAATATTGCACAAGCGCACTTGTCAAAAGGTATTGCACAACATATAAAAACAACACTCTAACCCACTTCCCTCTGATACTCGCTATCTAGGAGATGACCGCCCACGGTATAATTGCCCGGTTCGAGTATAAAATGTATAAAGTAAACTGAGCTAATATATTGAACAAAAAAACTACGAGCCCCCGTAAAGAGAAATAAACAATTTACTCAAATACATACACAGTGTAATTTCCTTTCATTCGGAATACATGTGGTTTTAGAATTAACTCTCACCGAATTACAAATAGATTGAATATAGAATTAAAGAAATTTATCCGTTCTATTACTGATAGTTAACTTCAACAGAGAGTCAAGAGTTCAATCAAATTCATCCGCGTTGTTCGATTTTCATGACCTGTTATCGTCGAACTGTGTTCTCTGCTCACTCAAATGTTGACACAGAGGTTCCTGTCTCTCGAGATACTTTTCCCTCGTGGATGTTGCGCTCGAACTCAGACTTGACCTCTGTATCGATGTATGTCCCTCGCAACTTCTACTTCACAATATTCTTTTCCCGTCTTGTACTTCCTTGTACTTTCTGTACTGCACGTCTCTCCAAATAAACACTATTTTCCTCCTTCCTTTCAAAAGAAAAGTAAAAAAATCTAAGTCTCTTGTTACACGGTAATAGCTGAGACTGTCCGTTTTGCTGGCTCGAACAATCAGATATTACTATCAGTGATAACAATGTTTACGGCTAGTAATTAACTACACATGTCTTCAGATCAATACAGCTAAACTACTTGTTACTTTAGTTTGCCTTGACCTAATACATTATACCCTGTCGCTAAATTATCTACGACATCAAAATTCGGTGAATTCACATGTATTCCTGTAATTCATTAATTAAAGTAAGACATTAAATTCTTAGAACGCAATCAATATTCAAACAATATGATAAATTCAAGAATTAACGTAACACTTTCCTATCATAACTCCACATAGTGTTTTTACGACATCAATTAACACTACGTCATTCTTAATTACGAATTAAGGTAAGAATTCTAATTCATAATTCAAAAGCACATTACTAAATTGATGTAAAAAATGAAATTAATCATATAAATGTATCAACAAATCATGTAGATCTGTAACGAAGAAACACTATATTACTTACATAACAATAAACATTGATTTGAGACAAATACCTCGTGTTTTTGGTGCGTCTCTCAACCGTTGGTTTTTGGCGGTTTTTCGATTTCACTCAAATCACATCCGGAGCCTTTCTTTCAAAATAATTCTACATGGCCATTCTCACAATAGCGAATTCAGAAGACTGAAGTAAATTTCAGCTAGTAGGATATTATATTCTATAGGTTTCTCGTGTAAAACACACACCTTATTCAACAGTGACCAATCAGACCAAATATATTTTCTCGCGCTTTCCTTTAAAAGTCTCTTACTTCAGCGTGTCAAGATGACACGCTTTGGGTTTAAGTAACAATTCTCTGTTCCTTATCAAACATGACACTTTCGTGATAAAATGAAACTGACCCCTGTATAAACAACATGTTAATTAGTACGGTGTCGACTAGCGTTTCCAGGCGCCCCCATCCTGCACGATGTGTCGTAAATCTAGCAAATGGCTACCTGGCTAGAATTAATAGTTATTTAATAGATTCGACCGAAAATTTTGCACTTCACATACACCTTGATGTGTTCGTGAAGTGATGATGCTCAGTGTCGTAGTTTCAGATGTTCACTAACAGAGCAATTCTATGCCGAGCACAGATCTTCAGACTAATTTATCTGCAGCAATTTCACTATGAATAACTTCTTGTACCTGATTTATAATTTAACATTCTATAATTATCTAGTTTTCAGTCATTAAACTGCTTGATTTTATTTTTAACACCGATCGCTGTACTGATCCAATAAATTCAGTCTTTAAATTCATTTATGTTTGGAACAGATCATCGTGCTGATCCCATTAACTCAATATTTTCTCTCAATGATTTTTTTACAAAGATCACTGTATTGATCCAACTACTCAGTCTTTAAATTCATTGATTTATTTACACATATAACAAACCTGATTGCAGCAAATCAGTCGTTAAAAACATAAACTTTTGAAACAGATCATTTTATTGATGCCAACAATTCAGTCTTTAAGTTCGCTGATTTGTTTTACAGATCGCTGTACTGATCCCATTAACTCAGTCTTTAAAATCATTGATTTATTAAACAGATCGCTGTACTGATCCCGTACTAACATGTACTGATCCCATGTACAGACTCCAGTCCAACATACATATCTGGCTTCACCCATATGTATACATCAGCAAAATACTTACGCTTTTCTTCTGACACTCGTATACTCATCGTTCCCACTGTGCAAACGAAGTCATATGGACAATGTTCTTTGGCATAGCAGGGCCTGGCTATGTGGAACTAATTGCCCATTGAAATTAGACACAAAGACACAATGGTCGCTATTAAGAGTGCTCTTAAAATCTACCTGTTTGACTGCAGGGACAAACTTAGAGACCTAATAATGTTCTATATTTTATATGTTTCAGCATGTGTTTATGTTTTCCAGTTTTATTATTATTATTATTATTATTATTATTATTATTATTATTATTATTATCAACTCAGTCTTTAAGTGCATTAATATTGTCCATCCACTCCGGTGTCCATGTGATTAGAGTGTCCTCCGCGGAAGCGGGTGGTCGTGGATTCGATCCTCGGCCGAGTCATGCTGATAACGCGAGTACCTGATAAAGCGGACTGCAAATAATGCACCAAGAAACTACAAACAAAAACCAACACGGAAATCTCCAATCCTCAACCCTACATTATATGGACCATGCTGACTGGACTCTCTGTGATCTCCAGTCAATCAGCGATGTTCGAAAAACTTCAGTCATCAATGACGAACTAGCAAGACGGAAGTCGACATCGCCGCGCTACTGGGACAAGTCTACTAGATTCCATGTCCCTCAGAGAAGGGATTTTACACGTTATACTGGCACGGAAAGGGTGCAAACGAAGCCAGAGTCATTGATATTGAATTCGGCGGCAGAATCTCTCTGCTTAGGATGATAGGACCCTGCCAACAAGGAAACGGAAAAGACTGTTATCTCTGTCTCAATACCATAACCAGGCCTGTCAACCTGATCAGCGTTCACGCTCCCACACGTGGTGCCCCCGAAGATACTAAGGATGAGTTCTACCATGAATTAAACTCGCTCATCGACCAAATTCCCAATGAAGACAACTTGATATACCTGGAATACTTCAACGCCATGGTGAGTGCTGACCATGACTCTTGGCCTTCCTCTCTTGATAAGTTTGGCATTGGGAAGATGAATGTGAATGGGCAGCGACAACTAGAGATAAGCTTGTACTACGACCTCGGCATCACCAATCCATCCCTTCAGACACAGCCACAATATAAATTGTCTTAAGGGCATCCCAGGTCCAAACACTGGCACAAACTGGACTTGATCATTACGAGACGGTCTACACTAAAGAGTGTGCTTATTATCCGTACTTTCTACAGCGCCGACTGCAAAACTCACAACTCGCTGGTATACCGTGAAATGAATCAGCAGCAAAAAGAGATACACTGGTCTAGGCAGGAGGGTAAACCACTCATTGACGTGGGTAATACATCATATCCAGACAAGGCTGAGGAATTTACTTGTGCCCCCTCTAAGACGTTTGATTCAAAACCTCCCAACGGCAGTGTCAAAGGGAGGTGTGATCACATCATCAGAGAAAGTGTATACAGCACAGTCACACGGATCTTTGAAAAGAAGCAGTTAAAGAACAACGACTGGTTTGAGGCTACATCCGCCAAACTCATGCCAACGGCGATAGAAAAGCGACGCAGTGCTCACCTGGAATACAAGCGATCGAACTGCCACAGGACTTTAAAGATATACAGGTCTACTAGAAGCAAATTACAGTGGTTAGACTCAAAAAATCTTCCACAGGCGATTTCATCCACGTTAAAGGCAAGCAGAAGAAGCATTCGGTGGAGTACTACTCCGCACTGTAATCCAGAGAAAACCACATGACCAACGTTGTCCTCAACACCATTGAAACCATCAGATCATGGCCGAAATGGACGAGGAACCTACTGTGACAGAACTAAAGGAGGCTTTAGAGAAACTGTTCTTAGGTAAAGCCCCAAGGAAGGATGGCATCCTAGCCAAAGTCATAAAGTGCTCCTTTAGCGTGCTGCTCACACATCGTCACAACCTCCTCTGTCAGTGCTGGGATGAGGGTGCAGTGCCTCAGGACATGAGAAAAACCAACATTTTAACACTGTACTACACTAAAGACGACAGAAGTGACTGCTATAACTACAAGGGCATATCACAGCATCGTGGATAAAGTCTTTGTACGCATCGTCATGAACAAACTGTAGACGACTGTTGACAAGAGTGTATCCAGAGTCCAAGTGCGGGTTCTGTGCAGAGATGTACACAATCGACATGATCTTCTGCGTCAGGCACCAGCAGGAGAGATACAGTGAAAAACACAAACCCCTCTTCCTGGCCTTTTATTTGCCTCACAAAGGCGTTCGATCTGGTCACAATCCTGGCGAAGATTGGATTCCCTCCAAAGCTGCTAAGCATGACCCAGTACTGTCACGATGACATCAATGGCACGGTGCAGTACGATGTCTTAATGTCCGACTCCTTTAACATTCCAGCGGATAGAAACAGGTTTGCCTCCTAACCCCGGCGCTCTTTGGAATCTTTTTCTCTGTCCTGCCCAAGCATGCCTTTGTCACGTCACAAAAGTGATCTACCTACACACGCGATCAAAAGGTAAAATTATCAAACTGGCATTACTAAATGCAAATAGCAAAGTGCGTGAAGCAACCATCCGGGAAGTGCTCTTCGCAGACGATGCTGCTCTAACTACTCAAACAAAAGTTAAATTACACTAATTGACCGCTTTGCTAAAGAATGAGGTGAGTTTGGACTGACCATCAGCTTAAAGAAAGCGAAAGTGATGCCTCTGAACGTGGACCCCAATGTATCATCATCAACAACTACGAACTTGAGGTAGTCAGTTAGTTCACGTACCTCGACTCTACCTTCACCAACAACCTATCATTCGGTGATGATTTCAACCGGCAGATTGGAAAGGCATCCACAACTCTCCCCCCCCTCTCTCTCTCTCTCTCTCTCTCTCTCTTTCTCTCTCTCTCTCTCTCTCTCTCTCTCTCTCTCTCTCTCTCTCTCTCTCTCTCTCTCTCTCTCTCTCTCTATTGTCGTAAAGAGTGTGGAACAACAGTATTCTCACCCTGGACACTAAGATCGTGCCTGTGTGCTAAACTCTCTTGTACACCTGGACTCTGACGCGTACTCGGGATCACTTGGAGCGACCGAGTAACAAACAACGAGATGCTTGAACGTGCCAAGATTCTCAGCACGGTCACACTCTGCCGCCAACGTCGCATCAGAGCCATGTACGTCGGATGGATAATGGATGGATTCCCAAATACCTTTATTAGGAACTTGCCTCTGGCAAAAGGTCGATCGGACGGCCACATATCCACTTCATGGATGTCTGCAAGCGCGACGTGAAAGCCCTTGAAATAGATGTCAATACCTGTAAAGAGCTTGCTCTAGACCCGCCCAGCTGGAGACGTGATCTCATCCTTGATTTGAAATCCGGCGAGGACAAACTACGCGTTCTAGCTGATGAAAATCAATCTCGGAGGACGAAGACGCAGCTCCAACACAAGCCAGACTCTACTTTCAAGTGCAGCAAGTACTGCCACTCCCGTATTGGGCTACATAGTCACTACACTGCTCAATCACCAACAGGGACATCTCACATGGGCACACTTCCATCGTCTCACAAGATTAACGGATGCCACTATATATTGTCTTCAATGTTGATCCATCAATATGTTTTGTTTTATTACAATCAATTTGGTATTGTTGACTATTCCATTTAGTTATTGTTGTATTATTACATTTAGTTATTGTTGTATTATTACAATTAATTTGGTATTGTTGACTATTACATTTAGTTATTGTTGTTTTATTACAATTAATTTGGTATTGTTGACTATTACATTTAGTTATTGCTGTATTATTACATTTAGCTATTGTTGTATTATTACAATTAATTTGGTAGTGTTGTCTATTACATTTAGTTATTGTTGTATTATTACATTCAGTTATTGTTGTATTATTACATTTAGTTATTGTTGTATTATTACATTTAGTTATTGTTGTATTATTACATTTAGTTATTGTTGTATTATTACATTTAGTTATTGTTGTATTATTACATTTAGTTATTGTTGTATTATTACATTTAGTTGTTGTTGTAATTCGTTCCAGTTAGGAGCAATATAATTTTTATTTCTGTTTAAGTTGTTGCGCATCATTGAGTTAATTCTCTTGTTGGAATCGATCCGCACGTCCGCACGAGTTTGGTGTCAAAGTTAATAATTTGTCAATCAATGTTTAAATAAATATTTTGTTAACGTTAGTGCTTTCGGACACCAACCTGGATCATCATGTTAATGTCCATTCAACAAAAGGCGGGATTAGTTGCAATACTACAGTTTCTTTGCATTTTTGTGTAATTTATATGTAATATTCTTAATTTACTTGGTGGTCAAATAAATGGTCAGTCGTAGGAAAATACTTCCTACCTAGTTACTTATTTATATCTGATTCTTTGATTCGGAGTCATTTCTTCACTGCTGTTAATACATTGGAATCACCGAGGCATTAATATCTGGAACAATACCGCCAGTTGTAGCCACATTGGCTAGAGTGTATTACTTCAACGATGTACAACTTAGGTACAAATAAATGGTCAGGCGTAGATTCCAAAGTACTTCCTAACTAGTTGCTTCTTTATATCTGATACTTTGATTCGGAGTCATTTCTTCACTGCTGTTAATACATTGGAACCACCGAGGCATTAATATCTGGAGCAATACTGCCAGTTGTTGCCACATTGGCTAGAGTGTATTACTTCCACGATGTACAACTTAGTCAAGAGCCATACTGCTGCATGGCAATTCCTGGTGATAATGAGCTGAACTGTCGCACATTTCTTGTTGAGCATCATGCTTCCGTCATTGTTAGAATCGGGTAATGTGAATGCCAGTAATGGCAGTATGTCATAATATCGTGCCAAATTTTGCTTTTTGCTTGTAAGGCTGGCTGCCTTCCTTCTTAATAATAATAATAATGAGGACTTTGTATAGCGCATAATCTTTAAAAGCTCTAAGCGCTTTACACCATCAATAATTATATGACTACACTACAGAACAACAAATGACAAAAACAATGAATTTGGAAAACATTAAAACATGCTGAAAATATATAAGATACAAAACATGATTAGGTCGCTAAGTTTGACCCTGAAGTCGAAACAGGTGAGTCTTGAGATCACTCTTAAAAGGGACCTTCCTTCGGTATTATCGTGATTATAGGGTCGATTTTACACTGCAATGCCAAGGGACATTCGCTACATACAGTGACCTCAAAACACTATATCACAAATGTACATGTGCCATGTGTTTGCATCCAACAAAAACCATTATGGGAAGTAGGTCATGTGGACATATTCATCAGACTGACTAATTACCCAGTATCTAGTGGCAAAAGTCAGAGTGCAGTATTTATGGGACCCCATGATGAAAAGGATTAATTGTGTAGTTCATCTCAGGTCGGAGCCGGATAAATGGGCATAATTCAAGTGGTTTCTATTCAAATCTAAAGATGTTGATTGGTTACATATCTCAATGTACAATATTTGTGATAGGAACTAATATTTCTTAAAACTCGATAATGTAGAATGGATTGTTTCTTTATCTGGAGACGCCTTTTATTGTCTATATCATGGTAAATATGGTGGAGTCGTACAGGTGAAATCAAGTTTATAATCGAGATACGACTTACCCAGGGATATAGTTGCAAAATAGTTCCATGTAGCAGCAGAGGGGGCGAATCCGACAACTTTGTAGAAGTGTCTATTTGTCAAACTAACATTTCCTACAATACCAAAACATAATGGACACCTCTAATTGAGGTCACACCCCGTGGTTTTATCCAAATATTTTATCAAGACCGATTAGGCATCGTGCTCGAGGATCGTGTAAATGTATTGTTCTAAATCCGTGTGGGGTTGACTGAGAATGACTAAAGAAATTTCTACATTTATTTCTTTCCATATTTCGCTGCACCAGGTCTGATGAATATTTCTTAATGTATGTGTATCAACTCCATTTAACACAGCAAGAATATTACATTGATCTCTGATTACTTTTAGAATTTGTGTATATCACTGAGTTACATAAATCACATACTATTTTTATGTCTACCTCTGGAGAATATTCTAGCTGGATTTGATCGTTTATACAGCATTACATCATCCTACACGGCTAAATTGTTAATAGATCCATCAAAGGAATCAACGCTCGGCTCTTCACTGATATCAGTGATAAACTCGATAACATCATCACCGCGCTCATCCAAAGATTATGCTATATATCCATTTATAGCAGTTCTCTCTACCTACATGTCCATGTTGAGGCTAAAAGTTTCTCTATATTAAAAACCCGAAAACGCAAAACTAGTTCGATCAGTAAGTTTATCATACTCTTTAATCATATTAACTTCAGTAAATTTATTACGTAATTCTTTTTTCATCGGATTTTTTCGGAGCAGTTTGAGGTCTTGCCGGTTGAGGTCTTGCCATTTGAGTACTTGACCAGGAAGATTTGTAAAAGTCTAGATGTTTCTCTTTTTGCTATCTTTTCAAGTTTAAGACTTTTTTCCTTCTTCTCCTTTTTTTTCCATATATAGCTTCTTTAAGTAGTTACAGTAATAGGTTTGAACAATTGTTGAGAACCTGCGGCAACATCAACTTGAGATTCTTGTCTTTCTTGTCATTTTTGTCCGACAGAATCACGAACGGGTATAATTTTCTTAATCGCTACTAGTCTTTCACATCCAACGGGTAGTTAATGATTCTCCTACTATTATTTGTATTGATATGATTTAATTCGTAGCAGCAGAAGGTGTGTGACCTCAATTAGAGGTGTCCATTATATTTTTTCTTCGGAATTGTAGGAAGTTTTAGTTTGACAAATTGACACCTCTGCAAAATTGTTGCATTCGCTCCCTCTGCTGCTCATGTGTTTGGTGTTTGAGTGGTGATTTGTATTTTATGATATTTAAGTACTGGTGCTAAGTCATTGAAATCAAACCAGGAGAAAACTTGCATTTATGAGGTTGCCATGCAACTGTGAAATTGATATACTTTGTCAATGTTTCTTTATTTATCTAAAATAAAATTACCTGACATTCATTTTTATGTTGGATTTGTTTTCCTACAGAACACTAGAAATGGCGTATTGTTGCTATCACGTGACTGTCTGACTTCTGATGTCATTAACATGTAGGTAACGAGATTTGTATAGTCACGTATCAAAGAATGCAAATGGCTAGGTCAGGTCAAATTTCAGCAACGATGTACTGTCGTCTCGTCTATCAGTGGATTAAAGGCGTAACGAATGATATTCTCAAGATTATTGAGAAAAAAAATCATATTCCTATCGATTTCATGCAGGTATATATCGATGAAAGATCGTTGAAGTTTGCTGGACCGTCAAGTAAGCGGCTACCCCATACCGAAACCAAATGGTGTCGGCGAATTCCAACTTTTCGATAGGAAATGCGCTCTGACCCTACACCCAACATAAATGTCCAAATATCAAAAATGGGGTTGCAAGGGTCAGAGGAAACTCGGACTAGGTACACCATTGCCTTGAATTCGACCGCTCCGATGACCTAGTAGTTAGATCGTCTGCCTCTGATGCGGGAGTTCGTGGGTTTTATCCCCGGATGAATCATACCAAAGACTTACAAAAATGGTACTAACAACTATCTCGCTTGATGCTCAGCATTAAGATATTAGTGTTAGGTCTGGTCGGCCGGAGTCAGGATAATGTGACTGGGTGGGACATAATGGTACGTGTCTGCGGCATGAAGCCACCGTGCTATATACATCACTATAAGCTGCCATACTGCAGATATCGTACCGATATTACTGACATATTTTTAATGCTACGTTAAAATCTTAATGACACACACACACACACAAACGCGCCCGCGCGCACGCACGCACACACACAGACACATACACACATGCATACCTTGAATTTGGTCTGTTATTTAGAAAATACAGATATGCCTAACATAAATTCATTTAAAAAAGCCAACAAAAATACAAACTAATTGCATGTATGCATAACACTTTTCCATTGTTTACCAGTTTTGCATTTTTTAAAGACATTACTGCAAGGAAGCTTAAATATGCATGGAAAATTTCATATTTACATTTAAAAAAGAATTAATATGCTAATAGTTGATTTACCTCTTAGGAAAGTAGATGGTAACTCATATCGTGTATACTCTCTCTCTCTCTCTCTCTCTCTCTCTCTCTCTCTCTCTCTCTCTCTCTCTCTCTTCTACCGATAGATTAGCAAACTAAATTAAATATCACCATTTCTGCACAAAAACACTGTATTTATGACTGGCAAAGGTAGTACGTCAAGAACTGCTAAGCATAATGGGAAATCGTTACGCACAATGATTTCTTTAACTACGTACACTTAAACGCATGTGTCCATGTTTAATCTCTGACAGAAAAGTTACTTACAATTTATCGCCTGTGGCGAAAAATTTAGATTGAAGTATGTCAGATTACTTTTGGAGTATTTTCTTTTGCACGCTGAAGTAAGAATATTTCAATGCGTGTGTTCGTCTGAGATAGTTTATTAACGTGCGTGTGTTAAATGTTGTTGTTGAAGGGTTTAACGTCCGTTTTCAGCACACGGTAGGCCAGTATGAATGGTGGAGGAAGAACCCAGGAAAACCCCCAGAAAGAACCACCATCCCACGAGAAGCTACTGGCAAGCTTTGTCACATACCCTCATTGACCGAATCTGAGACTCGAACTCACGCAGAGGTGAGATGGCAGTGATCAGTAACGGTGAGCGCTTTAGACCACTCAGGGCCCCTCGTGTTGAATGAATTGACAAGCTAAGTGACCGACTTTCATGGAAACTAGATGTGCTAAATTACCATGACATGTGTGTGAAAAAAAATACTTTAATCTCTCAGGCATATGTCAAAGAATTGTAATCGAGAGGCTCATCACTTGCACGAGTTTATCAGCATAATACGGCTTTTCGGCTCATCACTTGCACGAGTTTATCAGCATAATACGGCTTTTCGGCTCATCACTTGCACGAGTTTATCAGCATAATACGGCTTTTCGGCTCATCACTTGCACGAGTTTATCAGCATAATACGGCTTTTCGGCTCACCACTTGCACGAGATTATCAGCATAATACGGCTTTTATGCTCATCACTTGCACGAGTTTATCAGCATAATAGGGCTTTTATGCTCATCACTTGCACGAATTTATCAGCATAATACGGCTTTTAAGCTCATCACTTGCACGAATTTATCAGCATAATACGGCTTTTAGGCTCATCACTTACACGAATTTATCAGCATAATACGGCTTTTAGGCTCATCACTTACACGAATTTATCAGCATAATACGGCTTTTAAGCTCATCACTTGCACGAGTTTATCAGCATAATACGGCTTTTAAGCTCATCACTTACACGAGTTTATCAGCATAATACGGCTTTTAGGCTCATCACTTACACGAGTTTATCAGCATAATCCGGCTTTTCGCTTCATAGTTGCACATATGTGACGGGTTATACAAGAACGCGAAAATTTATTCGTGACAAACAATACAATTTTTTTAACGCATAAAGACATTTGCACGCTGAGAACTTTTATTGGATAATTAATGTAGAATTATTATTATTTTGATTGTTTTCGCACAATATAATTATTTATTATACAATCGCTTCTTCTTCTGCTTTTCTTCTTCTTTTTCTTTTTCTTCTTCTTCTACTTCTTCTTCTTCTTCTTCTTCTTCTTCTTCTTCTTCTTCTTCTTCTTCTTCTTATTATTATTATTATCATCTCGACTGTTTATAGTAGTAGTAATATTGCCAAAAAAAGAACAAGAAAATAAAAATAAAAATAAAAATAAACAGAAAGAAAGAAAGAAAGAAAGAAAGAAAGAAAGAAAGAAAGAAGGAAAGAAAGAAAGAAATGAGGAGGAAGGGGAGGATGCCATACTAATGGGATTAGTGTTGGTTATGGTGAATGACGAAATAAAACCAGTTGTAACCTATCATGAAAATATGCTGTTTTGTTTTCTCTAAATAACAACCTGCAAAACAGAACTCGATAATATTATATAATAGCAATATGGACTTCATTAAGGTTGTAATACGGACATGATACTACAATTTAAATTTGTAATACGGACTCGATAATACTATATAATAGCAATATGGACTCCATTAGGTTGTAATACAGACTTGATAATACAAATTAAATTTGTAATACGGACTCGATAATACAAATTAAGTTTGTTATACGGACACGATAATACAAATTAAGTTTGTTATACGGACACGATCATACAAATTAAGTTTGTAATACGGACTTGATAATACTAGATAATATGAATATGGAATCCATTAAGGTTATCATACGGACTCTATAATACAAATTAAATTTGTAATACGGACTAAATAATACAAAATCAATTTGTAATACAAACTAAATAATACAAATTCGATTTTTAATACGGACTAAATACTAAGAACTAAGTGTTTGTGATACAAACTCGATAATAAAGGGGAAAAAATTTCTTTCGAGTAAAATGAACTTATTGGAGTGTAAACTTCATAAAACCTGAGTACAAGTGGCGCGATAATTTTAATTGTAGTTATGTAACGCATGGCTCCACCGCCGACAGATTAGATTTAGAAATTCACCTAACAGTGAAAAGATCCATGTTAGATTAAAATCATTACAGCCTTCTTAGTCTTCTTCAGTTCTTATTTCACCTTTTTAATGCAAATTTAAGAAGAAACTATATGCCACACAGATACCGGAAAGAACCTAGTATGTTCGGTGGTTGCGGTGCTAGGGCTGTCGGAGAGGGGATACAGAGAATTACCTCAAAGCATCAAGCGAAAATGACGCAGTCGGAAGATTTTGTGCTGCCTAAATATTTGACCTCACCTTATTGTAACTGGGGCAATTCAATGTATGTGAATGCGAGATGGATTAAGTTTGGAAACTGATATAAAAGGTGTTCTGTATGGCAATATTGAGGCGCCACTAAAGAATATTTCCCCCGGCGCCTCGGTAGAGTTCGGTAAACAATATATCATGATACATACAATTTTATTTTCAATGAGATTTAAGAATTCACGTAATATCGAGAAGTCATTTTGTCCTATCATTTCTTCATTAGCAGCGGGGGGGGGGGGGGGGGGGGGGGGGGCGAATCGGACAACTGTTTCCGACAAAATCACTTTAAGCCCTCAAAACGGAAAATAGAGTCTTCCTGTGAATCTCATATTTTAACCACAAAAAAAAGTCTCCATTTGGCAAACGGAGACTTAACGATTTTTCAATCATCGGTGTCGCAACGATGTTGTCATCGCCCCCCCCCCCCCCTGCTGCTACAGGTTAACAAAAATCATAAATGATTTTTCACAAGGGTTTTTACGATTTCAGCCAAATATTTGATCGAGTCCGATACGATATCGTGTTCGAGGATCATGTAAATTTATTGTTATAAATCCATGCGGGGTTGACTGAGAGTAACTAAAGAAATTTCTAAATTGATTGAAGTCCATATCAGAGCACCATGTCTGCCAAATATTTCGTAACGTATGTGTATCAACGCCGTTGAATACAGCAAGAATATTACAGTTATCTCTGATCACTTTTGGAATCTGAGTGTAGCGTTGAGTGACATATATCACGTCGGTGTTTTTATGCCTGCCTCGGGAAAATATTCTAGCTGGGTTTTTTTGATTGTCTAACATCACATCGTCGTATACGACTAAATTGTTAATGATCCCATCAAGGTCATCCACGAATGGTGCCCCGTCAATATCAGTTATAAAATCAATGACGTTCTCACCTTTAATTTCTGATGCATTCTTGTTAAAATCCTTTAACTCTTCATAGCATCGTTGATCATCTACGCTAGGAGCAACTAAATACAACTTATCCCACTTCATCCATCTCATTATTAAATTGAGCAACAATTGCGTCTTGCCGGATCCACATGGCCCGATTATAATTGCGCGGATAGAGTTTGGTAGCGCTGCATGATGCTTAACTGATTCTCTTGTTTTAGTCGCTGAAAAATCAATTATATTCATATCTCTATACATAAATTATGGATCTATATTGTGTGAAGTGTAAAACGCGTACTGGCACAAATGATGTGACGACGATTACAACTAGCAATAACAGATCTGCACTTACTGATAGATGTGCAACATGTGGTATAAAAAAGTTTAGATTTGTTTCTATGAAATCCGGAGATGTTTTTTAAAAAAACGAGGAGGTGATATCGTAGCCAAGTTAGTAAAACTCCCTGGAACGCCGTGGGCAAAGTATCCAGGAGAAAAGCATCTTCCAGGATATAGCTACTGTGGCCCAGGAACACAATTAGATATCAGACTTGATGATCAAAATCAGCCCCGACCCGGCGAGTATCCGATAAACGCTTTTGATAAGGCGTGTCATGCTCATGATGTTGCTAATATAAGCAGCAATTTGCAACACAGGCATCTCGCGGATGTGAAATTAATTCATGCGTTAAATGCTATTCCTGATAAATCTTTCAAAGAAAAGTTGGCTTCGTGGTTGGTTAAATCAGCTATGAAAGGCAAATTGATGATGGGCGCTGGTAATTAATAATATGGAATCTATTTATTATTCTCCGAGGGGATACTGGAGGGGTAACGCTGCAATCAATAAACTCGCCAACGCCGCAAAAGTGAAAAAGGCCACTGCGGCTAATTGGTTATCCAAACAGGCTATATGGCAAATTTATCTACCGCGTCCTAAACAAATCAATTTCTCGCATTTTGATGTTACCGGACCCAATGAAGTTCATCAAGCTGATTTATTGTTTTTACCACATGACAACGGTTACAAATACGCGCTAACCGTAGTTGACGTTGCGAGTCGATACAAACAAGCGGAACCGCTAAAAACAAAATCATCACCTGAAGTTGCTTCTGCATTTGAAAGGATTTATCGACGAGGCCCACTACGCTGGCCAAATCTGTTACAAGTTGATCAAGGCAAGGAATTTCAGGGTGTGGTTGCATCTACAATGAAACATCACAATGCCACCATCATACGGTTGCATACTGCACTACATCGCGATCAGGCAATTGGAGAACGATTTAATCGGACTCTTGCTGAGCGGTTATTTGGATATCAATACGCAAAAGAATTCATCCAAAAACAGCGATCCCGTGAATGGGTCAAAAGGTTACCAGGGGTAGTTGCAGCGCTAAATAACGAGATTACCAGAGCAATCAATATGAAACCTAACAACGCAATAAAAGAAGTATATACCACAACCACAGCGGGATAGCGTTTCTCAGCCAATTATCAGCAATCTCACCGTGAGATATTTATATGAACCAGGAGAACTCGAAGGTGGTAAAAAAAGGGCTACTGATCCTATTGGGAGTGTCACTTCGCATAGCATATCTACTATAACACGATCAACTGGTAGACCTCCAATCTATAAATTGGATTAAACTGCCCCTTAGTAGGGTTTTACACGCGAACAATTACAAGTGATTCCTGACGATACTCAATTGCCACCGCATGGTCTTAACTAGCGCCGTTGCGTCTATTACACTCAAGAGAAGTCAACATCACATTGTTTCTGACATGACCGAGACAGTTATTTGTTTTCTGTCTACGGTAAATTGGCGAGGATCTTTATCCGAATACTGCCAACGCATTATACAATTGCAACTCGCGCAGTGATTATTCTGTTGTTGCTTCAAAGTGATTATTAATTCAGCATCAATGTCAAATTCTCGTTGTTTTTTTTTTTGTCTTGTTGTTTGTAACCGGAGAGTTTTTTTATTACTGATGCTAACATCAATATCATCCATTGTGGTGTCATCATCGAAAACAATTCTTCGAAGTTGATTTATTCGCCGTACTCTAGACACTGCAAGATAGACTAAATTTGACCACTCAATGCGATAATCAACTATCCAAACAATTGTATCCGTGATGGTTAATCCCTGCGATGAATGTATCGTCGTTTCATAACCCAGTGTCCATGGCGATTTATCAGCACGCAATGCGTCTTCGACAACACTGATATCAACCAGCACAATATCATTTAACTCTAGTGTTTGTCTTTCGTTTTGTCCTGGAATTTCAACTTCAATATTCTGTCGCCGTGTATCATAGGGTCTATAACACAGCGGCACTGGTCGCGTTGGGAATTTTTTTTTTGTGAAGCTCAAACAACTTTTTTCAAGTGTGTCTCTGACTATCTTTCTACTTGCCACTACAAAATCATTTGGTCTTTTTGCTTCCCAAAATTCCTCCATGGGAGTTTCAGGAATTATTTCTCTGATTATTTCACATTGGATTCTATCCGGTTGTAATCTAATCAATTTTTTGATCTCGCGTAATTGTTCATCAAGTGCCCTATAGTCAGTATCGATTTCTTCATAATAGTCAACAAACCCTTTTAACCAATCATGTGGACCCGCGCCGACAAATGGTGGTGGTTGGCCATGATCTCCACACATTATTACCGCTGCATTATTTTTCAGCAACCAATTAAGAAACATTTTTAATACATGTAACGAAACCGTACATATCTCATCCCAAATAATAACCGCAGGGATGAATTTTTCACCCATTCGTTCAGGGGTCCATTTGTCGCCGTTGTATCGAAAAAACTTTGATAAGTGCAAACTTCAACGTTTCGTTGTTTTATCTCTCGCGCTAGTCTATGGGTCGGTGTCAGCACAATCATATTTGCTCGACCTTGATATAATTCAATAGCCCGAGTCATTTTTCCTGACCCGCCACAGCCGTTTAAATAAACTGTTTTATATCTACAAATACAATCTGATATCGGTGGTGCATTAGAACGTTCTGATAAATTATCACCGCGTAAGTAATTACTTTTAATTTCAACGTCTGCTGATTCAGAATACTCACGCAGCATTTCTTTTTTAATTCTCCATGATCCCCAACTTTCATCCGGATTAGTGAATTCAGCAACTGCGCAACTGTACTTGCTGTTAATGTAAAATGAATCAACGGCAACTCTAACCGCAGTGTCAGGAAATCTATTTATCATAGAAAATAAATTAATACAAGCATAACCCAGCATCGACGACCTCAAATGTGTATACGGGGATTTGTAACCGTCGCTGTAAGTAACGACTGTACCCAATTTTGTTCCATCGGACAAAAAAGCATCTTTACGATCCACATATATGTTTTTGGATACTGCATCCGCAATTACAAAGTCGTATTCGGTATTATCCATAATCAGCCGTGAACAATATCGTCTATAGTCGCATTTTTTTCCTCCCTGAGTGAATTTTCTG